>CM019176.2:75250327-75850327 GCA_009739505.2 Apolygus lucorum | reverse complement strand
CAAAATAAAAATTTCTTGAGAGTATTGGATAGTATTGATAGTTTGTGTCACTGAAGTATCGATACTCGATATTTTAAAATATCGATACTCATGCCCAACGATACTCGGATACGATACAGTATCGATACAAACTATCGATATTTTTATAACAATACCCATCTCTACTACTGACATCTTAATTTTCGAAAATTTCCAATTTCAAAACCAATTTGAAAATTTCAAATGATAACATTTAATGTTATCATTTCAATGTCAATAACTGATGCCACAAAAGAATTAATAAATAAAAAGTTAAGGGTACAGGGGGAATAATCCCATCATCGCCATTCCAGTAGGAAATGAGTTAGCAACGCCACCTAGGATTTTGACCTATAGGATTTTGAGGTGTAGTTTCAGAATATGTAATCCTTTCCGGTGAAAAACACCTTTATCTTTTTGCTCTACCGGGGAAAACCAGTTCGTTCAATGTGCGTGTGGGGAAGAATCCCAATATTGCCGTTTAAATGTCCCACCCTAGAGGTAGTTAGATCGAGATACAGCTCCGAAATATAAATTGGGATTTTTGAAATTTGTATGGTATTTAACATAATCCTTGTTTCCAATTTGATGATTTTCGTGAATGAAATTTCAATTTCTGTGCTGGACCAGTTAGTTTTTCTGGACATATTTTTATTCATCCACCTCTGAATGCTGATTAAAAAAAAAAGTTTTCGTAAAGTACTGCTTAATATTGTTTTGTCCGTCTCATTGGTATTTCACTTGCGTTTTTCTCGAAACCATCTTTAAGACGATGATAGTTTTTTTCCCCTGTACGATACAAATGTCAAAAACAGCAAAGAAATCGACCCAAAATTTCTAGAAAACTTTAGAGTTAAACTAATCCATTGAGTGTGCCGAAAGAGGGTGGGAAGGGTGGGTTTTCAACTTAATATATTTTATATAAATATAAATATTAGGATATTAGGATAGACATAAATTGGGTTTTTTGAAATTTTTATGGTATTTAACATACCTAATCCTTGTTTCTAATTTGATGATTTTCGTGAATGAAATTTCAATTTCTTTTGAAATTTTTTCTTTTAGATTTTTTTAAATACCAGCACCGTTTTAGATAGTTTTGGTAAAGTACTGCTTAATATTGTTTTGTCCTTCTCATTGGTAAACTTTCACTCGCGTTTTTCTCGAAACCATCTTTAAGAAGATGATGGTTGGGAAGAGGTTGGGAAGCGTGGGTTTTCAACTTAGGATATTGTAAGAGTTTCTACGTTGTTTGGACTTGGGCGTCCTTATTCGACTAATCTGGAGAAGGAGAACAACACTCCAAGAAAAAAAAAAATAACCACATACAAGTCCGTTTCAGACTATTCTGAATCCAAGTCGACGAGAAAAACGAGTGTGTAAGTGTGTGACGAAATCCCTCTGCCCAGGCCTTGGACTCCAACAAATTTGTGTGGTTTTTTCTTGTTCGACGCGGAATGTACCTAGTTGAGCACTACGTTGCCGGAATTTTGAAATATGCCTTGAAGGGGTTGTTATTTAATGAAATGAAATGGTGAATTCTGAGCGTAGCTGAAGGGAGTCTCAGTGAGTCGCCGTTGGTTCCACGTTCCGGGTTAATATTTCTCTCAAGAACCGGCGCTCAGAGTACAAAAGTTGTACATGAATTGTATAACTAAATTGTTGTTCCTTGAAATTTTCAAGGATTTTCTAAATGCATTAATGCATTTACCTAGGGAATTAAAAAACTAAAAGATTGCCGCTGGAATCATCAAAATCTAACAATAACTGCTGGCGAAAAGTGGGAATTCAGTTAGTGAATAAACGGTTTTTTAATTCCCAAGGTAGATGCGCTAATGGGTTTCAAAAATCCTTGGAAATTTCAAATTCAAGTACAACTTTTAAACTTTGAGCGCCGGTTCTTGAGGGAAGTTCCGGAAGTAGGAGCGAACGGCGACCCACTCAGACCCATGCGCTGCCTAGGCCTACATTCTCGGACGATTTGCTTGTTTCTTTTCATGTTCGATTCAGACAACTTCCCAGTTGTGCTCTTTGCCTCTTCAGAGTACCGAAATAAGCATGGAGATTGGGCGAGTGATGGGGAGGGGGGCTCGAATTAGTATGTTAGGCATCGTCAGGTATTTTTAAATGCTGTTGAAATTTGAGACTAGAAATTTTATGGTGGCTAAAGGTGAAGATGGTCCACACTTACGATTTCAAAAAGTTTTGGGCTTTCATAATGCTAAAAATGATAGTACATCCCCAACTTATAACAAAATTCCGTTGGGTGAAACTATTTTGTGCAGTAGAAAGGTAAATAAAAATGTGTGTTTTATCGCTTACTAATTGAAATCGAACTAATCCTTATCCAATAGGATGGTCCCCTGGAATGCATACATTACTTAACAATATATTAAGGTATAATCTGAGCTGAGTTCGGTCTCCTCATCAGCCCTGAACATACGTGTTAATCATGAATATTTGGAGCAGCGCACTGTAATTGGGTTTGGTGTGCAGTACGCCGTACACCAGTACCTATTCGAGAAAGTTTGCTAATGTGATTGCCTCGACAACTCAAGGCCTGAGGTTCTAACATGGTTTTCAAAATTACGAACTTCCGATAAAGCAGACCTATTAATTCTTAACCATCTGGAATTCCTC
Source organism: Apolygus lucorum (assembly GCA_009739505.2). Classification (NCBI taxonomy): domain Eukaryota; kingdom Metazoa; phylum Arthropoda; class Insecta; order Hemiptera; family Miridae; genus Apolygus; species Apolygus lucorum. Next base: position 75,847,669 of record CM019176.2, on the reverse strand, counting down.
TGATTACAATACTCCTTGCCTGCAGTGCTAGAGCAACGTCTAGTTCTCGTTCTACCATCTCCTTGAGGAGTAAAAGTAAAATTGCCTCACAGGCACCACCACAAGGAGTGGCACTATAAAACACTTCAGTCGCTGTTTGACTGTTCCTGATATACCAAGCAAAATTATATTGTGGTTTGAGTTGGTTACATTATCTTGTTTTAGCAATAACTAAGGAAATCCCTCTTAAACGCCACTGTTCAAACACGTTGTCCATATTCAACCAAAAATTCTGTCGATTCGATAAAACTTAGTATGAGAATACCAAAACTTTCCTACTGGTTGAAGTGGATTAAAAGTCACAACAAAATGTTTGTTTATGAGGCAGCGAGGACGACGCTGGGACCCCCTGCTGGCAAGCCCTGCTCTATCTATACATGCTTTTTTAGTGTTGAAGTGCCATCGAAGTTGCTTCACGTTCTCATGATAGAGGAATTATATTTTATCTCTTACCTTTTACAGATTTCTACCTTTTTTCATAATGTTTTCTCGACACGTGCTGTCCAGTTTTAGTGTCGAATCAAAATTTTACTGCTAATTATAAAACAAACAAAAGTGAGTTGATGTGGCTTATCGAAGTAATCATCTCCACCATTATTCTGTCATTTTTAATGGTATTTTTAATTGATGGGTTTGATTAGTCACTGGCCACTATCTTTCTATCATGATTACGTCTGCAACCAATGGTGGCGTATAAGTTTAGTACTAACTCCACTTGTATGTTTCGTAGCATTTGCTCTAACTTTTCTATTTCAGAACTCACCTCTCCGCCTTTACCATGAGAATAATCCCATGTAATTTCCCCTTTTCCCTCCCTTGCCATTATATACTCGTATCATTATACCTCAAACGCCATAGTTCTGTGGAACCCATGGCCTCTTTCACGTCGAGTTCCTTGCGCGAAGCTGATTCAACGATGTTTTTCATTGGGATGTTGCCTCACGCTGACATAGCTTCCAAACCCTCACTGCTTTCGTAATACCTCTTAATTTCAGCTTCTAGCCTTTGCACTCGGTAAGTAATTCCCTGGTGAGTATGGTACATGCTTATAATCCCTAGTTCACCTGACCAATCCGTGCAATATCCTACTAAAAGCACGTTGATATCAGACGTTATGGGTTCCACTCAACTTCCATTAGATCTCTCATATTGTTGTATTGTACCATAATAACACAACAATAACATTGTCCTTGTTTGATTACGTATCATATTTTACTAGTTGTTGTCTGAAAATTTTGATTGTCAATGAGTACAATCGACGTGAAAAGTCCGCAGCTTGTTGGCAGGACTTAACTACTACTGCTAGAACAAAATAGATAACCTGCTTTTAGGGCCCGAACTGCCCTTGTGCATGTGTTCTAGTATACGTGACATTGCGACATTTTCACCCTAAGCACTGTTCGTGGGACATGGTGTTGGGGGCATACATTTCCCTGCGGCGCCCCCCGCTCTGTCTGCTTCTTTCACCTTTCTGTGGATGTACCTTGAGACCCTTTCATTTTCTCGGTACCTCGCCCACTCCTCCACTTGCCAATCATTTTTCGGTTACCAAGTACAGTTCCAAATTATTTTGATTCAATGTTGCATTTGTGACAGCAGTGATACAGTTCTGAAGTCCAGGTACAGAGATCGCGACATTCAGACGACCTCAGATACTCCTTGTGTGTAATTTCGATGTTGTCTGTTTGTAAAATAGTTGCCTTTCAAGTACAGTCTCTAAGTCTGTACAGTCCGTACCAATTGAAGCGCTCTTAAAAGTACTTGGAAGAAGTTAGCTCTATCGCTCATATAGCTGATCTGATTTCCACATATCACTTCCTGACAATGCACCAAATTGCAGTGCTCCATGATGTACGAAAAAATTAAGCTTCAGTGGCTCACAAGTACACTAGAAGCTCAATAAAGATTGTCAACGCTGTAGAAAGAACATTATTGAAGTTATCAGCTGACTTAAGTGCCTCCCAATCAGTTTCTTGGTCCTCAAGTTGTGAAAACTTTTCAGCTCTCTTGAAAGATTGTAAGAAAAGATTACTTAATCGCTCACACAGCTGATCTGTCTGCCTCTGTGCCTCTCAATCAGTCCCCAAGAGACTGATATCATCGCGATCTCTGTTCATGGATCTCTGAACTGACTGTTGTGTAGACTACAACTGTATTATGGTTTTATGGTTGGGTAACATTGAAATCTAGCCCTGATATACGCCCGTTGATTACCAAGATTTTTAAAAAACATATAAAATCTAAAATCGCAATTGATTATTAAATTAATTTATTATTTTTCAAAATAATTGCATTAATCATTCCTATTGATATTTTTGTAAAAAATGGTGTAGGAACTTGTCTCTTTGATTTTGAAACTGCAGCTTTATTCTGAGCTTTTCGTGAAATAGATTTGTAGTCATTAATTAATTTCAATGAAATTTTACATTGGTAATTATATTTTTAGTACGATTTCATTTTTAGTACAATTTTAATAACATTGCATTTTTATTTTGGAAATCATAGGATATTCTCACCCATGCTAAAATCTATTCAAAAATGGAATAAATCATGTGCAATTATTAGGTAGTTGAATTACAACGTATCAAACGTACGTTGTAGAATGGTAGTCTATATTGTCAAATAGTGTCCATTGTTGTTGTAATGGTAAGTACGTCTGCCAGATGTGTATTCAGTGACATTCAAGCTATGTGAACTCACAATTCACTGCTTACAAATCATGTAGATACTGTAATTACTATCTGTCGTGCTCGTCACTAAAAAAATACACTTAATGACGTCCCTAGTTGGTTTTTCACTGGACAAATTATATGAGAACCGTTACAATTCTGTTGGTGCTTACCATTTTTACGTTTTGAGAATCGGCACTATTCATCACTCACTCCCCACTGCCCCCGCTACGCTCATAGCCCGGCCCTAAAAGCGTTTATCCAACTTTTATGATTATTTTATGCATTCATCAGGCCCTAAACTCACCAGGTTCATTCACAGATAAACAATACATAGTAAACCACATCTACCCTTGATAGAACTACCATGTGATGCTCTTCTACAGAGAGGATAATGTGTGCCAATAGTTTTTGTTTAAATTGAGTACCCCTCATATAAAATGCTTTTAATATTTTAAAGCAGTGTTGTTATGTTGTTGCACTATAATAATTAACAACAGTAGTTATAACAAGGCTTGTTTGCCGTAATACGTCTTCCTCTCTCTTCTCAATCTCTTTCGTTTATTTGTTTCTATTATTTTCATTTCCTCGTTAAAAACCCTTAAGCATGACTACGACATAAAGTGAGTTTGTTCTATACAAGTACTCGTTAAAAGGGAACAAACAATTTATTTTCATTTTCTATCTCTCTTCCCCCTTCTTTCAATTCGTTTTTTCTTTTCTTCAAAAAGAATACCCTTTCTAAAAAACGATGAATTCTGAGTTTTTGCGTGGTTTTTAACTATGTTTGTTATTTTGTTTGGTTCTATTTTGGTTTGCCTGCGTCCCCTTGGCTTGGCTGTTGGCTGCTAACGTTTAGGGAGGCTCGAGCGTGGGATCTATTTCGCTGCCGCAAAGGAAGAGGCCCCATGACCCAGCCGACGATCTCATCCTGGTACCACAGTGCTTTGCAACGAGCGTCGACGGTTTTCCTCCCTCCCCTATTCTTATACCTAGCAGTTTTCTACAATCGCAGTTGGAAGTAGTACGTTTTCCTCTGCTTCTCTTGGGTCTGGAATCTCTTTTCTGTGCCAACTCCGGACGTCCGACCATTCAGAAGAGTCTATTCCGTATTTCTTCTTCTGCGCCATCTAACTGTCCGTCTAAAATTATTTTGTAGGAACATCCCGAAGTGAGCCGAGCTCCCCATTATATCGCGAAATACTGTTTTTCTGCAATTTTGCAGTTGGAGGCACTCTCTAAAATAGTTTTGTAAAACTCAATTTATTATTGATTATTATTATAATCCGTTGATCTAGCTATCAAAATTATTTAATTCAAACGTTCATTTTTATGTGATACTGACCGTAAATATTTCTTGAGAAAACTATCAAAATCTGATTTTCAGCCACTTTTATTGTCTTAAAATGTACTGTTCAAGTGCTGTACTATTTAACTTGTATCAGCAACATTCACAAACCAATTCGAGATATGATAAAATGAATCCTTTTGGGTACAAAGGGCTCAAGTTTCGTTTCATTATAGTTGCCCTTTGGACTAAAAGTTCCCCATCATAATAGAGATAATTTAGGTATAAAGTGCTCCTTCAGTAAAATGGCATAATGTGCGTCCTATTTACTCAAAAAACTTCATTTTTCTCAAATCAAGATTTGAAATAAATCGTTGAACACTTGATATACTCTTTGAAGCCATGAAACCAGTCCTTCAAAATACGCGATCTTTTTCAAAACTCTCACAATCAACACTTGATTTCACGTGTATTTTTCAAAAGATTTCACTTTGCAATTCTAAGGCTTATATCGGGATATTCCTCCCTCACTATCACCTATTCGAGATCCAATAGGCCGTTTCCAAGTGGAGGAGGAAAACTCGTCGACCCCTTCATTTATATCCCCCCAAACATATGAGGAGCTGGTCACATGTCTTGGCCACTTTCTCGCCCCCCTACGCGGCACGTGTACAACACACGTGTGTCCTACGGCTACGTATCTAAGAATGATGCCTCTCTAATGTTATTCCGTTTTTCTATGATTTTATGATTTTTCATCTTTTCGGCTTAAGTAGTTTTTAACCCCGACTACTCCCCTACTTCTTAACACTTCACAGTACAATCACTCAAGTATTCTTTAATAATATATTACCTACCTCTCTTATTTTGGCTTAGTCATGTGACCGTGCTTTTTCATATTTTTGGTGTTGTATCATCCTTCTCAAATGTTACAAGGTGCACTAGTGCCTCACTACAACTTGGACTGTCCTTTACTACTTTTTTCAGCCTGTTTCTCCCGATTCACGTACTGAAACATTCTTCATTCTCTTCACTCCTATTGCAACTCATTCCAATGCACACCTTCTGAGTCTATAATTGAATACTCAATCGATCTTTAAACGCTATGATTTCTTGTAAATAAAGATATAGTGAAATCTAGTGCACCTTTTCCTAGTATTATACAATTTTTGCTGTAGAAATCGTTGTTAGCATGTTGTGCAAAAGAAATCGCTTTCTAACGGAAACCAGGCCCTGTGGCCTCCACAACATTCTAATAACAAACGCTAGCATGGTAAAGCTTAACACAGTCACTACTGCATCTTATTACTATTGAATATTGTATTTTCCGATCGAAGCCAAATGTTATCTTGTATTTTAACGGTGATGGACGTATGCCATTGCTTCCTCAATTAAAGACGTTTGTTGAACCTCCGGATGATGTATATAATTTATCCCTTCGTAGAACCCATATTTTCTACGAATCGTGGGAAATTTTATATTCAAATCCCAGTCGTGGCTGTGCTGTAAGGTAGTGCTATCGTAGTCCGCTAGGGCAAACCCTTTATCTGATTTGAGTCTGCAATAAATATGAAAACTTGTACATTTTCTCCGATGAAGTAGCGAAATTTGCCGCCGATTGAAACTCGTGTCCCTGTACTTGTGAATTTTTAGCGCTCCAGTTTGTTAAAATGCTATTAGTGCTTGAAGCATAATCCTAATTCAGCTTAAGCTAGTTGGAAAACTTAAAAGAAACGTATTCGTCTGACAAACATTATGATTGTTTCAGATGGATATGAAGTCGGTAGGCTCTTTCTACTACGAAAATTTTGTAAGTTCATGGGTTATTCAGATGTGTCTGAATCATACCTGCGCTTTTATTTATTGTCCTCCCGCTCCCGATATGCAATCTTATTTTAAGGCCGAGTTGAGTATATTGCACAATCAGAATTTTCTATTCAAAAACATATTTTGAACAAATCTTATAAACTGTGATATGTTCACCGGTTTTTGGAGATAAAAAACCTGTAAGCCTTGCGTGAAAGTAATATTCATGAATGTAAGTCGATTATATCCTGATATTTTATACAAACTGCACTCTCTTAAGATGAGAACTGTTTTATTTCAACATTTCATTAGGTTTCAGCTAGCACTGAAGGAATAAAAATTCTTATCCAAGGAGAAGGGGTTAGCGTCTGAATTCTTAATGGCGTCTATTTTCATTGAAAACTCTCATTGAAACGTGCTGGAGACCATTTTTCAACCAACAACAGTAGTTTATTTAAAATTAATTGCGTCAAATATAAGATGTTTACTTGAGGGGTAACGATAATTGTCTCTAAGAAGAATAAAAATTAATGTATTCCGAAATATTTTTCTTCGCTTTTTTTTAATTCATTGTATAAAATCTTGATGAATTCCAATAAATAATTCAAACTACGACAAAAAACCTCATTTGAAATTTTATGGATTAACAATAAAAGTTCGACCGTACGCTTGAAATACTTATATCAAAATACTAATGTTTGAATATGGATAAATTTGATCATACGCGAATATCCGAGGTACAATTTTGGTAAGGTTCATCAATACAATCACTGGTCATGATTGAACTACTGGCCTCGATTCAAAAATGGACCCCATTCCTAATCACTTCGAATCACCAAAAAAGTTATTTTGATGTCTTGGTATAAAGAATGTTACAATTTCACTCTTTATTGAATGTTCGATGGTATTTTATCTGCATCTTGCTACACACCAGTATCCCATTGTCACTTGAATTGTTCCAATGTACTCGACTTTACGCCTAATCTTTCCGTTGGTGGTCATAAATAAGAGACAGGTTGGGGTCAAGTCCCGTTCGACTTTCCCATTTTTTTATCAATTGCATCTTGTCGAAGGAAATCACCGAATTTTATTCATCCGCCCTCAATTCCATCGATCTGAAACCTTTCCTAGATTATTGTAGTAGTTCGTCCCTCGTTGTTCTTTGTAGCAAGCTACCGTATGTAACCAAAGCTTAACATCCGCTCACCCATCACAGCTCCAAAATTTGCTCACTTTCCTTCATTATTCACCCATATGTATACCTCTATTTGTTATCTTAACGTAATGAGATTGTAAATATAAAAACTTATCGCTATAACAACGGTGAAATTATAGTGTCAATTATAATCACACATCACGTATGTACTGTTTACATTAAACATTACACAACAAACTTATTAAATTTTAACTTGAAACCAAATGAAAATTAAAATTTAATAGGATCTTTCTTTTTTTGCTAAACCTTACTATTCTTTATTATTTTCAATTTTTGTTGGCAAAACATATGCATTCCCTATGTATGAATTACAAAAAATAATTACTTAATAAACAAAATAAAATTTGACCATAAATGTTATAGGTAGGAACGTATTTCCATCGTTTAGGTAAATACGTCAGTAGGTATGTCGGTGAGAAGAATTCCAAGTTTTTTTCGTTAGCTATTTAGAAACAACATTCCGAAAAACCCTGTCCTTTTACCGATCAATTTTAATTATTCCGATTTCCTCAACGGTAATAATAAAAAATAGTTCAACCTGTCTGCTATTTCCGGCCCCACTTTGTGAAATCGACTCTCCTCCTTAGCTTTTGTATTCCGTTATCTTTTATTACGTATTTCCTATCTTCTGTTCTCCCTACCTTTCTATGATTTAGCGAATAACTATTATTATTTGCTAGCGCTTCGACTAGTTTTCAATGTTCTATTTGAAATTGCACTTATTTCTTAATTTAAGTTTTGCAATTTTTCCGACAATTCCTGTATGGAGTTAAATCTTACTATTGAACAAGAAAATACCTATTATTATGAATACCAAAGTACAGTTTTTTGCTCACATATTTCTCCAAAACCTACTTGTATTAAAATAATATCGAGCTAGAAATTGGCACTCAAGATTGCTGAGTTCATCTTTGTACGTGAATTTCCTACTAAGTTCTTCATTTCAGTTTTACAAAAAAACATTGTCCCCAGCAAATTATAATTTAGCGTCAAACTAATCTAAATTTAACTGCTATTCAAATAATTACTTTGGAACATTGAAAACAGTGTACTGCTTGTTTATTTTTAGTTTCGCTTAGTTTGTCCGTAACGCGGTTCAAAATTTTCTGGAGGCAAACGGCATACTTCAATCCTTGCTGTATTTATTTCACTAGAATTTTGCTTCAATTAAAGCATTAGAAAGCAAAGTATTGTTGTGTACTTACCATGCATGATCGTTTCTAAAAAACATACGATCATGAGTAATAGGTGCTTATAGATTAATATAATCAGAATTCACCGACAGAATTATGCCATGTACATAGTTTTATTGTGTGGCTATGTTGTTGAATTGAGCTCAAACAAAGAATGAAAATCGAGTAGTAGATAATCAAGAAATGAAGTTCCTGTAGGATTGCCTCGTCCAGAGAAAACTGTGTACCTATTCGTATTATTTTAATCTCGCTTTTGACAGCTATTCAAAACACTAACATTGGTTAGTACCTACCTTTAGTTGTACCAACTTGAAATGTATCATTATTATTCATTGACAAGTCAGATTTTTCCAGTATTCTTTGAAGGAACTGAATTTTTGTGTGAGGTTACACCATGCTTTTCTTGATTAGTTTAGTTTCTGGTTGATTTCAGTTAGTGCAGAATACAAGAAGCCAACTTTTTCGATGTATCGAGTGAATTTGGTAATTCCATTTTATTACGAGCTACCGATACTTGCTCGATATAGGTATTTTTCCTACTATATAAACAATTTTGTTGAATTTTCATCTAAAACCACTAAATTATGGGGAATGAAGTTTAATCAAAACTGTGAACCAGCTATTAACATAACCTATTGTAAGTAGGAAAAAACTGAACGAAAGGGTTTCTGACTGAGTTCCATAAATATTGTGTGTTGAACTCAACTGCCCTCTAATCAGAATCCTCACAAATGATGCAGGAATGGTAGTTGGGAACTGGCCCAGTTAGGTATGTCACGTCGATGAAGCTTGGATCGCCACGACCCACTTCCGGTTTATGAATACCGACAAATTAGTACAAAACTGTGATCTGGGTGACCATGGGAGCAAAATGCCACTGGGTTTGAAAGTAATTATGATGAGCTGTCCATTTATGACTGGGATTGGAAACCCAAGTACGAAGGTAGTCAATCCTCTAGATGTCGCTCACAACGCTGTACACCTATCTTCAATATGAAGGAAGATGTAACCGTCAATATAAGTTGAACACGTTTCATAATTTTTACCAACTACAAAACATCTAAATCACGATCAAACTCCAAGACTCCTAATACCAATTATTATGGGTTTCAGTTCTTTGTGGAGGAGATTCGGTGAAATCTAAGTTACTGTAGTACCTTTGGGTGAAACGGCAAAGAGACGTTTCCAAAGTTGAAGTTAGTGGCTCAAGATCCCAAAAAGCGAAGTTAATACCGGAGGGAAATTACGGAAGGGTGCCTGGAATAATGGAAACGTACGACGACGTCCGCCCACTCGGAATGTCGCAGTACCGAGGTCGGCCATATCTTGTGCGAAGTGGAAAACCTGGCAGACGTCCAAACGAGAATTAAGAAGAAAGGGAAAGAAGGAACGAGATTTTGACCGGAGAGGTTGCCACGGGAAAATGAAAAGGGAATGATAAGAAATTAGGACAACCTCCACCGCTGTCTCCCCCATTGTGGGAGCACGTAATTTTAGACTCCTTTCAACAAGGCTTGATGGGGGGGTCCCTGAGGCCAGCCCAGCCTCAGAGCGTCTCTGAAACGAGAAATATGATATAGACGTACGAACCTCGTCACTTCTTGTCATGGAGCAACGAGGGAGGACTGAAGTGGTGTATGAATATTATCCTTCGGCTACAATCCTGGTTATCAGCCATTGGGCGCACCTACATGACACATGTGTAGGCCCTCCATTCCTGTCTTACATTTTACGTATTCTTCCCCATTTATCACTTATCTCATCCTTGATTTCTCTGTTCCCTTGCACAATAGCAAAGTCGTACCTAGGCGTTCGGGGTCTTGAAACAAACAATTAAGTATTTAGATCCTAGGGCCCTGTAACTTTAAGTCTTGGGGAAAATACTTTTCAATCGTTTTTCCGTGAATTGTAGCCAGCAAGTCGAGAACTGGAGGTTAACACTCTTGATGGAAGGACATCATCAGGCCGTTGAGAGATAACAGAAGACGTGACTTAGTGCTCATGTTCATAAAGTCTGGGTGATGGAGAGGTCGAGGTGGAGGAATAGAAAGGAGAAGACTATTTGCTGACCGACCACCTTGTACACTCGTGGGGAAAGGGATTGAGATTGTTTATCTGTCCTGTGAAAGGGGGAGATGAAGATAATACTGTATGGTTACCACGTGGCCTTTTCATTTCTAATCCTTCACCTGCATCTCCATGCACCTTCATCCAGATTTTATATACATATATATGAGCTCTGACTTTAGTACTCTCTCAACGGATGTCCTGACAATGATGTCCTTACGTTAAAAGCTCTTACCTCCCGTGTTTTTCCTTATAACTTGCAGAACATACCCCTTACAATTCTATGGTTTTTTTTTTAGATTTGTCCATCCAAACGTCATCAAGAATCAGGACCTCATTATGAATTGGAAACTATTTTCCCCCAGGATACATTCCTGAACTTGATTTAGAAATTGTACCCTGGTAAACAATAATTGACTCCCTCTATGACAACTCAATAAATTGTCGTTGCATACGGAACATAAACCAAATTCAAATGCCCTGTCTTATCATCTTTATGAAAGCGCTGTTAAAGGATGGAAAGATTTGCGGAGCAAAAAGCTTGTTATGGTTTCGTAGGAAACCATTGCTGTGGTCTGTGGTGAGGCCCCACTCGTTTGGGGTACATAATCCCAGAGAGAGTGCTGCTGAGACCTCCGTCTGTAAGGGATTGTCAAGCGAAACAAAATGTATTCAATGTTATGACACTTTCATTAAGATGACCGATTACTTGAGTCGGTTCTTATTTATATGAAAATTCCTCTCTCGTAGATGCTCCTCTTATAGAATACATTGTCGAGGCGAATGTAGTTTTGGTTTGTTGACAAACAAGTGATAAAGCTATTGATGTCGTATTCGAATAATCTAGGTCAATATTCTTCTATGAGGAACTGAAGATACTGAAATTTTACACTCAAAACAGCGTAACATCATGCAATTTTACTACTTTAAATGAAAATTTAAAAACCAGTAAAAAGTACAAAGAATCTATGGGAACTGGGTACCGAACAAAACCTTCCGTGAAGATCAAACAATTAATTCATAGACAAGCCCCACTTTTCGATCAGCTCGATTTCCAAGTAGGTTTCTTGTATTCTGCTAATCTGTGTACCTAGTTGCTTGGTTAATGCAAGAGAAAAGTAGATATCTACCAATTGGAAAATATGAATAGGTACCTAGATTTCAGAGATCATTAGATATAAATAGTGTGGCAAAAGTTAGAGATCAAATTTGCATCGATGTTTGAATGAAATTCAGATAATGTCAAGACTACAACCGTGTGAATGAAAATGTAGGGCGAATTTCAGACTCAAATCGGTAGTTGAAAAATTCCCAATGTTTTATATTAATTCAGGGTCTGATTCTAATTTATTTATTTATTTTTTTTTAATGGTCAAGTCTGTATTGACTGGTAAGTTTGAATCGTTTTGGCATCCACCTGTGCCCCATGCAAAACACTCAAAATAACCTCGTGGATGGTACTTTAGAAGACACACTGCAAGAATATGCTTTTATACTCGTACTGTCCTGATGCGATATCTTGGAAGGGGCTAAAGCCCTCTGCTCAGTCAATATGTAACGCCAGTATAAGTCTGTCTAGTTAAGCAATTCTGATAATAATGATCAAATGTAATTAGGTCATGGGAAGTAAAAAAGGAACATTCAACTTAGTAGCCAAATCTGCTATAGCATTGGATACTGTATGGGAATTCGTTGGCCTTTGCTTGCTGGATCGACTCAACCAAGTGCATCTTACCTGGTACCATGTTGGTGTCTATATCCTTAAGCAGAGCAACTTTATCACCTCCCACAAACTGTTCTCTCATGTCAACCTCTGTTTCCGACGTTACAGGCATTCCCCGGGATGGTCCCCTACAAGCGGACGGCGGGCGACAAAAGCGGAGTCCCCGTGTACCAACCGGCTTCAGCGACGTACCAGCAGCTCCTCCAGCCATTCGTACCGGTATCATGTGAGTACCGCTCATCTTCTGCTGCCTTCACCGGCGTTGCTCTCAACAAAGTGATTCCACAATACCAACCTATTACCACCACGGCCAGTTACCCGCCAAACGTGGCCACCTACCCGTCCGCCGCTTCTCCTTTCCAATTCCAAGTCCGACCACCCCCGCAAATCCCGCAGACCCCACTCATCTCGGACCTCATAGCCGCCCAGTACCCCAGTACACCCGTCAACAATAACAATGAAGACGAATTGCAACCGTACAAAAAGATGAAAACTACTTAAAAATTTCGACTACTCCCCGCGCAGTTCCTAATCAGAACGTCCAATATTACTTGGAAAAATTATTTGTATAGAAACCTTTTTCTTTCCTAGCCGGTTCCCCTCAGAGCGGCAAATTTTCTGTTATACTTTGTTTTTGCAATATAAATATTTATATAAATATAACTGTTTCAATTAAGATTTTTTATGATAAGGTGAGTTATCGTGAAGAGGGGGGCCGGAAACATAAATGCATTTTGGATGTGTTTAGCTAGATTATTGGGTGGTTCCGTTCTTTTGCGAAGTTGAGCATGTCTACCTTTGTATTATCCCCTCTTGTTGCCTATCGTGTTTGTTGTTGTTGCCATTTCTAGCTTCACTCATTGTTTTTCATTGACTTTTTTTGTTAAGTTTTGCTTTTGGAGAAAAATAAATAAACTCTATTTATTCTTTGGAGACACCGCCTCTACATTAACAGCACAGAAACCGGAAAAGATACTCGAGGTCTTTCGTATGATGAACTAATGTGAATCTTCATTTTTAACACGATTGATTCGTACTTTTAAGAACATCTCCTCAAATACCGTGGAGGTTCATTCCTTCTTTCTCCTTTTCATTCTATCATTTGATTTGTTTTATTTTGGTTGTGAATTAGATATTAGTTTTTTTTTGCATTCCTTGCATTACTATTTTACCAATGTTGACAACAATGTGTATATTAAGGATCTAATATTTTTTTATGAATTGGTGGTGGTGAACAATAATTTAATGGGTTTTCTTACCAAAAAGATCCATATGAACTATATAATTGTTATTGTTATCGATTAACAAGAAAATGGAAAGAATTACAAATGTGCTTAGTTACTTGTAGTTTGACGCTTGTACCCCCTGGTTTGCGAGGAGTGCACTACAGCTTGCTTTCGTAGATCCTACTCATAGTTTCTGTTGGTGTTAGTCGCAAGGCAAGTGTCGCTGTCACTTTTTATTTTATTCATTTCTACCAATTTTCTCATCTCTATCTCACAAAAGAACGGACCATTAACATTACACAAAGTGCCTCTTGCCACATAGCATGCTAGGCTGCTTTTAACATTGTTATATAAATATTATTCTATTTGAAATAATTTTTAAAAATAAAAAATAAAAAATGAAAAAAAAGTTTTTTTTTCATAAATTTGAGAAAAATCCAAAAAACGTAAAATACTGTTTGTGCACTCTGTGTCCCTTACGATTAAGTTTTTCTTTTGGTTTTGTCAAGGATGAATGTGGTTTTTCTAGACTATGTGCTATTAGAAATGTCGGCATTTAAACTACCTACTTCAATTTTTAGGCGTAAAGTCGTGAAATAAGTAAACAAAAAATGATATACATAATAATTACCTATGCAATTATTCTATGAAATATAATATTATAAGTTAGCGTATTTGTGAATGTGATGTATAGTGTTTTAACTATTATTGAATTAATTTTTTCAATGTGTGTTTCAAACATAGAGTTTTTAGACCTTCTACTGTATTGTTTCTTTTTTTGAATTTTATTTTCTAGAAAACTTTTGAACGCTAAGAACTACGACGGCGTACTCAATTACCCTGTGTATTTATGTTATCATTTGTAATTTTAGCCATCGACTCATAATATTTACCACCTGCATAGCAGTTATAGAATGAAATATTTATACTTCTTATGAATTGTAGGCGTAAAACGCTTTATAACGATTTACCTTAGGGAATGGCCGGGAAGAGCGGCATAGCTTTTCCCTTATATAAATTTTAAAACAATGCTTGTAATTTTTGTCAAGTACAGTATTATGTAATAATAATGCTACAAAGTAAAATGCATGAATGGTTTTAATTAATCAAATTGCTTTTTATTTCTCTATCTCTCTCTCTCTCTATTTCTCTCCTCTTACCCGAATCCATTTCTGAAGATTGTTTGAACAATGGACACTTAAAAAAACTATAAATCATGGAACTGTTGTTTTAATATTTATGATGAATTATGAAACATGGACGCAATGTGTACCAAACAAGCTGAAAACAGAACAATTGATACGTATTTTCATGTCATTTTGATCTAATATTAAAAGAAGTAGTATTTTTCCATAAATGCCACACTAATAACACGCTTAATTAAAGCGTTGTCACCTAAAAAAATGCAGAAAAAACCTTTAAAAAGGAGTGGGGAGTCGATGTGTAGTGATTTTTTTCAAAGATTGTGTTGCTTATTATCTCAGCTTATTGATTGAGTGGCGACAGGGAAGACGCAAGTAAGTGCTCGCACGCTGGGATTGCTGTGCATGTGCCCCATACAACCCCTGCTTCACTCTCTTGCACAAAAAATGGTCAAAAAATGCTTAACCACGTCTCTATTTCTCAGGTACTCACCCTACGTATTTAGTTTATCATAGAAGCAAGGCAAACTAACACTACGCTATTATTCATCTGATAAATACTCATTTCATCGAAAAAAAATTTTGGTTGAATTGGTCGTAAATATTGGTTTTTTGTTCGTTGATTTAAAAAAAGTAATGTGAAAACGTACTAATCGAACGTTGCAAGGTAACCTGAAACTTATCAAAGCTGTCAGTCCAGAAACTTAGCAAGGCTCGAATTTTTCCAATAGAATCGCGCGACCTCCGTTAGAATCGAATTACAAACCAGGACTTTTCCCGCGATTTATTCGAGAAGACTTTGATTTCATCAAATAATTCCACGAACGACAATATGAACACGACGTCTGTGACCCTCCTCGCTGTTTTTCGTTAAAACACCAAATCCTTTCCTACAACCCTTAACCCCCCTTAAAAGATTTACCAAGTAAGTATTGCGCACCCGACTAATAATGAACTACCTACTCTAAAAGAAATTGTTGTGTGTTTTGTTTGAATCGTTGTCCTTTCTTCTTCTGATGTCCAAGCTGTACAAGTCAAGGCAAACAATTGAAAGAGCTGCGTTTCAGGCTCTGAATTTTTGGTTAATTTTCAGTGCTGTCTATAAAGGGGAAAGCTTCATAATGGGTATCATTGTGAATATAAATATCGTATTTTGGTGCTTCCATTCTGTTACATCAATGTGATACTGCGGCTCATTAATCATTTATCTCTAAAACCAACTGATTTCCTGATTACAAATGATGGTAAAGTTACAAATTTATTTTCAGAGGGTATTATCATTTGTACTCTTATGTCTAATTATAAGTAGTCAATCTTGTTCATGTACCTGGTATTATTTTTAAGGGAGACTCCCAAATTGTATCTTTTTGGTGAACCTAATCTGTGATGTGATTTACTCTAGTCGAATTGTCTACTAATTTAATTACTAGTTTTTCTCATACGGTATCTTACAGAAGTACACAAGGTAGAGGTACACGAAGTACTCAGTACATGTTTGAGTTGTACATAATGATCATCGAGTAACATTTTGTCGATTCAAGTCTAAAAGGTACGGGAGTCTAGTAAAGTTCTGGGATGGGAGATGGCAGTAGCATCGCCCCAAATTTTTGTTCATTTTATCTAAGCTTGAGTGAACATTTTTTTCGAAATCTACCAATACGATTATCATCTCACGTCAACCTAATTAGCAATCATTTTACATGATTACAAAAAATTGTTGAAATATTTTTTTCAGATTTTTTAATTCAGAAATTTGAATACAATCAAATCCGATAATTATTACTATTTATTAGGATCTCACTTTTGAGTACTGCAGCGCCTTATTTCTGCAGCTTCAATTATTAGTAACACTTCCACCCAAAAAGCAAAATCATGAGTATTCCCCATTCATATTATGTATGTATATATTCCCTTTTTATTAAGTAAAAAATTCGCTTCTAAATTACTACAACAAAGGTATTCTTCTTTATTTAATCAAATCTACATTGACAATTGGTTGATACTTATTTTATTATTTGGTTGACAACCAATGCACAACGGTGTATCATTCCTGTCTATCATTCCTGAATAATAGGTAACTTGACTTAATCAAATGTTCCTCAGTACCATTTCACTCTGATTTTCCATGATTTTGTGTCGCTCCTGTGGTTTAGTTTCTGAAATATTTATTTATTGTACGTGAATCAGTTTTTGGTGCGCTAGTTCATTAGCCGTTGGGGACATGGACTTTTAAAATTTAAGCAGATAATTTCACATTGTTGATCAAGAACAATATAGTTCATAAACGGCAGTGGAAGATGCAATAAATATTCCTTTTCATCCTAAAATGTATTCACCGTATTTTTTTATAGGATAATAAATACCTCAGGACCCTTTTTCCAGCTGTCCAATGAATTTGGCCAGGATTTCTTTAAAAAATCACTATTTTTTTCCTCCTTCTACCCCCAAAACTGGAAGTCTTTTCGTTCCTTAGTTTCACACTTTCTGGGCCTATAACCACAGGTAAAAATTGTATACAACCATCACAAGATATTCATCACCATGTCGAGTATATCTGATTAGGCCGAACCCGACTCAAATTACTAATGTCCTCAGAATTGTATACGTATAATGTAAACATTAAAAACCTACCTTTCCAACTCTCCCGATTGTTTTTAGGTGAAAACGGAAAGGCTAATTTGACGTGGGAAGGAACTTATTGATTATTTCATACACTCCCTTGTCCCTCGAGAAGAATGAGTCAGTTTTATTTTACTGCTGGACAGCCGAAATTATTGCGGTGGTGTCCAAGGATATTTTCCCCGTAAACAAGGGAAGGCGTCTTGTCACGGAATGTGACGTTATTTCTGGTGAACACGCAACCCTGTGAGAGATCAATATTTCATGAAAAGTGTTACCGTGAGGATCAGTGGAGGAACCATATTAGGTACTACCTCGTAATAACCTCTTCGATCCTTTAGGTCACGAATTCGACTCCGTTTGTACCCATGGTTTTGACCGGTATCAACGGACATTCAAATAGGGTTGCTTAAAGTCGATAAGATAAGAGTCGATATAGATAAGAGGACACCCTTATCTATAGTAGTATTTATAGAATGTGCCCTCTCTATATCACTCCTACGATGTTTCCCAATATCTCACATTATTTAATAACTTTCTATGCCTGCAGATATTGGTTATGCTGAATTAACTATAGTGTCGTTACGTCGAATTATTGACGATTGAAAATTTGAAGTGATGCTAACTAGGCTGGTTAGAAGTACCATTGTCGTACGATTAAAATCACTTGCGATGAGATTGTGGAAAACCATTTTAATAAAAAACGGAGTTGATTAGAACGTTGTCTATTTACACGAAAATAATGAGTTACAAGTTAAATCGATTTCGACGGTTAGGTCTTCATCAGTAACAAACAATAACTTATCAACAAAAATAACGTTATTGTTTGTTACTGATGAAGACCTAGCCGTCGAAATCGATTTAACTTGGAACTCATTATTTTCGTGGAAATAGACAACGTCCTACTCAACTCCGTTTTTTATTAACCATTGTCGTGTTGTACCTACTATACTAAAAGAAATATGCAATAAAAGATAGAAAACTTTTATTAAAACTGACGGTAAACTTTTGTTAAACTTTCACAACTCGGTTTTTGAAAAAACCAGAGCAACTCCGGAGATATCGAAACTGGAAAACTGAAAAAACTCAAAACTGAAAAACTGGATTGTATAATATTTTGACTAAATATTCTACTGTCTAGAATACTTCTGAATATAATTTTCTTATCATGAAATCGTCCAATTTTTCTCAAACTTGGTTGGTTGGTGGATAGTTTCGAAGATAATGTACCTTTCAAGCCCGGCCCAGCCATGGATAGATAGGTGCGATAAAGATTTCAAAATATTACGAAGTTGACACATTCTACTCAACTCATAAACGATTTTATTGCATTCTGAAACGTTAGGGTTGTAAAAACCGTGCGATATGGTAAATTGGGAAGGAAGGGACTCTTCCTAAAACATTTGTCTGCAAATACCATCGCTAAAATATGAATTTTTAAATACTGATTGAGTAATTTGTTTATTACAATGCTTAATGTGGTATTTCTACCAAAAAACCTCATAAACACGTTTTTATCCTACTTTTCCAAATAATTAGACGCCTTGACTTGGAGTTGTTCAAATATTCTAGTCAGCTAACCCATCTTTTTTAAAAACTATTGTTGACATCCTGGTCAAGTTTTTGAGTCAAATATCGACTGGATTGATATTTGTGTTAAACTTCGGAAACGGTTTCATAATTCCCAAGCCTTTCTATGGAATAATTTTTATGAAATTTCCTGATACAATTTTGTGGCTAGTGCAATTATTTCCTTTAATAAATTGCTAAAGTCTACCACAAATTATTCTTAAGAAGTAAAGTAAAGTAAAGTAAACAACCATTTCAGGTTGGATTTTCGTCCGACTGCCATTCCTGGCGTCGCGGACTTCATCAGCTGTCTTCCTCAGGGAAGATCAGAATTTGTTCTGATGATTTCGCTCATGGCTTCCCATTGGCCTCACCGCCCTGGGTTGGGACGAGGGGAAACTGCGACCGACTCGCCCTAAAATATGCCGCAGAGGCGGGCCTCGAACTCACGGCCCCTGCAACCGGTCCGAGTCCCGTCTCCTGAGACACATGCCGTAGCTCGCTCGGCCACAGCGCCGCCCTATTCTTAAGATGTGACAGTAATTTTGATGATTTAAATCACAAAAGTACCTCGTGGCTTTACAAATTAGTTTGAGTGTAGAGCGGTGGGCAAGAAATGGGATTATATCATTATATATAATAATGGTTTTTTATGGATAGATACCTCGTTATTATGCGATAAAAAATATTTGATACTTGTTTTGTATGTTTAGGTAATAATTCCACACTGAACAAGATTGACTATTTAACAATTTCGTGAAAAGCGGTTAATTTTTTACGAGAAACTTCCCATGTGCAGCTTGGATTAAGTTGATCTTTATTGTTTAAAAGCCCGACTCGAAATAAAAACTTTGATTATTTTCACGAGCTTTTTAATTGCCAGGATTGACATAATATCTTTTCTTCTCTCCATTTTTTAATTCGTTCAACGTGGAAAATGAATCCTATTTGCAGGCGATGGAGGTCAGTTCTACGATAAATCCGCTTCCCTCTGCTGTACTTGCTGTGCGATGGTACTTTTCTTTCTTTACTATAAAACTCTTACTGCCTTGCTATGTACCCCTGGCCAATCACAACTAACTATAATCATGCGTAGTTGATTTTAATTTGCGTTGCTTCTAATGTTATTCATACGTGCCTTACTACATGTTTACTTATTGGAATGAAATACCTATCATTGCAGCATTTAGTTGTGTAGTAATCCGTTCATTGTATCGTTAAGTCATTGTTTTTTTGGAGTGAAATAAGAAAGTATTGAGTTAAGATTTTATTGATTAAGAGTGACTTTTTCATTCTCCAAGATCGTTCATTTACGTTTGGTATTTTTTGATTTATTTCCAGTTACCGGCCATCCACCCGGAGTACCAAGATTTTAATCGACCCTATGAAAACAGATATATTTATAACAAGTGAGTATTGATTAAGAATAATATTTATTAGAGTATGAGTCCCAAATCGTGGTACAGATACGAATAAAATCACTCGCGGTGAGATTGTGGAAAACCATTCTATTAAAAACGGAGTTGAGTAAAACGTTGTCTATTTCCACGAAATACTTAATATATTTTCGTGGAAATAGATAACGTTCTACTCAACTCCGTTTTTATTGTGGTACAGCTTTTCAAGACCTGATTGGTTCCATCACAATAACAAGGCGAGGTTCGTATCAGGGGTAACCACCACTTTAAGTGGATCTATTCCATTTTGTAGCAAGGTTCAACATTTGATGAAGTCAGGTCTTTCACCTATCTGGGGAGCTTGGTCATGAATAGAAATCAAGTACAGGATGAGATATGCTCACGAATAATGGCAGGCAGCCGAGCATTTTATGCCAATATAAAACTCTTCAAGAGTGATCTCCATATCAACGAAGATGAGGCTATATAGATCCCTAGTGCGGCCTATGGTTTGTTATGAATCGAAGGCTTGGACCATGCGGGCTGAGGATGAGGCTCGACTGCGGATATTTGAGAGAAGGATTATAAGAAGGATCTGTGAAGCGGTCAGAGGGGGCCAAGGGTGGAGAGCAAGACAGAATGCAGAAATTGATGATTTATTAAAACATGAAGACATAATCCGATTCATCAAAGCTGGGCGCATCCAATGGCTGGGACATGTCGACGGCATGCCAGTGGAGGCCTGCCCGAGAATGATGCTGCGAGCTAGGATGGAAACTAGAAGACGAACAGGTCTTCCTCGAAGTCGCTGGCTTGATGATGTCTTGAGGGACCTCAGGGCGGTGGGATTGTGGAGGTCTCAGGCGGATGACCATACCCGGTGGCGCAAGGGAGTTTGGGAAGCCAAGGGCCACACCGGCTTGTAGTGCTGTGTAGTTAGTTAGCAAGGTTCAACGATGCTAAAACAGTAGGAAATCGTATAATAGAGTTTAAAGTTTACGTAATGTAATTTTCTCGATCTTGAATAAAATATCTTCTTGACTTTGCCTGTGCCGAAGATTTTTGTTAATTTTGAGAATAGGTTGACAGTAGCCGCTCATACGTTGCGTTTTTCGAGCAATTTTGGCCGGGACGAGGGTGCCCTTACCGAAATGTCGGAATCTGGTAGATGCTACATCAGGGCGCTCACAGAGTGGCTGTGTTCCGCTGTCTCTACTCCTTCGCAGCATAGTCGACTTTCAACTGCCCTGGCCTTGCACATTTTGTTGAAATGGTATCTCAAGGAGCCAGTAAGGAGGCTTGCTATCCTTTAGGGTTTGAATCCCACGTAACCGGAAGATGCGGATTCTTCCAGGTATCTTACGAGATCCAACTCCACCTATGGATCTTAAAAAAAAAAAAAAAAAAAAAGGAGGCTTGCTATGGTGAGAAGGTTTTTTTCTCTTCAATTGCAGCAGAGCTTTTGCTCTTTTCTTGGAAATTGTGATCAGCTGTTTTTCTTGTCTCTGCTTTGGAGTTTTGTGCCACTGTGCAGCTCTTTTGTTGTTCCAAAGTTAGTAGGCCAGTAGTGTAATAAAACTCTTAATAACCCCAAGGAAGGGTTCAGGGCCAAAACATTGGGACTCCGATCCCTGCTTGGCAAGGCGATGGACTTCGTCATTGCCGTCAACTCCCTCATGGCGACCCTGAGCAAAGTCAACTTATTGCCCCGAGCCGCAGCCCTAGTGGAGTCGACATTCACACACTCCAACGTCTTCTGTGTTGACATGGAAAGTGTTAATTGCTAACTTTCTTTTGTCCTTCAAAGCAGGATTCGGTATAGTTCGTTATATTCATTAATGAGTTCTTGGATCACCCTACCAGGTATTAATTAATTATTTCTCATTTTTGACAAATCCTAATAATGATGCAAGGATGATATGCATTTCAAACTAGGTACCCTCCCATAATTTAGTAACTGGTTTAAGGAAAATTGCTCTCTGGTTTGGCCTGATTTCTCAAATCAGAAAGAACAAATTTGAGACCAAGTCCTTCCACCTGAAAATTGAGAACTTACGAAAAATCATCTGGTGCAAGCCACACTGATTGGGGCCTATTTATACTATACTGACATAGTAAATTACATGCTCAAAATTCTTGAGGGAACAGCTTAAAAAGTGCTGTAATAGTTTCTCCACCCATTTCGCTTATTTTTGTTCCTCAAAATAATTTATTTGAAGGGCTGGTTCATCCTCATTGGAGTACAATACGAAGTTTCAAAAGATTTGATGAGACTACAGTGAATATAGCTGTATTGAAATGTTGATAGGTGAGTTCCAAAAAATGTTAGTGGAATCGGGTGAAACCTGTGAAGAATTTTACTTTGCTGCATGAACAGTGGCTACCAGCAATCCGATCTCTTGCAAATAAATAGGAAATCACCAATCCGTCAATGCCCGACTGACTATCCTCAGTTTAGTAGTGAGGAAATTACGCTTAACCCTTATTTGCTAATGATAAGCTCGGGAGGCGCAGGTTGTCATTCAGAGTGACCCCTCCCCTCATTGGTAACAGTGAATCCCCCCTACCCCTTGTGAGTTCCTCTGGAAGGATGTTCTGTCGCTGGCAATTCAATTGTTTTATTTTTATATAGTCAATTTACTTATGAAATAGTAGGTATTAGAGTCAATTATTCGGTTTAGTGGAATCGGTGTGAACAATTACTGTGATGTACTAATGAATTGATGTGAATTTATCGTTTGTACTGCCGTAGTTTTCATTGAACGACCTTATTTTATTAATGGCATGAGTGGAAAAAAGTAATGTATCGATCAGCCAGTAAGTTGTCCTCAAACAACGTTTTCAAGACAAATAATGTAAAATCTCCCCCTCTCCCTTCATTCGCACTAACCAACGCAGCATTATCGTCCCTGGGTATCAATAGGTTCACTTCATCAAAAAGCAATGATTTATACAGACAATTTGCCTACATTCTGACTCCCAATGCACGTTACGCCCGAGAGGCGTAACACTAGCATTGACCATGTAGAAATTCATACTAGCAAATAAGAGTTAAAGAATTTCACGTTTGAGACTATCGATCCGGGGGTTGTGTTATTCTTTGGATACCTTTTTTAAAGTTCTACCAACATGTACCTTGAAATTTAACTTCTTGAGTTAGTACATAATTACCAGGTCAACGATTCGCTCGCACAGACAATGAGCAACATTGGTGCTACAACATGAAACGAGATTAAACTTTATCATTTTTTTCTTACAGTTGGAAAGTTTTTTTAAAAATGCGTCTACTACCTTGATAGACATGATTGCAAAAGTCTGCCCATTCGAAAAAGCATAATTGAAAGGATATTTAGAAATGTTTTATTACAAAGACTTTCTAAATTAGGTAACAAGTAACTTTTGTTTTCCGATGAAAACTGCAATGAGGAAAAAGTTGGCACAACAAACATCTTCGACCTCCTCTTTTCGGTGGCTATAAATGAGGTCTCATTATGGGCCAAGTTGTGCTCAGGGAAAATATAATTAACTCTCTCTGGTGGTGTCAATAAATAAATTACTTCATCACTGGTCGTGTCGCAAAGACTTGGGTTTCAGTTAGTTCACGAATTATGAAGCGAACTCTCAGTAGAAGGGTGGGAATAGTCTTTCCATTTCAAATAAGTACATCTAAATTGCTAATGTCAAATGAGAGTACGTTTTACTTACCACCAATAGTTCGCTCCTCCTAGCCAAGATGGAAAAATCAATGAAAAAACGATCGGGAACCTTTTTTTTATGAACATTCTCAACCATTTGTGTCATCGGCGCCTCATACAAATTTATGTGTAACGTTAATGTGGGGGCGAAAATCCACCATTTGACGTCAGGGCTCTTGAAGAGTAAATTTCATTTAATCAATCAATTGTACAATTTACGTTTAAATCAATTTTTACTTTTAAATTGTATAAGACAAATTCCGATGTTTTAGTCTAGAAACAAATTGTCCCGATACTGAATATACTGTAGACTTCAAGACTCGTTTGATTTCTGATATATTGAACAATCTGTTTGGAGGTTTTGTCCAGTTTAAATTTCTGGAGTAGGGAAGTTAAAAATATAGAGTGCAAAACTGTAAAATTGGTAAAGAGGCTGTGGTGAAATAAAATGCAATACTGTCGGTGTTATTACAATTTTATTACCTAATATCAGAATGGTTTCCGCAGGGTAACTAGTCAAATTCTAGGAAGTCGTTCATAAATTTATTTTTTCTTTGTTGATTGTTTGGAAATTTGAAAAAAAAAACTCATGTCTACTCGAGTTTTATTTTCAAACCGATAAGGAACAATCAAATAACTGGATTCAAGGGCAACTTCGTTAACTACGCCGATTCACAATCATGGTATCAACATATTTTTCCATTTAGTCTGTAACACGATCGTTGAACTTCACTCGTATTTACGTTAATCTAAACTATTAAATAATTGTCGTTTTGTTTATCTGTCTGTCCGGAATCGTTTATAGGCAAAGTGCTCAACTTATATTAACCAAATTACGTACGTTTATACAGTATTTTAAAACATCCACAATAACATCAACCAAGTTGAGTTTTCACTTGAAATTTATGAAACCTTTTAGTTAACCTGTTTCAGGGTGACTCAACCTTCTCATTTATTTCGTCGGTCTCACAGCAACGCCACGTATCATACATTTTTGTCGAAAATGAGTTTTTGGTATCGTTGGACGCGCTATCTCGCGATGAATCGATTGAATGACTCAATTACACTATTTTACAGAATGAGGTCGCTGAAATCGCCATTCAAGCAACACCACATATCAGGAATCCAACGGCAACAGCACGTATTATTACTAGTTACCATTGAAAAATGACTGACGCTAATGGTGATCCTCAGTGATGCGGGTGTAACTTAATGTGATAATTATTATCAATTAGTGAACCTAATGGGCAGAAACGATAAAAAAGATCACAAAACAAGTTGAATAAGTAATTGGTTCAGCTCCATGAGTCTGATATGTTGAGTTGCAGGATGTATGATAAGTTGAATTGCCCGCATGAAACAGCAGTACGAAGCTGTTGCCCGCATGTACGAAAAACAGTTTTTTTACTCTCCTGTAAAATTTGGAAAATGTTTGATACGTGGTGTTGCTGTTAGACCGACGGTTTACTGGTTGGTTTGAATTCAGAACCAATTTTTTTTTTTCGAATGGCGATTGTAAGGGTTTAGGGCCAATTACGCCACGGATTGGTCTAACCAGCAGAAAATCTAATTCACAAAATTAAATCCACAGGAGGTAATCTCATTGTTCGAAGTTACCAGTGAATCATAGACAGTAGGTAAATACAGCAATCTCAAGGCAACCAAACTAACCTGTACGTCCTACCTACCAAAAATAGTTCTAACGAGTAAAATCTTTGCTGATTTCCATAGCACACCTTCCCTATTAAATTACGAGTGTTTTCCATTCAACGAGTTCCCATAAAATATGAAGCGATTATTCCCTGAAGCCTAATCTTGGTAGATATTGTCCGAGTCTACCAACGGTAGTGGAAGTATTGTTTTCCCTATTGGCGAACACACAAATTGATCCTAAATCAAAATTTCCGCTTTTATTTCACGTTTCCTTCCTCAACAATTTTGGTTTCGTGTTTTTCGGTTTCCTCCAATCCTTGTAACGGGCAAAACTGTACGAAGTTTTTGATCTGAAATGCATTCTTATTGTCTCATACGAATTTCCTCTTGATCGGTCACTGCTAATGCGGTCACTTTCATCCGATTCCGATGATATTTCAGAGTAGTCCTTTAACATTAATTCATTTTGATCAGGCACACCTTCATCGGGCTTTGTACCACACTTGTCAGATTTTAAAAAAATGTATCGGTGCATTGATAGCACCTCAAAGGTTTTTCCACTTCCAACAAACACACACAGAACTCTCCCAAAAATCTGTTTTTGTCAGCGTAATTGAGTGATTCCACATATCAAATGGAACTATTTGTTAGGTTAGTATTCCAGCTAGGCTCTACAATTATTATAATTGTTATAATACTCCTATAATAGGAGTAGACAGAGCAGCTTTATGTGATTATTCCAGTTATAAAACCTATGAGAGGTATTGATAACGTTGAAGATCTTAATTTGAAGGGAAGAGAAATTGATTGTATATTACATCGATCGAGCGTTTTTTTGTTTGTTTTTTATTTCTTGATTTAACGATATTTATTAAATATTCACACTATTTTCCTTACCCCTAAACCCTATATTTTTTATATAAAAAAAGATAAATATCATTAGTTTTATTAAAACACTTGAATGGAGCAAATGGGGGGTGCGCCTGATTTTTTGTTTTAAATTTTTAATCGAAAGGAGACCTCATCCTGAGAATTTTGACACCAGCCGTTATCTTTTTGGATGAGTAGATCTTTTTCTATGATTTCTCAAAGTTTCGAATGTTTATGACGTAACGCACCTCTCCCGCCTGGGCGGGACCCCCCAGCCTACTGTGACGTCATAAACATTCGAAACTGTGAAAATCGTGAAAAAGGTCTTCTCACGCTAGAAGGTTGTGGTTGGTGTCAAAATTCTCAGAATGAGGTCTAGTTTAGATTAAAAATAACAATAAACCGTTTTTCCGACCCATGCGCACACCTCATTGGAATGAGAGAACCTCAAAAACTGTTAAATTCGACGGTTTTTTACTATTTTGATTGTTTGAATTTGGATTTGGAAAATCTGAATTTTCCAATCATGTTCGTAGGGACGCAATTTAGACCGCGTACCTAAATACTCAGATAGTTGATCAGATAGATAGGAATATTCACAGATGGTTATTGAAAAAATCTGCTCTCTGCCGATTGCTTCCTACACTTTCCTTTCAATTGGGCTAGCTGAACTAAAACTACCCAACAATATTACTCAGAACCAATGTCGCAATATGATTTATCGAAAAGACACATAATTGAATAGTTTTGAAGAATCAAATTCTAATTTTTTCTTGCCCAGTCTACTTTTGACAGAAATAATATATTATATTGAATAAATCAAAATTGAAGGAGTCCACCCCTGAGGTCAGTAGTTGTGGTGGAATCCGAGGTGGGACACGACAATGATAGAAACCTTCTACTGGCGTATTTTATGACTGACACTTTTGAAACAATGACATTGACGATGGCAGGAATTAACGTACCAACCTTTCGACCAACTGCCAGTAGTGTGTATTTGTGTTGCTTCATTCCAACACGCTGACCAGCTATGGTGGTGGACATTGCAGCTCTTGACATGGATCTCTTTACATGAAATACTTCCCGCATATAATGTCCACATTAACGTCATATTGGATTGAGGACGGCTAACCCTCAGGTAGCCCACAAACAGTATCGTGACGTCCCTCTCTGGTAGAAACGCATTCCAAAAATAAAATACAAGAGTGGTGTTCACTCGAGCGGCCGAGACTGGAGGAACCTACGTTATCCCTCCACTCGTCTCCCATCAATAATTTGAAAGGGAATCCATCAGAATCCACTCAAGCTCAAAATCTTGTCTTGATAACTTCTCTCGTCTTGTCCCGTCTTTTCTTCACATTACACGATCATTAAACGGTTTCGAGCCGGGTGACCATCCTAACCTACTCATCCACATCTATTAATGGTTTCGTGCCAGTTAGATCACCTACGCCGCGTAATCGATTTCAGGCCAGCCGGCAATTTCCATATAAATTTTCCTACCTTCTCATCAACCTAAGTAAATTCTATATAAAAGTCAATTTAATAGCCAATTTCAGTAAAGTTATTAAATTTAACTTTTTCAAACGCAGTCAAAAATAGAATCTTAAAATTTTGTAAATTAGTACCTACGTAGAATAATAATCAAGGGAAACAACTCTTACGTGGACATGGGGTAATTCTTGAATACATCACTTGGCTCTCTCCTCTCTCTATTCAATATTCGATTTCCACTCCCTAAGTAGTACACCCTACCTTGGTGATTTTCAAATGATCTAATCTCCTTGTTTCAGGTATGGGACGGAGTATACGCTATGAACCAATCCGCATGGCGTCTCTTCATACCACTCTGATGTCTATGTATAAAAAGATAAATATATATAAATATATAATGATAATACTCTCTATAGAAATCTCTCTTATAACTCTCTCATTAAGTGCCACATTTTGTAAGGTAACAAAGAAAAAAATAAAAAGATTTTTATGACCTAAATAAAAAATGATAACGGTTTAAAAAAATGAAACAAAAAATGCTGATAATAATTTTAAAAAGTATAATGTTCCTGTACAGCATTCGAAGAATCAAATTATTACGAGAGCGCGTGCGTGGCCTGTACATTTGTTGTAAATATAACTTCACGCAGGTCAACAAAAAATAAAAAAATAATAAAGGTTTGTTGTAAACAAGTAAAAAAAAATGAATGTGATACAATTATCAACTATGTTTTTAGATAAAGAGATGTTATTTTATATTGATTTTTGTATTTTTTTTAACAACACCATGCTGTATAAATTTATGGATGTTTTGTTGCGTTTGTTGTTATTTGTATCGTTGCGGCAAAGCCAGCGTTTCAAGAGTGAGGTCGCTTGCTTGTACCCGCTTCGTTACCTCAAATAAATAAGGCCTAACTCAGCTCCCGGTTTAGTTTAAAACAAAATTAAAGAAGAAAAAAAAAGGTGTGTACTCTTATAATCGAAAACATCAAATTATTACCTACCTAATAATAAAGAATTATAATAATTATAATGCTTAATGATAAAAAAAAATATTATAAATACACCGGTACATTTGTAGTAATCCGTACTTATCAAATCACTTCACTTCATTCTCTTATATATATTGAATATTTCAAGAAAATACTTTCTCTATCTCTATATCTTGTCCTTCCTTGTCACTTTTTGTATTAAAGTTTCATTTACTTCGTTCTTTTTTGCAAAATGCTTTTATATGGCTCGTGTACATAATTCCTGCATCACCTTGAGCCTAGGCTACTGCAAGAGGTGTCTGTACGTACCAAAGGGTTTCATCTCGTGGTTATGTTTATTTTTATAGCAAATTTTATTTGATAATAACAAGTATTGAGAGATCTGAAGATATATTAATTTCGTGTGATAAATTGTATTGTAAACTACAGTAGAAAACGTCCTTAAGTGTGTAGTCGTGTAGTTAGTTAGAAAGCGTTTGAAAGTATTTAAAGAATCTTGTTCACGAACAATCAATGCGGAGTGAAAACCATTATTGACACGCGCCAAAAATTCTCATCGCGTTTGGTGATTTTTCAATTTTTGTCACCTTGTGAAAGACTGATAAGATACCTTCCTCCCGAAACAGTCAAGTTAAACAATCAAGCGTAAGCGTAATCTTGCTTTAATCGTTTTTATTATCGGTCATTAAGTAGGAAGAAGGCACTGGAAGGAGACTACGAGGTTTTCAGGTGAGCCAAAACCGAATTTAAGACAACTTTTGTGTCACCTAGTCTTTTGATTGCATCTACAAAGTATACTATTTCATCCGAAAGTATTGGTTTCGACCCATTCAATTCGAGAGGACAATGTTTTTTAATTTGTTGACTCCCAAAGTAACACTTAAACAATGTTCTTGTCGCTTGAGAGACCAATGATGTAGACAATCAAATTTATTGATTCACACGCAATCCACAAAGGAATGAGTATAGGTACAGGAAAAGTATCAGAAATTTCAAATTCTAAACGTACCTACATTAAAAACCTGTTCTTCGCATCTGAACCGAACTTCTGTCTGGGATGACATTTTGACGTAAAGCACTTGTGAGATGGGAAAGGCTCTTTTGCCTAAGACAATCGGACGTAGTTTGCATCTAAAATTAGAAACAACTATTTCAGATTCGAAAATGATATGATAATTATTCGGAATGCTTATAAATATTAACGAAACTCAACCCTGACGAGTCGTTCTAAATTCGGAGTTGTGATACTTTTTCGGCCGAATTCAGGCCTACCTGTAGTACGAGAAATATGTCTGCTTTTAGTGATCTTTCTTCGTCTAATGATGGGATGAGAATTGCGACAAACCCGACGATCTATTTTGTAATATGAAAAATCGCGCAAAAGTCAACTACGAACATTTTTTTTTTTACCGGGAGGTTTCTGTATCACATAAGTTATCATTAGTGTTAAGGAATATTCCGGAATGAGAGGTAGAAAATGGGAAGGAACAAAGTAACGTAAGGGTCCATTTGTAGCCGAGGCTACCAGTTTCGTTTTTGTTATTTTTGGTTCAAAAATTATGTATATGTATATATATAAAACTAAAAAATATATATAGATATATATGAACTTGTTTGTGTCGTTGAGTTGGTTCATGAAACGCCCTGGAGTGGTTATCCATTAAATCGTGTGGTGTAATTTTAACGTAATATATTTTATACCTACGTGTAACTATTATCGAAATCGCTGGATGACTATTCGTAAAGTAGGAGACGGTTTATTGGGTTCCTATGCTGACATCTGCGTTGCCGCGAATTTTTCCCCTTTTTGGTGGTTCTCGTTTTCGCTGTATCTCCTAAGTTCGACCTCTTGAAATTGTAGCTAATGTACGAGTAGAGAGAGTTTATGCAGCCCAAATCGTTTGAAATATATCCGGACGTGTGGTATACAGTTCGAATCCTGGCAGAGAAAATACATTTTTTCAGAGAGAAGATTTGAATGGTGAAGATACGAGTACATTTGTGAGGCCTTTTACCAAAAAAATTTACATCACAATTTGAAGCAATCGAACTTGGGGAAACTAGCAGGGAACTACTTCGAATAGCTTTCGCTGGCTTGAACCGACGAATCGTAGTTACTGCTCTGCTTGCTTTCTCGCGTTTTTTCGTAGCTTTGGTTTTATATTTTTTTACACTTCGTACTGCTGCTGGATGATCCTGTAATAGAAAAGCTAGTCTTTCGCTTGGTAGGGTCTGTGACTGTCATCTGTGTGCCTTCGACGAAATTCAAGTCAAACCGTTCAGCAATAATCCAGGTACAACATACTAATAAATCAATACTGAATCCGCTCTGGTACTTATTTTACCAAAATTATCAATTAAAACCCACAAAACTTTTAAACTTATTGTTATAAACTAACCGGTTTTACAGACCCACTGAGTCGACCTATCCTCACGAAATCAGCCCAAATTTCGAGTGCTTCCCCCTTCCAATCATGAATAGCTCGGGAACCCAATTCTAATCCAATAAATGAGTATTATGAAAAAGTAATTTTTGATAGTTTATTATTTTTTGATAGGTATTTAATTTTATAGAGTTTTTATTGTTAAAAATACTCACCGTGAAACCTTTTTGATAAATACAGACACCCGAAAATTGCGGAAAATTTCACTGCATTTCACCTTTCCCTCCTTAGCAGATTCACTCTTGTAGGCTGGTGTCCACTTTCCCTAGTGGGCTCAGTGTTTTAAGTTGTTTTTACGACGAAAATTATAAAAAATAATTTTTTTTAACGGATTTTATTTATATTGCTGATTTTGTGATATTTTTAGTGAACAAAAAAAAAGTGAATTATTGTTATTTAAGTCTCACATATTAATACTATAACCAATATTGTACTGTACCTTGTTATACTGTTAGGGTTGCGAATAGTGTACGATGATGTTAGTTTTATCAATAACAAGGAATAAATGATAGGATTATACCTATATAAATATATTCTATTTGATATTCCTTACCCCTCTTTTTTTATAACTTCATATAAATATTTTTTATTATATGTTCCCTCATGTTATCCTTGATATTGATAAAACTGTGTTTGATGATCCATTTGCTGATTGAGTGCAGCTCGGTTGGCGATGGTCCCAAAAACATACCTAACGATCTGAAATGTGAGTAGTTATAATAAAAAGATGTGAATTATCATTTATACTATTATCTTTTTCATGACTACGATTCCCCTTCCTTAGATTAATGTATGATTTTAATCAGTGGTTGATAAATTCTATATATGAACAAGGTACTAAAAGAAAAACTTTGCTACTTTAGTGGTAGGGGTTTACAATATTTCAACAACTAAACTGTGTGTCAGCTGCGAGTGAAAGGTTTGGTAAGTTGGTAAATACAACTGGCAAATTGTTTGGTAAATTCTTATACTATTTAGGAACAGATCATTATTATCAAATACGCTAAAAGTTCATTATAAGCTAGGAAACTTGATTTACATTGAAATAACTGAGTGCCTACCTACATTTCCACATTTACTGTTTGTTCTTCAACAGTACAAAAGTAGAAAACAATTCCTATGAAAAAGAAAGTAAACCTGTTCGTTACTAAATGAAAGTTCCATGTTTTCAGTGTGTCCATTAATACAATCAGTACGGTGTCCATTGTTAAAAACTTCCTGGCTTGAAAAAAAAAATTTTTTTTTGTTTTACTTCAGAAGAGTTTAGATTCAGAAGTCTCCCTCACCCCGCAACCGATCCTTCTTCCCTAATCCCTGAGAAAAAATGAAAAATGAATGTGGTCAAAAATTAATTTTATCGAACTCCAAGGGTCTCTTTGGGGTGATACATGTAAGGCGGGGCATCACGCTCATGGAATAGTTTTGTAGGAAGGAAATCTACCATAAAACAAAGAAAGGTGTCAAAAGTTCAAAGTGGTGACCAGTATGTTTTATTTATGTTCATCGCGAACGTCGAAACAAGCGATGATTAGGTTTAGGAGTGAGCTTCAGGATTTAATTTGGAAAAACGGTTGATTCCTGAGCTTTTACTGTTGTAGAAGTTCGAGAACTTTTTTAACGCTACAAAATATTAACCTGCTGTTTATTATTTCCAATAATGAACCTGTGGAATCGACCATGAAAAAAATGTTTACGTTTCATGTTACGTAGAATCCAAAAATCGAATAAAAATCTGTCGCCAGAAAAAAGATGAAAATCCGTCCGTAAGCCGTACGCGGCACTTTATTTTTAGGGTCTAGTTGAGTCCTGAAGCTCCTGGTTGAAGAAAGTCTCTTCTAAGTGGTGAAAAGTAAGGGCTGAAATTTTTAAAACGCCCTGGCTCAAAAAATCAATTTAAAATAGTAAAGAATTTTTCAAAATCGAATGAGACCACCCAGAGGACCATCCGTTATTACCCCATGAGAACCTAAGGGTTAGACTTATGATAAATCAAAAACACGAGTGTGAGTCATCACAGAACTCCTTATTTCTTCGAATTGAGTGTGAAGCATTCATTTCTTCCAAAAAAACTTGATTGTAAAGGAGATAGGTAGTGACAATGGCAAAGCTGTGTTCTTTGCAGACGATTGATCTATATTGAAAAATAATAAATGGATCCCTTCTGAAAAGAATACTGCTTTTTCGTTGTTCAATCTTGCCTTAGTAATAAACTATTGATTCAATACGCATTGTTGTTATTATGAGCAATAATAGGAAGTGCCTACCTTTCATAATCGCAAGGCTCGCTAGTAAGTTTAATTTGACTGGATTTACCTCCTTATATGCAATAATATAATCATCCAAAAGTTTTAGGTGTAGGAATTTGGTTGCTAGAGAAGCTCAACAGAGTGACATCCTAGTGCACCCTAAATTATTTTTTTAATATTTGTACTACACACTTTCAAGCTAGGTATTTGAAAAGTCCATCCCCTGTTTTTACCCTTTACGATTGAAAGTATCCAAAAGTTTCGAGATTTTGTTCGATACATACAGAATTTGTTTCATCCAATATTCATATTACTCATTCCTTCCAGGTGAAATACAAGTTTGAGGAAGGGTTAATGTTAGTGAGCAGAAGTAAGGTCCGGATCATTGAGAATCCAAATGTACCGTAAAAACGCTGCAAATTATTACACAATGGTTTATTAATTTTCTATATTGATCACTCGTCTGCAAAGCCACCAACCATCCAATATGAAGAAAAACATTTATCGCATTTCGGTCAGCTTTAATTTGAACGGAGATTAGGCCTCTTTTGCGATTCACACTCTTGTTTCTGATTTATCGTACGTCCAAACTTTAAATTCTCGTAGTGAGCGAACGGTTTGTCCTACAGAGCTCCGGGTGGTCTCAAACAATTCTAAAAATTCTATAGAATCTTAAATTGAAGGAAAAAAATCTTTAAATCGACATTTTTTGAGTTAGGGCGTTTTCAAAATTTCAAAATTGATTTTGGAACCCTTAGAAGTAAGTGAACTACCTCAACCAAAATCTTTGGGGCACAACTAGACCCCGAATGGAGCCTACATACCAAATTTCATCAAAATCGGTCAATGCTAAGTGGCAAAAGTGCCGCGTACGGTGTACTGGGTGTTGTGGGAGTGAATGCATCTTGGAGGTGACTATCCTATGATCACATCAATTACCAATTATATTAGTTTCAAGGTGGAAAATTAAGAGTACGGGAACAGGTTTCTGGATCTAATGAGCCGGCCCATCGCTAGGAAATAGCCAAATTACCTCAGTGAATCTCAGACCATATGCTGAAAAGCCATTTTGTCACCTCTAAAGTTATATGGTTATCTTGTTTCTACTATTTTGATGAAAAGATCAAAATTGAAATTAGTACCTTCGAACCTCCCCCTTGAAAATAGATCTCCGTGGTTCTGGATTTACAACAATCTTAGTCTCGTCTTGCATACATTAGTCGATTGGTATCTAATTTTCGTTCGTTTGGTTTTTACTATACTGAACATTGCGATACATAATGTATTTCCCAGGAATAAAAATATATTACTTTTATGAGAATGCTATTCCTATTAGAGTGCAGAAAGTCGATTGTTAGATTATTGCTAACTACTTTGTTATCATTGAACGCAGCATTGGTAATCTTGAATTTCTGGAACAAAGGAGCTAATGGGGTTGAAATAGTGACATGATCATGTAAGTTGGAGGATAGCTCCTACATTTTACTCCTGAAGGGTCTAATGCTACTGAACGTCAATTCAACTCTTCGACAAGAGTTTTTCGAATAGTTTATGTCCAAGCGTAGCAAAGCTATCCTGCGACTTGTCGAAGAACCGCAGATAATGTTCGTTGAGTTTGACAACCATGAGTTGAACTAAACGACAAAAAGTGAGGAAGAATGCAGTATTGCATATTCGCAGGGTAAGTGCATTCGTATGTTGCAAACACCTTTCAGCAACTCTTCAAATCATCATTCGTACAGTTGAAATGTCGAAGAATTGCCGAATTACGCTTCTGAGTACTATACTTATACGATGTCAATATTTATCCAATCTTGCTTAGATTCGCAGTGATTGAATGCGAAGTGGAGTTCCAATTCTCCTGACTAGGTGCTTTGCTATTTCGTCTCCCAATACCAAGAACTAAACTTTTGTTCCTGTAAGATACCCACTTAGACAAAACGCTGCCAATTATTACACAATGGTTTATTATTTTTCTATATAGATCACTCGTCTGCAAAGCCACCGTCCAACCAACATGAACAAAAACATCGATTGCATTTCGGTCAGCTAAAATTTGAACGGAAATTAGGCCTCTTGTGCGATTTTCTGTAGGACAAACCATTCGCTCCCTACAAGAATTCGAGTGTTGGACCTACGATAAATCAGAAACACGAGTGTGAATCGCAAAAGAGGCCTAATCTCCTTTCAAACTGTATGTGACCAAAATGCGATCGCTGTAGGTAGCCTACCTACAGCGACCTAGTATACCTATAGTTGGTAGATGGTGATAATGTCAAAGCCGAGTTCTTTGCAGGCAAGTGATCTATATAGAAAAATAATAAACCTTTGTGTAATAATTTCCAACGTTTTTTCTACGGGAGCACTCAGGTCCTTTTTCAGCACTCAGGCTGTCTCCCCATCTACTCATATAACCAGTTATTTTAATTCTTATCACCGATAACTTTAGTTACTCTTCAAAATCGACAAGTACAATGCAATGAATACCCCAGCTTTTTTCTCTTGAGAATTTTGCGAAATTTAGATAAGAACTACGTCAACAGATTGGGATTGTGGTCAACTGGAATTCAACTTCTTCTTTGCCGAGCTTTTGTTGAATGTATTACCTTCTTCGGGGCTCGAAGGACGAGGTACTCCATCAAATTAACTAGGTAACTCTATCAAATTTATTTTATTACGTTTTATTGCAGTACAAAAACAAATGGAGAAAAGATATTAGGTTGATAATACAAGGTATACAATTATACGAACTATCTCTAAAATAATTCATCAAGTACGAGTACATAAGTTAATATGAAGTAGGGAAAACTGAATGAAATTACTTTCTTATTCCGCCGAAGAGGCTGTGGAGGTCTCTTCTGTCATACTGGAGTTTTCCTTCACAATTTCTACTTTCTTTTCAGCTGTAGATGTTTGCGTTTGAAGCGCAGGTTGGTTCGTTTGAATTATTTTGATCGTCCGTCCTTGAGCATCGGTAACTGCCTGAAATTAATATTGGAGAATCAACAATCTACACGTATTAAATAAATTAAATGGAGAAAAGAGAAATACCATAAGAATTTTAGTTTTTACCTCTTTTAAAGGTGCTTGTCAAATTACGACCTGGTCTCCGTTACTGTTTTGGTTAATAATTTACCTTAAGAATCGAGCAAGAAAAAAATCAACATGATTGAAAGTGCGTAGAATCCGAAAATGAATCCGTCAGTCCGCCGTACGCGGCACTTTCCTTAGTTATCATGGACTGATTTTGTTGAAATTTGATATAATAGATTTAGAAGCTTTGGGTATTGTCAGTCACTTTGAAGAAATGAAAAATAAGGGTTGAGATTTCAAAAATGCCCTTGCTCAAGACCTTTCGATTTAAAGGAGTTGTTTTTTCTTCATTGCAAAATGGTAGTGCATTTTAGGAATCGAATGAGACCACTCAGGGCTCTGTAGGACCAACCGTTCACTCTCTTTGATGTCTAAAAGTTGGGACAAATGATGTTTCCTGTCACTCATTTGTGCTTTCCTAGAAACCAAGAATCAAATTTTGTTATGAATATGGGGGAACTCAACTCTCGGATAACGATATTTTTGCTGATAAGTACTTCCTGTCAAAATAAGCTTGATATTGAAGCTTATTCGGAAACATGGGTAGTCACTGACAATGGCAAAAGTGTATTCGTTGTTGACGAATATTATCTATTCGGAAAAATAATAAACCATTGTGTAATAAGTTTTTAGCGTTTTTATTGCTAGATAGATACCTATCTAGGTGAGTAATTTCAAAACTTTCGATCGTAATTATAGTATTTTTATAAAAATCTCACCCAAAAAATTGATATTTAACATCAAAATTGAGATGTTTCGATTCAATTACAGAGTTTTTGTTTCAAATTAAAATGATTTCCGTCGATTTTTATTTTCAGTTAAGTATTAAAATTGTAATCTGAAATAAAAAAAACCTGAATTTGAAATGGAAATCTCGGAATGGATGTTGAATACCTCGAATTTCAAGAACGTAACTTCAAGAGTGTTATGTAAATTCTTGAATTCGTTGTATAGTACCTAGATATATGCCACTGAATATCGATACCTTAAAGAGCAAAGGCGCAAACAGAGCAAACGGAGTTTTCAAAAAACGCAAAAGAAGTTTTCACTAGTGCACAATTCCTAACATAATGGCTCTCACTACACTAAACTCTTTAATTTCTTCAACTAATTTTCTAGCTATAATCGTCAAGAAGGTCAATAGTAGTTTTGTTGAATTTGAATTTTTCTGAAATTGAAAAAAATAAAAAATTTGGAAGATGGATGGACATAGCGCGGTATCGATATTGTAAACAGTACAAGTTGGTCTCTAGCCCCTCTTCAATACACTTCAGCACATCAACATAGCAGAAAATTATGATTTCCTTAGTAATTTTATTCTAAACAGAATTCATTCGCAACACTCAATTTCTCACGTTTTTCTTCTGACCTGAAAAAATGGTTTCATTTTCGGATTCAGCATCAATCTTCATCTTCACGATTGTCATTACCATTCACCATCCAGAATAGTATTTTTAAAAGATCCTACACATCGTCCCTATACCTGGTAAACCATGTAAGTCGAGTTCATCAAATTTTACATGGGACACTAAAAACTGAATCATTAATTTTTCATTCCATATACAAAAAGTTTTTTCGTTCCATTCCATAAAATTGGTGGTAACAGTAGTATTTCAAAGAGCCTGAGACTAATTTAATCAAAATTTACTTCAGCGAACGAAAAAATGGACTTACATGCTTTTACCCAGCCTTTGACACCCGACTTACATGGTTTTCAATTCGATTTTTATGAAAATATACCCAGCTTGGGTTATTTAATTATTAGGAATATTATTCAATTTTTTTCTCCAGGTTTCAAGGTTACACAAAATACCCAAATCGGTGCAAAAGGAAAATATTAAAGTGAAAATTCATAGGCGTTGACAGTCCAACTTTAAGGCTCCTTGAGTCAAAATGACAGTCTTCAGTCTTAATATTACTAGAGTTGAGCAATAAATTATTCAATATACTACCAATTCCTCAATTACATTTCTTAAATTACAACCATTACTTATAGGAACAATTTACCTATCACAACCGTAAATAGGTAGGTATGCATTGAATTTAAGAGTTAGGCAACTAGGTACTTTTTTTTCAACAAGGGATGAGTTAGGTAGGGGTTAGGGATATGTTGAGGATGGGCTAGGGATGGGTTAGGGATGGGATAGGGGTTAGGGATAGGTTGGAGATAAGCTAGGGACGGGTTAGGGGTGGGCTGGGTATAAGTTAGGGGTTGGGATAAGTCAGGGCTGGGTTGGGTTAGAAATGGACTAGGGATGGGTTAGGAATGGGTTGGAGATGGGCTAGGGATGGGATAGGTCAAGGCTGGGTTAGGGATGAGCTGGGGATGGGTTATAGATGGACTAGGGGTGGATTGAGGATGGGTTAGGGATTGGTCAGAGCTGGATTTCCTCAATTATTATCTCTTGTATCATTTATTTTACAGAGTTTCCTGTAAAACATAAGCAGACCAATA
Organism: Apolygus lucorum; assembly: GCA_009739505.2. NCBI lineage: Eukaryota > Metazoa > Arthropoda > Insecta > Hemiptera > Miridae > Apolygus > Apolygus lucorum. The sequence continues at coordinate 75,808,773 of CM019176.2, read as the reverse complement.
GCACACTACTAATCTCTTTTTGTTCTTTCTAACATCAGCATTACAGCTAGGTCAAACAGCCAACAAAATCAATCAATTCATCTAAAATTATCCTTCTAAATAATGTAAAAATAATTTAGAAACACTGCGGAAAAACACGTGATCTTAGGTAGATAGGTAAAAAAAAACACGTAGGTAGGTCGGGATCTTAAGGTTGGCCACAGTATGGAAAATCACGTGTCTGCAGAATACAAGGAGTGGAATTTGTTGCTGAAATTGAGACTTATAAAAAGGTTTCTATTTATGATCACTTTCTCCGAACTCCATTTATAAATATTGTAAACTTTTACATGAAAAAAAATATAAAAAAACTGAATATTTTTGATGGAAACTTGCCACCGGCGTGTGCTGCTCACTTTTATGAAGGCATATACAGGACTTACATGGTTTTCCGGCGAAAAAAGAGGCAACCGACTTACACGTTTTTTTTAATGCTTTCTGGATAAAAACTATTCTTCAGATTGGAAAACGGCTTCACTAAATGGATCAAGAGACCCTAATTTACCTGAAAAGCTCAAAACCTTATTTTCGAAAAAATACCGACTTACATGGTTTACCAGGTATAGGGACGACATACTGATTAATTTAATACAGTTCAAATTCAGGTGTTTTATTTGCCCTTGCAACGATGTGATTTACAACAGCTTCGAAAATGAGGAGTAAATCCAACCATAGAATCCAAAAATAACATAGTTACGATGATAGAATTTAAGTGTTTTCCTGGACGATTTTTCCACCACTAGTTTAACTTTAGAACGCGCCGTGTGGGGCAGGAGCCAATGGGAGAACACGCCAAACTGAAGAAATTGACTCAGAAGGTAGAAGAAACTCATTTTCCTTGATGAATTTTCGCCTATGGTTTGGACTACTTCTTTACAGGTTGGCAAGTTTCAAATAAGAAATAATAAATAATCTTACTTCCGTGGTTACAAGTTGTAGTTGGAATGAAAATACAGTTATAAGTACAGTTACCATCTGGAATCAAATTGGTGTCTTGACCAGTGATTTTATCTCCGAAATAGAATCTGAATTGATTATTCATCTAACTTGCTTCAATAAAAAGGTCAATCCGTGATACCTTTTTTGATGCAGCAATCGTAAGGACTCCGTCCGTCGAGAGGCTTGACGCTAACGTGTCCAAATCGACGTTCTCAAGAAGTTTGTACCTTCTGGTGAACTGTCGAGATATGAGGCCGTGCTCGTCACTTCTTTCTTCGTGCTTCCCATCGATCACGACGTAGCCGTTTTCATCCACGTGTACGTTTAGCTCATCAGGCTTGAAGTGAGACACGTCCAGACTTACCCTGTACCAGCAATGAAATAGATGGAACTAGTCATGTTTAATGAGTCTCATATATTCAATTCTGATGGTATAAAAGTAACTGATTTAGTATGGATCACCATACTTTCACCCCATTAATCCGGCATTCTAATCTGGAAATCCCTGAGATCTTTATGTTTCAAGTCCTATCAAACGACTTAAATTTTCTTATTTGAGACGATTCGGAAAGAAATTCAGAGGACACCAATCTCATTGACATCACACAGCGAATAAATGACAACTTTGAATTATACCATGCTTAAAGATCTTAGCCTTGTTTTTAGGACGTCCCACAGTAAGACTTGGGCGTCCTTATGCGATCAATCTGGGGTGAAGGAGGACAAGACTCAACAGAAAAAAATAAATAAATAACCACACAGTAATCCGTTTTAGACCATTCTGAATCCAAATCCGCGAAAAAACCATAGGTGTATGTCTGTGTGTGTGACAATATCTTGTGTCGTCTGCACAGGCCTTAGTTTTCAACCGATTTTCCTGGTTCTTTTTTTGTTCGACGCGAAAAACTATCTAGTTGTGCACTACGTCGCCGGAATTTCGAATTTTACCTTTTAATGGGGGAAGGGGGGTTAAACTTTAAAAACGTGCGTTTGCGGGCATAATCTTGTAAACTCAGCCCAGGCCTCACTTTCCAACTGATTTGCGTGTTTCTTTTTTTGTTTGACTCAAATAACTTCTGAATTGTACATGATTTCACCAGAGTATCAAAATTCGCATGGAAGGGGGCGAGTGGGGGGATAATTTTCATAAAATATCCGATTTTTCCATATTTCGGTTCCTTTATTTCTTACTAATTGTACCCAAGCTTTGAAATTGAGGAAAAATTCTTATTATACCTCCGGATTTTCATGAATTATTTTCTGTACCACCATGAAACTAATAGTGGTGCTACCATGGTGCCAGGACACCATAAACCGCTTATTTCGAGGGGTTTTGGTTTATTATTTTCAATAATAAGCCTTTGGAATCGAGCAAGAAAAAAAAATTGTAACCCCCCTCAAAATTTGATGTTTTACGTTTCAAGGTACGTAGAATACGAAAATCGAATTTCCGTCCGTCCGCCGTACGCCGTACGCGGCACTTTTCTTAGCAACACTGGACCGATTTCGTTCAAATTTGGTATATGGGCTCCATTTGGGGTCTAGTTGTGCCGCGAAGCTTTTGGTTGATGTAGGTCACTTCTAAGGGTTGAAAATTAAGGGTTGAAATTTTCAAGAGTGCCCTAGCTCGAAAACTATCGAAATAAAGGTATCGTTTTTTCACCAATTTTAAATAGTATTGAATTTTTTAAAATTTTTGAGACCACCCGGAGCTCTGTAGGACAAACCGTTCGGTCCCTGCGAGTACATGAAGGTTTTCCTTCGATAAAACAGAATCATGAGTGTGAATCGCAAAAGAGGTCTAATCTCCATTCAAACTTTATCGGACTAAAATGCGATCGCTGTTCATTTCTTCGATTTGTATACAGTTTTGCCTTCTGCGTAACCAGTAATCAAATTTCCATATGAAGCTATCTATTTTGCCAATCGAGTGTGAAGCGTTTAGTTCTTTCTAATAAACTTGATTGTGAAGGTGTGAAGTCAGCATGGTGTGGTGGGTAGTACCTAGCTGGTAGGTAAAAAAAAGTTGGTAGGTAAAAAAAATGTTGGTGGGTAAAAAACGCTGCAAATCATTGCTCAAAGGCTTCTTCACTCCTCAGATCACTGATCAGCTGTTTTATTTGTGTTTCAACTTGAATACGGAAATGAACTTTCACGGACTGCCTACCAAAACAAATAGATGAAAGTTCAACTTTACGAAGTATTTCCGCTTTGGTGACAGACTGGCACCATTGTAGGTGTGGGGGGGGGGGGGGGTGAACTCGAATTCGCATGTTGGGTATCGTAGATCATGGATATTAAAATACTCTTCAGATGCGAGGCTCCCATGCCGCTAGAAATTTTATGGTGGATAAGGGTGAGGGAGGGGGTCACTATTTCTTGCCTAAAGTAATAAATAAATTACATCGAGTGAAACAGTTTTATCGCTTACCAAATGGTTAAAGTGATCTAATGCTTATCCAATGGGACGTCTCCTGGAATGCATGCATTACTAAACAATATGTTTTCTATGAAGGTATACGTTGAACCCTTAGAATCAAGCAAGAAAAAAGGACCCACCTTCAAAATTTAATGGTTCACGTGTCATTCCCTGAAGGCGAAGTTTCTAAGGTGTAGGAGCGCGATACCCAAGAAGCAAATTGAGCCTAGCTTCACTATGTGGTAGCTACACCTACAGTGTATTTTGCAAAATGAGAGCGAGTAATTTCTCTGACGGAGAAGAACAGCCTCACCATTTGCTGGAGCAGTGTAGAAAGGTAAAACGGATACACTGCTACTGGTAGAGTATACTTCTCGATGAAGGGAAACAGATACACCATCTTGAGCGAGCGCCCACCCTCTTTGAAGGAGAAGAAAAGCTCCACCACCTTATAGCCAGAAGCCCAAACTTTCCTTGAGGAGGAAAAAAAGCTCGAACTGGCACTGAGGAGACAAAATACTTCTTGCTGGGCAAGAAAACAGCTTATCCAGTAGTAAAAGGTTTTTTCTGGTTTAAATAGAGAGAGGAGTTTTCAGCCCTGACAAAATCCCCGGGTCATTGACCTTCCGTCGCTATTCTTCATAATTTTTTGCGAAGAATTCAAAAATGACAAAATTGCGCAGTGCGCAATCGCGCAACCATGCGCAATCATGATCAACTTTGTTTTTTCAAATGAGAACCCCCATTTTTTATTGCAGATTCGGATTCTTCGTCAAATTTATGAACATTTGACTTCGACAACTTTTTTTTTGGACGCGCGCAGCCCGCTCAGCGAGCGCTCAACGGTGCGCAACCCAGAGATTGCGCCATACTTGAGATGAAGGTAGACCTCAAGTGCGGCACATCACTTAGCATTGTTTTTCTACGCTGAATCGCGTGGTGATGTCCCTTTCTTGATTTGATTTCATTTTACCGTTTCTACAGCCGAAAAAGTCACTTTTTGAGGAGGAAATCATCGACTTTCTTATGAAGGGTAATAATCATCCTAATAAAATGTAGTAAAATTAAATTTTTAGAATTGTAAAATAAAGGGAAACTTCTACATAATTATCACAAAATTTTGCAAAAATTTAAAAAAACTTTTCTTATGAAGGGTAATAAATCATCCTAATAAAATGTAGTAAAATTAAATTTTTAGAATTGTAAAATAAAGGGAAACTTCTACATAATTATCACAAAATTTTGCAAAATAATTTTCAGTCTTGTAAAAACACGATTGGATGAACAATGATTGAAACAATTGAGCGATAAACTCTTAATAAAACTCTTAATAAATTAAGAACACTTAAGTAAACTCTTAATAAATAATAACTCTTAATGTAAACTGTATTGTCTACCTGCACAAAGGAGTAATAATTCGAGAAAAATCAATACTCGGAAAAGGGTTCCACGGAAACCGATGATTTCCTCCTCAAAAAGTGACTTTTTTCGGCTGTAGATACGGTAAAATGGAATCAAATCAAGAAAGGGACAATACCACGCGATTCAGCGTAGAAAAACAATGCTAAGTGATGTGCCGCACTTGAGGTCTACCTTCATCTCAACTTTGGCGCAATCTCTGGGTTGCGCATCTTTGAGCGCTCGCTGAGCGGGCTGCGCGCGTCCAAAAAAAAAAGTTGTCGAAGTAAAATGTTCATAAAATTATAATTTTCATACTTTTATAAATTTTTTACAATATGATAATATTTAGTTAGTAGAAACATATATGGTAGTAACTAACACAACATCATGAATAAGTTTGTTGCTGTAAGATTACAGTTGGTAAAAGTTCATTAAATTTGGTAAAGTAAAAGTGAAGATTTATTACAGCATGTTAAAAAACACATTATTATAGTAGTTATGAAACTGTTTAGGGGAAAATTTATAACATAAACCATAGTGCATTTGCAGCTCCTTTTCCTTGGTAAATAACTCTTAAAAATACTTCTTTATTCCTTGGTAAATAACTCTTAAAAATACTTCTTTATTCCTTGAGAAATAACTCTTAAAAATACTTCTTTATTTTCCTTGGTAAATAACTCTCAAAAATACTTATTTATTTTCGTAAGCGAGATTGTACGCGATGGCGTGTAGATGGTTCTCAACGAAAATAATTGCTCCTGGATTGATACCTGGTAGCTACTGCGTATGAGCAAACGTGTCTCATTGTAACAACCATAATTCCTACATTTTCCATCCGATTTCAATAAAATTGTCAGAGATCGTACAGGTTGGCGTGTAGATGGTTTCCTATTATATGAAAGTAACCCAAGGTACCGACTTGGAGATTTTTGTTTTGACTTACTTCTACCTACCTATTAGATCTTCTATTCAATCGGGTTATGGATTCGAGGAAGCTATGTCCCACACCCCCTTGTGAGACTTTTTTATATTTTGAACAGGAATATTTTTAACGTAATAACGCCAATAACAGGATATACCGACACAATCAGTGATTGGATACTATAGGAACTGATTCCGTTTATGTTGAACAGTTGCAGTAAATACCATGAAAGTTTAATTTAGAGGAGTGTTCAAATCCATTCAGTGCAACTAACCGTAACGCCAATAATAGGCCATCTTGTTCACGCCTTCCAGACAGCGAGAAGGTTAACCATTTAAAACTCAATTCATCACTCCACTGCTAATTTAGGTCATAACTCACTAGACTCCATCACAACCTTTGGAAGATCGAAATGTTTCTCATTGTCATTCATCGATTGCATGCTAAATTGTGGTTATACATAAATTTTTCATAACCTACTATGAAAATCTTATGTTTTAGAAGGACATATAAAGTCGTAAAGTTCTCTACCTCCTTCTCTTAGAATGCCTGAATTTATAGAATACAATAGAACCAACGGCCAGCAATAATGCAATACAACGAAACGAATAAGTACAACAAAATGTAATAAACTATCTTCATCAACGGAAGACCTATACAGCCAGCAGATTTTGTGAAGAATAAAAGACTGTGAACTTACTTGAACTGACTGTCGTCAACTCTGACAGTAGAGATGCCGGACTCTGGAGGAGCTAGATTTCTCCAGGGGCGAAGATAACCAGCTCTTATGGCAGGCATGTGCGGCAGTCTTGTGTTCGGGATGTCGCCCAACCCCAGTCCGAAGTGTTGGTCATACAAATCACCCAAGAGGTACCTGGTTGGTCTGTTGATGTTGTTCAGATCCTCAATAAGCTCGTTCAAAAGAGCCGGAAGAAGTGACATCTATGGGTACACCAAACGTTCACAACCATCAGTATGACTATTCATTGATTACGATAATGAAATCGTATCATTTGTTAATAAACAATAAAAAAAAGATGTATAAGACGAAGACTAATTGTTTCAAAATTTGAAGACTGAACTGAAACAAAAGATTAAGGCATGGGGCTTTATTTGAAAGGTTGAGGGAATAATCTTGATTTATTTTTGAATCTTCAAACTTAAAGAATTTGTGGATAATTCTGCTTGCAAGAAGGTTGAAGTTCTGATAATATAAATTATATAGACCCAACCGAAAGACATTGTTCGCGGTTTTGAAAATATCGTTAACTGCGTATTTGGGGCTCATTAGATTGAAAAAACTCAGCATCCACAGTTTATAACTAAATATTTACTCGATTTAAAACTGAAAGTCAGTATATCTACTCTAGGTTTGAGAAATGATCTTCCTTCAAGTTTGGCAAAGTGAATTACTGATTTGTAGCTATACAGATTGCTGCGGCATCAAACCTCAGAACCTGATTTTATAGTGTTCTGCCAGAATTCTAGGTTTGTGGTAAGGACGTGTCTGTGATCTCAATAAGCTCTATAACTTTTTTTTTTGGCGACAAGTGGATATAATGCATTTTAAGCGGTAGTATAGAAAGTAATTCTCGAAATTTTAGGTTTCAATTTTTAAAATTGGGCTGGTATGAATAACGGAAAACTTAACAGGAAACTCAGGAGACAAAGCTCCTAATGACTCCTGTGATAAAGCTCTTGATATACAGGCGAAGTAACACATGTCAATCGAATCGAACTTATGTTTCACAAATATGACATTGTTGGTTTTTCTTTCTCTTTGGTAAGAACATCGCTTAACATTGTTATACTGGATATTTTCCCGTGATATCAGATGAACTGTGCTTAACTAGTATACTGGTAAAGTTGTCATAATTTTAGACAGATTTGAACACGAATCTTTCAAAAACAAAGTTGTATCTTTGTTATAAAAGTCGAACTCGAGTAGATTAGGTCTCGATAATTTTATTCGAAATACATCTTGGAGCAGATAAAAATCATGACAATTTATTACGGGTAGCAGCTTGTAGTAGATGTACCTTTTAATGACACCATAGAGTTAGTCCAAGAGGATACATAACGTATAAAAACATGAGTTAGATAGGTTAAACAGCTCACAGAACAAGAAAGTAACAATCCAGTAACAATACAATTATTATATTCTGTTGAGGTTGTACATACTTTGAATTTTGTATTCAAGATCGCCTCAAAAGAAGTGAAGTAGTCACCGGACAGGGGCTTGCTCAGAAACACGCTCTTCGGACTATTATAATAGAGATCACGCTTCAACGCCACGTACTATATAGCAGAGGGGACTAGGTTCTAGAAGCTGCTAGTATCCCCCTCTGTACCTCTGACATCTATCTGTACACAGCTACACGATGGATGGGAGAAGGAGGGGGGCTGCATTGCAGGGATAAAAATAGTCCTCAAATAATTTTAGAGTCCGATTCACTACTCGACAACTCCCGACAGTTCTCGATTGCATCAGGTAACATTGTGATTGATCATTCTAGACAATCGCTTTGTTGTGGATAAGGAATCACACAGATGACTATGAACAAACCCAAGTTCCGTGTCCGAACAAGCCACATTTGCCGTGGCTTAGATGCAAATTTTGGGTGCAAATTCACATTTGAGTGCAGATTTACAAAAACGTGTAGGAGCAGTTTACACATTCCTTGTGGGTTGGATGAAAATTTCCATTCGGCCGCTCCTGCTGAAGTTCCATTTTGATACATTGTTGGCTCCACTTGTTCCATTATCACTTTTCCATATTTCTCACTTTTATTATTACATAGCTGTTCAATAATACAAATCCAAAAACTCTACAAATTATTTCACAAAGGTTTATTATTTTCCTGTATAGATCACTCTTCTGCAAAGATTACAGCTTTCCCATTGTCACTATTTATTTATTTTTACCGACCAACCATAGGTACCTACTAAGGCATTTTCGAAAATTTGAACCCTTCATTTCCATTTGGTTGGTGGTTGGGGTTGAAATTTTCAAAAATACCCTAGTAGGTAAGTAGTAGGTACCTATGGTTGGTGGTTAAAAAATAAATAAATTGTGACAATGGCAAAGCTGCGATCTTTGTAGAAGAGTGATCTACAGGAGAATAATTAACCTTCGTGAAATAATTTGCAGCATTTTATTTTTTACCAATCAACCATTGGTAAGTACTACCTACCTCTTCATACTGCCTTCACAATCAAGTTTATTAGAAAGAAAGTTTCACATTGAAATTTGATTACTGGTTGCTCAGAAAGCAAAACTGAATACAACTCGAAGAAACGAACAGTGATCGCGGTTTGGCTAGCAAAAATTAAACGAACATAAGACCTCTTTGGTGATACACACTCGTGATTCTGTTTTATCGAAGGAAAACCCTCAAATACTCGTAGCGAGCGAAGAGATCGTCCTACAGAGCTCCGCATAGTCTCTAAAATTTCTAAATATTCAATAATTTCTTAAATTGGTGAAAAACGATGCCTTTATTTCGAGAGTTTTCGAGCAAGGGCACTTTTGAAAATTTCGCCCCTTAGAAGAGACTGACATCAATCAAAAGCTTAGCGGCACAACTAGACCCCAAATGGAGCCCATATGCCAAATTTGAACCAAATCGGTCCAGGGGCCCTATTCTGATTCACTAACGCACCAGTCGCTAACTTAACCACCGAGTTGCTACTGAAGCGACATGGATATTATACTCAATAGTGTTTCCGATTCATTTTCCAAGAGATTAGTACCGTTAAAATTTACCAATTAAGGTGAATGAACACTTTTTGGAAACGGGAGAGGGAGGGGAATAGATGTATAAATGAATCGATTAGTTTATTTGTTACCCCCTCCATAAACAACGATAAATCGAACTTATAATGCAATAAGTTGGGATTGAAAAAAGTTAGAAAATCAAAATGTATCAAATATATTCATGTGAGTACTTTTTTTTCATGAGATTCAAGGCGATGTGAGGGCTCATAATGTGTAAGTATTAAATTTTTTACCCCCACCACAAATGTAAATATAGAAGGTATGTTAGGTATGCTAGAATCAAATCCTCCACATAAAAAATCGTGTAGGTACTTTTTGGAAACAGGGTGATCAGGAGATTCACATTTTGGTAGAATTACATTTTTTTACCCCCACCCTAACATACAGTATGTTAGGTATGCTAGTACCAAATCCTCGACATAAAACATCGTGTAGGTACTTTTTGGAAGCAGGGTGATTAGGAGATTCACATTTTGGTAGAATTAAATTTTTTACCCCCACCCTAACATACATTATGTTAGGTATGCTAGTACCAAATCCTCCACATAAAAAATCGTGCAGGTACTTTTTGGAAACAGGGTGATTAGGAAATTCACATTTTGGTAGAATTAAATTTTTTACCCCCACCCTAACATACAGTATGTTAGGTATGCTAGCTCCAAATCGTCCACATAAATAATCGTGTTGGTACTTTTTGGAAACAGGGTGATTAGGAGATTCACATTTTGGTAGAATTACATTTTTTACCCCCACCCTAACATACAGTATGTTAGGTATGCTAGTACCAAATCCTCCACATAAATAATCGTGTAGGTACTTTTTGGAAACAGGGCGATCAGGAGATTCACATTATGGTAGAATTACATTTTTTACCCCCACCCTAACATACAGTATGTTAGGTATGCTAGTACCAAATCCTCCACATAAATAATCGTGTAGGTACTTTTTGGAAACAGGGTGATCCGGAGATTCACATTTTTGTAGAATTAAATGCTTAACCCCACCTTAACATACAGTTTTCTAGGTACCTATGTTAGATCCAAATCCTCCACAAAAAAATTCGTGTAGATACATTTTGGAAACACGATGATTAGGAGATTCACATTTTGGCAGAATTACATTTTTACCCCCACCCTGTTTCCGAAAAGTACCCCCTTAATTTTTTATGTGGAGGATTTGGATCTAACATACCTAACATACTGTATGTTAGGGTTGGGGTAAAAAATATAATTCTACCAAAATGTGAATCTCCTGATCACCCTGTTTCCAAAAAGTACCTACACGATTATTTATGTGGAGGATTTGGAGCTAGCATACCTAACATACTGTATGTTAGGGTGGGGGTAAAAAATGTAATTCTACCAAAATGTGAATTTCCTGATCACCCTGTTTCCAAAAAGTACCTACACGATTATTTATGTGGAGGATTTGGAGCTAGCATACCTAACATACTGTATGTTAGGGTGGGGGTAAACAATATAATTCTACCAAAATGAGAATCTCCGGATCACCCTGTTTCCAAAAAGTACCTACACAATTTTTTATGTGGAGGATTTGGTACTAGCATACCTAACAAACTGTATGTTAGGGTGGGGGTAAAAAAATGTAATTCTACCAAAATGTGAATCTCCTGATCACCCTGTTTCCAAAAAGTACCTACACAATTTTTTATGTGGAGGATTAGGTACTAGCATACCTAACATACTGTATGTTATTGTGGGGGTAAAAAAATGTAATTCTACCAAAATGTGAATCTCCTGATCACCCTGTTTCCAAAAAGTACCTACACAATTTTTTATGTGGAGGATTTGGTACTAGCATACCTAACAAACTGTATGTTAGGGTGGGGGTAAAAAATGTAATTCTACCATAATGTGAATCTCCTGATCACCCTGTTTCCAAAAAGTACCTACACAATTTTTTATGTGGAGGATTTGGTACTAGCATACCTAACATACTGTATGTTAGGGTGGGGGTAAACAATATAATTCTACCAAAATGTGAATCTCCTGATCACCCTGTTTCCAAAAAGTACCTACACAATTTTTTATGTGGAGGATTTGGTAGTAGCATACCTAACAAACTGTATGTTAGGGTGGGGGTAAAAAATGTAATTCTACCATAATGTGAATCTCCTGATCACCCTGTTTCCAAAAAGTACCTACACAATTTTTTATGTGGAGGATTTGGTACTAGCATACCTAACATACTGTATGTTAGGGTGGGGGTAAACAATATAATTCTACCATAATGTGAATCTCCTGATCACCCTGTTTCCAAAAAGTACCTACACAATTTTTTATGTGGAGGATTTGGTACTAGCATACCTAACAAACTGTATGTTAGGGTGGGGGTAAACAATATAATTCTACCAAAATGTGAATCTCCTGATCACCCTGTTTCCAAAAAGTACCTACACAATTTTTTATGTGGAGGATTTGGTACTAGCATACCTAACAAACTGTATGTTAGGGTGGGGGTAAAAAATGTAATTCTACCATAATGTGAATCTCCTGATCACCCTGTTTCCAAAAAGTAGCTACACAATTTTTTATGTGGAGGATTTGGTACTAGCATACCTAACAAACTGTATGTTTGGGTGGGGGTAAAAAATGTAATTCTACCATAATGTGAATCTCCTGATCACCCTGTTTCCAAAAAGTACCTACACGATTATTTATGTGGAGGATTTGGTACTAGCATACCTAACATACTGTATGTTAGGGTGGGGGTAAACAATATAATTCTACCAAAATGTGAATCTCCTGATCACCCTGTTTCCAAAAAGTACCTACACAATTTTTTATGTGGAGGATTTGGTACTAGCATACCTAACAAACTGTATGTTAGGGTGGGGGTAAAAAATGTAATTCTACCATAATGTGAATCTTCTGATCACCCTGTTTCCAAAAAGTACCTACACGATTATTTATGTGGAGGATTTGGTACTAGCATACCTAACATACTGTATGTTTGAGGTGGGGGTAAAAGATATAGTACCCCTGAATGCAGAAATATGGTCCCCTATATTATACGTAAATGTTAACGTGGAAAAAAACACAAGAAATTCTCGAAAACCGAAAGATTTTGAGTAACAACTCGGTTGATAACTGAAACCACTTGGTTGATAAATGAAGCGACTGCTCCGGACCAGTCGCTAAGAAAAGAGCCTTCGAAACCACTGAGTTGCTTCAGTTAACCACTGAAACGAGAAAAAGGTGCGTTTAGTGAATTAGAATAGGTCGCTATTATAATATCCATATCGCTAACTCCGAAAATTAGCCACCCAGTGGTTTCGGGAAACCACTCAGTTGCTTCGCGAAGCCACTGCGGGCGCGTTTAGTGAATCAGAATAGGGCCCCAGGGTTGCTAAGAAAAGTGCGTACGTCGGACGGACGGAAAATGTTTTAATCGATTTTCAGATTCTAAGTACCTAAGTAAGCAACGGAAACCATCAAATTTTGAGGGGGGTTAAATTTTTTTTTATTGGTCGATTCCGAAGGTTCATTATTGAAAATGATAAACCAAAAGAAATATGCAACATAAGCTTCTCTCTTAGAGGGAAAAACAATAGAACATGGATATTTAAGTCCTTTTTGGTTTATTATTTTCAATAATAAGCCTTTGGAATCGCGCAAGAAAAAAAAATTTTAACCCCCCTCAAAATTTGATGTTTTACGTTTCAAGGTACATAATACGAAAATCGAATAAAAAAATTTCCGTCCGTCCGCCGTACGCCGTACGCGGCACTTTTCTTAGCAACACTGTAGGTCGATTCTCTAACTCGTTATGGGATAATAGCGACAACGAAGTGTCGTTTTGATAACAATAACGATTAATAGCGACGATCGCGATTCTGCAGACGCGAAATAGCGACAACTGTCGCTCAGTCGTCGCTATTTCGGCCGAAAAGTGTCGTTACCATCTCGACGGCTCGAAACCCCCCGGTATGGATTACGACAACCGTCTTTATGAAAAAGTAGCTTAAAACGCTCTTTAATTCCTAACCTATTCGAAGTCATATTTCAGTTTCCGAGTTGCTGTGTGCATTTTCGTATTGCGGGTTATTAGTTTTGTTAATCAAATCATTTTGAGAATAAAATTTATACTACATTCGTACATAATTTCTGGTGAATATTTAAAAAATAATATCCGACCCTCATAAAGAGCAGTTTATTCGCCGTTTTAATTTGTGTCTTACTCGATTTTTTTTTACAATTGTATTAAACAAAAATCGTAGTATTTATATTATTTCAAGCTGTTAATTCGTATAGAAATTGATTTAATCTATTGATCATAGTAAAGAGAGTATTTTCAATGAAATTAAGTTTTTTACAAACTATCAACAGCATTTTTTATATCAACATTGAATGATGATAAAAATACTTAAGTATACTGTCATTTTCGGAAATTGGTAGGTAAGTACATAAAATTGTAATAGTTAGCTTATAAAATAGGTAGATTCTAGTTGAATTTTCAACTATTTTATTAAATGTGTGTCAGCATAAAAACTTCCTAAAATGAAGAAAACCCCTGAAATTGATAATTTTTTGCTAAAAGAATTGTGCTGATAATGCTCTTTTTTATACCAACTTACCTGCTATTACCTGAGAAAATATTTACCACGAATTTACGATTGTTTATATCCGTAATCGACATCGACGGTAGGAGAGAATATGACGTAGTGATGAAAATTGTAACATAAAATTGACTCAAAGAAATATGAATGTGAAGGTAGATAAATAAATTACGTCATGAATCTTACGTTTTATTGAATACAATAATATAATGTTCATTCAGTCTTATAACATAGGTACATGAAACTTTACATGTGTAAAACAGCGATTCATACATTTTGAAGTGATATTAGGTTTTTTTTACCCTTGAGAGTGAAATACATCTATTTTGTTCTGAAAAGACATCGAGAACTCCGAAATTCCCGTTAGTAGGGGTTAGGTACTTGTTTCCCGGAATCTGTAACAATAATGTATACCGCACACAATTAGGCAGTTAGCTATGGGCTTCTCACTTTAAGTAGTTGAAGGTACCAATAAGTATGGACGATAAATAAACGATAAATAACAAGACGATTCATTACCTTGTAGTAAGATGGACAGGCAGTTGATTATTCGGAGCATCGAGGACGGACGAAATTCATACCAATGTGACTGATGAATTCGATTTATGAAAAGTAATTCTTTCCATTTATCATTAGGTATTCCATGATACGAAAGCACGAATCACGAGAAAAATTCCGTTTTTACGCGTCATTCCTTTGTATATTCACCACGGCAAAAAATATGAATCCGACATTTTGCAAACTGCAGTGAATTTCATCTTCCCGTGATAACAATTGGAAACTATTATCAATACGTCTTCCCATTGGCTAAAAATCACGCGTTGCTACCTTTCGCTCGCTCTAGACCGAAATTTTGTCGGATCACATAGCGACGTCGTTATTTTGAAATGCAACGACCAAACTTCGCTATGCCCGATTAGAGAATTCCAATGTCGTTATCGACCTGTCGTTGCACGGGAGTGATACCGAATCCGACGCGATAACGTCAACCAAATAGCGAGTTACAGAATCGACCTGCTGGACCGATTTGGTTCAAATTTGGTATATGGGCTCCATTTGGGGTCTAGTTGTGCCGCGAAGCTTTTGGTTGATGTAGGTCACTTCTAAGGGGTGAAAATTAAGGGTTGAAATTTTCAAGAGTGCCCTAGCTCGAAAACTCTCGAAATAAAGGTATCGTTTTTTCACCAATTTTAAGTAGTATTGAATTTTTAAAAATTTTTGAGACCACCCGGAGCTCTGTATGACAAACCGTTCGGTCCCTACGAGTACTTAAAGGTTTTCCTTCGATAAAACAGAATCATCAAGCTTTCTATTTTTCCAATCAAGTGTGAAGCGTTTAGTTCTTTCTAATAAACTTGATTGTGAAGGTGTGAAGCCAGTATGGTGTGGTGGGTAGTACCTAGCTGGTAGGTAAAAAAAAGTTGGTTGGTAAAAAAAATGTTGGTGGGTAAAAAACGCTGCAAATCATTGCTCAAAGGCTTCTTCACTCTTCAGATCACTGATCAGCTGAGTGAGCTCCGAAGCCATTTTCAATCCTATTGAATGGAAGTGCTCTTCCAGGCGTCTCCAGCATTCGAGGAGATCTTCTTCACTCTTCAGATCACTGATCAGCTGAGTGAGCTCCGAAGCCATTTTCAATCCTATTGAACGCAGGAAGCTGGAATTTGAGAGGGAAGGTCAAGGGAGAATACAGATGGTGGTAGGTGCTATTGATGGAGAACCAGTGATCTATACAGAAGGGTGATCTATACAGAAAATAATAAACCTTTGAGCAATGATTTGCAGCGTTTTTTCTTTAAAAAAACTCCGATTGTAGGTAATAATTGCAGTACTCTAGAGAACGTTGCTTCATAGCTACTGATGTGTAGCTGTGATTTTGTTCACTGGTATCCGCGTTGAATTTTTTGTGGCAAAAAAAAAAAAGTGTCGCAAAAAAATTCCTCGACCTCCAGCCAAATGGCATATATCCATGTCAAGAAAACTAATACAAACACTTCACCTCATAATAAAACTACTGTTTCAACCTCTTGTCTGTCACTTACACCCACGGAACACAAAGACGTTTTCGAGGAAAGACACACCATTAAGTAGGTACCTGAGGTACCCAGTAACTCACCTACCTATAGAACAAATAAATGAAAAATACAATCGGGATACAAATTTAAAAATATAATGGTACAGATGGTAGGTTATCAAATAATTATTTCTTTATTACACTTGGAAAAGGTACGAAAACGCTGCTGGAGGCCGTCATTGGTCATAGTTGTTCCTCGCCAGCCCTCCCAGTTTCACACTTCTCGAACACCCCTACAGATTTTGGTTCGCTTGGTTTTTACGTTTTCTTTCCCTATTCTGTCTCAGGTTTTCCATTTTCTAGACGATAAGCGAGGAAACGAAAAGCGAAGGCAATGAATTTGTGTGCAGACTGAGGAAAAGTCGATAAGGACGGGTCTATCTTAAACCTGAGGTCACCCAATGTATATTTATTATTAATGTATATTTATTGTTGTATAATATACTCCAAAAATATATAATTTTTTCAGAAGAGCGTTAATGTCGATGTTTTAAGCCCGTGTTGCTGAAGAACGTTCCATTGTTTGCTGGAAACAGGAATATGTCCGTGTAATTTTATGTAAGGAAGCTCCTACTGGCCACCTGATTTGGAAGACGTGCCTTGAAGTCGTCCCAGCTTTCCTTGTTCTTTCTCATAAATATTCATTATGTTGTTCCACAAACTCTTGAAATCCTCAAATTCCTCGAGATCGGGTTGAATTTGATCTTTCCCAGGCTCCTCCAGTACCTCCGCAGCTACACGCGGATGCCTCCACTATAAACTCTGAACCCGGTGGTACTTACTTCCGTCGTCTTGCTTGCTTTGCTCTTTTGCGATCTCCACACAACACCATCGTGGGAGGAGGTCTCGCAGGACCCTACAGTTAGGCTCTCATAGCTCTCTCTTGAAGGCTTTCAAAGCCTTCAACACGACCTACCTGCTTCTCGAGGCTTAGGACTTTGGTCTTCAGATCGGCGAGATGACCGGAGGTTTCGGGGGAGGGAAGCTGAATGACAGTCTGCTGCTCCTCGGCTGCAATAGAAGATTCAGTAAAGGCCAGGATAGCTTCCTGAACAAGCTGCTTATACTGGGGCCTCAGGCAGAGGTTCTTGAGGGCGGAGAAGTGGGAAAACGTTCGCTTGGTTCCTCAATGCGTACTTACCTACCAGCCTACCTGAATGCGCTGTGATTATAATTTATTCCTTTTTGGTGGTTTACCGTCATCAGTTTTTCATAATTGCACTGAGAGACTGTAGACAAGTTTTCGAGTTAATAAAATACAAAGAAACGTTCAAAGTTCAACGCGCGTTATAGCTTAAACCTAGACTTTGAGTCTTATAATGAAACCTTGGGGGCACCTAGACCTCTAAATTTCATCCCATCAGACTCCTCTCAGTGTTACCTACTAGATTCGTCGACAAACACTTAGACTCTACTAACGATTATACCTATGGATCTAATATGTACCAATGTGTAGTATGAATAAGAAGATTCGATGGAGGTGTGGTTGTTATATAAGTGACTGAGTTGATAGAAATACATGGAGGAACTCCCAAGAAAACGGCTCATTCTAGCGACATCTTTCTGAATCGATAACAGCACGAGGCATCCCGGAGTCCGCGGGGTCGCCGCTAGATAGAAGGTCCGTTTGTGATGGGACCTTGAAAGGAGTAAACTCACGGTCACCCAAATCACTCAGTACACACTGAGAAGCGCGCGCGATCTCCCGGTCCTACCCGCTGATCGTTTTTTCGAGTGTTTTGACACCCTCGGCGATGTGAAGTTTCCGAGAACCGTCGGAATTTGATTTGTTCATCGACGACAAAGGTTTACCTCATCGTCAAACTATGGTGGAACCTCTCATGATGCCGCCAGCAGGGCGTGATGGCACTGTCATTGTGGGAGCTGAGAGCAGCAGCGTAGCAACAGAAATGATCACTCATGAGCTGACTTATGGTACGTACCCAGGTTTGCTAAGTACCCATATGTATGTCGCCTGTCATGCAGCAAAACAAGGTGTCTCATGCAGTGAGTTCTGCCCATAGATGTATAAATGGTCCATTTTTGGTTTTTTGAATAAGTTGGGTGAGATGCTGAACCACCAGTCACTTTTAAGGCTCAACTAGAAGAAGTTGTTTATTAGTTAATTTAGATTTTACCCGGGCTTATTTGCCCAATTAGTACATAAGATCTAAAATATCACTAGATGCTTCAAACAAATCGATAGGTACCTGTCACTATTACTAATCACAGTATTTACCGGAGCCAGCGCTTTGTACAACGGGTTATTCACTAAATAGTTTGTTGGCTCTGACGGAAGGTAAAAGATACTGTGATTCCTCATCAAATAACTGGGATAATGAATCGAAATCAAGCCCAGCAGTTTTGGCGAATTCATCCGGTCATAGAGCAATTTGTGAACGTTGAGTGTACTATTGTTTCCATGATAACCAAAGGTAGCAAAAGCATTGTTTTCACTCTTTGAAAATGAAGAGATAAATCCTCAGGATCAAAATTTTCACTTGAATTTCACCTTTTAGATCATCCTGCTTTATTTTGGTCATTTTGTTTTGCAAATCATTGTAAAGTAAGAAAATAAGAACAACTATAATACGAGTACCTAACTAGATCAGGTGAAACGTTCACGGATTGTGCGGGTTTTCCCTAAATGTCTTCCCTGTGAGTTTTATCGTTATTCGGTCGAAGGAAGCCAAACATCGAATTCGCCTCACAACATTTCCCCACTACCTTACCTCATTGAACGATAGGTTCAAACTGGAGACATATGAATTTCTTCGTGATGGAATCTTCGGTTACTTCTGCAATGTAAACTTCTTGTACCTTGCGAAACTTCCATAATTGTCTCCAAATTTTGATGAATTTTCCAGATAGTGTGAGGGGTTGTGCCCTATATGATGCCAATGTTGGTAGTCAGATTTATCGTGGTCAAAGGAACCTTAGTGCCACACCCAACTTGCCTAACTTCTCCACCAGCGATTTGGAGACAAAATGTAAAAATTGATAATGTACTTCACAGCTGGGGTTGCTCTGAATATTTCTAAAAATATCTTCATGCCATGTGATAAAAATGGAGTAATAAAACGTGAATATTTTGATTTAGATCTGGATAATCAAAATTGTTTGTCTTACTAGAAGCGAGCGTTTCATAGAAGATATGATTAGAGCGTACGGCAGTATTTATTCTCAATCTTTTCCTCAAGACATATTCGTCCTTTCTGGCGCTATACTCCCTATTAGACTTGTATTCACGACTTTTCCCCTAACGACTTAAGGTACAACCTGGAATCAGCACAAAGTACGGGACTTGGTTTATAATATGGCTTGAATGATGCTTATTTCAGAGATCAATAAAATTTATTGATTATTTAATAATCAGAGATAAATTCAAGAGATTCAAAGATCGAAAATACATAAATTACGTTATTTATTTGATGGGGCAAAAAACACTGAGAAATGGCAAGACGAGGTGAAAACATGAAAAATTATTTAAATGAATGATATAAAAGTTGAACTTTATTAAAATAATGTGTATTAGTAGAAAGTTACTATTATCTTAACTAACTATTATCAATAATATCCTCTTGTACGGCTGATTAGCGTCCGTTATATATTATGCAGGAGAGTGGAATACATCATCATGCTGCAACTTCCTAATCTACAGTTCAAAATAATCATAGTTTTCGTAGGTAACCTTAACTCAAGTGAGTTCATACTTGCTCATACTGTAACTGCTAGTTATTTACACAAGCATTGAAAAATACAACAATTTCAGGCATTCATCAACTCCTTTGTTCCTAAAGGTCTTTTTTGGACCTTTATCAATTGGTTGTAGAGGTTAAGTAGGTACTTACATAAATTGGAAGAAATTAAAGAAAATTTTAAAGCTCGAGTAATTAAAGTAAGTAGTAAAGTAACAACCATTTCAGGTTGGATTTTCGTCGGACTACCATTCCTGGCGTCGCGGAAGTCATCAGCTGTCTTCCTAAGGGAAGATCAGAATTTGTTCTGATGATTTCGCTCATGGCTTCCCATTGGCCTCACCGCCCTGGGTTGGGACGAGGGAGAACTGCGACCGGCTTATCCGAAAATATGCCACCCGAACTCACGGCCCCGCAACTGGTTCGAGTCTCGTCTCCAGAGACACATACCGCAACTCACTCGGCCACAGCTGAACCCCGAAATTACGAGTAATTATCCCATCCGTTATCCCTGCCAAAAAGCTACTGAAGCACTTGGACTTTTATCCTGATTGAATCAATTCTATCTTATCATTTTATTGAGTTACACGGGATCGTGCAGAAACTGTATTTCATCTCAACGTGACATCGAACCTGAGTTTGAGTGTGAGTCAGAGTCAACAAGTTGAGATTAAAGATATACTTTTACTCGTAACTAGTTTATTCAGTCTAGAAAATACTAGTACAATGTTTATCTCGTATCTTTTCTGTTGATTATTATCACCCCCGTCAACACAATGTGCGATAATTGTATTTGTATAGTGGCTGAGGAGTGCAGCGGTCTATGCTCCGATTTGTGACCATGGTCGCCAGCCCACTGTCACGGAGGTTCATGCTTCAAAGTATTGATATGATTCACACAGTGAGCTTTCGCGGCTAATGAAAAGGAACAGGAGAAAGGATGACACGGTGGAATGCGTCGCACTTGCCACCAATATAAACAAAGCTGTTGAAACTCTTCATACAAGAAAAATCCAAGTTGCGTGTCTTCCGGTTTTCTTTATTAAAACTAAACTTTTCATTGAAATTCGTTTTATAATTTTAAAGGATGTTTATTATAGTAATATAACCCAAGTGAGAAACTGATGGGACGTATACGAAACATTAAGCCTCATCAGATCCTACCTGATTAATGAAGGTATAGCAACTTATAATAAGAAGGATGCCCTAGGGTTAGGGGAAGTTGAGGAAGATGTGGATAGGAATATTGGTTAAAACGAAGAAAATCATAGAATGACAACCATAGGTATGAACCTTGCAGGACTCGGGTCGTGGTACCACAGAGTACACCTGCCGAGATTCCCAACTCAAGTAACTGCGTGGCAGTTTTCCCACACCATGACAAGGTTGTCGTATAATCATGTATTTACTCACCTACATACCTAAACCATTTTTACGCATCTGCAGCTAAGACAAATCTGTTAAAAATAGACAGAATACAATACAGAGCATTGAGGGCGGCGACGGGAGCTCTGAAGAGCACCCCTATCGCCGCACTTCTGGCCGAGTCTGGCGAACCCCCACTCGAACTTAGGAGAGAGCTGCTGTCGAACCGTTATATGGTATCAATGTATAGTAGGAACGAACCAATGATGAACAAAATTAGAACATTGGCGATTGATACATTGACTGAGCCTTACTGGATGAAGAAAGAATCACCATCCATCTGTGAGAGTTTCTTAAATTGGTCGAATGAAATATCTTGGGTTTCAAGACAGAGCATACCTTTGCGATATTGTATGCCTTACACACCCACGCTTAATACTCTCTCCATATCCCACCTACCACAGATGGCTTACGCTCCGGGAGTTTGCACTGCTGACTTCGTAGACGCGTACATATCCCAAAAATGGCCCGACTCCACTGTGATCTACACTGACGGCTCTGTAATTAACAACAAAACAGGGTGCGCCTTTTATGACAGCTCCAACAAATGTTCAAAAAGCTTCCGCCTCTGGAACCGAGCTAGCATATATTCCGCAGAAACGTTCGCCATAGTACAAGCTCTAAAGTACGCTCAAGACCTGAGAGAGTCTTGTAAACGTGTGGTTTTGCTAACAGATTCCCAAAGTATAGTAAACAAGTTGAGACATCTTACACCTAACTCACGACTCACTTACCTTGAAGCGGATATAATAAAAAACGCAGCAACCCTTCACAACCAGAAAAAGCCAACAAATCTAATCTGGATTCGCGGGCACAAGGGAGTTCGAGGAAACGACATAGCTGATGAAAAGGCAAGAGCGGCTATTCTTATACCACAAAGGTTAATATCACCCCCATGTTTTCCCCACACAGATCTCAAAGTAACATTTGCTCAATACCTAGCCTGTAAATGGAATGATTTCCACCTCAACTACCATGCGGGACAACGATACATCTCAATGTTCCCCAAACCGTCAAAAATGAGTTGGTTTAGGTCTCAACCGCCGACCGCAACCACTCAATTCCTGAAGTCGATGATCAGACTGAGAACGGGACATGCGCTATGTAATGCTTATCTATTCAAATGCGGACTAATCAACGACAGCAAATGTAACACATGCGACGAAGAAGAATCAATCCAACACATATTCCTGCTTTGCCCCTCACATGATCAGCAGAGACAGACCATGTTGACTAAAGTAGCTGCACAAGTCGAGAGGCCCTTCAACGTAGACTCACTCCTATCATCAGAGAACTCCATCGTTTACGAAGCCCTTTATACATTTCTCACAGAGATCAAACACAAAGTATAATGATGTTATTTTGCTGTACATGATTTGTATACTATCCTAATGTGATATTTTTTAAAATTTTTATTTTCTTTAATCAATTCGTTTTCTACATTTTGTACTGTAAAAATTAACATGCTAGGCTGAATGTATGTACATACGATGCCATTTATAAAAAAAAAAAAAAAAAAAAACCTAAACCATTCTGATGTGAAATTGTAGACCTGCTCATTACAACTCTACAAATAGCTATGGAAAACGCTGCAAATTAATACACGAAGGTTTATTATTTGGCTGTATAATATAATATAATATATTATATTACTCGCATACAAAGAACACGGCTTTATTAACAGTATCAACCAACCATATCTTTGCGGAAGGTTAACTTACCCAGGCTTATTTTGACTGAGAGTATATATAGAATATATATTCATAACGAAGTAGGTACTTAATGTTAAGAAGCACAACTGGCTGACATGAAACACTATTAGAAGAAAGAAAAATATATCGCATTTGGTCAGCTAAACTCAGAACGGAGAGTAGTAAGGCCCATTTCCATCGGAGAACATTCATATTTCATTGAATTCACACTTGTGTTTCTGCTTCTCATTCCCAACTTCAAGTCCATTTAGGGAGTAGAGCTCTGAGTAGTCTCATTCGATTCTAAAAATTTGATACTATTTTTTACTGATGAGAAAACAGAATATTTATATCGTACGTTTTTGGTGGTTTTGAGAACTCCAATCCCTATTATTCACTACTAAGAAAGGACTGACAAGCCTCGTAGCACAACTAGATCCCAAATGGAGCTCAAATACCAAATTTCATTTATTGTGTCTATTCGTGCCGCAAAGTTAATGGTGAGTGTCAGTCACTTTTCATGGGGGTTGTAATTTTCAATACGCCCTAGCTCGAAAACTCTCGATATAAAGATATTGTTTTTTCACCACTTTAAAATGGAATTGAATTTTTAGAATCGAATGAGACCACGCAGAGCTCTGAAGGTCAAACCGTTTGAACCTGCAATAAATCAAAACCACGAGCGTGAATAGAAAATTTCCGATTTCCGTTCAAATTTCAACCGATCAATTTCTTTGTATTGAGTTAGCCGGTTAATACCTATTGGTTCTTTTTGACATTTTATGTCTATAATTTGGCACATAAACGAAAAAGCGTCACAAAATCGGTCACAAAAACGCGTAACAGTTAGTTTTTTAATGATTTCCACTTACAACCAAGTCGTTGCTACGAAACTTTATCTCCGTCATTCGTGTTCGTAGAAAAATTGTTCACCATTCGTTGGAAAGCCCTGAATTGTTCATAAATTACCTATATAAAAGACATAAAATGTCCCAATGTGTTGCAAACTCGTATGCAAGCGTTTTTTTTTGTTTTTTTTTGTCACTCAATTAGGCTTCCTTGGCAACCAAGAATTCTTTCTCCGTTTCATGTCTTTCAGTTGTTGTGCTTTCCTGGTAATCAAAAACTAAATTTCTTCATGAATTAGAGGGCACCCACAACTCCCAGATATTGTTTCATTGGCAGATACTTTCCGTCAAAAAAAAACTTGACGGCAAACTTTGAGAGAAAATATGGTAGGTAGATACTGGTAATTAAAAACCCGTGTTCGTCGCTGCAGGCTGGTGATCTATACAGAAAAATAATTAACCGTTGTGCAGTAATTTGCAGTGTTTTCCTTTCGTTATGATCAAACGATGTTAGAGTCCCTGACCAATGCAACACGTCGTAAATCATAATTCTTTCGTCACCGAGGATCAGGTGCGCCACTGTTTCTTCGAGTATTTTCAGTGTTCAGTCACCTATAAGGTTCCAAATGGGAGGAAAATGATAATTCCTTTGCTTTCTTGCTTACTGCTATTTTGTCCTCAACACCATCTTTAGTCCACAGGTTTGTATTCCGTCTAGAGATGTGTGTGACGTAGACACACACAGGCACTATTCCTAAAGATCACACTAGTTGAGACTGGAAACAATGTACAGATAATGTGAGAAGATGTTAGAGTCCCTGACCAATGCAACACGTCGTAAATCATAGTTCTTTCGTCACCGAGGATCAGGTGCGCCACTGTTTTAGTACGAGTATTTTCAGTGTTCAGTCACCTATAAGGTTCCAAATGGGAGGAAAATGATAATTCCTTTGCTTTCTTGCTTACTGCTATTTTGTCCTCAACACCATCTTTAGTCCACAGGTCTGTATTCCGTCTAGAGATGTGTGTGACGTAGACACACACAGGCACTATTCCTAAAGATCACACTAGTTGAGACTGGAAACAATGTACAGATAATGTGAGAAGATGTTAGAGTCCCTGACCAATGCAACACGTCGTAAATCATAGTTCTTTCGTCACCGAGGATCAGGTGCGCCACTGTTTCTTCGAGTATTTTCAGTGTTCAGTCACCTATAAGGTTCCAAATGGGAGGAAAATGATAATTCCTTTGCTTTCTTGCTTACTGCTATTTTGTCCTCAACACCATCTTTAGTCCACAGGTTTGTATTCCGTCTAGAGATGTGTGTGACGTAGACACACACAGGCACTATTCCTAAAGATCACACTAGTTGAGACTGGAAACAATGTACAGATAATGTGAGAAGAAAGTGGGATATTGACTAACTAATCGAACAATTCAGCCGACCAATTTCAACGAATTGCGTCTTGTTCGAATCATAGAGATGTAGATTAATTTCCAATAGCTTCATCATTTAAACCATTGGCAATAACCACGAAAGCAACAACACAACAGAATTGTTTGCTGACGTAGGGCCAACTGGAAAATTAATCAAGCGCAAAGACGAGTGACCCAGGGGAAGATCCCGCGCTTTAGTTGGCCTTTGATCAGCGATGGGTCTTTGTGTGGAGCCAGAGAAGGGCCGACATTTTCATTAGATGCTGCAACCACCCTTTCCCTTCAACGTTCCCTAGGATCCGTCTTATCGTAGATGAACATGACATTCGCGAAACTCATTTGCAGATGTCAAAAACCTGTAGAGACAATTTATTGGAATTATCATGAATTTGAATGTTTTGGAGCCAGTTATTGAATTGCTTGGGCAATTATATTCACGATATTATAATATAACATTGTGAATAATATTATTAGTGTATAATATTATTATACAGGGTGTAAGCCTGACTGCCATACAGCACGAGTCAATTCTACAACTAATTTGCAACAAAAAATGTCTCTTAGCAATATTTATTTAGATGCTTCGTTTCCGAGTTATTTTAGTTTTACAATGAGGAATTTCACCGAAATCTGTTTGCATTTTTTCTGAATAGTTAATGGTGTGGGATAGATGAAAATCGGGTTGATTTCGGAAAATATGTCTCCTGTTATTTTTGGAAGACAATCAAAATTTATGATTTCAAAAAATAACCGGGAAAACGGACCTTTTCAACGTGAAGCGGAAACGCTCGCTGATTGGCTGTTCAGATCGCCGTCTCCTCCCCTTCTTGCCCGAAGAAACGACGAAATCGTGTTATCTAAAAGGAAAGTTATCTAACAAAAATGTAATCGATTACAATATAAATATATCATATTTCATCATTTCATCATTCAATCATATTGAAGGTCGAGATGGATTGTTGAATAACTGAGGAATAGCTAAGAAAATGTTTCCCATATGACTGACCAGAAGGTCCTGTTGTGGTAGCCCTTCAAATAAGAGCTGCATGGAAGTTGAAGTTTGCAGGACCTCTCCAGTTTTATTATTCTGCTTACTTCTACATATGCGCTGATGTTGAAGTAACATACCAAGTATAATGGCTTCAACAAGGAGAAGATTTCTGCAGTCTGAAGTCTCCCATCCCACCCACGTCGGCTTATGTGCCCATTCATGAACGATAAGATGGAATTTGTATTGAGACGGATTTGTATATGATGATAATGGAGGAGTTGGAATGTGTAACTGTTGAATTCATTAAGGATATACTATGTAGTTAGACAGAGCTTTTTTTTGTGCTCAACCCCAACGACTTTTTCCTTTAGACTGATTTCATTCAACAAGATAACATGTGAGTGGGACTTCGGCTTCAGATGTCAATGCACTAGCTGCTTATCTTAAGCCGAATCGGCAAAAAAAATCCTTCACAAGGCGTTCATCACGTTCTACCACTCAATCAAATCTTACAAAGTGAGAGTCACGAAACGATATACCTACAACGGTTTCATTTTGGTTTATTATTTTCAATAATGAACCTTTGGAATCGACCAGGAAACATTTTTTTGACCCCCCCCCCCCCCCCCATGAAATTTGTCGGTTTACGTTTCAAGGTACGTAGAATCCAAAAATCGAATAAAAATTTGGCCGTCCGTCCACCGTCCGCCGTACGCGGCGCTTTCCTCACTCAGCATTGACCGATTTTGATGACATTTGGCATGTAGGCTCCATTTGGCGTCTAGTTGTGCCCCGAAGATTTTGGTTGATGTTGGTCACTTCTAAGGGTTGAAAAATAACTTTTGAAATTTTGAAAACGCCCTAACTCAAAAGTTTTGATATAAAGGTATTGTTTTTCCATCAGTTTAAGACAGTATAGAATTTTTAGAATTTTTGGAGACCACGCGGAGTCCTGTAGGAAAAACCGATCGCTCCCTACGATAATTTAAGGGTTGGACTTACGATAAATCAAAAACACGAGTGTGAATCGCAAAATAGGCTTAATATCCGTTAAAATTATAGCTGACCGAAATGCGATCGATGTTTTTCTTCATGTTGGATGGTTGGTGGCTTTGCAGACGAGCGATCTATATAGAAAAATAATAAACCATTGTGTAATAATTTGCTGCGTTTCTTTAAACCAAATCAACGATTTGACTTCAGGGTGTCCACAAATTTCTCCCCTAAATTCGATTGTAAATTATTTGTTTAATATATTTTTGGAAAGTTACTGAACTACATAGGTTTCTTCCGAGGAGAAGAACCTTTGGAAATGGGTGAAAATATTATTTAAACTATGTAACTTTATAAACTTATAAATAGTGCCGTACGCGGCACTTTCCCCACTTAGCATTGACCGATTTTGATGAAATTTGGTATGTGGGGGGTTTGTGTATTTGGTGTAAATGGTTTTCATAGGGGACCATCTACACACCAATTAGAAAAATCCTACAAAATTTCATCAAATTCGGATGAAAAATGTAAGTTTTGTTGCTGTTAAAAGGAAATGCACGTTTGGGCATGCACAGTAATCACTATCAGTCTGGGCGCAATGATTTTCATAGGGAACCATCTACACCCCAATCCTTATGACCCCTGAAAATGTCATAGAATTCTGATGGAAAATGTGAAAGTTATGGCTGTTACTAGGAATTCACATTTGCGCAGGCGCTGTGGCTACAATCAGTCCAGGGGTGATGTATTTCATAGGGGTCACGCAAAAAACCGCACAATTCCTGAAAATGTCATAAAAATTGGACAATAACTTCGTATAGTTATAGCCCGTTACAAGGATTTCATGACAGACACGTAACCAAAATGGTTCAGGAAGGTCTGAAACGTAAAAGTCGAGTGGAAATTTTGATTTTGGAGAACCTTTTTTTCTCAACCTTGAAAAGTGAAAAGAAAGCTTCCGCTACTTTGGTACTCGGAAGTAAAAGACCAAAATTCAGTATGAATTCAAGTTGCAAATTTGCAACCGTGCGTAAGTATTGTTTACACAAGTCAGACAACACAACAGAACAACACAACTAATCGAAGAGTATGAATGATTTGAAGCTCCCGTAATCCCATGTCTATGGAAACCATCGCTTTTACTTATCGAAAATGCCTGATGTAGGGTGGGTGGGAGTCACAAATTATTATTAGCTCCTCTGTGAAGCCAACAGACAAGTCTGCGGTCTGAGCAGGAGGGAAGAAAACAACGCAAAACCGGAGAACGCGTTTAAAGATGCTAATGAGTGGAAACTCCTACTCTGTATTGGTATCTATTGGATATTGTATTTTGTGCAAGATAATCAATGACAGGTTGTGATAATTCGATTCTAATATACTCTGTAGGTCGTACCTAGTGAGAAGTACGCACATACGTCAAGTGATTACATCAGCATTTTAAGCACACAGCAGCCACATCCATCTTGCTGCTTGGTTTCAGGATCCGAGATCCGTCTCCGGACATTAGGGTTGAAGGATTGCGCACATTCAGGCAATGCCATCAGCTGACGCTTCTCCTCCCTTGAGGTTTGAGTTCAGCACAAATTCCCACGGGACTCACTTGCTCAACCCAGTTTGGTGTTGGGGACTCTTACTTTCTCAACAAGTAGTGAGTTCGACGTCCCCAGTCTATTTCAGTCTGTAGCTGGTATTCGACTGAGCAGTTCCATGGCTCTAAGACCACCATAACCCACTGGTCTATGGATATACACCAAATTTCCATATGTTTTAGAGTTGCTAGAGTCGTATTCCCCACCACTAATTGGTGTCTCAGTGAGGGTACGCTATGGTCTCGCAGTAAAACTAGTTTCTGTAGTGACTTCAGAGGCACCTAGTCAATTTTCTCAAGGACCGCTGTTGCTTTTCCTGGTGTGTTGCGACAAATACCCTGATCACCAAAGGATACTCACAGAAACCATCGAATATTGTGTGATGGTGCCCTCCGGCACTGGCGATCAACATCGATGGACGACCTTTCGGCTGGCACCACATGTCTTTGGTAGATTGAGACATCGTTGATTTTGCATTTTCACCAAAACCAACAACCTAAATCCCTGTAATTTCGCTGAAGGGTTCCTGATCCATGTTGTGCTTACTCAGCTATCTTTATTGTGTCCTAGATACATTATTCTCCTTCTGGGTTTGTCGGAAAAACTTATTTTTATTTTAATAATACTTAATTGTAGACCAATTCTATTCCTAATGATGATCCTTTAAAACAGTCGAGTCATAATGTTCCAGTTTGCTGTTAGAGACCCGTTAATTCTTCAAAAAGTTGTGATCTTTTAGTCCCCAGTTCTCATAGAAAAAAGTCCCAAGTCTCTTTTAGTTTCAATATCCAAGTCTATCAATTCTTATTGATTCAAAAGTTTTGTCGTCGTCTTCAATAGTGAGGAACCAAAAACATTTTATATAAAACTGTCTTTTATATAAAACTGTCTATGGTAGTGTGTGAGGCAAAGCTTATCAACTTGAAAATTTAGCAGACATTTTTCCTGGTGAAATTGCTGTCCATTTTGACTTAGGTAAAATGGTTTTTCACGAACATCGTAAATCAGTCACCGACTATTTCAGTTCTGTAATACCAGTTATCCCATGGGTACAAAGCGTACCAAAGGGCTAATATTGGCATAGAAGTCCCCAAAGCAGTAAATTCGCGTGCAATCATGTTCGACCGGATGTGAATACCTGCCTGGAGTTGAATGCGTGGGATTTCAAAGGCTTGAGGAATCGGAGCAATCGAAGGACCCCAAGCTGGCGAAGGATTCCAAGTTAATGAAGCCTAACTCCATGCCCAACGAATGGCTTTCCTAATCGATCACCACCCTCAAAGCACCCTGGCGATATATTATCCGGGACGACATAAAAACTAGAGGGATGGTCGAGGCTGACCTCTTTGACCTACTTCCACTCACATATATCTTAAAGTGGAGCAATTATGTTCCAGAAGAATGAACCTACTTAGTCACGAGTAAATTCTGAGAGATTCTCAGATGTAACAAATTCAGTTGACATTCTCATACTGGGAGCTAATAGCGTGGCACACCATATCTTTCAAATTTCAAACGGATTAAAAGGAGGACCCCAATAAAATTTACCGCTCAAATGTTACTGCTCTAGAACGGTCAGGAAATATGTAGTCTTCATACCACACCTGTTGATCTGTATTCCTTTCATTCACTCCTAGTAAGGAACCAACTGACAGCTGATTCCACATAGATACCGAACTAATAATATTCAAAGCGGTGAATTGTTATCATATCTGTCTACTTCTATTTGTAATTTACAAGAGTATTTGACAAATTTATTACAATAGTGCTTCGCGGTGGATAGAAGAGAAGTCAGCTTTGTCTTTCACCCGGCTGATCAGACTTCGTTCATTCTCTGACTGCAATGAAAATTTCATCGAATATATTGTGTAGTTTACATAAGTGGAAATATCCCAAATTTGAGCAAAGGCTGCCGTCGATCTGAATGCGAACGTCTAGGGTATAATCCACTCAATCCTTAGCCCTGGAGCAGTCGCGCAGCGGAATTACATTCCGCAAAAACTTAATTTTTCGGATTTGTTGTAGTTTTACTGTCTTTTTGGAGGTGAACGATACGTGTATTCCTCTAACTAGAAATGGGAAGGAGGGGGAAGATGCTTTGCCACTTCGTTGTAAATTACGTTGGTCAAAAATCAAATTTTGATGCGTCCAGTTGTGATTGCGGAATAATACAAATTAACCCTGCGCGTCTATGCACGTTTTAGTATGAGTAGGGAAGTGGTATACCTGAACGATCGTTTCTAGTTACCTAGATATACCTACTATAATTAGTAAGAATACCTATTTAGACAATGCCAACTGATTGGGAATGGGGTCAACTGGAATGAACTCCATCTTTGCCGAGCTTTCGGTAAATTTATTACCTTCTTCAGGGCTCTAACTCAGTGAGCATACCTAACGTGAAAGAAAACAAATCTTTCTCTCCAAGCTGTAGATACATTTTTTCCATTTGTTCAGCTGTTCTGACTTGCAATTTCCCCGAAACCTGGTTTTTCATTCATTTTTTTCTTCATTTGATACCATAAAATTTTATTTTCAATAATTATGGTGATATCTCCTCTAGTTCATTTTGTATTGACACTTGGTGTATTACTGAGTAACAAGTCCTACTGAGTGCAAGAATGTAATAAATTTGTTGTTGATTCTAGATGAAAGTGTCAAAGGAGTGTCAGAAAATTGAAAAGAATTCTGAAAGTTTTTGAATTGATTGAAAAGAATTTTTCATGTTGATACATAGTGTGATATGGTAGGTATATATTATCACCAGATTGTACACGTGCTAAAGCTGGTAATTTCTACCATTTCGTACCTACTAGGTATATAATAACTAGCGAGCCTTTTCTGTTGTATTGTGGTTATTATGGTTGCGAGTCATTTCTTGAGTTACTTTTTAACAAGTGGGTACATTGAGTTATTTTATGAAAATTATCATTATGTTATCATCCCAAATTTCCCTTGCCAATAAGTAACCTGAGATTGTCAGTTTTGCAGTTGCGGTAAATCTTGGTACAGCGCGACTTCTTGGGTTATACGGAAAAGCTTAAAACCTTCCTCGAAATCCATGGAGTCTGTACAAGTTATGCCAGTTTGCGAAGTGGAAACCAATGATCCGATCAAGATGATCGGTGCTCATGCTATTATAAAAAAACGTCTGCCAAGTGGGTGTGGCACATAGCTTCCTCGTATCCATAACCCAATTGTATGGATGATCCGATGCATAGTAGTTAATCTCAAAACATCAAAACAAGTTAATCTGTAACATCCCTGAAAATTTCATTGAAATGGGATGGAAAATGTTGAAGTTATGGCCGTTACAAGGAATTCACGTTTGCGCATGCGCAGTCGCTTCTATCAGTCCGGGGATGATGATTTTCATAGGGGACCGTCTACACACCAACTCGCACAATCCCTGAAAATTTCATAAAAAAATCGGACAATAACTTCGTATAGTTATGCGCGTTACAAGGAATTCATGACAGACAGACAGACACGGAACCAAAATGGGGTATTTTGGTGGGGCGGAAATTCAGGTTTTTGACCTCAAATTTGGATTCAGCACCCTTAAAAACCAATATACTCCAACTTTAAGCCCAATGATATTATAACATGTGGTAGAAAAATTAATTAAAGAGATCACACGTTTGAAAAAGGCGGGCCGCTATAAATGCACACACACTAGGCAAGGACTACGCCGCAGACTGCCCCGCGCGCGTGTGTGAGTAGAATGTTGTAGTATCCAAGAGGGGTTTCTGTGCATGGATACTTTTTCAAAGACAGTTGGCTAGCTACGTCACGATTGGCTAGCTACGTCACACCATTCAAATCTTCAACTTTCCTTAGCTTCTCTGATTTTTTAAAAACATTTTCTCGACGAACAGACCCGATTACCGTTATTCCTGAGCCTTAGTACTCTTTTGGAAAAAAAATAAAAAAAATTGACTGAAATACCCCATTGTTCAGGAAGGTCTGAAACGTAAAAAGCGAGTGGAAATTTTGATTTTGGAGAACTTTTTTTTTCATCCTTGAAAAGTGAAAACAAAGCTTCCGCTACCTTGGTAGACTCGGAAGCAATACAACCCCAAACTATCATCTGAGTTAGAACAAAATCGTACCATTATTTTACGACAAGGGTGACGTAATATCAATCCAGAGAGAAGAAGGCCAGCATCTCACAATACCTGAAAACTTTATTGAAATCGGACTGTAAGTGTAAGTTAGTAAAGTCCTGCTTGATGAACTCAAACTAACCATCTGAATGTTCAGGAATATGTAAAACATGAAAAATACACGAGGGAATTTAGATTTTGAAGAAATATATTGTCTAGTCAATACTTAATCAATTACAATTTTGTATTGCTCCAACTTCGAGGGTACTCAATGTTGCATAATGTACCATTTCCAACAAGGGGGTACTCTGGAGAGATGTGACCCTCCGCAGGGACCAGCCTATTAACGACACTCGGGGAAAAGGAGGTTATCGACCACAACTAGAAACAGCCCTCCCGACTCCAGTGGTGATCTCCCAACGGGCCGCAGCCTCCACTTCCTACGCCTCCCACTGTCGCTCAACTACCGCCCCCACTTATTGTCCTTATATTTGCTCAGGAATCATCTTCTTCTCCTTTCTTTACTCTTCGAGGGACAGATTGGTCCTTTTCTAACGGAGATTACGTTTTGTTTCACAGTTTGATGAATATATGTGATAAATAAATGCTTCAGAGATGAAGCAAGATTTCATTTGCCAAGTTGTTTATAAATTACTCCTTTTCATCTCATACATCCATATTGGTGTGCTAACTGTAGTCTACCTACTGTTGGTTATTAATAGAGTAATTATTACACTAGTTACCGTCAAGTAGAATACCAACGGCGGTTGGCTGGTTTAATGAACCTGTTCCCATGAGATCAGCCAAGTTAAAGCTGGTCGACCCGGGAGATTATCTGGATCGATGACCGCTCGAAGATGGTTCGCAGGTTTTGATAATTATTCGAGTTGGGTCGTTTGTAAACCTCGCTCTTTTTAAGCGGATGAATAAGTAGCCATGAGAGAAATCATCAGAACAAATTCTGATCTTCCATTTGGAAGACAGCTGATGACGTAAGCGACGCCGGGAATGGCAGTTGGGTGAAAGTTCAGCCAGATTTCTTGACACACACACAGATAATAAACCAAAATTGTTCAGAAAGGTCTGAAACGTAAAACGCGAGTAGAAATTTTGATTTTGTGGGACATTTTTTTCTTCAACCTTGAAAAGTGAAGACAATGCTTCCGCTACCTTGGTAGACTCCTAAGCAAAAATAGCAAATAAAAAAGGGCAATGTTGAAATGTCGTCTTTTTTTTTGTGAAAGCATGTGGACAGCCGGTCGAGAAACCCTAAAATGTAGTTTTTCTCGAAATGAACAAAATAGGGTTCCTGATAGGATGGGAGTTTTGTTCTGCCCAATTCTGTAGTAGTTTTGTAGTCTCAATCTTTATATCAAATTTTTCCTTACTAGAAATCCATGAAACGAATGATGATTGGTGAGAAAACTGTCAGGAGAAGTTTGTGGAGTTGAAATCCATCCTTGAAAAGTCGGCACATATTTTATAAAGATACCTCCGGTTATTAATTGCGTTAGAACCAATCGGGCATAGTGGTTGACCTCATGGAATTTCATCTTGTACTTATAATGTTCTATTGGTAGCAAGAGAAATGTAATTTTAATCTCCTGTACTGAACTTCAAATGGTCTTCCTCTCCGATGCCGTTCGGATTTTCCACCCCGTCGTTCGTACAAAGTAACACGCCGTTTGAACTCGTCAAAAGGCGTATTCAATTTCCATAAATATCAAAGGCAACCTGAACTAACAGAATGCTGCAAATCCTATTCCTCAAGAATAAAGACCTTCAAGTCTCTACGGTGTCAGTACCGACTTATTCAGCGCTTACAATACAAACTGATTTTTGTCAGGCAAATTTTGTGGCAATAACCCAAATTTTGTAGAGGTGAATAAATGTGGTAACGAGAATATAAGATTAATATATGGAAATTATCTTTCCCCGTGAGACTATGATCAAATTGACCACATAATCACACACACTTTGGCACCATTTTAGATTTTTTTAGGCAGTTCATACTCAAGGAACACACTAAATAAAAATGGAACGGATTTACATGGCGAAGAAAAATTATAATAATGTAAGCTAATTGAAATTTCGAACTTACTGCAATAACTGGAATTTCATGGCTTCGTAATAATACTTCGGTATGTTGTTATTACTGAGACATTTTCTACCGAGCTAAAAACTCTGAGATGTCAAAAACAGCGATGTAGTCTCTTACAGGCACGAGCAGAAACATCCCACCGTCTCTTACACCACAGATACCTTCACGTAACCAGAAGTATTGTCGAGAAAAATATAAAAATAATTGAATCCTACGCAACTTCTTCTTACCACGTTTGACATTAACTTGCCCTTAGTTACCTCCATTTTGCGTGTTTTTTCTTCTTCTTTTTGGGTATTATATCATTGCTTTAGGCTACGCTTTGGTTACGCATTATTTGTCTAAGCCTCAAGGGCATTCTTATCTTTCCAGAATTTCCTTCACGAATTCTTTCTTCTATCCGTTCATTTAACGAGATCAAAATCTTTGATTCTTCCACAAAATCACGCTCTTTTGATTTTTATCATTCACGGTATAAATTGTATTAAATGGGTATAATACCAATTATTATTACATTCATACTTAGAAACTATTCATCGAGATTCATTTAATTTTATTAGGGCCAACTATTTTTTGTAGTATGCACAGTTCTTGAGTTATAGGCCAAAAACAAATAAATGGGTGTTTACCACCATACTACCCCAACAAATTCCGAAGAGGAAAATTCTTAGAGGTTTTCTCGTGTTTCAGAGGAAAGTAATTCCTTGATCATATTAAAAAATACAGTGTGTCCAAGTAACTACGCTCCCCCCACTTATTTCTCTAATTGTGAACGAAAAAAATCGGACTATTCTTCATAATTTTTTGCGTAGAATTAAAAATGACAAAATTGCGCAACCAAGATCAACTTTGTTTTTGGTTTGTTATTTTCAATAATGAACCATTGGAATCGAGCATGAAAAAAATTGTAACCTCCCCTCAAAATTTGATGTTTTACGTTTCGAGGTACGTAGAATCCGAAAATCGAATACAAAATTTTCCGTCCGTCCGCCGTACGCGGCATTTTTCTTTGCAACTATGGACCGATTTGGTTCAAATTTTTCCAAATGGGAACTCCCCATTTTTATTGCAGATTCGGATTCTACCTTTGAAGCGTTTTCTTCCAGCCCCTGTAATGCCATGTTCTCCGAATTTTACGTTTCAGGCCTTCCTGGACAATTTTTTTCCGTCATCACCGCCCGGAACTGATAATTGTAAAAAACCTTTGTGTAATAATACCTTATCCATCCTCTATCCAACCTGCCCTAGTTACTTCGTATTTTATGCGAAGTTAATGTATCTGATGGAGATGAATGTTCCTCTTAGCTCCTCAGTAGAAA
Organism: Apolygus lucorum; assembly: GCA_009739505.2. Lineage (NCBI taxonomy): Eukaryota > Metazoa > Arthropoda > Insecta > Hemiptera > Miridae > Apolygus > Apolygus lucorum. The sequence goes on along the minus strand of CM019176.2, from coordinate 75,772,423 downwards.
TGACAGCGATCACTTCAACTGAATGCGAACAGCAGGAGTCGGCTGAAAGCATTTAAATCATCAGCCGAGGCGGTACGGCTTTGCCCTACCAGAGGTCGTTGAGGTCTGAGCTTGCTTTCCTGCTATTGTTAGAGACCCGTCGCAGCGTTTCGTGGACCGTGATTGATGGTTGGGTTAAATGCTGCAGCTTCACTCCGCATAATACGAAGAGACGGGACTAGCGGCCTGTCGTCCTCCCTTGAATAGTAGTTAGTGATAATGAATTACGATGGGTACCTGCGGCGCCGAAATAGTTAATTACGAGGATCGTGAATCAGGTAATTATGGTTATCATCACTACCGCGAATCACACAGATTCCCCTCCGTGCAGAGAATAGATACCAATAAATCACCTATATATATGAATTCGATGAGGGTAGATGAATTTGTGGTCGGTTACTAAGAAATACGTAGACAATCGTTATAGTACTTCACAATTGATTAAATTGATACCATAAAGACGTTTATTAATAGTTTAAACACCCAGTTTTGGACATTTTGTGAGGTCTTTTACCGAAAGGGGCTTCCACTCCGATCAAGTTTTGTAGCGTGTATTTCTGGTAGCTCACTTTCAAACTTGGATTTTTGCTCCCGGTTGAATGGTGGGATTGAAACAATGAAGTTTTCATGAAACAGAAAGCCAAAGCTCCGCATGGGTAGTATGCAAACGACAATAACTAGGAACCAACATAATACGACATGGGCCATTCTCACGAGAACGTCAGATCCTGCGTCTGGTCGATTTTCCGGTTAATCATGTATTTTTTCTAGTTTTAATTATTCTTTCTTATAGAAACCGACGAGCTCTTTACAGCAAAAGTATTTTTAGAATTAAAAACTTATTCATTAATTATGTAGAAATTCATTAAAAACGAAAAAGTCAGTCCCTACCGAATGTCCGGAGCCGTGGTTGCTTACTTCTGTCAGCCTTCAAAGTACTAAATTGGTTATTTTTCAACAATTTCTGGAGTTCTTTCCAACCCTCATATTCCTAATTTGCAGATCCTCTAACAGAATCTGCAATTTTGCAGAATTATGAGGAACCTTTCTCGAAACTCCAAATCTGATGACTTTCACAAGTTTCTTCTTTTTATAAATATAAATAATTTGTATAAGTATTGTAAATAATTGTTATGCATCATTGCCCCTCATTTTCAAAGAAATATCCTAATGGCTTCTGCGATAAAACATACAAAAAATGGTCTTTTCGAGGGGTTTCTACTATTGAGGAAAGTAGGTTATGTGAAGGTTAATTTTGTGGCCCCCTAATACTGCTTCATTGAGATTTATTAACGCCGATAAACGAGCCGTAAATATCTATATCGAGACCGAATAATAAAACAGGCGTGAAATGATAGCGACAAGTGTAGCCAGTGAACGAGTGGAAGAATAGGAGACAGGAATGCAACAACTGCGAGACCCACCGTGGGAGGGACCAGTCGAGTGGCGGCCGCCCGACCTTGCGCCAGCTCATACGAGAGTTTATAGGCTTCCTATTTGTTTCCTTGTTATCATCTGCTATAGTTATCAAGCCTAAATTATCTACAGTTGGCAAATATGATAATGCGACCAAAGGAACTCCGAAAATAGAGAGAACTCGGGAGAAATTTGGTGAATTACCGAATTTTCAAAGAAAATGAAGTTATTGCTATGCGCTTTTCTGAAAAATGTATCCACTGAAATCCATTTTGAAACATTCAAAAACAATTCCTTAAGTTTGTCAAAAAAAAAAAAAAAAATCAGGTATACACAGATAACGATATATATTTATACCCTCTTAAGCGGGTGAGGCAATAAGAAGCCAAGAACGAAATCATCACAACCAATTCTGATCTTCCCTTTGGAGACATCTGATGACGTCCGCGACATAAGGAATGACAATCAGACGAAACTTCAACCTGAAATGGTTGTTTACTTTACTCACTACTTACTATGTATATGTGTGTTACTCCGGACGATAACATGGCTCCGGTGCGCATGGGTCGGAAAAACTGTTTATTGTTATTTTTAATCTAAACTAGACCTCATTATGAGAATTTTGACACCAACCGTGACCTTCTTGCGCGAGAAGATCTTTTTCTATGATTTTTCAAAGTTTCGAATGTTTATGACGTCACAGTTGGCTATGGTGGTGGGGGGGGAGGGGTCGTGACGTCATGCAAATTCGAAACTATGAAAAATCATAGAAAAAGATCTACTCATCCAAAAAGATAACGGCTGGTGTCAAAATTCGCAGGATGAGGTCTACTTTCATTAAAAGTTTTTATAAAATCAGGCGCTTCCCCATTGTTTCGCAAAAAAAGGTTTTGCCAACATATTCGTAATAATAATAAGTTAGCGAGTATGTTTGCGGTTTTTGTGGATACTGCCATCATAGTAATGTAATTTTATTATAATAAAATGAGATCCATAAGTACTCATTCACTAGATTCTTTCAGGATTTAGAAAGTTTAATTCCCTATTTTTTCAAGTCTCAGAATTGACTGACAGTAAGTCCATAACTTCATTACAGCTAATGTTAAGCTCTAGCTACAAGCCTTGTAGCTAAACTTGTTTTTTTTTTTTCAATTCTAATCACATTAATCGTACTATTCCTTTTGAGCTTGGAATCCACTTTTCTACATGTTTCAACAAAATTTTGGTTCGCCCCACGGCGCGGCTCACATTATTCAACCGCAAGATCGATCTGCTTTGCAAATTGCCTAGCTTGCTCTCACTCGGCGCTCAAGGTTTCGCCTCCCAACCACCCTCTGTTTACGATATTCTGTCACATCTTTTGAATGTCTCATATCTACGGAGTGCATTCACTGAAATATTATCATGTAGCACACTCAATTTTCTATCTTCCGTAACTCGTATCATAATATGTCATTTATAGATTGTAATCTGTTCGATAGGTTTAAATTAATTCCACTAATTTCAGCATGTATCAATAAATGAAAACTAACTCTAAATGTTGTTCACATTTTACCAGTTGGATATTGAATCATGTTAGTTTCATGGGGGAAAATATTTATTAAACAGAACAGTTAAAGTCAACAAAAGGGGGTGCATTTTGGTTGGTGCATCTCCAAATCTCATGTTCTGGATCATTGATCGTGGTTTTTAAAAACGCAAACACCTATTTAGTTTGTTAAATCGACAAATTTCGTACAAAACACGACGCAGTATCACAAGCTGTTCATCACCGCAGTTGACATCACCGCAGGATGCTTTGCAGTGGACGTCCCAGAAATTGGATAGTGGGCAAATGAAGAAATGATTTTGTTTGCCTAATACAAGTTCTCGTGGTGTTATCTCAGGGGTGAAATTTAGAACGAAAGTACGTAGTAGAGAATTGCCTTTTGGTTTATTACTTTCATTAATGAACTTTTGGAATCGACCAAGAAAAAATATTTGTTAACCCCCTCAAAATTTGTTGGTTTACGTTTCAAGGTACGTAGAACCAGAAAATCGGATAAAAATTCGGCCGTCCGTCCGCCGTACGCGAAACTTTCTTTAGTTACCATGGACCGATTTTGATGAAATTTGGTATATGGGGTCCAATGGGGTCTAGTTGTGCCTCGAAGTTTTTAGTTGATGTCAGTCACTTCTAAGGGTTGAAAAATAAGGGCTGCAATTTTCAAAACGTCCTACCTGAAAAACTTTTGATGTAAAGGTACCTACGGGGTTTTTCATCAATTTTAAATAGTATTGAATTTTAGAATCGAATGAGACCACCCAGAGCTCTGTAGGACCAACCGTTCGGTCTTCGAGAGAATTTAAGGGTAGGACTTGCGAGTATTCAAAAACCCGAGTGTGAATCGCAGAAGAGGCTTCACATTTTAGCGGACCAAAAGATCGCTGTTCATATCTTCAAGTTAAAATTTCATAATAAAGGCACCAACACCCCACCCCCCCCCCCCTATTTTTTCGAATTTAGTGTGACGCGTTTATTTCTTTTATTGTTTATTTCTGTTTATGGTGAAGCGAAAATATGGTAGGTAGGTAGTGACAATAGTAGGTAGTGACAATAGCAAATCGGTGTTCTTTGCACTTTATGCTACACACTCCTATATGTATGAAAGTAGCACCACCAACTTGCTCAGTCTGTGTCATTTATCTTGTCGCATCGTTTAAATAAATGAGCATGTTGGTACCTAATACCAATTATAAAGAGAAAAAATTGGGCGCCGCTCCTCCTAGTGCAATACCTCAACCAAATGTAGGAGGATTTGGGTGAGTGAGAAAGATAGTCACGACTCAAAGTAAGAGAAATGTATATATTAAATTTATTTGCGAAATTCAATCCTAGCCTATCTACTGCTTCATGCAAGTGCCACTCCTTGCCCCAGTCCCCTAACCTAGATGAATTTAACTGTAAATGAATCCTACTATCTAATCTTAAAACTACGTGGTAGTTCGGAGAAGGATCAAAATAATAAACCTCTGTGTAGTAATTTGCAGCTTTTTTTTTTAGAGATTTTTAGTCAAAACTATGATTAATAAATAAATAAAAACGCTGCAAATCATTGACCAAAGGTTTATTATTTTCTGTATAGATCACCCTTCTGTATAGATCACTGGTTCTCCATCAATAGCACCTACCACCATCTGTAATCTCCCTTGACCTTCCCTCTCAAATTTCAGCTTCCTGCTTCAATAGGATTGAATTGAAACGGTTTGTCCTACAGATCTCCGGGTGGTATCAAAATTTTTTTTTAAATTCAATACTATTTAAAATTGGTGAAAAAACGATACCTTTATTTCGAGAGTGTTCGAGCTAGGGGTTGAAAATTTCAACCGTCAATTTTCACCCCTTAGAAGTTACTGACATCAACCAAATGCTTCGCGGCACAACTGGACCCGATATGGAGCCCATATACCAAATTTGAACCAAATCGGTCCAGGGTTGCGAAAAAAAAGTGCCGTGTACGGCGGATGGACTGAAATTTTTTCATTCGATTTTCGGATTCTACGTACCTTGAAACGTAAAACATCAAACTTTGAGGGGGGGGGGGGGGTTAAAAATTTCTTTTCTTGCTTGATTCCAAAGGCTTATTATTGGAAATAATAAACCAAAATACATGTAACAAATAAAAAATAAGAATTATAAATATAAATAAATGGTATAATTCAGTTCAAAGCAAATTTCTTATAAGAGTGACTTATCAGAAGTATGGCGGACGAATGGCAAAATCTTTAGTCGAAAATTCGGATTCTACGTACCTTGAAACGTAAACCAACAAATTTTGAGGGGGACTTGAATTTTTTTCTTGGTCGATTCCAAAGGTTTATCATTGAAAATAATAAACCAAAACAAGATTCGTAAAAGTATTTTTCCTTTTCAAGGTTATTTTCGATTCCATGGCTTATAAAGGAAGCTGTGGACATTGATAGCCTTATTCGAAATTAGCGAAATTTATGCCACTCTCTCTCTCTCTTTCTGTTTTTTATTGACGAGAAAATGCCATGAATAAGGGTTGTTGAAAGTTTCATAATATTGCTGTGTTCAATACTCCAAAAACTCTTTATTTTGTACCTATCTACCTAAAGATTATGTTTCGGTCTCAGTTGCGCCAAAAGAGGAATGGCTGCAGATGCACATTGATTTTCAGATATTTTATCTAGTGATTAATTTTTATCTAAAGCTCGTCGATGTGACTACTATGTACGTGGTTTATCGTGGAATGAACTGGTAGGTTCAACTAACTTTATTGAATCGGAGTGAGATAAAATATTATGCAATATCGTTGGTTGAGAGGACCGGCGAGCCTCCAAACTGGGAAATGTATGAACGTAAAAAAGAGACTGTCTCCCCCTTCGACTCTCCTCCTTCCCTGTACCAGCTTCACTCGATATCCTTCCGTTATTACGGGTGGAATCCCCGATAGGACCTGGCGGATCTCTCGCTCCCATGGTTTCCACTTCTACCCGTCTCATCGTTTTATCTCTGTGAGTAAAAGCTGGCGAAGGAACGAACCGCACTCAAGAGAAAGAAGTTTGTTATGTTAACCTACTTGTTGGTAAGTAAGGTATAGTTCCTGCACTTGAGTGTTTTTGTACTAGGCAGAGGTCAGGTCTATTGGACTGCTGGTATCCACGTAGTTTTATCCTGGAAGGTGAATTGCCTTGCAGGGGTCCTGGTAGTTGATATCTGTAGTGGAGGGGGGGGGGGATTACACTGTGGGACTTTTGGTAATCGTACTCTAGAATAAACTAAATTTGCGAAGAATTATTGGGAAAATGTTAACCCTTTATAAAAAAACCAACGATATGGGTGGAATAATGTATATTTCCACGAAAATACTTAGTTACTAACTTTTGAATCAATTTGGACTGTCAGGTCATCGATAACTCATAAAATCTGAGGGTGCATCTTAGAAAGCACATCTTTTATAATGACTGGTGAATGGGAATTCGAATCTCATTGGTCGAGAAAGTAAAAGAAACCCAATCCCAATAAGATGGAAGCAGATAACAGTGAAAGGAGGAATTCAAATCTTATTACCTCAGGGAAGCGAACGTGAAAGGACTGGAAGGATCAACTACTACATTGTCTTCCAATTAAGGCAGACAAAGTGATAGGGAGGTTCAAACGTTGGTAGGCGTAACAATCTGGAGAGGAGGCTTACCAAGCTATTGTTGGAATGAACCTGTTAATGTTGAAATATATTGAAAACGCTGTAAATTATTACACAATGGTTTATTATTTTTTATTTTTCTATATAGATCACTCGTCTGCAAAGCCACCAATCATCCAATATGAAGAAAAACATCGATCGCATTTCGGTCAGCTATAATTTGAACGGAGATTAGGCCTCTTTTGCGATTCACACTCGTGTTTCTGATTTATCGTACGCCCAAACTTTAAATTCTCGTAGTGAGCGAACGGTTTGTCCTACAGAGCTCCGGGTGGTCTCAAAAAATTCTAAAAATTCTATAGAATCCTAAATCGAAGGAAAAATAATACCTTTATATCAAAATTTTTTGAGTTAGGGCGTTTTCAAAATTTCAAAATTGATTTTGGAACCCTTAGAAGTGATCTACCTCAACCAAAATCTTCGGGGCACAACTAGACCCCAAATGAAGCCTAAATACCAAATTTCATCAAAATCGGTCAATGCTAAGTGGGGAAAGTGCCGCGTACGGCGGACGGCGTACGGCGGACGGCGTACGGCGGACGGCGGACGGACGGCCAAATTTTTATTCGATTTTTGGATTCTACGTACCTTGAAACGTAAACCATCAAATTTTAAGGGGGTGTTAAAAAAAATTTTTCTTGGTCGATTCCAAAGGTTCATTATTGAAAATAATAAACCAAAATTACCTTAAACCGGACTTTCAATCATTTTTAATTTTGGTTTATTATTTTCAATAATGAACCTTTGGAATTGACCAAGAAAAAAAAAATTAACACCCCCTCAAAATTTGATGGTTTACGTTTCAAGGTACGTAGAATCCAAAAATCGAATAAAAATTTGGCCGTCCATCCGCCGTCCGCCGTACGCGGCACTTTTGCCACTTAGCATTGACCGATTTTGATGAAATTTGGTATGTAGGCTCCATTTGGGGTCTAGTTGTGCCCCGAAGCTTTTGGTTGATGTAGGTCACTTCTAAGGGTTCCAAAATCAATTTTGAAATTTTGAAAACGCCCTAACTCAAAAAATGTCGATATAAAGGTATTGTTTTTCCTTCAATTTAGGATTATGTAGAATTTTAAAAAATTTTTGAGACCACCCGGAGCTCAGTAGGACAAACCGTTCGCTCACTACGAGAATTTAAAGTTTGGACGTACGATAAATCAGAAACACGAGTGTGAATCGCAAAAGAGGCCTAATCTCCGTTCAAATTAAAGCTGACCGAAATGCGATCGATGTTTTTCTTCATGTTGGATGGTTGGTGGCTTTGCAGACGAGTGATCTATATAAAAAAAATAAACCATTGTGTAATAATTTGCAGCGTTTTTTAAACACATCCAACATACCGAGCAAAATTGAAAAAATATACATTTATTGTATATCCGTTGGATCAAACATTAAAGTAATTGCTAGATTCTCTCAGACGTCATCTAAAAGCAGCATCACCTTTGTTACTTTTATTATTTTCCTAAATTTCCTACCACCGTGGCTCAAGACCGCATGAACCTAAAATCCATTTTATCCCGAAAGTTAATTCTATCTTCAACAAAACTTTAAGCTGCTATTTCCCATGGAACGTGTGAATCGTCATGAAACAGCCTTATCAAAATGAGCGCGATTTAGCGACAAACGAACAGATATACTCACAGACAGACAAACATAGACATTCGACCATTGCATCAAGAATCAATAACATAGAAAAACTATTTTTACTTCAGCCAAACTGTACCAAGGCTACCCTGAAATAGATGTTCATGATTGAATTCATAGGTATTCTTGGTGCCATTCGTTGAGTATTGATAGGAATGAGCGAATTGAGATATAATTATATTGGTATCCATTTATTTTTCAGCTTTCATTATCAGTGTTTATAATTTTAATTTACCACCAAGAGTAAAAATTAGTAGGTTTTGTGATGGTAAATTTAATTCTCATGGGAATAAGCTGGTACGAATAAAATCACTCGCGATGAGATTGTGGAAAACCATTTTAATAAAAACGGAGTTGAGTAGAACGTTGTCTATTTCCACGAAAATAGTGAGTTACAAGTTAAATCGATTTCTACGGTTAGGTCATCATCAGTAACAAACAATAACTACTGTTGTATTTTGTTATTTTTGTTACTGATGATGACCTAACCGTCGAAATCGATTTAACTTGTAACTCAGTATTTTCGTGGAAATAGACAACTACTCAACTCCGTTTTTATTTATTGGAATAAGCTGAATTCTGCGTCGACGTCATCATATCTTAGAGCCTTTCCTAGAGACCAATAATTATATTCAAATGCTCATCAACATTTTTAATGTAAGTTATTAGACATTTTATTCTATCTTTATTTAATTTACTTAGAAATTTTACTTTGATTTTCCGGTAAACATTTGGTGTCATGGTTTGAGGCTATAGTTAATTCCATCCTAAGCAAAAAAATTTGCCACGTTCGGTGGTTAGCTCCCTCACGTAGACAAATAGAATCAGTTTACAATCAGTCTACAAATTATCATTTCATCAACTTAACGTATACAAATCTTCCCTATCTTTTATAAGAAGAGGCAACAATTTTTATCAACGAATCCGTTTCATTATTCACCCCCCGCTCTACAAGCAAGGCAGTTATTGAGTTTCGTTAGAAACTTGAAATAGCCTTAAGGCGACCTTTGAAACTCAATCGCCCTCCTAATGATAAGGGAAATCTTTCATCCGGAACCCGCCCTTCTGACGTCGACTCCGTCCAACGAGAAAAATGAAACCCAATTTGCGTCAGAATTGAACAGGAAGATGTTGATATTCTCACTGTTGAGCTGCAACTTGAGAAGTTTAAATCATCAGCTCTGATAAATTTGATGATTTATGAATATCGTTTAGATTCACTTTTAATTGTATTAATTTACTTCAATAAATTTCTGAGACGATCTACTCCTGCATACCAAAGTACGTCTGACCAACAAGAACACACCAATTCGCACAGTCCCTGAAAATTTCAAAGAAATCGGACAATAACTTCGCATAGTTATGCCCGTTACAAGGATTTCATGACAGACACACAGACAGACCCACAGACAGACAGACAGACACGGAATCAAAATTGTCCAGAAAGGTCTAAAACGCAAAACGCGAGTGAAAGGTTTGATTTTGGAGAAATTTATTTTTTTCCTCCTTGAAAAGTGGAAACAATGCTTCCGCTACCTTGGTAGACTCGGAAGCAATAAAGTGATTCTTGGGTGTATGAGAAACTCAACGATTTACCAAGACCTCGACATACTAGAAGTTAAGAAAGCAATCGACACTAAATGATAATTTATTAACATTATTATTAGTACCTTGATCTTAATGATAACCAGTGATATTTAAAATGAGTTAAGTTCGAGTGGACCACCCGTGGCATTCCAGATCTAACTTGTGATCCTTGGGGGCGGATCTGATCTGAACCAGCTACTTATGGCTTCCATGACGGCAGCTATGACTAGCTAAAATATAAATTCATTGTGAGATTATATGATGAATGACTAGCCCATATATTGCTCCCGAGTCTACCAAGGTAGCGGAAGCTTTGTATTCACTTTTCAAGGTTGAAAAAAAAAGTTCTCCAAAATGGAAATTTCCACTCGCGTTTTAGGATTCAGACCTTTCTTGACAATTTTGGTTCCGTGCCTGTCTGTTATGAAATTCTTGCTACAGCCATAACTTGAAAATTTTAATGCAATTTTCGGGGATTTTGCGGGTTAGCGTGTAGATGGTCCACTATGAAAATCATCTCCCCCAGATTGATAGTAGCCGCTGCGCATGCGCAAACGTGAATTCCTTGTAACAGCCATAACATCCACATTTTTCATCCGATTTCGATGGAATTTTCAGGGATTATGCGGATTAGGTTGTAGACCGTTTCAAATGAAAATCAAGGCCTTAAAAGTGACAGTAGCCTCTGCGCATGCGCAAACTTAAAATCCTTGTAACAGCCATAACACTTACATTTTTCACCCGAATTTGATGAATTTCTCAGGATTATTCAGATTAGCGTGTAGATGGTTCCTTATGAGGGTAGTGGAAGGTACTTAGAGATCGGTGTTTTGAGATTAACTTCTACGTATCGGATCATTTATTCAATCGGACTAGTGAGGAAAGTGCCGCGTACGGCGGACGGAGGGCCAAATTTTTATTCGATTTTTGGATTACGTACCTTGAAACGTAAACCAGCAAATTTCCGGCACTTTCCTTGTTAGCATTGACCGATTTTGACGAAATTTGGTATGTGGGCTCCATTTGGGGTCTAGTTGTGCCCCAAAACTTTTGGTTGATGTAGGTCACTTCTAAGGGTTGAAATTTTGAAAACTCCCTAACTCAAAAAATTTTGATATAAAGGTATTGATTTTCCATCACTTTAAGATAGTAATGAGTTTTTAGAATTTTTAGAGACCACGCGGAGCCCTGTAGGACAAACCGTTCGCTCCCTACGAGAATTTAAGGGTTGGACATACAATAACTAATTAGGTACTGGTATTGAACTAATTAATAGTATTGAATTTTTAGAATCGAATGAGACCAACCGTTCGCTCCCTACGTGCACTTACGATAAATAAGAAACACAATTGTAAATCTCAAAAGAGGCCTTATCTCCGTTCAAATTTGAGTTGACCAAATGAACAGCAATCGATGAAATGCAGTCGATGTTTTTCTTCATGTTGGTTGGTGGTAACAATGGCAAAGCCGTGTTCTTTGTAGATGAGTGATCTATATAGAAAAATAATAAACCCTTCTGTAGTAATTTGCAGCGTTTTTACAGTAGAGTTAATTTTGAGGTTACGTAATGAATGATATGACCCTGCTTAATTTTTGTTTTTTCGACGATTACTAAAAAAGTATAGTGGTATTTACAGTTAGATTGTCTGGCTCTGGATAAATCATAATGACTACCAGTGAAAATTACAGTTATATTTGAGCTTTCCACCAGAAACTTCAAAATATTATTGCAAAGCTTTCATACTAGTCCCTGGAATAAGTTACGACGTATGATCGAAATTATGGTTGGTATATACTTGTAACCCGAACTTAAACCTTACACATAATAATATTCGTATATAAAATTATCGTTACTACTTATTACTACGTTATTATCAGGTTACTCTGGCTGGTAGTTCATGAACAATTTACTTGCTCGCCTGCCGTACTATTGATGATGAGATGAGATACTACCGAGGTTGAAGGGGTTGGGGACTGGAGCTACATCCCCTTCTTTTCGCTCGTATTACTATTAAATATAACCAGCCTACTTGTTTTGTATAACTTTTTCCCAACAATCTGAACCTGAAAGTTTCTCTACTAATATGATCATCGATAGGAATAGAAGTGGGGGAATCAGATTGAAAATAGAATATTGAAAATTACGAATGAACCGAAAAAGAAATTCACCACTTGTACTATTGACATCCTAACAACCACGTCGAGAAAACTATTGCAAGCAGTCAAGCCTTGACACGGTTTGATAGATAAGGTGATCCTGAGAGACCCGCTTCTCACACGAGTAGCTTCCACCGCAAACGGCAACAATAAACCTTTCGAAACTTCTCACATTGAATTAACAGACCTCTCCTCACCTGTGGATTCCGCCTCCAATATATTTCTCTACACAATTCATCGGTATATCTTTCTTTATAACGTCTCGTTGACGATCACAGCTGAATATGAACGGTAAAGATAGAGATAAAAATAAGTAGGAATTATTATGATAATAAAAATTGATGAAGTTCTATTTGAAAGGTAGTTGAATATAATCTTCTCGACCAAGTTGACAGTTTTCTAACCTGACAAGTCAACATAATTGAAAATTTATATGCTGAGCGTGATGTTTTTTCTTTTTCGTATTAACCGTGGTTCCTAATGGAGTTGCAATGAAATTTTTCGGAAAATTTTGATGGAGGATTTTCTGGTTTGATGGAGATGAAGTTCGTTTGAGCTTATTTACCCAATCCCTACAATTTCTTCTAGATTGACCTATGTTTTCGTATATATTGCGACGTGAACAAAATTTATCACAGACAAACAAAAAACGAAGATTCAGGAAACTTTGAAATACAGAACTTTCCAACTACCAGTAGTGAGGGAACAAAAAGTTTTGCTTTCAGGAAAGATGGAACTGCGACCGGCGAGTAGGTACTTTTTACAGAAACAAGCACACTTTTTCTTCTTTTTAAGACTACGCAGAAGTTCTAATTGAGTCGCTGAAAATACTTCAAGAACGCATAATAGAATCGCGAAGTTCTTGTTGAACCCTTTTGAACCTACTTGTAAGTCCTCGTCTGCAGTGACTTAAAGAGTTAGACGTTCAATGGAACCTAATACGATTTCCTCAAGTATGAGTGAAAGTGGGCCATCATTAGCACGATGAGTAGATAGTTACGGAAAGGTATGTTTCCAACAATATTCGTCATATGAGAAAAACTGAACACCCCTCGACATCCCAGTACATTACATAAGTGCAATATGGAAGAACATGTGCTATAAGTACCTGCCGTCTACAAGATAATTCTCATGACTAACTCCTTCTTCCTGAATGTGATGTATGGTACATTCCAGTAAGTCGGTGCAACAATAAAACCCACCCCATGAGATCGATTTTTAGCGAATCGTAAAAAAACTGAGCTATTACAATAGGTACAAAATTTAAAGCTAACCAATTTTCCTACAATGAGGAATTTCACCGATTTCTGTTTGTATTTTTCCTGAATAGTTAATGGTGTAGGATAGATGAAAATCGGGCTGATTTCGGAAAATAAGTCTCCTGTTATTTTTGGGAGACAGTCAAAATTTTTAATTTCAAAACTAACCGGGAAAACAGACGTCCAGCGGGAACGCTTGCTGATTGGGCTGTTCGGATCGCCGTCTCCTCCCAGTGTTGCCCATTGGGACGACGAAATCGTGTTTTCTAAGAGAAAAGTTATCAAACAAAAACAGAGGAAACCTAATTTTCCCCATCTCGCTTTTTCTATTTTTTTTCTTCAGTTTTTCGACTTCGAACTTTACTGTTTCATGAAATTTTGCATCTGGGGACTATGGATTTCTCGATCTCAGCGCTTCAAGCGGACATAAATGAACTATTCCAGGATGACGTCATTTTCCCGGTTTTTTTAAACATTCGTATTTTCTACACTGTTTTGTTTATTCGTAAATTAGGAAGTTCGGGCTGAAAGTTTGCCTTAGGGGGTTTTTAGAGGTGCTGAATCCGATTTTGGGGTCAAAAATAGGAAATTCCGACATGGTGAAATTCCTCATTCCTTTGTAAGAATTTTAACTCGTAATTAACGTTTGTAAGTAACTATTTTATATATTCGACGCTCCGGTAATGCCTAAAAAATCGAAATTGTGGCAAAACGTCAATAAGTAATGTCGAAATTTTATCCATTTTCGAATCCAAGTTGTCTGATTTAGCCCAGCGTATAGATGATATCACCAACTATGGTTTACCAACTTCACCCTCTTCTTTACCCGTTGGCCACATTGTTGAAATGATGGTGGCTCAACCATCATTTCAGGAGGAAAGGAAACGTCAGGCAGCAAATGTAATTATTTTCAGTATCCCGTAGTCTGAGCTGACGGATTCTGTGAGGGCTTCAGAGGCTACTCTGGTTAAAGTGAAAGAGGATCTAAAGAAGATCAACCCTGTTTTTCCATACACTTGGAAATCCTTGCAAAGATAAAATTCGTCCCATCAAGTGCGTTTTTTACTGCTTCTCTACATCAATGAGCGTCTGGTCACCAACCACTCCACACAATCCCCTCTCCTCTCAGCTACTTCTGACAGAACACCTTCCCAACTCACGCACTTACCCGACCTCAGGGCTACATTGAATGTCAGAACTGAAAAGCGTGATGCCAACCTCACTATCAGCTCAACCAACCATTGAAAAAACTGCCTGAGCAGCCCAGCAATACTTGAGCACCTGTTCCTCGTGAATCCTGACTCTCTGCTGATTTCCGGTTGCATTATTAACACTTCCTCAAAACCCCTTCTTTACCTTCATTTCCTAACTTTACCTATTCTTTACATACCTACCTAATTTCTTGAGTATCATTATTATGACTACCCTTACAACTAATACCACCCATTTGTAAAATTTTTGTCGAGTACTACCTATATATTAATTCAGTTATTGAGCTGTGCCATATAAGCAAATATCAACATAATCCAAACTTCCCAAAATAAAATACTGAGAAGTATCGTGCGTGCACCTTGGTACATGAGGAACGATGATATTCATCGAGACTTGAGGTTGGAAACAGCCCACGAAATTATCGCAAGGTACTCAAGGAGGCACGAACAACGCCTCCACTCCTCCAATCGTGAAAACCCGGAAATGCTCTACGTTTTGGACAATGAAGATGAACTCCGGCGACTCAAGCAAAAAAAAAAAAAAAAAAAAAAAAAAAAAAAAAAAAAAAAAAAACACTGGACTTAGTGCTTTAGTGCTGATAAAGAACAATTATAGCTCAGTGTTGTAGATACTGTTATGAGAAGGGGCTGATTTTTACTCTAAGCGAGCTCTCAAGGAGTGTACAAATGATATGTAATATTGCTAGATGAATTGTATTTTAATATTCCGTTGCAATAATAAATCATGTTAAAAAAGTACCTATATTGAGATGAGTATAATCAAATAAATTAATAAATAATATTAAATAGAAAAGTTCTAAAAGAGCAAAATCTCAAAAATGATTCAAAAAGTATCAATTTGCTGGCCTCATTAACTCTTTTAAAGGTCTGCATTCTATAAGAGTATTAAAAACTACAATAAGTGGAAGTTTGCTGAAAAGAGATCAACAATTTCTCGTAGTAATAACATTGTTCAACTCCAAAATTCGTAATGCATACTCCAAAAACTGTAAAGAAATCTCGGATATCTTCAAATTTTGAAGTTATTTCAGAAGCTGGAAATATACAAATCCCTTACACATTATGGATTGGACGCAAAAGAAAAGTGAGTGGCTCATGAGAGCACAAAATTTCAGTAGCAAATGCGTCGTAGGTAGGTTTTGCAGCGTAGTAGGTTTTGCTGCTACATCGTTCGTTCTCCTTTCAATAAAAATTCAAGATCGTTCCAAAATTTTCCTAGGTGGTTAGGTGCAATTTTATCTTTCTAGAAGAGAATAAACCTTAGTGGAGTGATACATTCCACGACACTGTAAGGACCTTGAGATATTATGATAACAATTTTACTCATTATGGACGAAAAACTCCTTCATTGGGAATTGAATTTTCTACATTTTTGAGAGGTCTGTCCTGTTTTCTGTTAAAATAAGATTATAACCCAGATGTGGACCGGTGCTAGAGTTGGGCAACCGAATAATATAATAATATAATTTTCTTGGTCCGTTTCGGTTGTTTAGAAATTATGTGATAAGACCGACATATTATAAATTATCAGTCCATTCTACCTCCTATGAACTATGTCTAGTTGATTACAGACGAAAGCGAAGGGGTTTCTGTATCGGTATTGATCCAGGAGCAGGTGCATCAGGAAACAGGTAAACTCTGTTGCAATATTCATTCATGCCGCCCCTTGAACACCGAACAGGTGAACTTGGGAGCATTTAAGGTTGGCACGTGTTTGACGTGACCTCCTGATCGGTCGGATGACTCTCACCCTGGGAGCAGACGGTTCAAGGACCAGCGGCGCATCCTTCGTCAACCGTCAGTTCATATTGCGAAATTCTCTACCTACTGCTTCAAGATATTGCACCATCCATGCTAGACACAGCTAACTCACGATTTGGAAACATCTCAGCGATTCTTCGTGCGGAACTACGACTGTAACGTTTGATTTGTGATCACTATTCTTTAAGGTATCATCTTATTCAGACAGAATTAATAGGTTAATTTTCATAACCTTCAATAATAAAGTGGGGACTACACAGATTCCCTTGACCCTAAATATCTGATAGTGCTCTGAATTAATTTATTGGATGACAATAATTCGAATACCTGTGGCCTGAACATCAAGTTTCCGTCCAACCGTCGAGGCGATTTCTCTATTTTACTTCCAATTTTCCAACCCCTCGAGATTTAACTATCTCGTTAAACTGCAAAAAACAAAACTTGTATACACCCTTTTGAATGAAAGGGGGAAGCGGGCGGACATGGTAGTCCGGTATAAAAACGCCGCAAATTATTTCAGAACGGTTTATTATTTCTCTGATAAGTCCACCCGTCTGCAAAGAACACAGTTTTTCCATCATTAGAACCAACAAAACATATTATAGCGCACAGTTAACAGTCAGTTTGTCACAAAGTCCCTACCAGCAATAACATAGTTATCCAAAAGTTGTGAATGACAAGAATGAAAAGTAGTTATTGGTTGTCCAGAAATCACAACTGACTGATAAAATCCAATTCGACGAAACCGAAAACTATCTCAACTAATTATTCGAGATTTGAACGGAAATTTAGGCTGCTACCGTCAGAGAGTATTCATTTGCGATTCACTTTCGCTAATTAAAAATTAAAAACGAAGATGAATACTCAAATCTCATCAAAATTAGAGCAGGTGTCCCACAGGGAAGTGTTCTTGGACCCCTCCTTTACTTGCTATATACACATGATGTTCCTCGCACATTGGGAACAACTATAGCCACATTCGCAGACGATACAGCTGTTTTGGCAGTTGCAGACACAGTTGAAACCTCTACAGTAAAGCTACAGGAAGCTACGAATGCTATTGGAGATTGGACTCGAAAATGGCGCCTCAAATTAAACGGAACCAAATCCACTCATGTGAACTTCACCAACAAAAAAATTTCAAATATGCCGCTGATATTGAATCAATGCACAGTCCCATATTCCAACTCAGCTAAGTATCTGGGAATGACACTAGCCTTCTGTCCGGACCGTTGTCCCTCGTTGCAATGAGGACCCCCGTCCGTGGGACACCGACTCGCTTTTTTCATGGTTGTTATTGAAATATGACAGGATTTCGTTGTAAATACCACAAACTAACATAAAACATCTTTATTGCAACGTCTTTCTTCGTGTATAACATCAAATGAATTAGTTTTTATCACAATTTATCGATATAAAAAATAAGATTACACATTATTTTTATTTTTCACTTCCTGGATTTCATCCAGCTTAGGTATCACATCATTTTCACTACTCAGATAAAAAATTCAGTCTCAATTCACGCTCAAAATGACGTGTTCTACGTAGAATTGGAGGAAACATTCCAAGTCAAAACCTCTAGAATCATTAGGAGTCTACTACGTAGGTACCAAGAACATAAAAACTAGGAATAAAAAGTTTTATTCCTTTATTAAAGAATAAAACATAAAAAAAAGGACACTTACCTGACCTTCCGCAGGGCCTGACAGGAGGGTACTGAGGATATGAGCCCACACAGAGGAAAGGGGTAGGCTCCGGGTGGGGAAAAGCCCCTAGCACCCGTCCCAGGGACGTGGGTCCGGACAGAAGGCTAGATACGAAGCTGAAGTGGAAAGAACACGTCAAAAAGAAAAAGGAACAGCTAACAATCAAATTCAGAAAACTGTATTGGCTCCTGGGCCGACATTCACAACTTAGCTTACACAACAAAGTGCTGTTATACAAAACAGTACTTATGCCAATTTGGACCTATGGTATACAGCTATGGGGATGCACAGCTAAAAGTAACATGAAAATTATTCAAACGTTCCAAAATAAGATACTGAGGAGTATTGTCCTCCACAAGGACCTCAAAATTGAGACTATTAGCGAGGTAGCAAAAAGATACGCGAGAAACTACGAAAAGAGGCTTCCAGCCATCCAGCTTCTGGACAACACTCAAGAAATCCGACGTCTAAAAAGGACCAAGCCACTGGACCTTGGATGCTGAAGTGTAACTTTAATGTAGTGAAAGTCATTGGACTAACACTTGCATGAGAAACGCGTAATATATATCTGAAGTAAATATCTAGATAGTTACGTGATGTATAATACCTCAATTGTAACTAGTTGATATATTGACTAATAAACGCTTAAAAAAAGAAAAAAAAACTTCCGTGTTTTTAATTTTTTTTTTTTGAGAGAGAAAAAACACTTTATTGAACATTGTAGCGGGAATAAAGGTGGACAAGGACTCCAGTAGTTGTCGAAACGTAATGGATTTGCCAAAAGTTCAAATTGTTCGTGTTTTTAATTAATGTGTTCTCTACCATTGATTCCTTGTAAAAAGCAAACGATTGACCCTTAAAAAAACTCTAGATGGTCTCATTTAATATTATTTTCATTTGAAAAATCAATACCTTTATATCGAGAGTTTTCGAGCAAGGGCGTTTCGAAAATGTCAACCCCTACCTATTTTTCCATCTTAGAAGTGGTTGACAATAACCAAAACCCCCGGGGGACAACGAGACCCAAATAGAGCCTTTTTAGGTACCAAATTTCATCTGAACCGTGAACTAAAATAAAGGTTTATTAGCGAATTTTCAAAGAAAATTAAGCTTTTGCAATGGACTCAACATATTAACATGAACTTTTTTGCATTTTTTTCATTGAAATCCGTTGTGGAACATTCTAAAACGGTTCCTGAAGTTTTCCAAAACTCATACGCACACATAAAGGTATGTAACGATAGTATAAATTGATTGATATAATGTGTCACTCCGGAAAATAACCTCAATACCTGATTGTTTCGTAAAGAATTTCAAGTTTTTGCCAAAACTTTAATAACAAACGAAAATACGAGTTCGCTACTCAGGAATTTTGACTACTTTCTTACATAGGTAGCAAAATTTCAATTTTCTTAACCATAGGTTTAAAGATTTCTTCGAAAATTTGCTCATTAACTCATACTGCTTTAATGGACTTTTTTCATTCGACTTTTAGATTTTACCTCGAAACCTAAACTATCAAATTTTGAAGACGAGTCAGAATTTCTCTTTCTTACTCGATTGCGAAGATTCATTAATCCAAAGAATAAACCAAAATGAGTTCCAGTGAAATCATAAAAGTTAAAAGTTGGTCTCGTGGTGAGTACATGGATGGTTGACCTTCAGAGGACATTTAAAAATTTAAAATTATTGCATAATTTTATGGGTTATGAGTAGAGCTCGGAATTTGCATATTTTGCATATCTTTTGTTATGCGGTATTTCTTTGTATTTGAACGTTTCTGAAGGGTTTGCGGTGGTTTAAATTGAAATTGAAATTGCATATTTTTCCATATTTCGGTCATTTTGGGGATTTTTGCATTTTTTGGTCATTTTGGGGATTTTTGCATATTTTGCAGCATATTTTACCAGTTTTTTGCGTATTCTGAATTTTTTTTAAAAGTCAGTGCTAGAAGTTGACATTATTTGAGGAGGACAGGCAGATCGCCCATCGTTTGGCCTTTATAAATGCCAATTTTAGTACCATACCCCATTTGATAAACCACCTGGAGACCAGGGGATGGATCTCTGCTCTGCCGTAGGTGCTGTTTCCGACCTGCTCGAAAAAAGCTCCCACTGGCATGGAACAACCGGAAAAGCCGTCAAGGATAAACTGGAGGGGGTCCTATCGAAAAATCCAGGATGGTCTTCAGTGGTTCAAATCGCGAAAATTCACAAAGGAGAAGACAGCTCATGGGACTCTCCCTACTCTCCAAAAGAGATTTCCCCTTTAAAATTGTTGCCTATTGTATCTTGCGATGTAGAGAGATCGTTTTCTGCATTGAAAGAAATTTTAACACTGTTTTCACCTGATAATTTGGAGCGTGTAATTGTTGTCCAATATAATATGAAGTTCATCTTTACATTATATACCTAGTTCGTATAAATGTATAAAAGTAAATAAAAAATGTATAACTGATTTTTTGAATTGCTTGTTTACTTTACCTGATGCTTCGTAACTTTTTTCTAGGAGAAAAAAGGGCTAAAAAAATGTAAAAATATGGAGCATCCTTTTTTAAAATACTGAAATTCCAAAGTCGTATGCATTTTTAAGGGCAAATGCATATTTTGCATATTTTTCCAGTTTCCGGTGCATATTTTCGGTAAATTTTCGTGCATATTTTCCGAGCTCTAGTTATGAGGCATAACACTAACCATTTATATTAAAACGGAGGGTTTCTTTGACCTCGAAAACAAGGCGATCCAATCGCAACGGATGGGGTAATGAGTAGCCAAGAATGCAATCATCACAACTTATTCTGAGATGACATTTTGTTTACAGTTGTGATGCCTCGAAGTGTGGCGACTATTCGACTCAAGAAATCCAGTTAACAGCTGAAAGTGAAGGGCAACCTATTAACGATAAATACGAACAACTTCCCACAGCTACACTAACCTCATACGAGAACATTTAGAACTCTGAAAAATGTGGCGTCATCATGACGTCCATGTTTTGGGGATACTGGAACGAAAATGGGTTGTCCATTAGAGGCCTGGACCTAAGAGAAGAGTTCCTCCCGGGTCGGACTTCCCACCACCCGCTGACATGGGAAAAACCACTCGCTGGAAGTAAGTGCTTTACTTTCTCCTTCAAACCCCCGTCTCGACCGGATTAGAAAGAAATGGTGACACGTTACCACAAGTCGCAAGTTATTTCAACTAACTCACTCCAAACGAAACCTCAAAGTCAAAAGTATGACGATTCACCCAACAGTTTAGTATAGTCGGAAAGAACGACGAACAAAAACTCACTGCTCTTTGCCGAGCTTTCGGTTAATTTATAACAATCTTCATTAGGACTCGAGGAAAGACTATTTTGTGAAACTCACAGCGACTAAAAAGCGCTGCAAATTATTACACAATGGTTTATTATTTTTCTATATAGATCACTCGTCTACAAAATCACCAACCATCCAATATGAAAGAAAAAAAAAAAAAAAAAAAAATCAAAAAAAAATTTTAAAAAAAATCCAAATCACCAACCATCGATTAAATTTCGATCAGCTCTAATTTGAACGGAGATTAGGCCTCTTTTGCGATTCACACTCGTGTTTTGATTTATATATATATATATTTCAAAATAAACACTTAAATTTTCGTAGGAAGCGAACGGTTTGTCCTACAGAGCTCCGCGTGGTCTCAAAAAATTCTAAAAATTCTATAGAATCTTAAATTGAAGGAAAAACAATACCTTTACATCGAAATTTTTTGAGTTAGGGCGTTTTCAAAATTTCAAAATTGATTTTGGAACCCTTAGAAGTGACCTACCTTAACCAAAAGCTTCGGGGCACAACTAGACCCCAAATGGAGCCTACATACCAAATTTCATCAAAATCGGTCAATGCTAAGTGGCAAAAGTGCCGCGTACGGCGTACGGCGGACGGACGGCCAAATTTTTATTCGATTTTTGGATTCTACGTATGTACCTTGAAACGTAAACCATCAAATTTTGAGGGGGTGTTAAAATTTTTTTTTCTTGGTCGATTCCAAAGGTTCATTATTGAAAATAATAAACCAAAATTAATACAGTTATCAATAATTTTAAAAGAAAAGCCTTTATGGGGGTCTCAGTCGGTCGCCGGTCGTTCCTCGTTCCGGGTTAGTTCATCCCTCAACTACCGGCGCTCAAACTTTAAAAGTTGTACCTAAATTTGAAATTTTTAAAATTCATTAGTGCATTTGCCAAGGGAATCGAAAAACTAAAAGATTGCCGCTGGGACCATCAAAATCGAACTATAATTGTCGGCGAAAAATGGGAGAAACCTAACTGAATAAACGGTTTTTCCATTTTTTGCTAGCAATTATTGAATGGTTGATTATTTGTAGGACCAACCGTTCACTCCCTATGAGGTCTTGAAGTTGTGACGATTGATAAAGAAAATAGCAAAATGAATAGCAAATGGATGTTCACTGACGAAAGTATGCCAAATGTCCAAGATTTTGCTGGTAAGTACTTTCTGCTAAAACAAAATTGATCTGGAAACATGCGTGAAATTGGTAGGTACTAATAATGGAAAAGCTGTAGTCTTTGTGGACGAGTGATTTACACAGAAAGGTATTAAACCGCTGTGTTTGTTTGTGGAATTCTCTTTGTGTTCGTTTGGAATCGGCTTCCCTGCGTGCCAACTCACTTTATCTGAACCTTCTAATCGAGTTTTACATGATATTCCCAACAACTATATTATATACAACTGTTTCACTAGCAGAACAAAACTGATCTCTGGCAGGTCTCATTTGGTTAGCATAATGCCAGCATTAATGAGCAGAAGATCACAAATTAGTTGGTAAATAGACGTCAGTTCGTGTTCTGGTTTCCAGTTGAAGTGTAGAGTACAAATTTAACAATATTATTTGGGAGTAGAGTACTCCATGGATTATTATTGTTAACGTTATTAATCAGGTGTTGAGGAAATGTAAGTTGTTTTGCTAAATAGAAGATAGAGTTCTGTTCTGGTCTTGATGTAACATGTTTCTGTTTCCGATAATAGTTAATATTAGGGCCTAGGGTACAGTTCTAGGGACTCACCGAAGATCACAACAATATTATTATGGTGCCATAAAACCAATATATACTTCGAACGAACGTTTTATATTTTGACAGTCTGTTAGAACACAGACTTCTATTGAACAAGGTCGAGAGAGTTGGCGGAATAAAATGGGAAGGAAGCCTCACAGCTACGTGAAGTGAGTCGATAAACAGAGAGGAATGGGAGTAGGCGATCACGGGTGTTTGAAACGGTGACAGAAGAGGGCGGAGAAGGGAAGGGAAGCTCGGTCTTGCGGGTCGTAGCCTAACTCCAGCGCCGTCCTCTCCGTGCCTTCATTAACATTCATGGCCTCATTACAAAACACTACTTCCTCTCTTGTAACCCGCGCGTTCATTGGAGATCTCTCTTCTAACTCACACGTCCTTCGTTATTCCAGCTACCTAACTCTTCATTAGAAAATCAAGTGGAAAAATCAGCTAGTCGTCAAAGCCTGTTCGCCCGTACGTGGCAGGCTTGAAAAATATATGCGACGATGAATGCCTCGACAATATGTTGGTGTCAACAGACCTGGGAGATAAATCGATCGAAAAGAGAAAAAAACCTCCTCCGTCGAATTTATGATTTAAGTGCAATCATTGTCAGGGTTTTGAAAAAAGTTATGATCTAAAGCTTTATACAGTCAGGTATCTATTCGATGAAGCCACTAGATTTTCATCAGTATCGTTACGTTAACACAGAAAATCCACTGCAACCAGAAAGACGAACATGGTTGGTATCAGTTATAAACTTATAAAACTTATCAGTTATACTTATCGGTTTATTAGGTACCTCCTACAATGTTGAAAGAAATTGTTACGCGTTAATAAATATTACTAGAATAGTCAATGACTGCATTAAAATTATAATTAAAGGATATTTTACTGCTTCATCCTTAAATATAACATTAGAAGCGGATGTAAACACGGTGAAATTAACAACCCGTGGGAGGCTTATTATTTCTGGAAATATGGTACGAATTTTTGAAAAAATCATAACATCAAAACAGAGACAGCTGGACTTGACGCACTGCAAATATCTCATATCTTTTAGATATACGCTTCGTACTAACATAAAATAACCACTAACTATATAAACTGTGGGAATCTTAAAACAGGTTGGACTTACTAAGTTATGTTTGATCTTCATAAAAATCAGTGGGATACCCGAATGAGACATACCTTCCATCAATGAATTATTTTGAAGAATTGGAAATCAAAATCCAATGAAACATTTTAGATTGTTTCCATTTCAATGCTAATTTGAGGGACAGAAACAGCAAGTGAGAGATAGTCGAGTAGGAGAAAGTTTGAGGAAAATTTGAAGGAGGGTTTTGAGTAATGGAAACAACTGGAACTATGCTGAGTTTCTGCTGATGTTTTACATATCAAAATAACTAATATAAACTAAACGCAACTTTTATGTGCAACTAATGCACTGTGTTGATATTACGAGAAATCCCTTCAAATTGTTGCAGAATTTTGCATCTTTACTTTGTTACGAGGAATACTCTCTGAGGTATCATTTTATTTATTTGTTTCTTAGAAAAATCGGACATAAGAACCGAGGTATATTTGTTCTCGGTTATCTCAATGTCAGAACACAATGGGTGACATTGTTATCGCGATCCATGCTTGTTATTAACTCTTTCGACAGCTAATGGCTCCACACTCACAATAAACGTACCTAGCCAAATTGAATTGTTGTTTGAAGTGAATCAAAACTGTCATCAGAGATCCTCCAAGACATCGGAGTTCGGTAGTTCAATAACGTAATTACAATGAAACATATTGTTTAGTAATGCATGCATTCCAGGGGACGTCCCATTGGATAAGCATTAGATCAGTTAACCAGTTGGTAAGCGATTAAACTGTTTCACTGGATGTAATTTGGTTTATTAGTTTAGGCAAGAAATAGTGACCCCCCCCCCCCCTCACCATTTTCTACCAAAACATTCCTAGCGGCATGGGAGCCTCGAATCTGAAGAGCATTTTAAAATCCATGATCTACGATACCCAATATTCGATTTCGAGTTCACCCCCCCCCCCTTCCCTCACCAATGGTGCCAGTCTGGCACCAAAGCGGGAATACGTCGTAACATAGAACTTTCATCTATTAGTTTTAGTAGGCGGTCCGTCGAAGTTCACATACGTATTCAAGGTGAAACACAAAAAAAAAAGAAAAAAAAACACGAAATATGCGGTTTATGGTGTCCTGGCACCACTATTAGTTCCATGGTGGTACGGAGAATAATTCATGAAAATACGGAGGTATAATGAGAATTTTTCCTCAATTTCAAAGGTTGTGTACAATTAGTAAGCAGTAAAGGAACCGAAATATTGAAAAATCGGATATTTTGTGAATATTATCCCCCCACTCACCCCCTCCCCTTGCAAATTTTGGTACTCTGGTAAAATCATGTACAACTCGGAAGTTATTTGAGTCAAACAAAAAAAGAAACACGCAAATCGGTTGGAAATTGAGGCCTGGGCAGATTTTACAAGATTACCCCCGCAAACGCACGTTTTTTAAGCATTAACCCCCCCTTTCCCCCCCTTAAAAAGCAAAATTCAAAATTCCGACGCCGTAGTGCACAATTAGATAGTTTTTCGCGTCGAAGAAGAAAAGAACCACGAAAATCGGTTGAGAACTAAGGCCTGGGCAGACGACACAAGATTATGCTCAAAAACGCACGTTTTTTGAGCATTAACCCCCCCTTTCCTCCCCTTAAAAGGCAAAATTCGAAATTCCGGCGACGTAGTGCACAACTAGATAGTTTTCCGCGTCGAACAAAAAAAGAACCAGGAAAATCGGTTGAGAACTAAGGGCTGTGCAGACGACACAAGATTTTGTCACACACACACACACACACACATACACACACACACACACACACACACACACAGACATACACCTATGGTTTTTTTTCGCGGATTTGGATTCAGAATGGTCTAAAACGGATTACTGTGTGGTTATTTTTTTTTTTTCTGTTGAGTGTTGTCCAACTTCACCCCGGATCGATCGCATAAGGACGCCCAAGTCGTACTGTGGGACGTCCTAAAAATTGGTTCATGATAAGATCGAAAGAATCATATAGGTAAAAACTTACATCAAACGACGAAAAATATCAAAACTGTGGACAGGTATCTAAATTTCTGTAAAACTAGATATATAATGAATTTTAATTCATCGCAAAACGGCCACAACGCCAAAATTTGATTTTTCTTTCCTATTTTTCACTTTCCTGATGATCATCAGCTGTTTTTTGTCATTTTTTTTAATCATCAGCTGTTTCCCAAAGGGAAGATCATAATTGGTTCTGATGATGATGATTTAGCTAGAGCGGGGTTCACCAACGGCCCAAACCGAAAAATTATCGAGACATGCGATACTGCCCTCAAGCGGTCACCAATCCAAATAATTTCCCGGGCCGGCTGGTGGTGATTATGACTTTCCATACATTGTTTTATTGTCAAAATTTTTGCTTTTCAGTAGGAAGAAGATTTCACTAGTAAATCCTTATATCGTGAAAGTGATTTTAAAAAGTCAAAAACATAATTTACCTAATTTTTGGCAATTTGAAGCTCTAAGAAAAATTCAACTTTTGGTTTGTATATTGTCTGTCAGCAGTCCATCATTTGTGACATTTGAAAATCTTAAAACAACTAAGTGGTTAAATTTTGATGTAGTTGTTTGAGGCCGCGAGGGCCTTCAGTTTGTATTTGACTTCCGAAAACACCGATTTGTCAGGTAGTTATTAATGGACCTATGAATATAGTTCGGAAGGTAGTTGGGATCTGGTCCCATGATGCTCATCAAAGATCAACCAATAAGTAATAACCAATGCGCTTGCAAGAATTTGGGAATTATCACAATCTATGTTAGATATCTAAATGCACCCGCATTTATTAAAAAAAAATTATAGATCCTTTCGGTTTATCTTCATTTTCTTTGATTTGTTACGGTGGATCCTAATTTTGTTTTTGATGAACATAATCAAAAATATTATTAAAACGATAACTAACCGCAAATGACTATGAAATTTGAGCAAAATTGAGCCAATTTTTCGGCTCAATTTGTGTTTTGAAAGGAATTTGTGCTTCAGATGAACCTCGTTTAGTACGAAGTCATATTTCATTATCATTACTAGCTAACCTGCAGAGTTCTGCCCAGCTATAGACATATATTTTTTTAAATCATTAAAATTCCACAAATTCCAGAACTTGGATTCGGTTAAATAGATAATTGATCAAAAAGATGAGACATCTCTATTTCAAAATTCTCAACGAATTCAAAATTTTCATTTAAAAAATCAAAATTTTCATTAAAAAATGTTCATAAAATGATAACGTTTCCTCACTACCGGAGGTAGGTTCCCTCTGTAACAAAAGAGTATAATATTAGGGAGTTTAACCTCACCTAAGTTCAATAAGATTCTTGCGTATTTACGTCAAACCTAGCTTTTATGTTCATGTTTTTTGTCAGTTACGGAGCTGCCAAACTTGGCAAACATTTGTGATATCTGGAACATGAGTTTTAGTGAGAGTGTTCACTCCAAGAGGGGGTGGGAAACGATTTGACGTAAAAGTGTTAATTTAGGCTGATTTATTCAACTTAACTTAACTCGTATTTACATAGTGCTTTGTACAAACGGCTTAACAATAACTATTTATCGGTTAACTGTACACTTGACAATATTTTAACAGGGACTGCCTGATAGATAGGGCTTTGGTAAGGAGAAAGAGGAAAGGATTTTACCTGATGGATTTTTGGTGGAAGCACGATTGGGGAATTTGGTCACTATTGGGGAATAGTTTAGAGCACTATTGGGGACGTGCGGTTTTAGATTTCGGCACAACGAGAAATTTCATTGACGTGTGATTCTATTTTTTCTTGAATGTTCATGGAAATATACGTCCAAAAATTGAGTGGTAACGAAAATTCTCCTATATCTAATAATATTCAGAAGCTTCTCAAAATTGGGACTTTGAATATGAGCGGAGAAAAAATAAATAAAAATTGGGGATCATTCAGGTAATTTATAATTTTCAAAAAGCAATATATTCTTCAACTATTCAACTTTTTCACGTTTTTAGAGCAAGTTGATTCAAAATCCAGGATCAAACGAGGTATATTCTTATACACTGAAATTGTGTGAAATTGTGTGATCAATTTATAATAGTATTGAATTTTTAGAATCGAATGAGACCACCCAGAGCTCTGAAGGATCAACCGTTGGCTCCCCATGAGAACTTGAGGGTTGGACTTATGATAAATCATAAACACGAGTGTGAATCGCAAAAGAGGCTCTCCGTTCAAATTATAACTGACCGAAATACGATCTTTGATCGTTTGCATCCCTAGCAACCAGTAATCACATTTCCAAATAGTTAAGGCAGCCTTATCTCCCATTTCATCAAATTGAGTGTGAAGCATTTATTTATTCAAAATAAATGATTGTGAAGGAGGTATGTAGTAGGTAGGGTGGATAGAACCTACGGTTAGTACTGGTACAGTGGGAATGGCAAAGCTGTGTTCTTTGCTGGCGAGTGATCAATACAGAAAAATAATAAACTTATATATAATAATTTGCAGCGTTTTTTGGGTTATTATTTTCAATAATGAACCTTTGGAATCGATCAAGAAAAAATTTGTTTAACCCCCCTCTAAATTTGTTGGTTTACGTTTCAAGGTACGTAGAATCCAAAAATCGAATAAAAATGTTTCGTCCGTCCACCGTACGCCGTACGCGGCACTTTACTTAGTTCTCATGGACCGATTTCGATGAAATTTGGTATATGGTCTCCATTTGGGGTCTAGTTGTGCCCCAAAGGTTTTGGTTGATTTCAGTCACTTCTAAGGGTTGAACAATAAAGGTTGAAGTTTTGAAAACGCCCTGGCTCAAAAAATTTTGATATAAAGGTATTGTTTTTTCATAAATTTAAGATAGCATTGTTTTTTTTAGAATTGAATTACACCGCACAGAGCTCTTTAGGACCAACCGTTCGCTCCCCATGAGAACTTAAGGGTTGGAATTACGATAAATCAGAAACACGAGTGTGAATCGCAAAAGAGCCTAGTTGACCAAATTGCGATCACTGTTCGTTTCTTCGAGTTATACTCAGTTCTGTGTCTTTAGCAACCAGTAATCAAATTTCCTCATGAAAGCACCATCAACTCCAGGTTTTTTGTATTCAAAATTGGAAAGTCCTGGAAAATTGTAGTATGGTCATCCTTAGCATCAAGAGATATGTTACGTAAGAGGTTAGTTCGGCCGCTAATTTATAGGCCGGTTCGTACAAGAGAGGTGTTTCCCGTTGATATTACGAGTTGTGAGCGAAGGAAAAACGATACGGCAAGAGACGCGACAGCGGGGAGATGAGAGCGGCTCATTACCGCTAAACAGCCATAAAAATCAATCCCTATGAAACAGAGAGGGTTTTCAGACGATAGAAGAGTTGTAACAGGGTTTGGGTGTGGGGGGAGGTCCTGTGGGACGGGAAGGAGCCGGCCAGTGCGCATGCGCCCCTCTCAACAGCTGATCGGGCCATGTGGTGGGGAAACGGCGTGTACAACTTTCAGTTGTGTGTTTGACACCGCGTTTGAAGGGTTACGCGTCGGCTGTGCTCAAAGTGACAGTGCCCTTGTGCTGAATAATATTTACGGTTAATACCCCTGAATTTCGTTTTTTGAGGGGATTTTCTACGGGAGGAAAAATCCCCTCATGTGTCGGGTCGGTGTCTGATCGGGGAAAATCGAATTTTCCTCCTTTGTTATTTTGTTTTTTGACTAAATTTATCGTGTGACAACCATGAGGTGCCTTGGAGACGCTGGAGCTCACAAGAACACGGAACACGAAAGTGGGTATTTCGAGGAGGACGACGACGACCGCAGGGACGACGTCGTCAACGATGACGACGACCCGGAAAATAACAACAACGACCTCGGTTACGGCCTGTGCGGCTCCTCTGCTGGTGACGACCTCTTTTACGGGGACGAGGAGACTCCTAATAGAGGTAAGTTGTCAAATTGACACTTTGCCATTGTATAATCCATTTGATGTCCGGAGTGATCAATCAAGGTTGGTAATGAAGTGTCTTGACTACAAGGCTATTTAGTGGACAATTAAAAATCTGAGTAGGTACTTTCAAGTAAAGTAATATTTCAAGACCCCAATACAGAGTCATTTTGGTTCGAAATACACAACAACAAAAATCAAATCATTATCATCATAATTTTTTCAATCATAATTGACACCTGTCAACTTGGTGGGTCAAAACAACATTCCTTAAAACAGGATTTAGTTGCCTACTCCTTTAACCGAATACTTCTTTATTCCTCTGCTATTAAAAGTAGTTATCTACTCACTTATTGGGTGTCTTCTGTTAGCTCCCTTCATTAGAAAGAAGAAGGTACCTCGTTCCTTTGAAACAAAAGTAGATGATATCTGAGATGAAAGATAATAAAAGCAAACTTCAAAGCAGGAAAATGGATTTAAATGCCAAAAGGTGACATCCTTCAAGACCGCGATAAATATTCATATTGGTACCTTCTAATCGTTACCTAATGCAGAGTTATTCGGTCAAACTTTCTAATAAATTGTTCAATCCATTTGGTGATCGGTATGGTTCATCTAGGTTGGAAAGAATCCATCACTTACCCACTCAGTTTTGATTCATAAGTATAGATTTCATGCAAAAATATGGGATAAAAGCCAAGTTTCATGCAATTACCGCGGTACCCGATGCATGTACTCTAGCTAACACTAAGAAATAAAAATGCCCATTAGTGGGACACTCCAAGACCACATTATATTTTATTTTGTGTAGGTATCAATTCAGGGTGCTGTGTGACACGAAGCAAGTGGTTGTCACGAATCACTCTACAAAACTGGTGAAAACTCGCCAGTTCGCACTCATCAGTTTTTGTGTGGTTTGGTGTGTCATGTTGTCATCCTCTCAGAAGGACCTCCAGGTTCAGTACGTACCTAAAAAAAAATCCAGCGGACGAGAAATCTTATCAAGAAAACAAGGTCACTCACTGATACGTTCTGTGATCCACACAAGAATAGTTACGCCTGCAAACCAATGATGGAGTTCCCACCAAACTCTGAAAATAATTTGATACAACAAAAATTATAATTGTAATTAATTGAAAAAAGTTCAATTGTTAATTATTCGTGACAACGGATTGGTCATTCGTTCACCTCTATTGAAATACTTCTACATCCTCATGACTTACGGACAAAATATCAATAATACAGAAATAAAGGTCAGATTTGGAGGAATCAAAGGGCTCAAATTTTGTAACTAAATCACACACACACACTATTTTAGGCTTATTATGAAATTAACTACTAATAAATGGATGTCGTATAAGATTTAAAATGTAATAATAGTTAAAAATTGGCTGAAACTAACAAAGGGCTTTTATGTTTTAAAATAAATTGATCTCGAAAAGAGGAGCTCCCTCCACTTCCTACTATATCATTTTGGTTCTCCCTTCCCGTTTTCATGTCTTATTTCAAACTTGTAATTTAGTTTTTGCTACTGAAATTTATTTGTATGCGTACTTAGAAGGGTTCACAAATTTATTCCTATGAAAAATCACCATAAAAAGTATTATAATAATAATTATTATTAACTTACTGATGCTGCATTAATGGGTATTTTGCTTCCCCATCATCATAGATATAACAACATGGTCACATAGGATTGATAGGTGTAGAATCCTGTGCCGCAAATAACTTCCCCAATTTAATTTTCACGATCATAAAGCTTATTTTTGGGTCACCAAACAGCAACATGGTAGTAAAGCCGTTCGCGATCATGTTGACGATT
Organism: Apolygus lucorum; assembly: GCA_009739505.2. NCBI lineage: Eukaryota > Metazoa > Arthropoda > Insecta > Hemiptera > Miridae > Apolygus > Apolygus lucorum. Next base: position 75,740,510 of record CM019176.2, on the reverse strand, counting down.
ATTGAATTTTTCACGTGTGGCTTCCGGTAGGGCCTAACCTCGAACTTCCTAATTTGAGCAAAATTGAGTTCTGCCCGAGATGAAAAATTCTTCGAAGAGATCTGAAAGGCGAAATGCGAGTGCAAATTTCGATTTGAAGTACCTTTTGTCACTTTTTTCACAAAAAATAACATAAGTACCCAGGTTTTCAGTGTTTTAAATCTAGTGTACAAAAAGTCCATCAATGCGGTATGAGTTTATGGGCGAATTTTCAAAGAAATCTTCAAAGCTATGGTTAGGAAAATCGAAATATTTGATAAATGACAGAGTAGTCAGCCTTGTGGGAGTGGCACATAGCACGAATCGTTACAGCATACAATCAACCTCTTGGTTAAATGTTTGTTTAAAACCTCAAAAAATACTCTCCTCGTTACCCCGAACTTATAGAGTACCCACTGTACTCTATTGTTCATCGATCATATATTTTTTTCAGTATACTATGTCATCAAACTGCATGCGACACAGTTCCATTCCAAATCCATCTTCTACTACTCTCAACAAACTCATAGCGTACCCACTCGGATGTTGTATTTTTGGTTACAAATAATATGAAATTTTTGGACAATTTTAAATTTTTTGAGTTGTACTTATATCAAAAATTGTGCGCTGAATTCGAATACCTTTACCATATTATTACCACAATTATGATGGCAATATCTACAAAAAACTAGAACAACATGTTTTTTGGCCATTTCTTTTTCAAATGTGGATCCTTTAGGGTTGCCCAAAATTCGTCTGTTTGTTTGTTATTATAAACATTTTGGCCAAAACTTGAAAGTTTTTCCAAACCAAACTACTCAAGGTACTCAAGGTATTCAAAACGGATTTCAATGACAAAAAAAAAATTATTTCAAAAAGACCATGTTGACATTTTTGAGTCCATTGCATGTACTTATTAGTTTAATTTTTCCTGAAAATTCGCTAAAATCCAACAAACAATGATTTATTCGTATTTAAGATTGGGAAACTAGAAAGGGGACGAGGGCATCAGCTGGTGGGAGATGTTTATCTCGCTCCCGTCAGTCGGCGACGGCTCAAGGATAGTTCTCTCTGTAATTCCGTACTTCCCCCTGCAATTCCGCCTGTAATTCGGTTCTAACTAGGAGAGACGAGTTCTCCTAAGAATTGAGTCCGACAACTTTTACTCCTTGATCCGTTTATCATCATATTTACCTCCGCCTCCGCCCGCCCACCTCCGGGCGGCCTCCAAGAGGTTTTCAGCTGTTTGTCGCCGCCTCGAGCCTCGAATTTTCCGCCTGACACCCTCCCTCGACGCGCGTCCGCCTCGCTTTTATTGCCGACCCGCGTCGCCGCCTCTCTATCGTGAAATTGACGCTCATTCTTATCAATCCAGTGAAATCCTTCGATGTTGCCACTCGCTTGAGTTTGACCTGAGAGCGAATTTTTGAACAATTTTCCTTATTATGTCAATTGATCGGGATTGTGGTCAACTGGAAATGTAACACCTTCTTCGCCGAGCTTTCGGTAAAATTCTTCTTCACCTTCTTCAGGGCTCGAAGGTTGTTTATTTAGTGATACCACCAAACGTCGATAAATAAAGACGCCACCATAATTATAGAAGTTAAATTTACGGTAAATGAATTAAAAACACCGGCTTTTTGGTACAGAACAAAAACTCAACGACTCCAGCTCACAGAGATTCTCACTGATTCTCTCGTTTTTGTTATTGCATTGTTCTGTACCAAAAAGCCGGTGTTTTTAATTCGTTTCTTCATTTTACCGTAAATTGATCTTCTATAATTACGGTGGCGTCTCCACTTTCTCTTTATTTATCGACGTTTGGTGGTGTCACTAAATAATCAACCTTCGAGTCCTGAAGAAGGTAATAAATTTACCGAAAGCTCGGCGAAGAAGGTGTTATATTTCCAGTTGACCACAATCCCGATCAATTGACATAGTCCGTTTTGTTGGGTCGATCTACATAGTTGATTTTCCTTATTACATAAAACGGCATTAATCAGGAGGGAACCAACCACAAAAATGCAAAATGATATAAAAACAGCTAGGTCGGTCTACACTTACTGCAAAAAGGAGCTATTGTTTTATGAGGTTTTCCCTCCGAAATTTGAATTAGAAAAGTTTCTGAATCCAGAATGGCCTTGTCTCTTTCACAAAATAGAACCACACCAGTTTTGATTTGCTTTCCCTCCGAAATTTGAATTAGAAAAAGTTTTTGAATCCAGAATGGCCATATCTGTTTTACAAAAAAAGAACTACGCCAGTGTGATTTTCTTTTCCTCTGAAATTTGAATTAGAACAAGTTTTTGAATCCAGAATGGCCTTATTTGTTTCACAAAAAAGAACCACACCAGTTTTGATTTGCTTTCCCTCCGAAATTTGAATTTGGTAGGTATGTAGAATCCGAAAATCGAGCTGAGAAAATCCGTCCGTACGCTGCACTTTCTTCAGTTACCATGGACCGATTTTGATGAAATTTGGTACATGGGCTTGATTTGAGGTCTAGTTGTGCCGCGAAGATTTCGGTAAGACACTTCTAAGGGGTGGAAAATAGGGGTCGCAATTTTCAAAAGCGCTCTAGCTCGAAAACTTTCGATATAAAGTTATAGTTTGTTTACCTGTTTAAAATAGAATTTAAATTTTAGAATCGAATGAGACCATTTAGTCGGTAGGACAAATAGTTCGCTCACCTACGGGCTTCACCCAATTCGATAACCACGTTATTACTGCTAAAGCCACGCTCTTATATTGGAGCATCTTCACAATCGAGAGATAGATTCGGAGGCTATTTAGGTAGATCTGATTACCAAATTTGGAGATTACTTAGTTATTTGGAGATTAGTTATACTTAGATTAGTTGGACTTAGTTATTTGGAGATTACTTAATTTAACTACAAGTACCTAAATGATATGATCCAATGTATAGTTGATAACAAAGTCAAAGTCAAGTTTCAAGTAATATCCAAATTAGATTATCCAAATTAGCCAAGAGGGTGCAGCGCGCAGCTATCGAATCTATCATTTGATTGTATGAATGATTCCAATAAGTTTCAACCTCATTTGATAATCAGATAGCGACGCAATTCGATGGAAACTGTAAAGTGTAAGTTTGTTAAAGGAATTTCACAGTTGCCAATCATGTAGAAATTGTTAAGTAATTGTCCCAACCGTACCTAAAAGTGTCATCGAATTTGGATGGAAAGTAGAAGTTAGGCTTGTGATAAAGATCTTGCGTTTGCTCCACGAATACGAAGCTTCCCTATTTTCCAAAATGAAGTACCAACATCGTGTAATAAGCCGTACAAAACTTCAAAGTTTCCCCAATGAATCAGTCAGAATCAAAGTACGGATCTTGAACACATTCTGCTACAAAGTGGCAAAATTGAAAGACCCGTCAATTGAGCCCATCGGCTCCTTTATGGAACAATAACTTTTCATGACTTGAATATCGTATTCATCACCCTGGAGTGAAGTAACTGTTACAATCTCAAGGACGTGGTTTATTCTTTTGAACGTGGCGAGTAAAAAGAATATCGATCTGCCCGTAAATAAAATGGTTCATGCGCCATAAAAAAATCCACCTCAATAAATTATTTCCACCTCGAGATTTCTTCGGGTGAATTTGCAAGAGAAATCGTCAATCTAAAATTGGATTAGAATGGGTTTTGTTATAGTCAAATCCGGTCACACGATGTGAACATGAGTGTACATTCTACCGTTCTACACTACCTCTTCGTACATTTTAACACTTCGGCTGCGACATTCTTTCCTATTATAGGGGGTTTATTTTTATTCTCGTTTGGAGGGATACCTGTCTACACTAAACCAAAGGAGAAAAACAATGTACGCCTTTTGGGCGTAATTTTTCACATAACAATAATAATAAACCAAGCTTTACTTAAAAAAAGAAGTCATTCAACGTAGCCTTAACGAGAAAAATTGCTTAGAAAGAAATTTTCTTTGAAAATTCGCTAATTGAATAATTTTTTTCTTAGGATAGCCGCTTTTTGACACGAAAGATACTCACTGTTAGAGGGACACATGCCTTTCAGCCCGTTAAATGGGATACATGCAAAAAAGCATGCAGATCGAACCACAATTAGAGGGACATGTACCTACCAAAAAAAAAAACAGAAAATTCTTTTACACACAGCAGGATGAATGCAGGTTATGTTCTTATAAACTGAAACTTACGGCCGAATGGATCCCAAATGTGGATCTCAGAGGTCTCTCAGTCACACCAGATATCCAACTGGTCGCAGTAAAACCGCTCCAAGCGGCTATAATGTGAAACAAGGATGCCTAAAAGGGGTAACTCGCGGCCGAAGTGTTAACTAAACATCCAGTAGGTACCTAACCTACTCTCGGGATTCCTGAGGAATGTGATATTTTTGTCCTCGTTCACATGCTACGCTCAAGAATCTCCTGTTACCGTTTATTTAGATGATTTTTCTTCTGTTTCGAACTGGTTATCGCACTTTGAGTCAGCTAGTTCCAACCGAACGCACAAGCGTCATGTACCATAATTCTTTGCTTCCTCACTATCGAAGATAAGGAAGCTTTGAAGTCGCTGCCGGTCTAAATCAACTCCAACTGATGGTCTGATTTTGATTAGATTAGGGTCCGATTTCATTACCATCGGACAAACACGTGATGTTTAAAAAAAAAAAAATTTGCCAGGATCTTGTTGCCCGATCTGCTTAAATTTGGAGGGTAGTTTGTGCTGAATTCAAGAGGGTTGGGTTTCGCATTTTTTATTCTCTATTTTACATACTTTAGAAGGGAATGCAACTAAAGTATTACGGCATTACAAATTTCATCAATTTTGATTAACGTTGAGGGACAAAAATCACTTCATGAACGGCTGACTGACGAATTTTTGCTATGCGATTTCTCAATTTTATTCGCAGCAGGTGAATAATTCAATTGAAATCGAAGGGATAGGTACATGAAATACACACGTTTCTGTATTATATTGGGCCTCAAGGTGACGCTGTGAAAAATTTCCTCCAAGGCAGGTTAGAAATATTTCTGTCTCGAGATTGTTCAAGTGTCCTTACATGAACCTCAAGTGACCTTAATGTAGAAGTATGTAATTTGCCTCCCGTTCATACAAGGTTGAGATAGTTAATGAAATGAAGGGGTAATATTAGGTATATTCCATTTAGAACTGATCTTCAAGTTTACTCATAAATCGTCAAAATAGCGCTCTTCCATTTTGAAAAGTAGCGCAGAATTTCTCATTTAGCCTAAAATATGATATTGTAATAGGTGCAGCGCCTATCTAGCATTCATTGTAACACCGCTTTGATATCAAGGGGGCTTTTGTTCATCTAATTTCCTGAAGAAGGTTCCAGCAGCCGTGACTATCCCTCATCATTATGACCGTCATATTTTACTTCGTGCCCTTCCGTGTAATAAGTAGCTTCTTGTCCTTCGTTCATCTTCAACGCCGTCCTGTACAGTTTCCACTCAGAATCTTCTACATTGACGGTTTTTTTCCTTCTCTTCGTTGAAACAACTCCGCAGGCCTCCAGAAGGTCAAAGAAGTTTGCATATGCTGCCAAAAAAAATTAGGAGTACTCATGCTCAAAGGCTACTTACAGTCTGGGTCTATGAAATTATGAAATCTCTCGGAATTCCATTACTGTTTGGTGTCCCTTGTACCTAATTCGAACTACCCTCTCTCTACCATTCCAGGTCCGGTACAATAATCGCTGACGATGTTGTCAAATCATTGCGGTCTGTCCCTAAGGAATTGTCCATTGTCCTCAACGCTGTTCGTATACAACATGTAGTTCACTACGAGTAAATCCTCTCACAGTATCCTCCAGTGAAGTTGACGGTAGAAATTATAGAGACGCAGAAGCGTGGAGATAGGGGAAGGGAACCGCCTGTTATATTAGGTACATCCGCGCTATTGTTCACCTGAGAGATACCGAGTCTTTGACGTCCCCCTTTCACTTTCGGGCATCCTTTGGTCGGTGCCTCCTTGTCAAGTAGAAATACCTTGTTATAGTTGACCTCACTCTAACGGGATTTCTAAACAAGTCTCCTATTCAAGTTCTGATCCTCTTTCCACATAGTAACAGTCCTCCCGGTCGCTTCGTAGCATTACTGATATGAAACCCTTCAAATATTTATTATATCACTACAGTTCTTATCGTCAAACATTATTTTTTGATTAACCGAAGTAGCATGAGGACTCTTTGAGCTAGTATAAGAAGAAGTCTTTGAGATCTTCAGAATTGAAACTATAGGGAAACTATACGCCCCTTTATCAGCGTGCAATTTCCTTTAAGAACATCTCATGGAGAAAAAATAATTATTACAGCAAAAGCGATACAAATTACTGCACAATGGTTTATTTTTTACTGTACACATCACCCGTCTGCATAGAACGCGGCTTTTTCATTAAAACTACTTACTAGCAATAACTTCGCTATCCTACAGTTCTGGGTGCCTTCATTGCGAAATTTGATCACTGGTTGCTAAAGAAGTACAATTGAGGAGTTTGATTCCGAAAGGTACTAAATCCATTTCGGTCAAACGTGAGAAAACCGCAAAAAACCATAGCGACCAAACGTGGTATACACCAATGATGTTAATTGTTATACTTATATTTTTAAATTATAATAAATGTTTTTGGGAAAAAAAAGGTAAATTAGTTCAAAGTTTAGAATAATTTTGAATGAGATTTGAGGTATCAGATTTATGGATATATTACTTTTTGACGCCAAAACGTGGCGTTTAGTACTTTTTGGAATCAAACGAAGTGGATACAGTACTTTTTGAAGAGACCGGCATTGTGCTGGATATAGTACTTTTTGAAATTAAACGGAATATTCATCCTCGTTTTTCAAGGGAATAGATTATCTTTTGCTTCAAAACGATCGCATTTTTGTGAAGAACTACCCCCCACCCCCCAAACCCTGGGAAAGTAGTAACCCAATTTCGATAACAATGGTCTTTAGTACCTTTTGGAATTTTATCAGCTAAAATTTGAAAGGAGATTAGGCTTCTTTTGCGATATACATTCGTGTTTTTGATTAAAGTAAGTTCAACCCGGCCTTATAAAGAGTCTCATTGTATTCTAATAATTCAATGCTGTAAGAATGTGATCTAATGGATCTCGTTTTACTACTTAACTTTCCCTATAAGATGATATAGGTAATGGTTTATGATTAAATTTTGATCAGTTATAGCAGTAAGGAGTTGGACTAGCGGTTCCAGGATATTCCTGCGTCGGTTCGCCTTAGGTTAGGATACTAAAAATTCTACTCAGTATCTGCCCGTGGACAGCTCATCAAGATAGAACTTTACTGCTATGCAAGCTACTCTCAGTACCTCTCTCATGCGGGTGAGATAGCCCATTGAGGAACAATGTATTAAGGAAGTCGTAGGTTGCGCTAAAAGTGGCCAATTTGAACTTGAAACTATTTTGATTGAGTTTGGCAAGGTTTTAGGGTGTTTAGTAAGAAAGCAAGAGGTTCGTTTCCTAAGAGTACTACGAGAAGACTTTCCACCAGACTGTGTCAAGGGCTTTAGGAAGCAGAATAGTTATAGGAGTTCCCCACTCCTGTGCTTGGGGATTCCCCAACATTTGGGAATTATTCTCAAGGGTTGGGATTCCCACGGGGAGATAGTTTGGCTGATGGAAGGTTCGTCACTTGATCTTTCGTTTATTATCCTAAAATTATAATAGGTAAAAACTGGGTGGTTTCCCACAAATTCTATTTTAAACTATTGAAAAAAAACAGTAACATTATATCGAGAGTTCTTGAGCTAGGGCAATATGAAAATTACAACTTTATTTGTCGAGTTCACTTCAACTTAGAAGTGATCGATACTAACCAAAAGCTTTTTGGCACAACTAGATCCCAGATGGACCTCATATACCAAATTTCACCAAATTAAGTCCAAGGTAACTAAGGAAAATGCCGCGGATTTTTTCTTGCCCGATTCAAAAGGTTCATTATTGAAAATAATGAACCAAAATGACTGAAAACCGGTTAAAATGTTTCTTTGAAAATCAGCACATTTACTCATGCTGAGGGTACGAGACTTTTTGGTCGAATTTCATGCAAGAGTTTTGACTTTTTGGTCCTCACAATTTTCTTGTCGGAATTTCCATCACGAATTTTCCAGCGTCACTTTTGACGTGTTCAAGTAATCCAGTGACTCTGTAGACTAACTCTCCCGAGTTCCGCAAATTGTATTTTTACGGGCACTACAAGTTGTGCGGTTGTGTTTTATCTGCGGTGGGAACCGTCCCATTATTTCCAGAGTTGAAACCTTGACAGGCGCCTAGCACTCGAGCGTTGCTGGTCGAGCATAACTTCTTATTGTAACGTCTTCATCTCAATCTTCTCTCTCCCTGTCAACTACAATCCAATATTTCGTTATTATATTATTCGTTTTTCCTGAATGTTGGGCAATCATAAAAATACTACTAAGTTTTCCTCATTCGTTCTTATTGCAGGGGCGAGTAATCCAATTTCAGGTGGAACGTGTGGACGAATTATCAGTTCATTTACATTACATAACGACATGTCTATTGCGTATAAATGTCGAAAAGAATATTGAACCTTTATTCAAAGGCTCCTTTTGTTCGGTTATCGCTAGTAAACACGCATCAGTCATTTTCCGTGGAATTTTTACGTAGAAAAATATTACCTCAGTTACATAAAGTAATATGCCAGAGAGACAAAAAAAAAAATTGGAATTTTTACGTAGAAAAATATTATTCCAGTTACATAAAGTAATATGCCAAGGGAACACTTAAAAAAAACTCGAACTCTCGTTTCGTGTATTAAACGTTTTGTCTTATTCTGTGTCTTACTGTTAAATTTTACGAGTGAGATTGGTTCGGTAGGTAAGGGGTAATTTTACGAAAAAAATGACGTCGATAAAGTGCCATAGCAACGAATGGGCTGAAGCCCTCCATAGCGGAAGCAGTGTTTCCAAATTCTAAGGGTGAGGAAAAAACAAATTTAGTCCTAAGCACTAAATCTTAACAGAACATGGAACATGTTTTTGCATCTCATTACAACAGTTAACTGCGGAGATTTACTTAATTGGTTTTGCAGCACCTAATTGGTAATTGAGGATTTTTGTACAACTGTTTTTGTACCTAACTTGAGAATTTGGGAGTATATTTCATAGCGCACCGTTGTTGTCAATATGCGAAACGAATCTTTTTGGCCTAGTTATGACGTTAAAATCGGCCCTTCGGGCCTAGCCAGGGGGCTTGCCCCCTGGACCCTCGGATGTTTACTGCTTAGAGCCTTCGGCAAAAATCAAGAAAAATGGAACATAATTTAGCCGTGTTTTGTTTGTTTGCTGTTTCCTTTTACTAGGAATTTGTTGTCTGTTTTTTTAATTTAGCTCTTTATGGGCCTGCTTTTCAAATTGCTCGTCAATTTCATTCTTGATGTTCAACTAAAAGCTTGCGTTCATAACAAAATCTCGCCGAGGTTTCAAGATTTTTTTATTACATTCGTAAAAACCAAGCCAACCAACAACTTCAATATAGTCCACTTTTACCGCGAATGTAGGGATGTCCCAAAAGTATCGATACTTAAAAGTATCGATATTTCTTGAAAAAAGTATCGATAAATATCGATACTTTTTTCTCCTGATATATATCGTAGTATCGATACTTTTTTTCCAGTATCGGATGCGATACTTTTCATCTCACATTTTATCTATTTCAACACTTACGACATGAAGGTACCTACTTGACAGTAACTCTATCTCTACGTAGATTGTTGGGAGACTAACAAACTACAACAAATTAAACAAAGATGATGTACCACCACCTCCAGCTCTCTATGATAATCTGCTGTCCTCCATAATCGAGGACGGACCACCAAAATGTTAACCCAAACAAGTGCCTAAAAAAAAATAAGTTTTAAATAAGAAAATGAGTGATTTATAGTTTTTTTCATTCTATATTAATTATTATCCTCGTGATGGAGAGATGTCACACTGATAGAGAGAAACATAAACGAAAATTTCATCCATTTTTGTGAAAGTATCAAAAAGTATCGATACTTCAAAATATCGATACTTTTTGAAAGTATCGTATCGATACTTTTTGATACTTTCTGGATTTATCGATACGATATTATATCGATACTTTTGAAGTATCGGACATCCCTACGCGAATGTTGTTTACAGTTCCTTTAAATCAGGGGTATATCTCAGCTTTGTCCATATTTACAGCTGTTTTCAGTATAATATAATTTACGCATAAATTGAGGGCTTTTATACGAGTGGCGAACAATTTTCGTGGGATGAAAACTAACGGCGATACATTTCTCTAGAAACGGGTTGATTGTAAGTGAAAATCGTTACAAAATCCCGCGCTACTTTCGTTCCGCGGTTTCGTCACGTTTTTGCCCAGTTAGGTGATGGCTAAAGCATGTTCCATGCTAAAACAAATCTTACACAATAATGTGGTATAGCTTCTTATTTTGTTTTCCAAGCGTCACAATGCGTTACTGTTGTCTCAACTACATAGCAGCTATGTACATAACAGCTGCTGTTATGTTTCTCTATACATTTTGTAGGGTCTGCTGTTGATAGCAACTGAATTCGATGAAATTCTCTGTGATTCAGTCTCTAGATTGTATACTATAGAATCTATCATGATCAGATCAATGGTAGCCATAGAAAGAAGTGAAATGCTTGAAACAACCGTAACTTCTACAGTTGTCATTCCAATTTGGTGGATATTTCAGGGATTGTGTTGTCCGGACTCTGGATGGTTCTGTATAAATTCCATCTCCACTAGTTCACCAAATTTGGAAGGTGGCAGTAGGTGAAAGGACGTTGAAGTGTTGATCCACTGTTCTGTCGTGGATGCGAAGGAGCTATGTGCCGCACCCACTTAGCCGACGTTTTGAAGTGTTGTGACAGTGTGGGAGACAGTTTAGCTGGGTTGTGCTTGCGATCTCCAAGAGGTTTTTAAAGGCCGCGAGGTGGTTTGAAGGACCCCTCGGCCGCCCGTTTCTCTTGCGACCCCGCCGACCAATTCATCCGGACTAATGAGGGGACAACTAAATGAGGTGGAAAACAACCTTGCGCTTTTTGGTCGAAAGACCCCAAGTGTAACCCTCCGAGGTAGATTGCTACTATAAATGAGTAGGAAACTGAACACATGCTAGGAAAGGAGCTTATGGAGAAGTCTGAGGTCTTCAATTGAGCAGGGCGGTTGTAGACTGATCCCATGACAGTTTATCCGTTGCTATTGAAATAAATGAATTAATTAAATTATCTACTTTACGTCGTAATAAAATAAATTTCCGCTCAATACCACAACAGGTGCTGAGTGGTGTAGCGAAACAAAAAGCTGAAGAGTAAATTTCTGAAAGGCTAGCGAAATTATTGCGATCTCTACTGACAGAGCAGAATACTCAAACTTTACAAGTACGAGGTAGGTACATAATAAGATAATATTGTCCGTTCACCATGGTTCTCTTAGAAGAGGCTTTTAGGAGACACTTCCCCCACTTCTTAGAATTGACCTAAACGAAAATTCGAAACATGATTTTCATAGCTAATTAAATTGTCTACAACTTCCACTGTGACAGGTTTTCTTGTAAAAAACGTTGCAACTTATTGCTCAAAGGTTTATTATTTTCTGTATAGATCACCCTTCTGTATAGATCCCTCCCTACCAAATATAGATACCTACTACCTACTAGGGCATTTTTGAAAATTTCAACCCCAACCACCAACCAAATGGAAATGAAGAGTTGAAATTTTCAAAAATGCCCTAGTAGGTAGTAGGTACCTATATTTGGTAGGGATGGATCTGTACAGAAGGGTGATCTATACAGAAAATAATAAACCTTTGGGCAATGATTTGCAGTTTTTTTTACCTACCAACCATTGGTAGGTACTACCTACCACACCATACTGCCTTCACACCTTCACAATCAAGTTTATTAGAAAGAAATAAACGCATCACTCTCGATTCGAAAAATAGGGAGCTTCATATGGAAATTTGATTACTGGTTGCTAAGGAAGCAAAACTGAATACAACTCGAAGAAACGAACAGCGATAGCGTTTTGGTTAGCTAAAAATTCAACGGAGATTAGACCTCTTTTGTGATTCACACTCGTGATTCAGTTTTATCGAAGGAAAATCCTTAAGTACCTACTCGTAGAGAGCGAACAGTATTCCTGCAGAGCTCCGGGTGGTCTCAAAAATGTTTGAAAATTCCATACTGTTTAAAATTGGTGAAAGAAAGATACCTTTATTTCGAGAGTTTTCGAGCTAGGGCACTCTTGAAAATTACAACCCTTAATTTTCACCCCTTAGATGTGACTGACATCAACCGAAAGCTTCGCTGCACAACTAGACCCCAAACGGAGCCCAAATACCAAATTTGAACCAAATCGGTCCAGGGTTGCTAAGAAAAGTACCGCGTACGACGAACGGACAATTTTTTATTCAATTTTCGGATTCTACGTACCTTCAAAAGTAAAACACCAAATTTTGAGGGGGGGGTTACCATTTTTTTTCTTGCTCGATTCCAATGGCTTATTATTGAAAATAATAAACCAATAAAGTTTTCTATCACTTTTGACGGTGAAAAGTGGTTGAAATGTTCGAATTTTCCAAAAGTTTAAATTTTACCTGATTTTGGTGGCTCTATAGCTCCGTTGCTATTGGTTCTAAAAAACAAATATACAAATATACAAATACATATATACAATTATACAAATCAAGTATACAAAAGTTTTATCAAATTTTGTCTACTTTAATTTAGTAAGAAGTGACTTTCGAGGTGAAACGTATATTTAAGGAGTTATCGGCCAAAAACTTCCAAGGTGTTGGGCTCAGTTCGCATTCGTCGGGGGTTGGGCTCAGTCCGTCTTTTTCAGATGGGCTCAGTTTACAGTTCGATAAGAAGGTCGGATTAGGGAGAAGGAAGGCATGGGCTCAGGGTACAACAGTGGGTCAGGATTTGGGCTCAGTCTACAATCGCCCATTGAGCAACATTCTTTACCTTTTTTATAAATAGATCCACAACGACTGGTAAATTATGTCTAAATCGCGTATACGAAGTGAGGAGCGTATAATATATTATAGGTAATGTTTTCCAACTAAAAGAACACAACTATTGCTCGTTTTGGAGCTTCTCGATTTTCGCTCCATTCCTGCTTTTTGCTGGTTCATCTATACAAGGAGGAGGATATAACGGTAAAAGATAACTAGATCCTATTGCAATATCGTACTGTATACATCCCGGGGGAAATATTTTTCTACCATAAAGACATTTGATTTTTCTCGCAGCAAGGACGAACGAATAAAAGTTCGTCTACTTGCAAGTGTTCGGTTAGTATGACCTTTTGTAATGTGGAGAACGGTGCAGTTAAAAGGGCTACAGGTGTTGGAGCGCTGGGTTTAGAGTCGCATGGGAGGTCATAAGAGATACTCTGGTAGATTAACGGTGCTTTTTTCTTCCCAGTCTCATCTTTGCTTGTTCCGGTCTCGTTGCAGACCATTTTACGAATACAAGCTACTGCACAGCTGGTGCTTGGAGATGATAGTTTTGTTTTTTGTCAGCGCTTATTACAGCTAATTCAGGTACATTTCGAAAGGTTAGAAAATGGCCTATCGGCAATATTTTTTGGTTATTTAAACTTAAGAAAGGCGATTTAAACAAGGAAGTATTGGTTAATGTCAGTCACTTCTAAGGGGTGAATATTGGTATTTAACCCAAAAAATAAACCCAATTTGTGGACATGTCTGAAAAACTAACTGAATAGGATAGAATTCATTTAATCTAAAATATACCTAATTGATGAACTATTGCTCCTGCTATCTGCACTTACTTTTCAGATAGGTTTGCGTTTCAAGGGGGATTTTGATGTCGGATAGAAACTGTATTCCGGTCATAAATAGGCACCGTGTACTCATTAAACAGACAAACGGATTGAGATACCTATCGAAAGTATTTAAGTGAACAATCGACGGTGGGAACGAACCAAAACCCCCAAATTTGGAGTAGAATAATTTTAAGAATCGAATGAGATCACCCAGAGCGTCGTAGGACCAACCTTTCACATTCTTAAGGACTTAAGTATAGGAAAAGAATTAATGAGAAACACGAGCCTGAAAAGCAAATTCCCACGGACGGAAGTTGGTTGCCAATTAATAGTTCTGCCACCACGTTGCGATTCAAAATGAGCAAAAAAACATATTCCATGTTTCTTCCTTAATTCTCGGAAAATTCGGAAAACGGCAATTTACTCGTCACAACATTAGAATCCGATATTCATACAATTTGAAATTTTATTAAAATCTAAAGTTTAAAATTAAATTTTAATTACTTACTTTTAATACTATTTTTGTTATAACGGATTGTAGGACTATTCTGTAGATCCCAACTATTAGGGTTTTTTCAAAATTAAAATCGATTAAAGATCGTTAGAGGTCAGCAAAACATGAAGTACCTCCGCCGGCACGAAAAGAAGGCCACACCACACAATTGGTAATGAACAGTTGAGTAATAATTTGCAGCGTTTTTAATGTGCATTGTCGATTGTATTACAAGATCGAACAATTGCTGGGTTCTGTTCGATCTAACTGAAATAATTCCAGCTGTTGGTGGGATGGAGTCTCTGAGATTGGTCATTTCGAATTTAGAAGTACCTTGATATCTTCTGGCACTGTTTACAAATGTCCCATCGCATAATGTTGTCCGCATTATAAAAGTGAAGGTTGAGAGCCACTTGAGTCCTTCTCATTCCAGCTTCTGATTACAGAACGTTAGTTCTGGAAGACCGAGGGAATAATGTGTTTGTTCGCAAGAAACATCGTTCACAAGAGTTTCCGGGTTTCTTTCCCTTCTTCCTCTTCAACTTCAACTTCACTTGGCGGGAGCTGAACTCGGAGGGGAAAACTTCCTAAGTCAGGGAGGGAAACAGAGGGGACAGAAAGGGGTTGAGAACCGGCGGTAAATTGATTGTGCTTGGCGGGCGTTACATAACCCTGGTTCCGAAGGGGCCGTCGCTCAGTGCGGGAGAGTAGGGGAGCAGTTCGACCCCTTTTCAGAACACAATATCATCACACAATCCTTCTCTCCTCTCACAACATTTAAAACCCGTTATTATGGGATCCCCTGTGACTCATAACAGCCAAAGCAGGGATTTATCTTTATAAAATGTCACGAGTTAATTCCCGATTATAAAAACTGTTTTAGCCTTATTTTGTAATGAGTGTTTTGAGGTTCATAAAATTAGTATTGAGTCAAAACTTCCTCTTAAGCTTAAACGCATTTGAATAACAAAAACAATTCACTTTTCTTAGATCCATTGAAGGATTTTGATGACATTTTTGCCACATGAGTTCCTTTGAGGTCAGTTGGAGCAACCGATCGTCCTCATAGAACTTGAGGGTTGATTGGGACATTAATTAATTTTGTTATTCAACGAGTAAATAAAATTCTTTCTACTAAAGTAATTAGGTACATGCTTTCATAATGCAATTTCAAATTCCGGTTCTAAATGAAAGGGTTTTCAGATTAGGCAACGAATCACAAACAACGCCATAAGTATAGAACAGTTTCCTGAGCTACGAATCCTTTGATTCGTAATACTTATGGTGGTACTAATGAGATACTAATGGTGGTGCGGTCAGTATCTTTCGACGCTCCGATCATTGGTTTTCAATCTTAAAAGTCCAGTAAATATTTGATTGATCGATCCTGATTTTCGGTGTAGTAAGGAACTAGAATAATGGAGATGAGAAGACAACGGTATTTTCGACGTTGAGCTTGTGGCTACTTGACCTTGTTGTTGGGGACTCAACGCGTTATTTACAACAAACACCTATTCTTCGGCGTTACGCGATGGAGGCCAGGGACGACTCGGGGAAAATAATGAAATCGTGTTCGAATCTTCAAACGCCCGTGCAAAGGATCCTTTAAAAGTCGCACGAATAGTTGCCTTGTAAAAGCGAGCTTTTAATACTCGTTTCCGGTTCGTCAGGCCTCCTTGAGTGTATCAGTTAGAGACATTTCCGGGTTATTGTTTAAATGCTTTACCCGCTTTGTTTAGTTAGGTCTATTTTCTACCTGTAGATAGGAATGGTTTATCAACGTCGATTTGGTCAATAATGAGCCGACTTGAATTACAAATAACCGTTGAGCTCTTGCAAAAATCATTATTGAGAATAATTATACGCTTTACAGCTTAAAATAATTACCTGCCTTCTACATGATCGATTCTATTATTAAATGCTACTAAAAACATTTCAGAGTTAGTGCGGCTCTCTTATGAATTGTGTTACAATCTAATCTCCAGAAATCAAATTTGATGGTCAGATTGAGGCTGGTCCCAGAATGAATTCACGTTGATTTTATCAAGATCCCATCAGTGGCAGCTGTTTTAAATCTATCTGTTTTAAGTCATATCAGAAATCCAAATGTTATGTTGGAGCGTTTATAGGTTTTGCCGCATATTATAACAATAAATAATTTTCGCACTAACCAATTCTACTAAATGTCCATGATATTCTGTGCGAGGAGGCTATAAAGCTCACCCAACTTGGCACGGTTTTCTACTTCAAATTAGAAGAATAGTACTGTAAGATCATTGCAAAAACAAGGTCTCATCTCGAGTTGCGACCTTGTCTGTCACGATCGAGCTGACAGTCGAATAGAGTTGAAATAAGACTGCATTTGCATCTATGGTGTCATCGTAATCTGAAGTAAGACCGTGTCAAACTGAGCTGTTCCTTTCTGGTTTGAGATCTCTCAATATTGACGAGTACCTTCGATTTGACGGGTAAACGATTTATAAAATAGGTTCACTTATGGATTGATCAGCTCGATTCGCATGTCGGAGACCTATTCCAGCAGGTGTGCTCAATAAGGCATTGAGGCATTGGCAGTAGGCCTGAGTCGGGGGTGAATCACAGGCTTCGCGTGGGCGTGAGTGCCTCTTTATTGCCATAAACGGCTCTTGGGTCAGGGAAGGGGGTCTTGTTTGTGTCTAAGGTTTAGGGCCGATAATGTGATTTGGGTCACGGATTTCTACCCCCTGCCGACTCTCATCAGAGTTCCTTTTACGTCAGGGTTGCATATGGGATTCATCTCATATTCGTGAGTCAGGTGGAGATGCTCATGCAGTTCAATTACGTAAGTCGTCATTAACAAGTGAATTAACTGGCCTGACAGACGTAGGCCAGTAATTTATCCTCATTAATAATCACACTGCAATAAACTTTTTCAGTAGGCTTATCTAACTGGGCTGTCATTGAAATTCTTTAAAACCTTATTATCTTAATCGGCCCAAATTAGTGACATCAATAATGATAGTAGTGACTAACTCGGACTTCTCAGCAGAATTTCAATATTGTAACGAACCACGTTAAACATAGTTAAGAACGTCAATATGACTGGAAGAGGGATTTACGGATGAAAGCATCTTATTGCCAAGCTGGGAATCCAGCCGTTAGTACTAAAGTGGGTCGGCGGACCCATTTTTGTGCCCCTGGATCTAGAGCACGGCTCAGTCTATTGACATGACATTTTTTCCTGTAGGTAGTACTTAGTCGTCTTCACTTTTAGTCGGATGGATTTTGAAAATACTAATTTATAGCTTAGGTATGATTTTTTCAAAATTCCATTTTTTTGTCTGGATTTTTTCAACTTCAAAAAATTATTTTTAAACCTTATAGTTGAAATTTCGAGAAACCATCCGACTAAACTGGAGTTCAATTACATTAGTTTTGAGGAAAAATCGGGGAAACACGGCAACTTCAACCCTTACAGAGAAACAGGGACAAGAAGGTCCAAAAACGTGATTTTACAGGAGAGCACTTTTTTTTAGAACTTCATAAAACGCATCTCAAACAAAGTTAAAGTAACTCCCTATGACAACAACGACTTCAAACATGCTAAAAATGATAGAAGGCGAAGAAGGTTAATTTCAATCAGGTTTATTATCTTTTTTCGCAGTTTTGGTATGGTCAGTTCTATTTTTCGCCCGTTTTTTTCTCCTGTGTTTCGTTGCTTTCCCCACTTCAAGAGCATTTTTCTACCTTTTCTAATTGAACAAAATCCAAAAATAATACTCCATTTTGTGTGTATTTCAATGAAAAATTTATTAATGTCAAAAACAAAACATCGAAAATGTTTTCATTTTTTTTACTGCTGGGTTCCCTTAAAGCCGTCATCTGGCTCGCAGAAAACGATGAACACTGATAAATAGATGAAACTGACAGATAGGATAGAAATGGACGATATAAATTTGCCACACAATTGAGTGGTACTTCACTTTTGTACAGAAGGTTTAATCATTTGAACCCTAAAGAACATGATTTTTTGTTATTTTTGTGTTATCTGGACTTTTTTTAAAAATTTGTGCGGCCGTTTTGATACCGCTTCCTTCGTCGTGAAATAATTCCCTTAAGCTTAAGACGATATCGATATTCATGGATAATCGTTGTATTATAATTATCTTAAAATCTCTACTATTTACTTTAGAAATAATGTACATGAATGCTTGTTGAGTGATGAGTGTGACAGCTCGACAACAAAAGCATGCCTGTTCATGTCGACGTAATACGTTTTCCACCTTCCTGTCAATGTTGCGTCTTTGTAACCCGCAAAAAACGGCTGTGTTTTCCTGCTCAAGTCCGAGATTAGGTCGTGAAACTTTGGGAGTTGTGTGAACCAATCTCTATCCCTTCTGTGAGGCGGTATATCCACCTAGAGGAGTTTAGGGTCTTGTAGCGATCATCTGTCTTTATTACATACTTAAAGCTCAACAAATGTCTGAGTCGGGATCCCCATTTCCCCACAGGATATTCCGTATTGAGTGATGAAGGTGCTGGAACGGAAAAACACTCTCCCCCAGGACTCAGCCCCGCACTCTATTTCTGTCTGCTTATTCCTTCTTTCGTCTTCATTCCATTCTAACTCTCTTTCTTCCACCAATCCCTTTTTCCGACGAAAGAACAAACATAAAAGGGCGACGGGAAAGTTGAAAAGACTCTTCCGCTTTGTGTTACACGAATTAGGTTAACAGAAATTTCATTAGCAGTTTCTCGTATAGAAGAGGAGCTTGGCAATGTTTTTCTGCCAAATTATTACAATGATATTTGGTTCCAAAACAATATTTCAGAATTACTACGATTAATTGATTATTTAGTGTGAAGCACTAACGTGTTATCTGCTTCTGATTCCAGTATAGTGAAGGATGCATTGTTTAATTTAAGGACTACAAAAAATTTGTATTTTATATTCTATATTTTTTAACTGCAAAATTATAATTCAAAATGAAAAACTGGATCAGTTTACTTGAAAAATGGCAGTTGATAATCTGGTTGATGCATCATTTCAAAATACCCGCTCCCATGGTGCTTCATCATAAAATCGTCTCTGTGGGAGCTCTTTTGAAAGAGCTAATCATGATGTCACCAAAGTTTGTGATCCCATGAATAAGTACATTTTATTGCCATAAAATGTCAGAGTAGATAGAGTACAAGTCGCAATGTTATTTTGATCACCCATAAAATAATTATATCAAGAAAAAGAGCATCATAAAAATGTATGTAGTAATTAAAGTTAGAGCTTACCGTGGAACTCTTTTCCAATTGAATAACATCTTTACTGCTCTTAGAAAAGTAGTGAGATGGGTGTCCAGTCACTAATGACTTTTCCTTCCAGGTTCAAAACGTAATGGTTCACCACAGCTTCTCGATGGTTATGTTGTAACTTGTTAGTGTGTGGACACATCGCTCATTTCTTTTAATATTATAGGATGTCCAGAAACGAATATCTCTGCGTTTAGTGCTTCAGATAAAATACGGAGTATATGCAAAAAATGAAACTTCTGACTTATTAAATCCAAATCTGAAACGTGACTTAGAACTAATAATATTGGATCAATTTGATCACTCCCACCTCTATTCATGATTATTAAACAATATGTATCGACTTATGGAACACTATCAGACCTTCCAGCAGCAATACGATTCATTCATACTTACTAAAGAATGAAGTCTATGAGGTATTGTGGCTGGGGGCAGTCGGAGCACCAGGCAGCCTCCTGAGTTCACTGAACCGCATTCTTCCTCTCCCCTCGCTGCCTGGTCTCAATTCCATAACCCGAGACAACAGTTCGCAGCCTCAGGAAGGCGTTGGGTAATTAGGACTGAAGATTCTAGTCTCTTCTCTAGTTTCTCTATTAGACGCTTACCTCAGTTCGACCCGCTCTTCAGCTTGTCCCCCTATCTACACATCTAGAAATGTAAATATTTTAACTAGGTAATCGCTGAATTTACTGTCTTTGCCCCGTACAAAAACTACTCAAAACCTCTCATTTATTTCTTAATCTTTGTATCATGTACTGTCAGTCTCAACTAAAAAAATGTTCTGCCCCAAAACACATGGTTACTTTCAGTCAATTCTTAAGGGTGAAAAGTAGGGGAATATTTAGGGTAAATATTTAAATTCCCCTAGCTCGAAAACTTATTTTTTAAACTCAAACTCAATTTGAAATAGCACCTATCTATTTAATTTGTAGACACTAACAGGATCATCAAAAGTTCTGTAGGACCAACCCTTCGTCCCTTATTAGACTTGAGGGTGGAACAATAAATTCATCAGAATTACAAGTGGCCCACAGCGAGTCTGTCGATGATCAATAGTAGCTTCTAGTTCCGCAAATCGCCACTGGGGTTGTACAGGCACATTCTCACCCCAGTTCATTATATTTGGCTAATATAAATAGTAAGTATTTACAACAGTATTCACCAATGAGAAGGATGTAATCTTTGCAGATGGGTGATCTATACAGAAGAAAAAAAAAACCGTTGTGTAGTAATATGTTCAATAATATTGGTTTATTATTTTTAATAATTAATAATTAACCTTTGGAATCGAGCAAGAAAAATTTTTTTTCCGTAGATACCATGTACAGAACTTGATGAAACTTGGTATACGGGCTCCTCTTGGGTCTTATTGTGCTGCGAAGTTTTTCGTTAGTGTCCGTAACTTCTGAAGGTAGTGTAAAGGTATTGTTTTTCACCAATTTAAAATAGAATTGAATGTTCAGAATCGACTGAGACCACTAAAAGCTCTGAAGGACCAACCGTTCGCTCCCTATGAGGTCTTAAGAGTTGAACTTGAAATAGGTAAATCAGAAACTCTAAGAGCATCGCAAAATATGGTTATTTGACGGAAATAGGTCTCACCTCCGTTCAAATTTCAAATGCACAATTGTTTATTCCTTCGAATTGAAGATTCACTCAGTAGTGCTTCCCTAGCAACCAACAACCAAATAACGATGCATCGCTGGTAGGTTTCAAAATGAACTTGATAGCGAATGTTGCGCGAAATAGGCAAAGCTGTGTTCTTTGCTGGCGGAAAATATTAAATCTGTGTTTAATAATTTGCAGCGTTTTTCACTTTGCAGTCACTTCACCACTTATTCTGCCCTCTTCAACAGAATATTAGGTGCAGAGTATGACTGTGACGTATTCGAGGTACTTACTCAATCAATTAGATAAATGGTATTTACTTGGCGTTGTCCTCGGCATATAGCGGGTCGGTTCGCATAATTAAGCGCCGTTCGTAGTGAATCGATAACGTCGCCCGATATTAACCCGCAAACCCTCACTGGCGGACCCGGATCACGGCAAATGCCGAGTCCTTCTCCGCAGACACGTGAAACATCATTGAATTATTCTCATTGTAATGAATGAGTCGTATAAATGTACTACGCTCCGGATTTTCAAATTAATTGTTTTCAAACGTCTAATCTACTGTTATTATGTTAACCATATCCTATAGGTTTGAGTAACTAACAATTTTGGATTGTTTCTAGAGACATTTGAACTATCCGTGGATGGAATGATGGGTTCTGCACATCGTTGAAGTCCATAAAGAGTCTCAGTCGTTCAACTTGAGAAAATTTTCGAAATTTTCAAACTACTCGTAGGAAACTTTTTATAACCGGTTCTTCTCTTGGAGGAAATTCAGTAATGATTCATAAGTACTGTACAATAGATTAGACCAGTAGCCAATGGTACTCAAGTAAAAATGTTTGTTTTTTCGATTTTACTGGCCTCCCTTTTCGTTGCCAGAGGAACGTCATCAATTTCCAATGAAAATCATCATCTCATCACGTCAACAAACACAAAATTTTCTGGTGTGTACCTAAGAATTAATTTACTTACCTTTTTGGTGAATACCAAATAACAAACTGGCCGAAAATTACTCATACACGGGGGGCCTAAGCGCTCAAGTCTCGCTTTGTTATACACTCAACCAACTTTTATCTCTAGAGAGTTTATCTTGGTAATTTAATTCGCTTGAATTTTCCTCCTAAAGCGCTTGATTGCGGTCATTTATGCTCATAATTCTCACTTAGGAAGAACGTATTATAATATTCCTTTTGTTGCCGACTCAATAACTTTTTCGCATTCTCAATTCAGACAAATTCAGATTCAAAGTTGGAGAGGACATCCTGTGTCATCAACTATCATATTAGTTTTCGAGTGGCGAGATAGATTTTTATTGAGAAATAAACACCAGTGTATTATCTGCACATAGGGTTTATACACCTAACGGGACGTCCCTTATGATGAACTCATAGGTCATAACTGAGCGGCAACATCGCACTATCTGGTAATATCCATAAAGCTCGTCGCTTTCCTATGCAAAATGGGATTCTCAGTTCGACACGAGACCTCAGTTCGTAGTTCTCCCGCACAACTCGTAACATAAACTTTTCCCCTCTTTCGTGGCGTATCGCGGTTGGTCTTGTTGACAACTTTCACCGCATTTTTTCCTCCATCAAGAAACTCACCCAACTATGTTCCCCAGCTCCGACGTCGAAGCTCGTTTCCAAACACCGACTATAAAATCCCCTTTTCATTTCGAAGGTTTCCTCCCTCTGACCCTTAATCCTTATTAAATATTCAACGCTTGCATGAAAGCTCCATTCGGTAAATATTCCAAGTCCGACACTCTCAACTGTAACCATTTTGGTTGTTGGTGCGATGTTTTATCACGACCATTTTTCCATTATTTACGAAGGGCATCCAGAAAATAAGATTGTTACTTATAGAAAATAGAAATGCATGTATGTATTTAAATCAAAATTTCAGGGTTTGTTCCTAAAAATATTACTTTTCCACAGTTTCATCATCTAGCTCAATAAACTTCTTCATTCTTCGCTCCACCTTTGAAATACACTTCTGCACTGTCACCTTCACCTCCTCACGGTTGGAAAAACGTTTTTCCACCCAAGAAAGGGAACGAAACTTGGGTATCCTACACCCCGGAGGCAAAAAGGCAGTCCCTAAAATGGCGACATAGGACATACCTACTCCCATCAGCAAAGAAATTCCAAGTCCGCATCTCAGAGCGAAAGGGCACCTGTGGTTTGGGACAGAGAGGAGTGTAGTTGGTCGATTTTATTTGATTTATTTTTTCTTTTGCTGATGGGAGTGAGTATGGCGTGATTGTTGGAACTGCTTCTTTTCCTCTAGGGTGCAGTGACATACCTAAGTTTTATTCCCAGTCTTGGATGGTAAACGATTTCCCAACGATGAGGAGGTGAAGGATACAGTACAGAAGTGTCTTACTGACTTGGGACGAAGCGTATACTATGATGAGAGTATAAAAACGCTGCAAATTATTACTCATTGGTTTATTACTTTTCTGTTATGATCACCTAACTGCGAATAACATGGCTTCTTCCGACCCCTCCAATGACCAAGGTTATAATGTCAATTAATTTCACTATCAACTCTCATTTAACCACGATTCACCGTACAGTGCTCTGGATGGTTTCATTCTTTTCTAATCTTGAACACTATCCAGAATTAATTTTAAAACCCTCAGCAATTATTTATTCACTAATTAATTAAATAAATAAATAATTCTCATAGGAGTCAAAAGGTTGGTCCCACAGTGCTCTGAATAATGTCAAATAATTATTCAAAATCGTCACTATTTTAAATGGGAAAACAATATCTGTACATTAAAACTTTCAAGGGCGTTTTGAAAATGTTTTCCATCCACCTTTTACCCGTTAGAAGTACCTGCAGGTATTCCAAATTTCACCGAAATTGTTCTACGGAACTGGGCAAAGAAAATTTGTATTTTATTTTTGGGTTCTACATACCTTGAAACGTAAACAATCAAATTTTGAGGGAGGTTTCCTTTTTCTCTTGGTCGATTCCAAAGGTTCATTATTGAAAATAAGAAACCAAAAAGCTAGTGCCCAGGCTGAAGAAATGGTGTAAAAAACAGATAACCTGTGTTACCAAGGATTTATTCCTTATTCGCATTCAGGTTACTGGTTTAGTGCGGCGTAGGTAGGAAACAGCAAGGGTGACCAGGGTGATACCCCGCACATTCGTGCTATTTAGGATTGAGGTTTGACTCAACAGGTGTTACTAGGAATGAATTCCCGCACATTCAAGTTTAATAGTGAAGGATTTGAGTTAAGATTTGATATTAGGCGAAAAGTGTAACCAAGATAAAATCCCGCACATTCGTTCCGCTAATGCCAACAAAGTTCAAAGGTCACCAATTTTTAGTTGAGAGCAAATATTTGGCGTATTTGATCACTTATGGTTGGAGAAGGTTTAAAGCAGCTCAGAGCTTCCCATTTGACTGACTCCCTACTGCATGGCCGTTCGGTTATCTAAGAGGGCTGCCCTTTACCTTATCCACCCTACCTGGGTCAGAAATGGCCAGAAGGGTGGCTGACCTTATGATTGGGGAATCCCTGGACTTGGTAGTTGGCTCTGGGTTTCACCCTTCATTAAAAATAATTCTACATACAGAAGGTTTCCCTACAGTATTGATGATTAGTATCTGTATATGGTGATTAGTATCTGTATTGATAGTATAGTATTGATGATTAGTATCTGTATATGGTGATTATACAGAAAAGTAAGCACGTATTTGTGAACATCCTCTGAAAAATTTGTTGAAATATATGCATTTTTCGATTTATAGCAGCAGTTGTAGCCTCATTTTTTGGATATCCCTAATAATATAACTATTGTGAAAAAAAACAAATGTAGCATTTTATAATATTTTTCTTCGTACTTCTTGCAAATTAGCTGTATCTACCTAAATACTGATAACTTCTTTTTCACAATCACAGCTCTCCTTAGATTTATAATATAATTATTATGTGACACCCATAAATTTTTTCATCTCATCTCGCAGGTCTGAAGAGCTAATCAAAATAATCTGGTATACTTGTGTTGACAAAGGCGATGAATTGGAGGACGTAATAATTTTCACCCCGAATTTGAGATAATCGGTCTTCTGGAAGTTTTTTTCGTTCAAAATCGCTGTCACGTTTGCCTCTCACGCAAGCTAAGGTGTTGTCACGTGGCTAACTCCAAGAAAGCTTTGTATTCGAGTTGAAATTCCTTCGGTAGTGAGAAAGCAAACGACTAAAAGGTCTTTCTGTCTTCTGAGGGTTTTCTTTCTGTATGCCTAAACAACTGTTTGACAAAACAGATTTTAAAAGATCTCAATACGACCACTCACGTTGCTGACCTGACGTGTTTCGCACCTGTTCACGCTGTTAATGTTGTTAAGAGATTTGAATCTTCTGAGTGCACAATATGTAAATATTGCGTGCGAAATTTTGATTAGTGCTCCAAAAATGTCTACCAAGGGTGTTGCGCATAGCTTCCTTCTATCCATAACCCGATCGAGTAGATGATCCGATGCATTGTAGCTAATCTCAAAACATCAGTCTCTAAGTACCTTGCTCTACCCTCATTGGGGACCATCTATACGTCATCCCGCAACCTCTGAAAATTTCACATGAAATTGCAGTACCTACTTATTTTTCAACAATAAATCACATGGTGAGGATACTCTCTCATTCTGTTCATTATCATTAATAACGAGTAAGAATAGTGATTGAAATTAAAAACAACTTTAGTGATTTGTGCTGTCGTTCCAAAAAATACTTTATGAGCTCACCCTGCATGAAGTGAGAAAGAAAGTGCTGTGCTGGGTATAGATAAATTCAATAATTTTGCAATATGAGTATTAAATACATACATTTTCCTGGGTCACATACCAAAAACGTTCTACTCCGTTGTATTGTATTCACTAAACAGGTTATTAATATCAACACAGTTCCTAGGAACTGAGTTTACGAAGTCATCAATTTCATTTTGTTAACTCCAATAATGCTAAACAATGAGTGCAGTTCTATTGTGTCGTCAGTTTGTCCACGTAGATACAACTATCTTTTGTTTCAACCACTCCCTCGAATCGTTCCGGCATTGTACACTTGAAAATCTTTGTGCACCCCGCCTTCGCTCTTGAAGTGAATTATTTTACGGTTCTGGGATCCGTTCCTCTCAATAGCTCTCAAAGTTCGAAGGGAAAATCCAAAACAGCCAACCGCAAACTTGTATCATTAGAAGTTTACGGGGCATCGGAGGAGCTTTCCCGGTGAAAATTAGCGTCAGTTCATCGGGGCACGGGCGTCTGAGGGAATTAGCGGTCGGTATCTTCAAGAGAAGAGACGGAAGGTACGCAAAAGGGGGGCACTTCGGAATGCCAGACGGGGTTTTCGATCCCAACTCCCCGTATTATGCCGCCGAGAAGGTCTCGCCTAGTGTTTCACTTAATTAAAATGAAGTTGTAAGATCTAACAAGAATCCTTCCTTCAAGTGGCGCCATCTTTCTCCAAAGTTTCGATTGGAAGAGGCGAATTTCTCGGGAAGATGAAATTAGTACGAGTTGGTGTTCGAAGTTGGAGGGTGGAAAAGTTACTCGAGCGCTCCATCATTTTTGAAGTTGGTGTATAAAATTGGTTGAATGATAACGGGTTTGACACAAATAGATTTAGGGTCGATCACGATATTCTCACTTGAAGGTGCGATATTGTCACTCGTACTTCCACTGAGCAGAACATCTGTATTCGAAAGCTAGTCTGATACGGCTAAGAGAGGGATGTCCCACAAAGTGTGTATTTCAAGGAATTAACTAGACAACAAGAGTGGAAGGAAATTTCTATGGACAGATTAAACTCGTTATGTAAAACATGGGCGAACATTTGGATTTTTGAGGACAGAATTGTCAATTTCTATGTTAAATCGTAGGTATTTTTGCGAACATGAGAGCTAACCACTCTAACACTTATGTTCTTTTTCTATTGATTTATTATTTTCAATATTTATCCTTTGAAATCGACCAAGAAAAAATTAATTTTAACCCCCTCAAAATTTGTTGGTTTACGTTTCAAGGTACGTAGAATCCAAAAATCGAATACAAATTTGGCCGTCCGTCCGCCGTCCGCGGCACTTTCTGGCTCTGGCCAGAAATCACTCGAAGACATCAATGCTTCCAAAATTCAAAAATATGAAGTTGACGCATTACTAGAGGCTGCAGCAGCACTTGCAAACATTCAGCGAAACCAGCTAAAGGTGATTGGAGCAACTATCACCTGGAGAGGGATATGGCATGGCAAGTCAGCCAAGGATCTGATTCGGGCTGGTTACCCACTGTTTATCCTGGAGTGGATGACCACCCGAGTCCTAACAGGAGGATCATTCATCTGGTCTAAATTCAGGGTTACGGCCACACGACGGCGTGCCGCGGCTCGAGCAAATGGGCCCCGTGGGACTTGGAACTGAACTCGAACCCCATGGGGAGGAGAAGCGTCGACTGATGACGTAGCCGGAAGAGGCACAATCCTCCCTCCATCATTTGTGGGATAAGGTGATTCAACCTTGTCCCTCACCCCAATGTCCGAGGTCGGATCCTGGACCCTGATACCAAGCAGCCAGATGAACATGACTGCTGAGTGCTGAAAGTGCTAGTACAATGCTGTGATGTGAATATTTATGTACAATACCATCAATTGTAGTGGTGAAGTATTTTTTCCAAATATAAATTGTTAATGGTATGTGGGCTCAATTTGGGGTCTAGTTGTGCTCTTAAGCTTGTTGATGTAGGTCACTTCTAAGGGTTGAAATTTTGAATACGCCTTAACTCGAAAAATTTAAATATAAAGGTATTGTTTTTCCATCAATTTAAGATAGTATTGAATTTTTAGAATTTCTAGAGACCACGCGGAGCCCTGTAGGACAAACCGTTTGCTCTATCAAACAAACCGAGTGATCTATATAGAAAAATTTTAAACCTTTGTGTAATAATTTGCAGCGTTTTTTCTGCGATTCCTGAAATGAAATAAGTATACAGTGTACCATAAAGGTGCTAACATACTCCTTGAAACAAAGCCCAGGACCACCCAGAAATATACGGGGTTTTCACAAACTAATTAACTCTCTGTTATCGATGTCCGTGAAATCAAAACGTCAGGGCAAAGTTCTTCCATCGATGATCCTGTTGAAAAGTCGACTCACCCGATCATTGAAAAGGTCCGTCACCAATGAAATTTCTTGCTGGTTCTTCAAGCTGAATCGCCGCGCAGTTTCTTCACTTTGTGCCCGCAACCTCTTTGCGGTGAAACGCTCGGATTAAATCCCGCCTCCCCACCGCCTGTTAGTCCAATAACAGTTTTTCGTGCTCAGGAGCCCGTGGCCACCCAGATATCTCCAAGGACTATCCGATTTCTGTTTCAAAACGTTTCAGAATCCTCTTTTGACACCGTTCGGAGTCTTTCTCTCCTTCTAGAAAAAGAGGTATTTACCCATTATCGACTCGGTACAGAGAGTGGATTTTTTTTCAGGGTTGTTCAGTGGGGAATTGCATTACTCAATCGTCCTCAATTCGGAATAATTTCGTCAATCCGTTTGATGGATGTTTTCACTTTCTGTGACCCCTCAAAATTTGATTCCAACACATTCTCAAAATTGAGGTAGCTTTGGTTCTTTAGTGGTACTTGCTGCCTGCTGACCTGCATCCAAAAATTGTAATGCCTTTTATTTTTAAAAATTTAAAAATGCGGATATATACTTTTTTAGTTTATTAACATCCAAGGTAGTTAGGTACTCGGGTGGTACTAAACTAATAAGGGGAAATGAACAAAATTGCCTGCAACTAAGATTGAACCAGCTCCTCCTCTGAGGAGAAGCTGGAGCAAAGCTGCCATAAGAGAGATCGTCCAAAATAAATGTTTTGGATGAGGCGTTAGGCTCATAATTTTCAAGTGGTTCGAAGAGATTTTATGATCCAATATAATGATGGACCAGACCCTATCTCCATTCATGGGTTTCGTTTATAAAAAATACCAAAAAATCTGGGACCTTTTTTTGTTAAATGTTCGAAATTTGGGAATCAAAACGTGTTTTTCGACGTTTTTAGTTAACATTTTCATTTTGATAATAATTATAATACTTACTTTTACTTTTGAAGGCCTTTCCCCTTGTCAGGGGTTGCCCCTTATCGCCTGACACCAAGATCTGTCTTGCCACTGGCCTTCGCATAGAGCCAAAAACTCCTCTCCATGTAACTCTAGGGCGGCCTATCCGTCGACGCCCCCTCGGCGACCAGTTCAACATCTTCTTAGGCCATCTCGACTCAGGCATGCGCCTAAGCTGCCCATACCTTCCAGGGGTTTTCTATCCAGTCGAGCAACTACAGATTCTGGCTGATCGATTGTTTCCTTAATGGTTTCATTACGGACCGTCTCCAATCGGGATACCCGGCAGCTTTGCCGCAACCTGTCCATCTCCACAGCAGCCAACCTTTCACGATTCCTCTGGCTGAGGGACCATCCCTCTCCTCCGTAAGTTAGAATACTTTCCACGATGGCATTCAAAATCAACTTCTTTGTAGGCAGATGTACTTCCCGACTCCAGAGGATCCCATTCATGGATCGTGTTGCCGCCCTGGCAAACAGGATACGATGGTCGATATCAGCCACACTCGTCCCGGATTTATCGAGGATTGAACCCAGATACTTGAACTGATCGACAGATTTCACAGTGCCCAGGCACCTCTATGTCATAACCGTCTCCACCCACAACCAAATATTTTGTTTTACCAGCATTGATGGCTAGCCCTAATAATTATTATTATAACATAAGAAGTAAAAACATATTTTGAAAAAATTGAAATCTTTCGGGAAAACGGCTGAAAAGAAAGAGCATCCGGAGGGAAATGAGAGTATGTGTGACGTATTTAACTCGCCTTTGCTAGGCTATCAATTTAATGTTGAGGAAAATCCACCTATCTTTAGTTGAGCTGTTCTTCCTCCAAATTGTTCGTCCCCAAGCTGAGCCGTTTTCTGCTTCGTTATATTCCAGACTTCACAATGCAGTATATCCGACCTATTTTTTAAGGTTAAAAATAGCTAAAATCACTGTGGAAATGTGTCTGAAAAAATATTTTTAAAAAACCATTATCTCATGACACTCCGAATAGAGATCCCGATACCTTTGGGTTCTTGGTATTCTGAAGTCGGTCAAAAAACCGCTCTTAGTTTGCAGCATATTTTAATTCGGGTGACTGTACTGCCGTTAGGTACTACGGGACCTGCTTTTGAGGGAAAGGAGCATCTTGAAAGATTTCTCGAAAAACCAGTGGTTTTAACCTTGATTGGACCATGGTGTCACTAGTGTCACTGAAAATATCTTAAGAATTCTACATCTGTTCCAATGTGACACCAGAGTAACTAGATTTAAATTGCAATTTGAAAATTATTGAACAGCTGAATTTGTTGAACCATTTTCTGTAATAGGTAATGATGTTATGACAAAAATTGTCTCATCCATTTATTTGAAATTTTTTGGTTGAAACTCTATTTTGAGACTTTCAATAGCCCACAAAAAAGTCTGCTGTCCATTAAATTTACAATTGCAATTTAATTTTGGTTACTTTGGTGACACCTTAAGGCAGCTGTGGAGTCCTGAGATGTTTTCGGTGACACTAGAGATACCATGGTCCAACTAGGGTTAACTGTGAGTCTCATCGGCTTACTGTATCTTCAAAAGTTTGTTAGTTTCTGTCATTCAGTGACCGAATTTGATTACTCTCAATTCTTGTTCGGAAAGGAAGTTGTTTTTC
Organism: Apolygus lucorum; assembly: GCA_009739505.2. Taxonomy (NCBI): domain Eukaryota; kingdom Metazoa; phylum Arthropoda; class Insecta; order Hemiptera; family Miridae; genus Apolygus; species Apolygus lucorum. The sequence goes on along the minus strand of CM019176.2, from coordinate 75,709,494 downwards.
TCAGATTATTCATTACTACCAGGTAGAGTTGTTTTAGAGTTAGGGTATAATTGGGTTTCACAATGATTGGAAATTCACGTTTTGGTACTGCTTTCATCCAAACTGAGCTACTCTCTCTAGTTTTGATGGAGAGATTTGATTGGAGATGTGGCCATGCTTTGTTCGATCAGGTGATCCATCTTGCCCGATAGCCGGATCTCATCGACCACCTGAGGCGGAAGTGATGCTGCCTTGGAAGGCGCTCTCTACTACGACACAGCTCCTTTGCTCAAGGTCCTTCAGAAATCCACCATCGAGCCATCAAGTGCTGAGGGTCGAGACCAGTCCCCCTCTCCTGCTCTCCGCCAACTACGAATCCATCGAAGGCCTTTTTGCCCACCTTCCCGCAACCTTATGGGCTTTCTAGTGAAAGTGGCGACCTGACCCGCTAACCCACTTGGGACGGGCGGCCGAGAGCGAAAGTGGCACAGTCGAGACTGACATTGGTTCGACCTCTGCCACCCACCCCCTCTCACACTCATACCTTCATACCTCATACTCGAGGAACTTTGTAATTTTGCATCGTCTCATGTGATGAGAGCGATGTCTGGCGGCCCCAATCTGCAATTAGTAGGAAGGAGGTGACTTCCCAACGTCGAGGCTACTGCGCATTCAACGGCCTCCAATATCTTCCTCGTAGGCAAGTCGTAATAGCTCCCATTCCCTTGCAACAACCACACATCAGTCCGATCTAGACCATCCCGTACGTTCTTTCACAATTGAGGAGTTCTTTCAAACGGGCTTATATCCACTTCGAATGTTTTGTGGGAAATTGAGAAAAACTAATTTCATGGTGAAGGAAGCTGTCAAGAGTTCCCAAATGTTCCAAATAGTTTGTTCATGGAACTTTTGATTGTAAGACCAAATTTCGAAATTTTGGCATGCGTTTTGAGGGAGTCACAGCATTGTTCGTTGATTTTCAACATTGTAATACATTAGATCTAAAATACATACCAAATATTTTGCTATGATCTTATATCTTCAAGATATGTCTTTCTACATATTATGTAGAATCCGAAAACCGAATCAAAATAAAAGATAAAATAAAATAAAATAAAACATATGTGTTTATTGAAAACAACGCGATGGATATACCTAAGCCGTTTTGTCGGAAACCCCGATTTTTAGCAAGCTTTTAAAGCTGGATGCAGTCCGTAACGAAAGGAATCCAACTCGTAAGGTGATAGGCCTTATCCCAAAGATTCAGAATCCGTGAAAAAAAAAAAAAAAAAAAATGGATACAAGCCCGTTTGAAAGAAAACTCTTCAATTATTATGAATATTATTCAAAAGTTGCACACTTGATGATGAGAACGTAAGTTTGTTCCTTGATTTTCAACATTTGTAACACATTAGATAACTATCTAAAATACATACCAAATATTTTGCTTGGCAATTTGCATGCTGACATTTTTATTTTTAAAAGACATGTATACCATTTTATTCGGTGAATGTTTGATGTTACACCCGAGACAACTGTTTTGTAAACACGTCAGCCGGTGTTTGCATTTCGGATGTATTTTTTTCCACCATGTTTTCCGATGAAATGGTGTTTCTTGCCAGTTCATGAGTATGATAGCTCAAGTTCACCCAGCATTTTGCGAATTAGAGCTTCCTTTCTTACTTGGCCTAGGGCTAAATATTCAGCTTCAACTCTGGATAAGGCAATTGTACGTTGCTTCCGTGCTTACCAAGCTATCGCAGCATCTCCCAGAATGAACGAATACCCAGTGTACGAAAAACCAAAAATGTACCAAAAATGCTCAATATCAAACTCAATGAGTCAAAATATCGAATTTTTCGACAAGTCTTAATATTTTGCTGTGCGTTTATTATCGAGATAAAGGCAACTTCATGTCTTTCGAAATAATAGTCTTTCTAATCTGGTATTATGGAAATATTTTGAATATTAATAAATGTGATGAAACGACCATAGAACTGAAATAATTTGGGCTTTCATTCTTCCTATACCATCATCTAAAATTTTAAAGAGACGATAAAGAGCATTTAACGACTCTCCAGCTCACTCATTTACTAAATGGCTGGCTACCTGAGCCTTGATGAAAGGGCGCAGGGTTAAGAAGAAGGAACGCTGAGACAGTAAGTACTTTCACTTACTTCAACAACTCTTCCACTCACTCACCAAGCTAGTCTGAGAGATTCGAAGCTACTTGAGACCTGAAAGTGTGGTGGGAGGGAATAGTGCAGATGCACCATGGCTCTTCCACTCACAAGAAGCGCGACCACCACCAGATTCAACTCTATCCAATTAATTTACTTTCGCACATAATAAATTCCACTCACAAGCATTTAAACTTCTAAATAAACGTTCAGTGACGCGAAACTCTAGAGGTGAATGTGTTCCTGTTCAGGATTGTTACTGAGAATTATTTGAGTGATTTATTGCATGTGTTTTATCACACCATGATCAACAGCAGTCAAATTGAAAGGTGTGAAATATTTATGGTGGTTGTCGAATTCTACTCAGTATTGCGTCCGTCTCTTGGAATATGTCAACTTGCGCCAGGGGTCACCCAGGTATATAGCAGCTTTATGAAGAGTTCCGGTTGTCAATGAGAAACGCTCTCGTGAGCAATTGGCGTAACCCAGAGGACATCACGAGAATGTTGCTCACTCTGTCAGTCAAATTGCTCAATAATAGCGATAGGTACCGTGATCTTGGAGAGTTTCAGAAGTCAAATGTCCTTGCGGTGCCTTTCTCCAGAAAGATGACGTGTTAATTTAAAATAACAATATTTTTTGAATATTTTGAATATCAATAATTATTTTTGTACATCTTGGGCTTCAAATGTCAAATAACAAAATAATTTACAGGATTATTCTGGACCCATCCATGCAAAAAATTTCCCAAATAATCCTAATTAAGGAAGTGCAGAAGAAACCCAACTCATAATTATTAAACCTCCCTTCAACATTGGAAGGTCCAAATGGGTGACTGTTTTCATAAGAGAGCTCTATTTTCGGGCGTCTTGGAATTGGAATGCGCCTGCTGGTTTGGTCTAAGCACCTTTTGGCCAAGGATATTTTCGTTCTGCCCATAAAAGAACCCACCGAAGAGGCTAAGGAAGGAGTAAGTTGGCCTTTAGTATTGTCTTGTGAGGAAACTCTAAGGTCAACGGCGAGGCCGTGAGAAATGAGGGGAACGTGAGTCTTGAAGGGGTTTTGCTCGAACGGCGCAATCTGTCACCAAGTGGTTCTGTTTTTACCTCACACGGCACCCCGTACTTCATCTCGCTCATGAAATAAATTAGTTCGATCCTACCTGCAAATTTCCTTGATAAATTTGGAAAGTTGATGTATCTTGTTGATGATCTTGTGTTTGGACATAAGACATCATGAAATCATAATTTCATATCATATTAGGCATTATAGAGCTCACAGTACAATTTTGATTGCTCTCCGTAAAAGCCCCACTTCAACGCTCAATTGTTTGAGATTCACCCGAAAAACTGAATAATTGACTTAAATGAGGGTTTCATACATTTATTATAATAAGTAGTATTTTCCGGTCAATATTTATATGACCTTTATACAGAATTCACATGTTACTGCATTGAAATTGAGGAGGCCCAAGAATATCGGCAGACGATTCACCGTTTTTTCCTCCGCTTCCGTAGAAAGCTGCCGACTTCCAACCGCTTTCACTTTCGTAACTAGCTTATCGGTCTCAACTGGAAAACTTGAAATGTTGAGAGCACGTACGTTATTGTACCTAACTATTTACTGCACATCTTTCCAGTTACATTTCCTTATTACGGTTGATAATTCTTGTATGTAACATCCACTGTCTTCTCATGATTAAATCTACATTTCTTTCCTGTTTCAGGTGAGATACCGCACATAAATACCGTACAATCATCCCAGTTGTGAGTAAATGACATAACTGTATTATCATATTATAGAATATAAATAATTGCTGGACCCACAATCACTATGAAAATTTGGATGTATTGATTATACCGTATACGATCATTCGATACTCATAACAATTATTATTGGAAAAGAAAAAAAAAAACAAATCAATGATAGAGCGGTCAAAATTTCCTCATCACCAGAACTTTTGCATCAAGCTTTGATGAATTGTTTTAATGCCAGTAAAACTATATAATTTTCCCAGTTCACGTACGATGAATTGAAAAGTTCTCCCCAGAAGATGTTTTAAAAAGTTCTGGATAGCGCATAGCGAGGATTCAAAAGGGCGGTGAAATCGCGACGGGGGAGATGGCTCCAACAATAGGCACTGATAAGGTCACTCACAAGACAACTACTGCCTGTTACACAATTTCTCCTAATGATTAAGAACCATTCAATAGGCCTATAGCTCGTTCGTGATTTGACTCCACTTTGAGCATTGCAATATAACGAACAAAATTCGCATTGAGGATTAAAGAGAGTGTTCATCATCATCATCATCATTATTATGATTATTAGCGAAAAAACGCTGCAAATCATTGCTCAAAGGTTTATTATTTTCTGTATAGATCGCCCCTCTGTATAGATCACTGGTTCTCCGTCAATAGCACCTACCACCATCTGTATTCTCCCTTGACCTTCCCTCTCAAATTTCAGCTTCCTGCGTTCAATAGGATTGAAAATGGCTTCGGAGCTCACTCAGCTGATCAGTGATCTGAAGAGTGAAGAAGATCTCCTCGAATGCTGGAGACGCCTGGAAGAGCACTCCCATTCAATAGGATTGAAAATGGCTTCGGAGCTCACTCAGCTGATCAGTGATCTGAAGAGTGAAGAAGATCTCCTCGAATGCTGGAGACGCCTGGAAGAGCACTTCCATTCAATAGGATTGAAAATGGCTCTGGAGCTCACTCAGCTGATCAGTGATCTGAGGAGTGAAGAAGATCTCCTCGAATGCTGAAGACGCCTGGAAGAGCACTTCCATTCAATAGGATTGAAAATGGCTTCGGAGCTCACTCAGCTGATCAATGATCTGAGGAGTGAAGAAGATTTCCTCGAATGCTGGAGACGCCTGGAAGAGCACTTCCATTCAACAGGATTGAAAATGGCTTCGGAGTTCACTCAGCTGATCAGTGATCTGAAGAGTGAAGAAGCCTTTGAGCAATGATTTGCAGCGTTTTTTACCCACCAACATTTTTTTACCTACCAACTTTTTTTACCTACCAGCTAGGTACTACCTACCACACCATACTGGCTTCACACCTTCACAATCAAGTTTATTAGAAAGAACTAAACGCTTCACACTCGATTCGAAAAATAGAAAGCTTCACATGGAAATTTGATTACTGGTTACGCAGAAGGCAAAACTGTATACAAATCGATGAAATGAACAGCGATCGCATTTTAGTCCGATAAAATTTGAATGGAGATTAGACCTCTTTTGCGATTCACACTCATGATTCTGTTTTATCGAAGGAAAACCTTTAAGTACTCGTAGGGACCGAACGGTTTGTCCTACAGAGCTCCGGGTGGTCTCAAAAATTTTTTAAAAATCAATACTATTTAAAATTGGTGAAAAAACGATACCTTTATTTCGAGAGTTTTCGAGCTAGGGCACTCTTGAAAATTTCAACCCTTAATTTTCACCCCTTAGAAGTGACCTACATCAACCAAAAGCTTCGCGGCACAACTAGACCCCAAATGGAGCCCATATACCAAATTTGAACCAAATCGGTCCAGTGTTGCTAAGAAAAGTGCCGCGTACGGCGTACGGCGGACGGACGGAAATTTTTTTATTCGATTTTCGTATTCTACGTACCTTGAAACGTAAAACATCAAATTTTGAGGGAGGGTTAAAATTTTTTTTTTCTTGCTCGATTCCAAAGGCTTATTATTGAAAATAATAAACCAAAATCCAGTAATATAATTTTGAATCTCTCCTGCGGTTGTCGATGTCAATATCGAAAGCATGACGAATTAATTATGTAGGTAATATTTTGAAGGGTCCTTTAAACAAAAGAGAGTACGTCTTATTTTTCCAGTAAATAAGGAGCATAAGGAGGCATTAGCTAAAATTTCAGATCTGCTCAAGTTTCAGAGAAAAGTCCTGAGTGAAGTTGTCTTAAAATGAAGCAAAACGTCAACGCTTCTTAAGTTGTTGAGCACTGATTAAACTGAAAAAAATTGTAAGTAGGTAGATATTCATCAAATTACAAAAGAAACAGTGACACATAACAACAAAAGAAACATTCATAAGAAGACACAGAGGACTTCAAATTGGGTAAATTACCGAACACTTCTGACCAAAAACAACGATTGACAAAAAATTGATCGATAGCTTCAAGAAATACTTGGTTTCTGCTCAGAGAATGGAAAAGACCAAGAGAATGGATCTCTTTGAGCCATTGAAGATTGATCCAAAACTATAATATTATACTCTAAACATATTGTTTAGTAATGCATGCATTCCAGATAAGTTATTTGGTAAGTGTGTTTTGGTAAGTTATTCATGAAGTTATTTGGTTTAGTTATAAGGCATTTTTCTTCACTCTTACTTTTATTGGTAGCTCAAGTATCTTTGCTCTTTTGCAGTTGAAACTTTTTTAAGAAAATGCCTTTACAACAATTTTGTGAGGTAGGAAGGTTGAGGGGAGGAAATTTGGATTCGGCTTTCCTCGTTATAAGATTTATTAGTCGAGTGCACTTTCTCATGAAGATCACTTCATTAGATATATTGTAGGGCTGTCTTATAGAATAGACTGCCATTGACAACTTATTAGATATTTCAATTTTGGACGAAGTCCGCTTCAAGCAATACTTAGAAAGGATCTCTGGCTCTCTCTTTTTAATCATCTCTCATGCGGTTCCTGTTTTTTTCCCTGTTGTTAAATATATATATATAAAAATTTGAAAAAAAAAATACTTGGAAAGGATTGTCGGGATTCGTAATTTATATTTTTACTGGGAGTTATTACTACTAGTAGAAGTAATACATTTTTCAAATTTCAGGCACAAGTGCTCTCCTCTCTTAACTTATTAAAAATTTTTTTTTTAATCGAATGTTTTAAGTGGACTTCGTCCAAAATTAAATTAAGTAATTAGAACTAAAAAAATAAAAAAACTAGATTTAGCTTATTAAAATTCATATTTATGAAATTTAAAATTAAATTAAATTAAATTAAAACCTTTTACTTTGCTACCATTTCTATTGATTTAAGCGGACTTCGTCCAAAATTAAATTGAAATATCCATATGTTGCGCATGGCAATTTATTCTACGAGTATGACTTTGCCCTACGATATCTAGTGAAGTGATCATTAAAGAAAAAGCCTCAAAGTCTTGATGATCCAGTATTGAGAATGTGCACTAGACTAATAAATATATGATGAGGAATTGACATTTCCTCTCCACAATCTTCCTATCTCATGAAAGGAAGGCCAAACAAATACAATTTGGAGATGGTTCAGAGATTGTACATTTCTGTCCTGAAAACCATCTATTTGGGCACTCACATCTTACGTTTCTGCCATACATCTGTTATATTACATCATCACTCATTAGGGGAAATTCGAATTTTTCCAGATGGGCATTCTATACTCGAAAATAATTTAACGCTGTTTAGCATAATAATCATTGACCTGATCAGTCGATTCGGTTGGAAATACAACTAAGAACATAGTGGTTGGTCAGGTAATTGCACATTATTCGTAGACTACGGTAGTATAGAAAGCGACATTTGCCGTCAATCTTCTTGAATATTCAACGACCCATTCAACAACGACGGTACACTATTCATATTCGTGACAAATTCCCCCCAATTCCTCAGTTGACTCTCTCGGCCCTCCGTTTTTCTCGTGAAACTCTGTTTTAACGCTTTGCTTTGTCGCCGCTGTTTGGAGAAGTGGTTGAATAATAGAGCTTCGCGGGCCACCCCGCAACATTGTCTGCGACCTACTTCCCCGAGCTCGCTCTAATAGCTCCAATATATTCGCCGGTTACTGTATACCTCTAGGACGCTATTAGGGGCGGGTCCTGCCTTCTGCTTCGATGTAGTTTTGAAGGGACTTCCCATTACCTGGAAGGAGGGAAAGGGTTCCGTTGAAAGCAGTCATTTCCCAATAAAATACCCTCTTGATATCGGCCTTAGGCTGGTGATGGGGTTCCGTCGATGATGCTTATGCCCATCGTTTTGTCCTTTCTGTCCCCATTTCCAACTCCTTCGTGGTTTTTTGTTTCTTTCGATATCAGAAATGATGCTACCTTCCTTGCAGAATCGTAAAACTTGCCTTTTGTTTCACGTAACAAGCTGTGTCATTCTTAAAAGGAAGTGTCATTCTTGATTTTCAAACGATGAAGTCATTCTTTATTCGTAATGCAATGCAGTTTGAATAATCAGGTATTGCAGGTTGGGTTCTAGATGGTTCCGTCGCGCTGTTAGTAGCCTGTAAGTATCCAGCAAGCCTCATTTACACAATACCTGATTGTCCAGCTTCGCTCTAACAGTTGAGGATTAATTACTTGATTATTACATATATGAATTTTGTCGTGATATTTTACTGCGCACGCGCGATGGGTAATTTGAGATTTTTAAAAATATCATACGCCGTACGAGCTGTGTCCGATGAATAGACAGGAAAACAGGCTCCACCTGCGCGGCACCCTCCACTCCTAACAGTTATGACTGCTGCAATTTCTTCTATCCTTTTTCAACTTTTCTAAAATATGATTTTGAGCTAAAATCTGGATTGCAGGGTTTAAATGGTTCTAATTCCGAGTCGAAAATGCAAAATTTTGATAAACCAAAATTTCCCATTGTTAGGTACTATCAAAATATCATTTACAATGACATCAGGGCTGCTTCGAATTTCCTCGCTCCTAATTTTATAACGTCCTCTGCTCACGACCAAATGTTGAGGGGGTCTCAGTCGGTCGCCGTTCGTTCTTAGTACTTCGCGGAATTGAAGGCGCAAAAACTTGAAAAGTTGTACCTAAATTTGAAATTTTAAAGGATTTTAGAAATTCATTAGTGAACGGCCCTAGGGAATTGACAAACTGAAATATTGCCGCCGGAATCATCTAAATCGAACAGTAATGGAAAAAACTACTGAGTAAACGGGTTTTCCCATATTTCTCTGGCAATTATTTATTTATTTATTTACATTTGTACGGGCGAACCCAACTACATTATTACATTAAAAACAAAAAACAAAAAACAAAGGAATCAAGTTGACGGAAACCAACGAAAAGAAATGAAACTTCTGGAGAAAAAAAGATAGAAAAACAAACTGTTCGATTTGAGGCACTGAAAGTTCTGAGTGGTGCGATGACTGAGGGGGAAAAACTATTTATTATTGTTCGATTTTATGATTCCAGCGGCAATCTTTTAGTTTTTACATTCTCAAGGCCCATGCACTAATGAATTTCTAAAATCCTTGAAAATTTCAAGTTTAGCACATTTTATGGGAAAAACATAACTGAATTAACGGTTTTCCCCATTTTTCTCTGGCGGCAATATTCCAGGTTTTCAATTCCCTAGGGCCGTGCACTAATGAATTTTATAAAACCCTTCAAAATTTCAAATTTAGGTACAACTTTTTAAGTTTTGCCCCTTCAATTTCAAGAAATACTGACCCGGAACGAGGAATGAACGACGACCGACTGAGACCCCTTTAGATTGCCACACATTATTCCATAGTGATCAAAATTTGCTCAAATTTGGATAATGTTTAATATTGTGGGATGGAATTTGATGTTTCTCGAGAACCTATTTTCTACCCAGAATCCGAAGGATGCGAGGAAGAGTAGACGTTGTATCAACGTCACTGCTGAACAAGACTCCTCTCACTCGTTTTCCTCGCGAGGGAGAGGGATGCAGATTGTTTATTCCTAACTTCAATTCGTTTTTGCGCATTTTTCCTCGAAAGTTAGTTGTGATCCATCATTGAACCTATTTGGGAAGCTCTTCGTTTCAACTATAATTTGGATAGATGAGAATTTCACCCGATTTTAATGACTTTTTGTGTCCAAGTAGCCAGTTGGGCCCTTAAAATTGCTCCAGTAAGATAGTTCGTGATCAGATCATCTCTGTCTTAGTGTTCACGAGGAAGCTATGAGCCAAACTGGTGTGGTAGAAGTTCCCAACATGTATGAAGAAGGTCCTTCTCTTCATTAGAAAAGAGCTGGTCATCGCAGGAGCATGTTCTTAACTACAGGAATTCAATTGTTTCACGATTATTATGAGTTTGTTCCTGGTTCAAGACTTCGTCAATCGGTAGTTTCTATAAATTGCGGTGTTAATCCTTTCCTGAGGGTTGACTCTGTGGTGGATAAAAAGGCTTCTTGTTTCACCAGCTTATCTACTACTAACTGCTCTTTCTCTATCACGTGAATCCGCACTGATCCTCCAGGAAATCGGTCACCTAAATACGCTCTTCATCCCACGGAGTACCGGCATTTCCGACAAAGGGAATTCCTCAATGGGGAAACCCGTTCAAATTAAAATCTAGGACTCCGGGAGAAGGAGACGAAACTATCTGGGTCGCGGGGTGTAGACGCAAGCGCGGCCGCCAAGGACGCCTCCATCCCTACTCCATTTCCCTCTCACTCTCTCTCGATTCCATCATATCGTTCTCTCTCTGTTTTTTTCCTCTCTCGCAAACTCGACTGGTTTTAAAACATCTTCCATGACAAACTCCTCCCCTGACCCCTCTCCGCTCTGACCTTGCCTTCCCAACATCCAGTTTTATTGATATCACCGTCTGTTTACACACCATTGAATATACTTAATTTTCCCTCCGTTCATATTTACTCTTTTCGCGATTCAAGCTTTCATTCCGCTCTTCAATAACACCAGCGGAGAGTGAAAATAAAACACCCATAAAATATTGAGAAAGAGGAACGGAATATCCCATTTTATTACTACCACGAGTTCAAGCGAATCCTCATTACTATAGTAAACTTGATTTATAGCTCTTTCATTGTAATTGAGTGAAACTTCGAGTATAAACCTTGAAATCGCTCCGGTGTTATTTGTATAGATTGATTAAATTACAGTTGAAGTATCTTAAAAATATTTACATTAAGAGTGTTACCTGTTAGAACGACCTTGTTTCAATCACATGATCTGCGGGGCGGAAACTGTGTGCAGAAGAGTGGTACTGGATTGTGTGATTTATACCTGGCTGCTGGGACAGGAATAGAGTGCCCATCCTATAAATAATTTTTTATTTCGATTGTCCGTTAATTTTTCGTTTTTATAAGAGGCTAACCGTCTTTCAGTGGTGTCTACTCCGACCTTGGTGTCATTCATAAGTCTGGTCAGTGACTTTCACAAGTGTATTGCATGGAACATTCTTCAGTCATGAATCAACTGCCCGAAGTGGGTTCTGCAGCTTACCAGAGAGTCATTGCATTTGTAAACTCAGGAGCCACCTGGTTAAGTCATAATACGAAACATCAGTCATTAGGAAGACAATTAGCAGACGGAGAGATAATTGGGATCCTGGAATGAGACATCCTTTTCTGACCAATGAGGAGATCAAACTATTGCCTTGTTTAGTGAAAAGAATTTGAGAGAGATGCCAGACTAGTTGGTGAATCCTTGTCATTAGTGCGCAGATGAAAATAGGTAGCTTTCCTAAAATAACAGACATTAACATGATGGTATATTCATTTCCCTCACAGAATGACTCCAGTTGATCCAAAGTGATGTCTTTCGCTGGTCCGAACTGTTCGTTTACTCTAAAATTTGTTCCTTAGTGGGGACTCTCAAAATTCATGATCTCTATTTTTCAATATTTCCCTAGACCGAATCAACTACGAGATTACTTAGTACAGCAAAACCCTCCGAACGAAATATTTTTCAACGACTGTCCACATCCGTCAATTGCTTAGTTAATTTTACTCAACGCTATTTTAAGCATCTCCAAAAGGGTTATCGGTCTCTTCAACACGCTAGGCTTGTTTCAGTGAAGAAGAGCGGACCTCTGTTATTTGAAACATTTCGACACGCAAATGCGTAAATCATGTCTCCCCTTCCAAGTTGTTCGACAAGTTCAAAAGCCTTGTCAATACCAAGAGATACAACTGGAGTTTTTATTGTTAAGACATTTTGAATTATTAATTTCAATAAAATAGTTCGAAATTTCCTAAGTCACAGTAGAGAACGAAATAAAAATTGGTGAATTATAAGCTTATAAAATACATTTTGGCGAAGTATAAGCTTATAAAATAAATTTTGGTGAAGTATACGAATAAATTGTCAATAAATTCTACTTAAGATTACTTGTTTTTTAGGTCTTTGAACGGCGAAATAATGAAGAAACAATACTTTTGTTATTCAGATGCAGAATGATTGAATATGATCATACTCTGAATTCTAGTAATTTCAAAACGAGAAAAAGTGTACCTGGACGTACTTTTTTCGCTCCGGATCTTCGACGTCGGAAATCATTTTTGCCGTTCACTCATTGAAAGGGTACAATCGAAGACCGAAATAAAATAAAGCGGTTGAATGAATCGGAACATGATATCTAAAACCGAAACTCGAGGTGAGAGACAATAGGTAATTACACGATTGACAAGGAAGGTCGACTGAATAACTCTCGAAATTATGAAATGTTTCATTGGAGTCGCGTTGTGATGCCTCTAGCTCCCCTTACTTCAGCGATTTTTTCACCCTATTTTTATCTCCGTGTTTCACTAGTGTCTATTCATCAATCGCAATCTCTACAGGGTGAACACATGAAGTGGAGCAGAATGCCATCAACTGAGCCAAGATATCATTTTTCAACTTTTTTTTTTAGAAAACCATATTTTTGTCTTTCGCCCCTTTAAAACATTTGTTCTCAACTATCGACAACATTTTCGAAAACAGCTTAAATTTGGCGTAAGACTTGTGTGAACAGTATCACGCTAGAAGTATAATTTCAGCTCAGACAATATCAATTTTGAAAAACGTGAAGTTTCGGTCAACTTTGTAATTTTAACACTTCTTCTAAAGAAATCCTGCAAGTTGTAAAATTACAAAAAATCTGTAAAATTTAATTAGCTTTCCAGAGGTGCACCCAACATTGCGATTATTCTAAAAATTGATGGAGTTATTGCATCTATAATGTGAAAAAACGTGAACTGCTTCAAATACGAGTAAATACGGAAGATGAAGAGTAATAAGTAGCAGCGCGAAAGTATCGCAACGGGTACCCAGGAATGGACCTCTACCCTTCATCTCATATTTACTCGTACTTGAAACAGGTCACGTTTTTTCACGTTTTAGACGTAACTATTCCATCAAATTTTAAAATAATTAAATTTCACAGTTTTTGGGTGAAATTACATGATTTTTTTAGAAGTGATAATATTTTCAAGGTTTTCCGAAATTTAATGGTTTTGGTTAATTATTTTCAATAATGAACCATTGGAATTGAGCAATTAGAAGAAAAAATTACCCCCCCTCCCTCAAACCTCAAAATTTGGTGGTATAGGTTTCAAAGTATTTAGGATCCGCAAATCGAATAATTTTAAAAAAATCCTTCTTTCCGTCTTACGCGTCACTTTCCTTAGTTAACATGAACCGATTTTGATGAAATTTGGTGTTTATGGGCTCCATGATACTCTTCAGCGAGGACGTGGATTGTCATTCACAGAGCTGCTATTGTCCTTTAAACCTGTACACTAGTCTTACAGGCAATTAAATGCTGATTTCGAAAATGTGGTCGAAAATTGAGAAAAGTTGTGTGAAATTTCGTTCTTCACAAAACAGAAAAGCAGAGCGTTTGGTACTGAGGAGGAAGGAATCCAGGAGGATTTCAATATTCGAACGTTATCATAGAATCTATCATATTGCTCTTTTACGTAAGAATTGATAAGAAGTCCTGAATTTTGGATTACGATCTTGATTTTACGTAGTTGGTGGTTGGAAATCGGTTCATTTTTCCGCCTTACATAAGCTGGAAAATCTTGGATCAGAGACTCGGAAAGATCTCTCGCTTTCTGGAGCCGAGGCGGGCGATTAAGGGGATGGAAGGAGGCGAAGACCAAGTTAGAAAAGGATGCCTCGGAAATCACCAGGAATGTGGGAGGAGCTGCTTCGGTTATCTCGGATGTGTCACGGCCCTCCTACCTCCAGCCTCTGCCAGCCTCCCAACTTCCACAGTTCTTGACCTGGCGTTCCACAAGTACTCGACAGACTTTTCCTTTTGACACTCTTCCCTTTTATAGACTGACAACACCTTCCAATGGGGGAAGTAATCGGAACGGGCTGAGGGAAAAATACTCGTATAATTATTTTAGTATCAATCTCTGGTGTCCACAAAACAAAAAATTCGACAACACTAAAGAACCGCTCCAAAATCTCAGTTTCAGCTCTAAAAAGAACTCTCAGAGAAGATATAAAATCTTAGGACCCTACTTTTTCTCGTCAAATCCAAGGGTATTGATCCTTCTCGTAGGATCCAATGGCCCTGCTCCCAATGTTTCAGATCTAAAGAAAGCTAGCTCAAAGAAGGTATATTCCGTCAAATCCAAGGGTCCTACTTCTTCCAGACAAATCCAAGCGAAATGTACGTCATTTCTTCTTCACGTTCCAGCCTAAGGCCCTATATTCACGGTTTCAGATACAAAGAAAGCCAGATGTAGTCGAAGATCTTAAGATCCTACTTCTTTACGACAAATCCAAGGGCAATCTACTTCTTAACGTCAATCTACTAACGAAGTTCCTCATTTCAAGAGGATCAACTCTAATCGGAGACCCGTCATCAAATCCAAAAGCCCTACTTCTTCATCTCTTCCTGCGGTACATCCTGGCCATTCATGAACCACAACTTGAAGTCAATTCCATTTTGTCTGACCAAACTTTCTCCCTGAACATTAGCATGAAGGGCACACTTTCTGTCAGCAGAACAGTTGTGAAAGAGTGTCTGTCTTCACATAAGGAAGTATTTTCGCTTCGCGTCCTCCGCTTGTGAGGTGAGGACTAACGCGAGGGCAGAACGAGAGCTCTAAGAGGGGTTGCGCACCCCTTTCAGATTCATGCACTAGTGGGTCCCTTCACACTACGTACGAGTAGATGTATCGGACATCGTGTTTTGAAAGAACCCTCTACTATAGAACAGCACTTAGTAGCTATATTTTTTAAATGAATACTTCCTCATTCTTCAAGTACTAGTAGCTTCAATGATCCAATTTACAGGACATCTACTAAATGTAAATACCCAACTCACCGAAAGTTTGAGCAACAATCGGACCGAACGAGGTACCTAACGAGAAAATGATGATATATTCGTGCATGTTCAAAAACGTATCAATTCGGGACCAAATCAATTCACAGAGGCCCATCAAGACCTGAACAATCACTGAACATTTCAACGATTTCGGACCTTAGCTTCAAAATAACCATTGTTGATTTGTCTATTGTACACTTACAAATTGATTCCCAGAAACAGTAGGTACTAAAATTGTTCAAAAATGTCCAAAACGTGAAATGCGAGTAGAAATCTTAATATTAGAAGGCTTTGTACCCGAGAAATAGGATAGAGAGACTGGTTTTCTCCAAGCTGTAGTTCCTCACATTTTCTGACTTTAAATTTATATCTTGAAAATTATGTCTTAACCCTCTTTTGGTTTATTATTTTCAATAATGAACCTTTGGAATCGACCAAGAAATTTTTTTTTTACCCTCCCTCAAAATTTGTTGGTTTACGTTTCAAGGTACCTACGTAGAATCCAAAAATCGAATAAAAATTTGGCCGTCCGTCCGCCGTACGCACTTTACTCAGTTAGCATTGACCGATTTTGATGAAATTTGATATGTGAGCTCTATTTGGGGTCTAGTTGTGCCCCGAAGCTTTTGGTTAATGTAGATTACTTCTAAAGGTTGACAAATAAGGGTTGAAATTTTGAAAACGCCGGAACTAAAAAATTTTTGATATAAAGGCATTGTTTTTCCATCAATTTAAGATAGTATTGAAGATTTTTTAGAGACCACGCGAAGCCCTATAGAACAATCCGTTCACTCCCTACGAGAACTTAAGGGTTGGACTTACGATAACTGAATGTTCACATGTACACGGGATTTCAAAAGACCCCATAGAAAAAATCACAAGGGGACAAATTGGGAGATCCGGCCACTGCAAATTGCCCCTGATTGAGATGAGACGTTCTGGAAAGTGTTCCCTGAAAACAGCCATCGATGCTTTTGCGGCGTGTGCTGTTGCACCGTCTTGTTGGAACCAAATGCCCAAAAAACAAAAAAACAAAATCTGTAACACCCAACGACAACAAGATGGCTGTTTTGAGGGAACCTAGAATGGCTCATCACAATCAGGGACAGTGGCTTTGTGATTTTTTCTATGGAGGTTTTTGAAATTCCGTGTTTATGTTAAACGTCCAAGGGTCCTTCAAGATTATCAAGGGTAATCACGGGATCTTCAAGGGTACTCTTCTGAATATGTATAAAGTCTCCAATATGTACTTTCCTTTTGGGTTTTACCTCTGCACATTACTCTTTCTGCGAAACGTGCCTCTTTTTGTGCCTTTGTGCCTTCGCAACTTCCTATATACAATAGGGTCTTCGCAATAAAATCTTGCAAAATCTGTTCCTCAAAAAAAGTTACATAAATATGGAGAAAGATCTGCTAAGTAGGATGACACGGCTCTTCCGAGCTCAATATGATTTCCGCAAGGCATTTAGAACTGTCCTTGACAGACCCCTCGTGGCCATTAGCCAACTCAATGTTGGATCCATTTTGCGCGGAGGCCGAAATCTCTTATTTGTTCATTCAGAATTGAAACGGAAGGATCAATCCGCCCTTTGTTTTTTTAAACATTACAGCGCTGTATCTTTGTTCCTATTTTATAACAGCACCTATGTATAAGTCAGAAAATTGGCCTTCATTAGATATATGCTAACCTGCAATGCAGTCTAGCTATTTTTATACTCTTAGAGGGTCCCTTACGAATTTCATTACCGTTGGACGGGTGCTAGAGTTTGTGCATTTCATTGCGAGACTATGCGTAGTATTATAGTGGTTGGTAGGACCTAGGAACCTAACAGAAAGTACTATAATATAGTACGACATATTATGTCGTGTATGATAGTTCTTATCATACACGACAACTCCAAACTGAAAGATCTAGGATCAATCTCATATATCAAATATTAGACAAGGACTCCATTAGATGTCGAAACGGAAGGGATTTGCCAAAAGTTCAAATTGAATTACCGAAAATTCTAATTGATTTACGCCAGTTTTTTTTTTTTTTTTTTTTTTTTGCCGGGTGGTCGTTCGAAGGTGCGTTATAGTAACCATATGACAACTAGTTGTTCGGGGGCACTATGACGTAGGAGTCCTTTGCCCGGGGGGTCCTTTGAAAGTCTCCAAAATAAAACCTCCCGCGGGGTACAATGACGGGGGGTACATTGCCGTGGGGTCCCTTGATACCATCCCTAATGCGGTAATACCCATGAAATGTCAATATGCAAAATAATTTATTTCGACTTTTAACGAGTTAAAAAAAATACATATAATATATATATAAATATATATAGTATATTATACTTATTGATGAAAATATGACAGGTCGAGGAAGAAGGGTCATATTGGGTGCCCATTTGGAAGTAGAAACGAGGATTATATTGTGTTTTTAAATGTAGCGATTTTACCAAAAAGTACAGTGCAAGACAAACAACTTGAAACAACTATTTCACGCAACTTAATCAAAGATTCGTCACAGTATCTACTCGCAATACCACTTATTTTGCCTCCAAGACGAAATGCTAGTACGCCCTTGAGTGAAATTACGTTATGTTGACCTTGTGGGACAAGACAGGGACGCAGAATGGGGTTATTCAAAGCGGAGTGGTAGGTAGTTATCCAATTTCGCTCCACACATTTGGTTTGTAGTAAATAGTCGTAAATTTCCCACTCTTAACTATTTTTTGATTTCTTAATATTTATTAAAACAATTTTGGCTCAGTATACCTACGTCTATTCCTTGATTCAAGCAAAACTGTTCAAAATCATATCCAGATCGATATTTTCATTACGAAATTTTGAAGGTTAACAATAATTATAATAATGCTGCAAATGTTATTAAATATACTAGTAATACAGAAATCACAAACACAATGTGTACATTGTTTTTAAATAAAATGTACCTCATTAAGTAAGTGATAACTAAGAATTTTTTGTTTTTCATCTGACACAAATTTTTTCACCTCCGTGGTGTCACCACCCGCGTCCTGCTCGGCTCTTATTTGAACTGGTGGTCATTTTATAGAGGCATTCTCCTTCATCCCTCTCTCCCACCCCCACCTTCCTCATCATACCTCATCCCTAGGCCGGCGTCGGGTGAGTCCTGGGCGTCCTCCTCATAATATTTGAATTTTTTTTAATTTTGTTCATTAATGGCGTGCCCCCTACGTCTTTGAGGGGGTTCTTTAAAAAAAAAGACAATGGCAAAGCTATGTTCTTTGCAGACTAGTGATACATATAGAGTAATAATAAACCTTTGTGTAATAACTTGCAGCGTTTTTTAAATTCAGATACGGATTTTGGTGACCTGCAAAATTCCAACTTCTTGGGGCCACCTGGTACAAAAATTTAGCTCGCCCAGCTGATCAAGGAGAGTCCCAGTATCTTACCCAGAATCAGCCATCTTTAGGGATGGTATATCGAATGAAATTTATCGATATGCTGATCAAATGATATATCGATACCACTGATATATCGGAGTAAATGTATCGATATTTCGATATGTCGGACGATCTACTAGGGAAAAAAATGTAAGTACCTTCGTAGGTGAATTAAGACGTTTAAAAACATTACAAACATAATTTTGAAGACATTTATCGACATATCGGAAGATGTACTTGGAAAAACTTGTCGAAGTAAGAAGGTAGGTGAATTGAAACGTTGCTAATATCATTTTGGAAAAAAATATCTATATACTCGACAAATTTGAAGATCTACTTGGAAAAATCGGTCGAAGTAATTATTAACCTACTTCAAAGAAAAACTGGATATGAATTATCGAAATTCATAGTTTAAGAACTGAAAAAAGTGCGAAAATGTAATGGTTTTAGAGCACTATGTCACTAACACAGGGGTTTCGAGGTTGCAAATTTGGGGAAAACTGCCCTCAAGGGTCCTAACAACTTATAAAAATCGTTGATACCGTGGCCATTGCAATATTACATTTATAAATTGGCAAGGAAATACTGTAAGCATGGTCCTTCAAAATTGAAAATAATCGTGAAAACCTGCTTCACTTCGTATAGTAGATAATTTTAATCTAGAGTCGCCTCCATTACTTTTGGCTCAAGTAAAATAATATGCAGCCTTGTGCGCCACTGTAGGTGTAAACCATTCATGTACACAATCATGTCCGAGCTGAAGTCAACAATCAGAAATCGAGCCATCACGTAGGTACCTACGAAAATTGGAATAAAATTAGTACTTGATGTTTTACACAGGTACAGGCGACCCTTCTCATCCATTTATTTTAATATTAATTTTTACTTGTTGAAAAAAAGTCGCGATATTATCGGTAAATGTATCGATATTGACCGATAATATCGGTTCTCTACATCGATATATCAACTGCAATATATCGATTTCATATATCGATATATCGTTGCCATTCCTAGCCGTCTTATAGGTGACCTACAAAATGTCAGCTTCTTGGGGGCCACCAGATGCAAAATTAGCTTGCCCAATAAAGGTTTGAAGGTCAAAAGTGTTTTCAGTTGAGCGCGATAGTACTAAGAACGGTGTTACAAAACATCTTAATTGATAATCCGAGGAAGACCTTCAGGATTCTCGCGAAGCTTCTCGATTATTCCAGAATAATATTCCAATACGACCGTATTCACGAGTTACGAGGAATTTGAATTGAGCCCTCGTGGAAATGGATTCATCGTTACTCTGAACGACCTCAAAGAAACAACTGCGGTTCGCCGAACCGCCCCGTGCGCTTTTCAAATTAAAATACAGAGGTAAAACCCGACGGTTTACTGGGGAGCGCAAGTGGGGATCAAGAGGGAGCGAGAGAAGCTACGAGGAATCGACCTGCGGGAGGCGGTCGGACTTTTCTGAGTCACCGTCGAATCGGGGGGGAGTTCCCCGTACTCGTACGGAGTTCCCTTGAAACTGATAACTCGAGAGCCAAAATCCTCAGAAACGCTTGAGGGATCAATTGATCCCCAAACGTCTCTTCTGAGGCACTCGATAATGTCCGAGCTACGAGTACTCCAGTAGATTAGATATTGTTAAGCCCTTTCTTACAGTACATTTTGAGTTGAAAAGTCCATTCATGCAGTAAGAGAGAATTTTCAAAAACATCGTTAAGAAATGGTTAAGAAAATCGAAATATAAGCTATATGATAGAGTAACCAGCCTGGTGGCTGTGGCACATAGCACGAATAGTCAAAATTATACAATCAACAATCTCTTGGTTGTTTTTTTTTTAAATGGCTAAATTCGGTAAAAATATTTCCCTGAAAATCCGTTTATTCAAGCTGGACGATTGCAGCCTTTTTCTTGTTATTGTAGATTCAGTTGGTGGTGGAGAGAACTAGTAGACTAAAGATTAGCTAAGTAGTGACCCTAAGAATGTGAATATTCATTACTCAGGTACCCAAATTCAACTAATTATTTTATTATATAGATTACCCGTCCGCATAGAATTGATTACCTACTAGCAATAACATCGCTACGTGAGAGTTGTGGCAGCCTTCATTACGAAATTCATTATTGGTTGCTAAGGAAACCCGACTGAGTGACATGAAACTCTATCGAAACTTTCCGAGTCCATGCGCCAAAGTAAAGACATAAAACGTCAAAATTGCTCAATTCTATAAACGCTTGCAAGCGAGTCTCCAATGCATTGGGAAATTTTGTGTCTTTAGTTCCCACCATAGGTAAACACTTTATCATTAGGTTCTTGTAAACACGCTCTGAAAATTGCCTTTGGAAACAAGCAATGGGCATTGTTTACTACATCCATTAATAACATTAATAAAAGTAAAATTACGACATAAGTACCAAGAAAAAGTACGAAAGAAATGGTGATAAATCGAGAGCTTTCCAACGAATTGTGAACAATTTCTGTCCGTTTTAAATTAAAAAAGTATAATTTTCCTATAAAGGGCTTGGTTGTACGTAAAAATCATCAGAAATCAACTGTAACGGCTTTTTATAACGTCCAAATTTAAGACATAAAATGTCAAAAACTTTCAAAATTCTCTTCTCGTCACTTCGAACTCATAGAGTACCCACACGTATATTGTGTTTTTTCGATTTTCAGTAAACCATGCCAACGTGGGCACTGGGTATGTTTGAATACGTCCTACTTGTTTCTTGAAGTACTTGTGCTTACCAACCAGGTACCATAGGAGAAACTGACCCAAGAATTGGTCTAGTTTGGCATCTAAGATTTTACGAGGACTATAGTGATGGGTCTTCAGGAATTTTTCGTCTCCGTTACACTCGTTCTAGTACACACGTGTAACGGTTACAATTAAGCGTTCCAGTTCCATTGAGCGGTTCATATCGAGAGGCATATGACGAACGAACTGAACTTCTAACGGTGGCTGCAGCTCCACTAAGCGTTCCATCTTAGTTGCGTCGTAAAACTAACCATTATCAGCTCTGTTGTCAACCTTATCAATTTTCCTTTTTTTCTTGGTGATTTCAGCATAATTGTAATTTCTTGATGTTCGTAAATTTTTCAACAGTGTTTTGTTTATTATTTTTAATAATGAACCTTTGGAATCGACCGAGAAAACTTTTTTTTAACCCCCTCGAAATTTGATGGTTTACGTTTCAAGGTACATAGAATCCAAAAAGTGAATAAAACTTTGGCCGTCCGCCGTACGCGGCACTTTCCTTAGTTACCATGGACCGATTTTGATAAAATCTGGTATATGGGCCCCATTTGAGGTCTAGTTGTGCCCGGAAGCTTTTGGTTGATGTCAGTCACTTCTGATAAGGGTTGAAAAATAAAGGATGAAATTTTCAAAACGCCCTAGCTGAAAAACTTTCGAAATAAAGGTATTTTTTCATCAAGTTGAAATAGTATTGCATTTTTAGAATCGAATGAGACTTCCCAGAGCTCTATAGGACCAACCGTTCGCTCTCTATCAGAACTTAAGGATTGGTCTTACGATAAATCACAAACACAAGTGTGAATCGCAAAAGAGGCCTTATCTCCGATCAAAAGCTGACCAAAATGCGATCGCCTTTCGTTTCTTTGAGTTGTACTCAGTTCTGCTTCCTTAGCAATAAGTGGTCAAATTTCCTAATGAAGGCACCTAAAATTCCCTTTTTGTCAAATTTAGTGTGAAGCGTTTATATATTCAAAATATACTTGATTGTGAAGCGAAAATATGGTTGGTAGGTAGTGACAACGGCAAAGCAGAGGAGTGATCTATAAAGAAAAATAAATTACAAATAAAAATATAATATGTGTAATTTTCAGTGTTTTTGGTTCTAAATAATAGGGTCCATCACTTCTTCAAAAGGATAGATACACAATCAAAATTTTGTAGTAGGTAGACGTCGGTGTGGATGTCACTCACTAGTTTCATCCTGGAGCGCTGATGAAGGTAATATATTGACCGAAAGCTCATCATAAGAGGAATGAGTCTCTGTGTGACCCTTGTCCCGATCAATTGTGATCATTATGAATTTTCGTTGAATAAATTATTAATACTGGTGCCTCGAAGTTCAGCAGTTAGAACGTAAATTCTGACACCATATATCCAGCCCATATTGCTGCCCTCCCCCAATTGTGTAGGTAATACCACCTGTCTTTAAAGTTTGAGCATGGAGTGTCTGGTTGTATCTTTTATTTGATATAAATAATTTGGGGAGTGAGAAGTGGTTTGGATTTTAAACGTTCCACTGGAAGTGGCAATTGTAATGAGGTGTAACTGTAACCGTTCCTGAAACGATAACCTTAGATAATGTTCATCGTAACGGCTCGAGCTGGAATGACCCATCTCCAGTAAAACTGGTCCAAAGTACTGGTAATAAAACCAGTGGAAACAAGTCCAAAAATGTAAACTTTTCGCCTGTTCGGAGGGAAACTGGCGCACCAGATTAGCTTGAAAGAAGCACCATTTCTTTTCTTAGACCAGTTTCTCTACCAGGAGCTACCTAGTTCCCATCAAATTGTATAGAAGCAAAAACAAAGCTAATAAAACTCGGAAAATCGACCAAACCTTGTAAAAGAATAAAGGAAAAGACGAAACACGGAACGAAGATTACAACCAAAATAACTTTCGCCGAATCTTTTTTTAGTCGATTATAAAATAATAACTCGTAGAATCCATCGGAATATCGTAACAAAACCGGGTCTTTGTCTGGGGTTGGACAGTATTATCCCAGTACACTCGATTCGTTAGAGCTTTAATGTAAATTATTTGTAATATGAAATGAAATATTCATTGACAATGAAAATAACTTTGCAGCAATCCTCCCGTGAATTATTACTGTTATGAAGACTTTACTAAATTAGGCCGGAGCTCTTTGTTGTCACCAGGACCCCCTCTCTCCATTTTACTCGTTCTACTGAAAACGTATTCAACGTAATAATCTGATGAATTAATTTCCAGAAGCTGCATAGGAATTTGTTGATAACGTTAATTCTATTTCCTACACTGGGGTGACCAAAGCTTTGATACCTTTTTTCTAAAAAAAATTAACTTCTATTGTCAAAAATGGAAATTGTTCTCTATCTCTATATTTTCCTGTTCGTTCGTTTGTGCTGATAATGTTTGTTTCTATAGGGAATTTGCCTTAATTTTAGATTCTGGAATTTCTATAGAATAACGTACAACACCAGGAATACCCAAGTGAGAAAAATACCGTAAAAAAAATGCCTAAACAAGTGAAGCCTCTGTTAAAAACACTGCAAATTATTACACAAAGGTTTATTAGTTTTCTGTATAGATCACTCGTCTGTAAAGAACACACCTTCGTCATTCCCACTACCTACCAACAATAGGTACTACCTACTACATAGTACTTACTTCACAATTAGGTTCATTTTGAAGACATAATCGCTCCGCTCTCAATTCGTTGAAATGAGGAGTTGAGGTTGCCTTAATTATAAGGAAATGTGATTGATTACTGGTTGCTATGGACCCAAAACTGAGGACGACTCGAAAATAAGAAAAGCTATCGTATTTCGGTCAGCTTTTGAACGGAGTTAGACCTTTGTGCGATTCACAATCGTGTTTCCGATTTATCATAAGTCCAACCCTTAAGTTCTCATGTGGAGCGAACGCTTGGTCCTACAGAGCTCTAGGTGGTCTCATTCGATTCTAAAAATCCAATAATATTTTATATTTATGAAGAAACAATACCTTTATATAGAACATTTTTGAGCTAGGGCGTTTTGACAATTTTATTCCTTTTTTTCTACCCTTAGAAGTGACTGACATCAACCAAAAGCTTCGGGGCACAACTAGACCTCAAATGGAGCCCCTTATACCAAATTTCTTTAAAATAGGTCCATGGTAACAAGGAAAGTGGACACACGGACGGAAAATTTTTTTATTTGATTTTCGGATTCTATGTACCTTGAAACGTAAACCAACAAATTTTGAAGGGGGGAGGGGGTATAACAATGTTTCTTGGTCGATTGCAAAGGTTCATTATTGAAAATAAAAAACCAAAAACACCGCAAAAATCGAGGGAGGATGAGGGCCGGGCAGCGAAAACTCGGTTCGGGCCTTCGCGAAAATGACGCAAAAACCTTCACTCCTTTCTTTCCTCTTTGCTCAAAAACGTGTCAGCTGTACGTCTTGGCTGACACATATCTAAGTCCATGAATGTAAGCAATAAGAAATGAAACAGTAAGTCAAAAACTTACATTGAAATGGTCTCCACAACAATAAAACTGGATTTTGGAAGGTGGACGTCAACCATTTCTGCCTTTTCTCTCACTGGTATATGTTCGGCACACTGACAAATACTTAGTTTCTCTTACAGACATCATTCGCGCACCCCTTCATGAAACAATGTTTTTTCTTCCTCCTCCATAATGAGTTTTCACTTGAGCTTTACTTGAATCTCGACTGATTATACTTGAATGAACACTGTATCGTGTTTATTCTTTGTTTACATAACCTTCTCGCGGATAACCCGAGAGAGAAGAAAATCACCGAGCAATGGAATCAGATTGGTTAGGCAGGCGGATACGTCACAACATGGCTGCCCCCATACAAATTGCCACTACATTTAAAATTTCCATGTTCCTTAAATTTTCTAATTTTTTTTGTATGCCTTTTCAAGCAGTACATTGGTAAACAGTACTTTGGTTTTCTTCCATATTAGTGAACTCTCTTTCGAAAAAAATAAATTCAAAAAATGTGAGGTAAATTTCCCATTTAATGTGGTCATGTAGGCCTTATGTTGAGAAAATGATTGAGAATGACGCCTGTTCTGTTTATTTCAGTTAACCTGACTGGAAGCGGTCGTGTTGACATGTCCTGCTTCGACCTTTTGAAGGTTTTGGGCACTGGTGGTAAGTTCTATCATTTTTAAATTCCACGTTTTGTACTTTATAATGATATATATCGCTGACATTTACAAATTATGAAATTGCATAACATTTTAGTATGTTACTTTTAGGTATTTGGTTACGATAACTTGAAACCTAATTAAAGCCATTGTATTTGGGCATGTCCCGTTTCTACCATAATAAATAAAATAAATAAATAAATAAATAAAGCATAATACACAATTGAGTCCAGTACTGCAATCTACTTACTACTCAGCACGCTGCTCAAATATCTGTGACCATCTTAAATGCGAAATTCATATTAGAGTAATTTACTTCAACGTTGCCCTGCAATTATTATTGTCGTTGTTAACAACACCAGTTAGCACCATGTCCGGAGCCTTCCTATTTATGTCTAATTGGCTCTATAGTCATGTGTTTAGGTTGCATAAACCACAGTTGTCAACCTCCGACAGTTATTATTTCCTATTTACTGGAACTAATTAGTTTCAGTCGTGATTTTTATTGCCCTCGACAAGCGCAGGCGCCTTGATAGCTATCTGCGCTTATGACACTGCACTATCACGTGTTAATGGTTCCGTGGAAAGGAATTTTCCTTACCGAAATGCGAATTGAGAAAATTTCCGACTGTTTGTCTGTTCTAGTTAGTACTGCTCGACTACAACAAATCAAGGTTGTGATTCGATGTCAATCATTCGGTTTAATGAGTTATGACTAGATGGCATAACTTCACGTCTTATAGAATAAACACGGTATACAGGGTGTCCCATGTTAAGGACCGAAAAACTTTGGGAGTCGATTTTACAACTAATTTGAGTAAGAAAGTGTCTCTTGGCAATTTTTCGTTAGACGCTTAATTTCCGAATTATTTCAGTTACGATTTAATTTACGAGCAATTCAAAATCTAATTACACCGTTGGATAGGGCGTCAAATTTACCATCTTTCTAATGGTTATACAAAAAAATTTGTAAGGTCGTGAGGGGTGAAAAATCAACTCGTAAAGTCATTTTTGTAAAATTGTCAAAATTTCCTACTTTTTCTTTTGATTGCTAAGGTTTTACTTCCAGATGATTTTTCGCGTACCTCTACATCAAAAACGGCGCAAAGATTTCAGCTTTCTAATGGTATAATTTATTTTAATTTTACTCCGCTAATTAGGGGTGAAATATACATGTGAAAAAGCGTGCTAAAAAACGTGGTTGCGCTTATGGAAATCAAGGTTTCTGGTTCGTTGGGCCTCGGGCAGATTTGACGAATTAGGGGTGGAATTCTTCGTAATTTTCAACGCTACTAGACTGATTCCATCACCGTTGGTATGTGAAAGCTCAGTATTGAATTTAGGTCGGTCCGAATCTCTTTTTTTAATTTACTTGGTATTTATGCACGAATTCTCGCAACTTTCTCGATTGTATGAAAAAAAGAGATATCTCATAAAGAATAGCGTGTCGATGTGGAATAAAAATTAAAGATAAATAATGATATTTTGGAGAAAGTAACGTACTTTGATGAAGATAAAGATTATTTTTGTTCATAAATATCATTTTTACTTTTTCCAAAATATCACTATTTATCTTTAATTTTTATTCCACATCTACACGCTATTCTTTATGAGATATCTCTTTTTTCATACAATCGAGAAAGTTGCGAGAATTGAACATTCAATTCGTGCATAAATACCAAGTAAATTAAAAAAAAAATGATTCGGACCTACCAAAATTTAATACTGAGCTTTCACATACCAACGGTGATGGAATCAGTCTAGTAGCGTTGAAAATTACGAAGAATTCCACCCCTAATTCGTCGAACCAGCCTGAGGCCCAAAGAAACAGAAACCTTGATTTCCATAAGCGCAACCACGTTTTTTAGCATTCAAACGTATTTTTCACCTCTAATTAGCGGAGTCAAATTAAAACAAATTATACCACTAGAAAGCTGAGATCTTTGCGCAGTTTTTGATGTAGAGGTACGTGAAAAATCATCTGGAAGTAAAACCTTAACAATCAAAAGAAAAAGTAGGAAATTTTGACAATTTTACAAAAATGACTTTACGTGTTGATTTTTCACCCCTCACGACCTTACAAAATTTTTTGTATAACCACTAGAAAGATGGTAAATTTGACGCCCTATCCAACGGTGTAATTAGATTTTTAATTGCTCGTAAATTAAGCGAGTTATGGTCATTTTTATGGCTTATGGTCGAAATCACGAAAAAAATCTTAAAACTGAAATAATTCGGAAATTAAGCGTTTAACGAAAAATTGCAAAAAATTGCAAAAAGACACTTTCTTACTAAAATTAGTTGTAAAATCGACTCCCGAAGTTTTTCGGTCCTTAGCATGGGACACCCTGTATATCTGTCCTGTTTGTATCTAATCAAGATTGATTGTTCACCCAGTTATGCAGAGCACCAACACCTCTCACTAAAGTGAATTGAAAAGAAAAAATGTTTCTCCCTGAATCACGTGTCAGCCATGTTTGAACCCGGTAGGCAGATAGGAGAACAAGTGCACAGAAGGCCGTAATGGGATGTGCTCCGAGCCATCAAAAGGTTTTAATGACCTCTTCCTTGCGGCATTAGGAAGGCAGCTTGCTTCTCCCTTGCGCATTCTTGAGGGACCCTCGACCCTCTACGAGCAATCCTGGAATGATCCAGGTGCTCGGCTCAACCGAGCTCGCTTGTTCCAAATGAGATGCGGAAACTCTTTAGTGCTATCTACCGCATTTTTTTAATTCTCAGATGCTACGAATGGTATTGCGGGTTTCTAATTTATAGATTCACGGAAGAGGCAATGGTAGATCTTCTGAGGTTATACTGCTGAGTAGCTTCTTATTCAGATGGGAAGAAAGTTGGTGTCAAGCTAGTTGCATTTCACTCAGGTTAATCACCAATAGTCGGGCAAGAGAGCTCAATGGACTCATAGGGAATAACTACTAAGTAGGAACTATTAGGAGTAGCCAAAAAATAATTGTCATTTTGGACATGTTTTGGTACCTTTCAACCCTCTCAATCAAACGCTATTTGATACCACCCTAAATTAAATTAATTTACCATCATTCGTTTCGTTATGCACATCCA
Source organism: Apolygus lucorum (assembly GCA_009739505.2). Taxonomy (NCBI): domain Eukaryota; kingdom Metazoa; phylum Arthropoda; class Insecta; order Hemiptera; family Miridae; genus Apolygus; species Apolygus lucorum. The sequence continues at coordinate 75,680,921 of CM019176.2, read as the reverse complement.
GCACTTGACTCAAAGGCTAATTGAAATTTTCTATCAAAATTATCTTGCCGGTGTGAGACCTTAATTTCAAATTTAAATGGTCGTGTTTGAGAGCTATTATGTGACAGCACAAATCTGACGATTGAATTGGCAATTTTTAATTTTTCAATAGTTCACTCCATACTGTTTCCTGTTTTGTCTGAGTCATGTTGCTGACCCTACAACTCAAAATGAACGTAATATGAATTCTAAATCGTAAGTCTCAGTGGAGTGAAACACTATTACCTAAAATATGGTGTGCCTTTAAGAAAATGTCCTTGTGATTAACGACCAATGTACTTTAAAATACTTGTCCCAGAGTATACAACTCCCATTCCTGCACATAGAAATATTATAAATGTCTATGTAGACATACCTACTTGATATGGTTTGTTCTCACCATTCATGAAAACAGCTGAAAGGCTGTTAACAGATAAAATTGTAAATCAGCAAACAAAACAATATTCAATCAAAAATATTTGAGATTTCCCCCCATATTTCGAAAACGAAAAATTTGCCTCCAACATTTTTCACAACGTAGTGATCCAGAGGGCTGATTTTTAGTGAATACTTATACAATTATTCTGTGTTGGCCTCGTCGAAACCGCCATATTTCATCTCAAACCAACACTGCTGCCCCACAGAGTACTGGAGACAAGTTAAGCTGCTGCCCTCAATCCTGTAGTGAACGTACAAGTGCAGCCTTCCTTGTAAACCATCGAAGAGAACCGAAATCACGTAGCCCCACTTTCCCGGTTGTCAATGGAGCAGGGTAGGATTGTTAGAAAGTGAATTCCAGTCTGAGCAGTCTGGTCACCGCATTTCGTAAGGTACAGGTTCCCATTCACTAGTTAATCATGGGAATCAAAAGTACCCTATTAGTGGATAAGTGTAAATTATGTTCTCCTCGTACGGATAATGATGCAGCTAAACATACATTAGTTTGAAAAGGTTAAGGAGGAAAAAACTATTTCCTGTGAGTTTCTAGGTGCTCCAAATAAATAACGAGGTTTTTATACAATGACTAATTTTATGTCAAGGTTTGGAGGAAATTGAACGATCGCCATAATCTCAAGTAAAAGAAAATCATGAATCACACATCCATAATAGAAAATCGTAAATTAAACTCCAGTATAAATTACGTTATCAAGTACCCGGTGCTTATACTTAAATACTTTGTAAACCTAAATATTCACCTAAGGTTAACTTAGCTTTTAAGAGTGCCTATTAGAGTAATGGATATGGGTTTTGAGGGAATGTTCGTCGGGAAGGAACTTGAAGCTGATAATGTAGGCACACACGGTAGAAAACTGAGAGGCGAGCGGTACAGCTTAAAACGAGAATCTTAAGGCACTATAAATAATGCAGTCTTAACGAGCACTCGTCCCATGAATACAAATTGCTCCAAGTTTCTCACGTTACCGAAAGCATTATCCATGTTTAGCTGTCAGCGTGTGCCTTCTTATTCGACAACTCGACAGAGTTTCGAAAAATTGTGTCGTCGGAGGTGCCTACAGAAAACAAAAAGGTTCGGCCTCTCCGCCTCCTACGTTTATTGTACAAATGTATGGAAAAACGCACGTAGAACAGATTTGTTAGGGCCTCTATACCTTTATCAGCTTACTGTTTGTCCACCACTTGAGGGAAACTGGATGGTTTAGTGGTATAGTTCCTAGACTGCCCAAAGTAGTGTCTCGAAACTTCTCTCAGTTGTTTCATATCCTTGAATTGATGCTTTCAGCTAGTCTATTTTAAATTTTCTATCCACTACTCCCTGTGCCACACCAACCTTGTCAACTCAATTTAAAATCTACGTTGGTGTGACCATATCGTTGAGTAGAGAATTTAGGAGTCAGTATTTTTATGTCTTTATTGGGGTGCATCCATCGGCATACACCGTCGTCTTCTTCAGCCTTCATAAAATTAGGCCTAGGGCTCATCCCATAACAAAAATTTGACGAAACAAAAAATGTAACAGCCAATTTTATGGAGGCTGAAGAAGGCGAGGGTGCACGTCGAAACATGTACCCCAATAAAGGCTTATCAAAAAAGGCCCGTTAATAAATAAATAAATCAAAAAAGACTCCGAAATTCTCGAACTCTCGGTAGGGGTGTCCTAATAGCTTCAAATCAAATATTTCAATAATTTTCCATAATAAGCCTCATGAAATCCTCGAGAACAGCTATTGACTATTCTCGAGAAAAGCTATTTCCTATCCTCGAATCTCCGGCCAATCAACTACTAATTTTGTTCCGTTGGATAATATGATATGAAGTTTCCACAAATTCTACGTATTATACGCTGTAAGCAGCACCATCCGTTGCGCTGTAAAGGTCTTAGGTAACTTTGATATTCAAAACATTGTTGAAAATATCACAACCTACGAGTAGAATCCTTCAAGACATTGCATTCGGAAATTATTTTATACTAAGCAGCAACTAATAAAATTGGAATTGATATTTTTTGAAACGTGTAGTGTTATGTTTTTGATTACAGTTCACACTTTACTGCCGATTCTTTTTCCATTTTAAGTTTTATCATAATACGTAATAAGATTTGAGAAAAAACGGATGAAACAGAAAAATAAATTAGTTTTTGATTGTTTTGTTTTCGATGTAGACAGAAAGTGAGATGTTGACGAAGATCGTAATTAGACCGCTACAAAATCGAGTAACCTACAAAGAAGAATTGTATATCTACTTTCTTCTTATAATATCTACCCCTCCAATTTCTTCCCCAACAAAACCCTTATAAGTATCACATCATTCATTCAGAACAATTTTAGTTGTTTTGAAGCTTTTGCGTTCAAGATATTTGTTGATATATTGTACTCGTCATTATCTCGACTCAATTCCTTTTCAATCAATCAATTATTCATTGATTTTGCTGCTTCCTAATAAATTCAATGTTCGCGATGGATTGTTGACAGAGTTGTCAATTCGAAGACCATCCTTGTGAATCTCGTATTATACAGACTGTGAAGGTTCCCTTCAACGTCTCCTCTATCGACTCCAACGCAACTTGATGTAGGTCAGTAGGTCGTGATGGTAATGGCGTAACTTGATGTAAGGAAGTTGAGAAGAGATTTCTGCGTTGGCAAGGAAGTGGGCGAATGGAATCAGAAGAGAAAGCCACATCCCGAAACTGGCGAACACGTACCGGACTCTCACTTCTTGAAGGGATCTGCGAGACATAAAAAAACGCTGTTTCAGAGGGTGCTTTTATACTAGAGGTTTTTTCGGAGTGGTTTTTTGGGGTGATGTTATTTTCTTGCGAATCAGGTTTTCTGTACTATAATGAATTGCAATTTCAACAGTATGGAGAGGTGACTCCAAGAACAGGTGCGGTGTTAGACGTTCATTTTGGTTTGAACAAACTGTGAGTCTCAAAAATGCTCCTTGAATGAGCTGGTATTTATCACGGAACACCTCTGACTCACAATCGTTCGTTCTGGAGGGTATTTCTAATGCACTAAGGTCAGCTTCGAGGTTGGTAATTCACAGGTTCCCTCTAGTGCACCTCAAGACCTCGTCAAGGTTCAATTGGATAGAATCTGAGGGAGGTAGTCCTCGAGACCCACAGCTGGAGGAGGGACTCAGGAACTGGAAGGACGCCCGTCGCGAAACGATCTTAACCTCCTTCAAAGGACCCTCGGATCCACCGATTTTGTTTTTGGTTTATTATTTTCAATAATAAGCCTTTGGAATCGAGCAAGAAAAAATTTTTTTAACCCCCCCTCAAAATTTGAAGTTTTACGTTTCAAGGTACGTATCCGAAAATCGAATAAAAAAATTTCCGTCAGTCCGCCGTACGCCGTACGCCGTCCGCCGTACGCCGACGCGGCACTTTTCTTAGCAACACTGGACCGATTTGGTTCAAATTTGGTATATGGGCTCCATTTGAGGTCTAGTTGTGCCGCGAAGCTTTTGGTTGATGTAGGTCACTTCTAAGGGGTGAAAATTAAGGGTTGAAATTTTCAAGAGTGCCCTAGCTCGAAAACTCTCGAAATAAAGGTATCGTTTTTTCACCAATTTTAAATAGTACAGAATTTTTAAAAATTTTTGAGACCACCCGGAGCTCTGTAGGACAAACCGTTCGGTCCCTACGAGTATTTGAAGGTTTTCCTTCGATAAAACAGAATCATGAGTGTGAATCGCAAAAGAGGTCTAATCGCCGTTCAAATTTTATCTGACTAAAATGCGATCGCTGTTCATTTCTTCGATTTGTATACAGTTTTGCCTTCTGCGTAACCAGTAATCAAATTTCCATATCAAGCTTTCTATTTTTCGAATCGAGTGTGAAGCGTTTAGTTCTTTCTAATAAACTTGATTGTGAAGGTGTGAAGCCATTACAGTGTGGTAGGTAGTACCTACCAATAGTTGGTAGGTAAAAAAAAGTTGGTAGGTAAAACAATGTTTGTAGGTAAAAAACGCTGCAAATCATTGCTCACTGATCAGCTGAGTGAGCTCCGCAGCCATTTTCAATGCTATTGAATGGAAGTGCTCTCCCAGGCGTCTCCAGCATTCGAGGATATCTTCTTCACTCCTCACATCACTGATCAGCTGAGTGAGCTCCAAAGCCATTTTCAATCCTATTGAATGGAGGTGCTCTTCCAGGCGTCTCCAGCATTCGAGGAGATCTTCTTCACTCTTCAGATCACTGATCAGCTGAGTGAGCTCCAAAGCCATTTTCAATCCTATTGAATGGAAGTGCTCTTCCAGGCGTCTCCAGCATTCGAAGAGATCTTCTTCACTCTTCATATCACTGATCAGCTGAATGAGCTCCGAAGCCATTTTCAATCCTATTGAACGCAGGAGCTGAAATTTGAGAGGGAAGGTCAAGGGAGAATACAGATGGTGGTAGGTGCTATTGATGGAGAACCAGTGATCTATACAGAAGAATGATCTATACAGAAAATAATAAACCTTTGAGCAATGATTTGCAGCGTTTCGATTTGGAAATTACTGTCATCAAAATACTAATTTATAACAGGTAGTAAACCTGAGATTGATATTTATATTGATGAGATTTCCTGCTTCTGTTTCGTTTTGGAATTTTGAGAAGGGCAAAGAGGAACTGCTTGCGAGCGGTTCTGCCCTCTGTCTCAAGCTCTAATCCTCAGCTCATACTATTCAGGATAGCATGAAGTTCAATCAGCACTTCAATATACTGTCAGTAAATGGTCCATAATAATGGCTTTCAAAACTCCTTTGTACTCGTACTAGGTCAGCTCAGAGTAGACCCAAAACTTCAAAAGGAATCTAACGCATAGTTCCATCTACGGAAAATTCACAAGTACTCGGTTTCTTGCATAAGACCCAGGCAGACACTATCACTCTTCCTTTTCAGACAAAGTGAACCGCTGATACGTGCATTTCAAATTCAAACAAGATCACTAGCCCATTATTTTTTGGAAGCCGTCCTTGAAACTCGCGTGATGAGTGTACAAATACAGTAGATTCTGTTTACACCGATGCCGGATATAGTGATAGGTCGGATGTAGCGATGGGATTTGCATCAGAGCGTGCATGTTTCTTATACCAATCCTCTGTCTTTTTCTGTTCCGGGTGTAGTAATGTCCACTTATAACGATATTAATATAACAGTTCCTTGAGCATCTACTATAATAATATTATAGTATTATAGTATTTTATATTATAAAATAAGTCGGCACCCCTTGACCATCCTACAAAAAACATCGTTCTTCCAATTGAAAGAAATTTTTTTCATCTCTTTAATTCAGAGTTACATCATTGTTCATTACTGATGTTTGCATAATGGCAGCTAAGAGTAGATGATGTTAAGTGTCATTCGTTGAGCGAGAGATAGTATGTGCTGTGTTGATGAATCGTAGGAATGTGTCGTTGGTTTTACGATTTTGATGCTATCATTTCTAAAACACAATAAATTTTGTGCCAGATGTGTGAACCTCATATTCGAACCTCATACTCGATCACCCCGAACTTTCAATCGAACCTCATACTCGATCACCCCGAATCCACGTCGAATACAATCGCTCATGATGAAGATTGAATAATTCAATAGACAGGCTGGTATCGTTCCTCCCCTGACCCTCATTTGTGCAGTTCTAGTTGGGCAAGAAGTTGAAGACTTTGGTGGTGAATCGCTGACGCGGTTACCAGTCAATCCGCTCCGCTATGGTAAAATCGATGGATACCACCCCTTTCACAATTCACTTATCCGAATACGCAGAGCTGAGTGACCGACTGCAATCGGTCTCGAAATGAACCGGACACCCCTTGTTAGTGGAAACGTCAAATGCCTACCATGATTCCCACACTGTAGGCTCTCAGAGTTCAGTCCAAATGCGGTAAATCCGCTTCAACTTTGCTCGAAATGATCAACGTTGAAATTACACATTTGATTTTCGATTTAACATAGGTACTATTGAAAATGATCATGGAAACTTGACAGTACCAATCTACCTTGTGCACACATAATGTATATACATGAGTACCGAGAATCATTTCTTTTTAAGTAGGTAGTTATCACAGCGAAGTTTGGTCAAAGAACTCCATTGTATACTCAAGGAACAAGAAGCTTATTTATGTTAAAAGTATCACATACATAGGTACCACAAACCACATACCATAAAGTCGGTAACGTTTTAAGACGAAATGCATAAAAAAAAAGGAAGAAAATGTTGGAATTTGTGAACACATTAGCCAATATTAAAAACATGGAAACAAATGTTGAATCTCGTGTTGGCAATGTACAAATGACTTAAATTTGCAGAGAAGTTTCCACTCAGTGACAGTTAAGTGTCACCTCGACACAGTTGTGGTGACTTCAGTAGTTATGGAGTCCCAGCATGTTCACTGTTTTGGCGATCTGGTTTGTCTGACCAAAAAATTGTTTCTCCCAGATCGAGTAATGAAATTTACTGTTAATTTATCACCCTCAACTTTCTCCACGATCCCTGAAAAATTTGATTAGAGATAGGTAGGTACCAAGGTGTATAGCATTACAGTGGACATAACATTTTATTATAACAATATCATAAATATAATATTATAATGAATGATGTTGAAAATAATTTGTATGTACAAATTAAAAAATGGTGAAATAGTTTGTATATGGTGATATGGTATTACAGTGGACATAACATTATATATATATAGTATCATGTATAATTCATATATCATCATGAAGAGTGTTGACAATAATTCGTATTTACATTGGCGATCTTGTGAAAAACCTAATGAGTCTCGTTCTTTCTACATTTGCATGCTGATCACGCTGATATTTTCGTCACGAAAGCTCCTATTCGAGTCATACGACAAATACCCAATCCTTAAAAATTCAGAATCACCCTAAAATTCGAGAAGAAGACACGACTTGTGAAAGATATTATTGCCAAACTCATGTCATGAATAGTGTTGAAAACAAGTTGGGGAGTTACCTGTTTGCACTCGTGTGATCTTGTTAGGTCGAGGTCTAGTCACGTTTTCTCTGACTTCCCGTCCCTTCTGATCGTGTTTGTATTCACCAGGCTGGGTGTCAACATCTGCAATCTGTTTAAAATATTGAGTTATTCAAGGGAATTTTTTAAAATTTTTATAAAGCTTTTATTGCACCGAGTAGATACATTAACAATATAAATCTGACGACAATACATTTTTCAGGACCTAAGATACATAACGCTGTTCCGTGTCACTCGAAACTATCACATTCACTTCCTACACAAGTTTATGCGGTTTTAGATGCTTAAGACTTCGAGTTAGATCTTGCACATCTAGGAGCTTTACAGCTTCCTCATCGCATGATCTTTCAGTCTGGCAAGATAAGCCGTTGCTCGCTTTTTAATCACTTCATCCACACTGTCCACTTGAAGTTGGCGGTGAAGAGCATCATTTCGGAAGTACCACGGCGCATCAGTGATACATCGTAGTACAGAGTTCTGGAAACGTTGGATGATCTGTCTATTGGTTGGAGCTGTGCAGCCCCACAACTGCACTCCATACATCCAAACTGGCTTGAGTACTTGATTGTACAGAAGCAGCTTGTTACCGATGGACATGGTGGAACGTCGGCCGATCAGCCAGTATATCTTTCTAAATTTCAATCCGAGTTCAGTCCTCTTCTTTTTGACGTGTTCCTTCCACCTGAGCTAGCCAACTAACGACATGCCCAGGTATTTTTGGCTTCATAATTAGGACAAATAAAATTCACCATATCAACGCTCGACAGGGAGAACGTCCCCTGGAATGCATGAATTACTAACAATATGTTTTTTTTTAATATACATGGAACAAGAGAAAAATGCTGTTTAAGAAGAAACAGAATTTGTATCAGATCATCAGATTTGTATCATTTCAACAATAGAGGAATTTATAATACCTACATAATCTATCCCCAGCTACTGATCTCGTCTCAATCAATTCAACATTTATCTAGAAAGCTGCTGTAGGTGTTATCTGAGTCGCTGTGGCTGTTACTGTGTCGCTGTAGGCGTAACCAGGAACACACTTTGCCAACCAGCTACTTTAGTCGCAATTTCTTCAAAAGTAAAGTAAGAAATAGGTGTTGCAAAGTGGTTTCACTTAACATTTTCGAATCAGCGGCAACGCGACCTGCGGCGGGCTGCGTCCGGCCTTGAGCGCCGGTTTCACACGCTCAGGTGCGGACCGCTATACACGGGTAGCACGCCGCGATGATAGAAGCCGTCCCTATCACTCTCTCTCTCTCTCTACTAACCATCCCCACTACCTACATCCTCTCTCTCTCTTTACCTCGACCAACCGTACACAGGCTACAACACCGGGGAAAAGAATTAAGGGACCAGGCGTCCTTAGTTTTCCGGTCATTCATAAGCGTTCCGCTCCACTCCGGAACCTCCCGTTTCTGTCTTGAACCAGAACTTCCCATCCAGGTCATATGGGACATTCTCATTCAAAAGACACATTTCGTGTCCACCACTACACCCTAAGTCACGCACCCCTATTTTCTAGCTTTCCGCATTTGTAAAATCTTCCTTCAGTCCCAAGGATTACAAAACATGAGAGAACTGTATAGCTGATTAGACGAAATGTAGTCAATCTCAAAACATCAATCTATAAGTACCATACACTACCCTCATAGGGGACCATTTGCAGTCAACTTGCACAATCCATGAAAATTTAATCGAAATCGGGAAGAAAATGTGGAAGTTACTGCTTTTGGGATTTTTCGTTTGCGTATTTGTTGATTTACATTTACGAGATACGTAAAATCCGAAAATCAAATTAAAATGTTTCTTTCATTAGTTAAGTACCATGGACCAATTTCCCTATTTATTTATTTATAAAATAAACATAGTAAATAGTGGAAAATTGTGTAGTCTCTGCTACATGACCTCGGTTGGAAAACCTAGAAAAGTGCCTACCTATCTAGAAAGAAAAATAATTCAAGTAAGGTGTGGGTGGTGGGCACGTCTGCTTCTAAGCATGGCTTGCATAAATACCCTTGGAAAAGCTTCAAACTTCAGGAATCGTTCCTAAACGATTGTCACATCCTTTACTGGAGAAGGCAAAATTGTTTGCTTCCATTAACATTCTACAAGAAGTTGATCCCTGTGTTTCCCACCACTAGATAAAACAATTGAGGGAATTTATATTAGGTAGGTACTCTCACTCCCATTCAATCAACTTTTTCACCTTGTTTAAATTATATTAGTCTGGATGCCTTTTTTGTAGAGAAACAAAAGTAGTGTGTGAGAAGGTCCTTCTTACTTTCACTGAAAAGAAGAAGATTCGAGAGAAAGTCGGAAGGTGTATTATAGGAGGAAGGCCAGTCCTTGGATTTACTGAAACAGGGTTATAAAAGATGATAAGAGGCGTTCTCAGTTACCGCAATCTTCGAGTGGAAGTAGCGAGAGTTCTCTCTCATAGGGTTTTTGGAGGGGGGTGTCTGTCAAGAGAGTTGGCTGGATGACAATGGAAGGAAACTCCAACAACTAAGAAACTTGGGGCAGACCGACTTTACTACTCTCGGATACTCAAAGGTCGCGGCTGTTCAACCAGGGAAGGAAACGGCCTCGACCGGTTATCTACCAGAGAAGCGCTTCGGTACAAGGTGAAAACCGGTGAGAAAGGAGAATTGAGATAGAAGGAATTTTCTGTTTATGGAATCAAATTTTGATTCAGAGCCTTTAATAACTTTCAACAACAGTTTTCAGCTCAAAATGTGTTGAATAATCGTGAGACGTCATCGTTAATGAGCAGTAGGGGGTACCTCACAGACAGGCGTGTGATGGTTACTGAATTATGACACTCGTTTTAGCTCAATTTAACTGTAAAGTTTTAAATCATACCTTCTGAGTATCAATTGAATAAATAAAATAATCACTTGGAATAGCAGGATAAAAGTATTTGTTGGAGGTATGAAGATTGGTAAATTCATCCAATGTAAGTAATTTAATTAGTATGCTGATGAAACAAGTTATCATTTTTAGCATTATTAGAACTCAAAGCTGAATATTTTCAAATCGAAAATCGTCGATAAAAAGGTACTTAACGTGTAATCCCCCCTCCACTCTATCCTGTATATAATATGGTATTATATTATAATACCATAACGCATCTTGTGATTGGAGCTCCCAATTAGAACAGCATTTTGAAATTCAAGAACTTCGATACACAACATAGGAATTCGACCCCCCCCCCAACCACTCAAGGTCACCCCTGCCAGGCTGGTACCTCAAAGGTAAAAGATCTTAACTTTCATATGTTGGTTTTGGTAGGAAGTCCGTATTCTACACCTGTATTCTATGTGAAACATCCAAAAACCCAAACAACACGCGGTTTCAGGTGTCCTGGCACCATGGTGACACCACTGATGTAGTCCACGGTGGCACAAAGAATGGTTCATTAAAATCCAATGGTAAATTGATTATGTCCCCTGAATTTCCATGCTTAGTAAGCCCCTACTCGTCACCTCCCCAGACAAATTTTGTGAATTAATTTGCTGTGATACTGATATCTGTGAAAGATTGTTGTTTCCTTTCAAATTTAATATTTTTATGTTCTAATCCAAAGTTTTTAATATCAAATTTTAGGTAGAGTGTCCTGAATTTGTTGTGTAGCGCAATGAAATTTGTTTGATAAAATATCAAATTTGACTTGGAAATTCCATAGAGGTGGTGTGTGAAATGCTGTAGTTGTCCATCCAGCTACTGAGGGCGTGTGAGGCGGACAGGGCGGCGAGACGGTCTGCTATCTCATTGTGGGGTATTGGGTCCGACGGCGGGCGAGGAGCTGGCAGACCAGGGGGAGTGAGCTATGAAGCCCAGTTGAACAACCTCCGGCGGAGGTACCGTTGCTCGTCCACTGGGCCACATCAATGCAAAAGCTCGAGCTGCTCAGTCCTCGGTCCCAGCGGTTTCTAGTCTTTTCTCACGGCTATCAGGCGCATAGCTGACAGATTCGGCGGATGGCTGAGCCGATCTAAACCGATTCTGTCCGCAGGTGGAGTGAAGGGCCGCTAAAACACCACACATAAAAAAGTCGATTCATTCAGCATGAGTTAATGATGATATTAGGAAGTAATACCAAAAATGATTTATGCGCATCATTGAAGTACAATTACTTACCTTACTTCTGCAAGATTCAGCTCTTCGTTGATGATGTACTGAACAATTGGATTAACACCTGTGCTGCTACAAAGCCTTATAGGTATTCGATTTGTATACTCCATCAAAGTTAATTTGGACCAGTCCCCTACTAGCACATTGGACCCAAGTAGCCACTTTTGGGACCGGTTTACTATTTAGTTCCTTACATATCTGATGAAATGAGCAAACTTGTAAAAACGTTACTTTGCCTGGTAGCTTTTACGATTTCATCCTAGAGTTTAGCTAATTGAATTACCAAATAAATCAAAAGATAAGAGGTAGTTCGAGCTGACCACATGCGTGCCTGGTGAATGAGACTGAAGACACCTGTCCCTACCCGTCTCCCTTTCCTACAAGGGTCATTTTCCTAGAAAGGGACAATCGGTATCCCAAGATTTCAGAAAACCTAAAGTTCGACTCAAGTTCTGCCAAAAATCAGGGATTAACCTCACACCATACTGATTGAATTTCGACGAAAGAACACAGTGGGACTCTTAATTAATTAATTAAAAATTAAAGAAGAAAACCTATCGAAAGAAACCTATTGGCGTGGTTTCCGCGTAAAGGAGAATACTCGGAACCCCATTTCCATGAGGAGCGAGAACTGGGAGTTATTCCAAAAATTGAACCAGGGCGGGACGCAGGTGTAGAAAAGGGTTAAACCAACGTGGAACACGGTTTTTTGTTAGCAACCTAGAAACCTCCGAATGTAACGAAGTAATCTCAATTTATCGGTTTTTCGAGCCAAAACTTGGTACCAGGGGATTTTTACGGTTGCTGAAAACAGTTTTGAGGTCGAAAAATGTAAAGTTTTTAAATTGCAACGGAAAATTCAAATTAAATCGTTAACAACTTGAAAAAAGTCTTTTATCTGCCACCATCACCGGCAGATGAAAGACACAAGTGCCTGGGTGGCACTTAGGTTTTTCAGCTTTTCCCGCGTTCTGGTGCTGTTCTGCTGATTTGTAACCATATCGCTGGAACCTGCTCGGTAGACTTTAGAACTAGAGACCAAAAAGAAAAAATAATTTCGATTTCTTACCGCTTTACAGAGGGCAGATGAAAGACAGACGGTGACTGTGACACCACGTTTTTGCAACTTAAACCACTTGTGCACGCCTCCACATACCTCTTACAGTGGTAGTAAAACTGCGGGAAACGATAAAAAGCCGCCAAAATACGAAAAACACAAAAAAGGCAGATTAAAGACAGAAACCTCCGAACAAGCACATCTTATCCTCCTGCTCGCTTCATTTGCTTCTGAAAAAATCTGCAAACCCATTTTTTTCATGTCTAGGTATATGCAATAAAGAATCACTACAAATTCAGGCCGCTGCTTTCATAGGTGATTCACAGTGTTCAAGCAAAGTTGACTACCTAGGGGTCCGGACATGGCAGATTACTGGACATTTGGCAGTTTAAACTTTAATTTCTATAGTCTAGCGTGAATACGTGCATATTTCATTGATTGCCCGAAGTAGAACAAAGTTGATAGTTTATGGAGAATTTTTTTTAATCGCCTAAATCATAAATGGGCATTCGGAATCTTCTCTGGACAACGATTGGCCCTTTCTGGGAAAATGACCCACAAATACCCACTCTGGATCCATATTCTCTTCAAACCTGACTCTCTCGCCTTTCAATTCACTATCGGTTTCGGGCCGGGTGATCATTCTAACCACCACAGTTCTATCCATTAACATTTCTGCGTGCTGGTTAGATCAAATCCTACCTTAAGTTGTTTAACGGTTCTAGGCCTTGTCGACAAACTCCTCTCTTATTCACTCCTTTCACTATCCTCACCTAGCGGGTTCTACAGAAAAGTCAGTTAGAATGGTTCAAATTCAGTCAGTTTATTCAAATTCTAAATTATGAACACTGTTAGAAATATAGTCGTAACTGTTGGAATGCCAAACACTGGGCTCAGTGGTAAGTGTGGGGAGGACTACCAATCCCGGCACTTAAGAAAGATGAATGATGGATGATGGATGATGTTTTTTGATTGGAGAAGTGGACTGTGGATTATAGATTTTATGATTCTACAATTTTAAATTGGGCATAAAAGAAGCAAAATTATGATGGTAGGTACCTAGGTTCCTTGGATGTGGTGTTCAGCTGCAGCTGGCGAGGCGGTCGCGGTCCTTAACAGATCACAAGGGGTAGGGTGGCGCGAGAAAATTGTCCCTTTTTCCACGAAATTTAGCTTATTATGTTTTCAATGATAACAATGATACGCGGGACGATTAAAGGCTCCCGTTAACAGTCAGTTTCAACTAGATAACAATCATTTTGAATCAGTACAAATATCAAAATAAATCTATGAAGAACAATAACGATAAATTAATTAAAAGTGCCGGTTTAATAAGATGCGTGCGTGTTAGTGTTCGAGATAGTCGCAAATGTTCGACGGAAAACTGTAGGTAAGTTGAAACAGTAACCGTAGCCTAGATTTACCATTTTAGATCTCAACTTACACTCAAATACTGTATACACGCTCTACATTAACCAAGGTTTCAAATTTTCCCTCAACCACCTAAATTTCATTGATAATCCTGGAATAGAATCATCGATGAGTGGGTGTGAGCTGGGGGTCATGAATCATGACCTTTAATTAATTTGATTATCAACTTCACTTTGAAAGCCTGGACATCCTCGTTTAGAACACTGTTACTCCATAATAGAACGTCTCAGGAAGGGGAGGCGGGCCGAAGAAACGAGGCCAAACTCACTAAGCGTTCGGACAAGCTGTGAATTTACGGCCGATACCGTCGATAAGGTGGTGATGGTTCTTGTTAGCTTCGGACAGTCGTGAGCGATGTCGGGGATGCGGTGAGAGCTCGCGAGGTTGATCCCCTCCCCTCCAGGACCACTTGCTATCGCATTACCGGCTCAATCAAGGTCGACCTCCTGCTTCCGCGTCACATCTATCCTCCGTTTATGCCTCAACTCAACCCAAAAACTCTATAATAATCTCCACCTGAACCTTTCAGTCCAAAGTATAACCACATAATCGTGATTAATGGTCCATTAAAAATTGAATGCTCCGTACAAACCTTTTTATAACGGTAAAGATCATCTAATCTCTCCGAAATCTAATAAAGATCAGTGTTCCGTCCAACTCACTAATATTTGGTTCTTCATCTTAAAATGGCTGATGTACCAATTAAAATTGGTACCTACAATTTTAATTCTGAATGTGAATTGACTAAATTCTGACTAAAACACTTGGAAACCGGTGATGAAAGTACATGACGTCATTAAGGTTCCCCTGTTTTGTACTTTTGAAAAAATTAATGTTTACCAAGTGGATGAGGCACATAGCTTCCTTGCACCCATAACATGATTGCATAAATTGATGATCCTATGCATAGTAGATACCTAATCTCAAAGTTTTAATTTGCGAATAACCATCATTAGGTCCCCTCCAAATTTAATAATCACAATTCGATGACATTTGGAGGGAACCATACAGAGTCTCAACCATACAACCCCTGGCAATTCCATCAAAATCGAATGGAAACTGAAGGAGTTTCTGTTAAGGATTTCATGTTGTCGCTTGTTCTGTGGATGCCAATAATTCAACCACAAATAATAATTACTAACAATATAAATAACAAAATATGTTATTAAATGACAAATGTTAGTAAATACATCTATAAGGTAAGATACAGTGTTTCAGCTCCACAATCCTCAGAAATTGCATTTAATTAGAATAAAAATTATGGTTATAAAGTTTGCGCATGTGTTGTGACCACCGATGATTCCTTCACAATGAATATTATAGGAGGCCATCTTCCTACATCAACCCTCACAATTCCTGAAAATTTCATCAAACTTGGGCAGTAACTTTGTATAGTTTTGCCCGTTACAAGGATTTGCGTACGCACATAAACATCGACTGACAGACATAGAACCAAAATTGTTCAGGAAGGTCTAAAACGTAAAACGCAAATGGAAATTTTGAATTTGGAGGACCCTTCTTCTCTTTGACAATTGAGGATAATTCTAACTTGGTTGACTCGGGAGCAAAAATAATCATGCATATTGAATGAAAATTTCAGCCTTCAATAATCGAGGAAATGTTAAAACTATTGAAAGGTAGGTAATATGATATCGTTCATAAATTAACGACGGAAGGTAAAATGAAATACAGTGAGCACCGTAACACATGGCGATTTGTACAAATAATTCACGATAGGGTGCCCTTTTCTAGCTAAACACTCGACTTTGTCAGTTAAGGTATTGAGTTGAAATTACCTAATTGAAGACTTAGTCGCACACGACTCTAGAATACTGTAACACCAACTTTGGATCATTTTGAGTTTGGTACAATCATATAATTTATTTTTGGTTTGGAACCCCGGACCTACACTTGGTCCATTTTCAGGTGTATCAGTACCCCAGTGAGGGGAAAAAAGTCTCACGATGATTATTTCAATACTGGTTCTCAATATCCGACAATCAACCAAATTCAGTCGAGTCTTCTCCTAATATTGTTTACTTTTTTTTACTTGTTACTGGGATGATTTTTTTTTTCATTTTATTTTAAAAGTACTCAAGAAGCAGTAAAAAATAAGTCGTCGTTTGAACTTGGCAGATTTTCAGGTATTGAGAGCCGGTAATGACAAAACCTTGGTTGTTTTCATTTAGTGATCCGAAGAAAGGTAGTAGTAGTAATTAAAAGTAATTAAAAATTGTAAACATTTCCATTGTGATTTCCCTCAACATGGGGTTTGCAGTTGTTATTCTGCGTGGCCTGCGGTACGATTAGAGAGCAAATAAAAAACTACACATTGCCAATGTAATAAAATAAATTACATTAGTAGTTACCTACTAATAACGAACATATAAAAAGAAACAAAAAACAATATTTGTCTATTAACGAATTTTTCCAAGTTTCGGAATGTACTTAACATGGAAAGGTTCGTGATTACGATGAACTGAAAGTACAAATATCTACTCGTAATGAAAAAAGTTAATGGTGATAGTGCATTATTTATTATATTATAACTATTGAGTAGGTCATAAGTTGGATATAAAGGAATATTCCTAACAGTAGTGAAGTTTAATTCATTGTTAGTCAACTGAGGTATTATTTTGCACTCCTTTCATACTATAGGGTCGAATATGAAGTTGGCTTTTGCGGTCCAACGCCTCGGAATTCTGAATCGAGAAAGATTAAAGTGAATTTACTCGGAGCTCTGCTTAGCTGAAATTTATATGCAGGTCCAGGCGATGGGGAGAGCAACTCGCCCCCTCTGCACCACCATGCAGCGGCCTCACGAGCCAGCAAGCAGTTCCCAGAGAGCCAAGGAAAACTTTTGTGTTTTATTCACAGGCAGACCTCATTCACTGAAGAGAACTTTACGTGCGGGACGGCATCTCCATTCCGAGGCGCGGAAGTCAAAACTTAGCTCCACACCGTGTAACTACTTCTTCACTGTTTCTTTCCCATTGTTCAACTAACCACTCGGATGAACCGGATGTTAATAGTCGAGTGTGAGGCACAACATAACAGTTCATTCAAGTTGTCATGTACTGACTTGAAGTAATAGTACCGGAAATATTGTGAATTTTGTACGAAAAGTTCATTCATAACCATTTGAAGCCTTCTTTCCAGTTTCTTGAGTACTTAATTAATTCTAACGAATAATGGAGCTAGAAAATGTACAAAGAGACGTACCTACCCTCTCTATTTACCCCTTCCAATGTATAACAAAATCCTCAATCGCCTTAAAAGCATGCGCCAAACTAGTTGAAATATGGATGTTTTCTGCTTCTGCCTTAATATGACTAAGGATTGAAATGTGCGGTTGAATAGCCTGTAGGTTGAACAATTGATTTGTACAGACAATAACATGATAATCCTCCTAACTGAAAATATCCTGATAATGTCATCGAATTTCCTATCGCTAGCCCCCAACTGCCAACCTCTGTCTTGTAACTGTCTGCAAGTATGAACATATTAAAAAAAAGAAACGTTGATTATTATTATTATAAATATTATTTATAGCCTTTTTATTCAATATTATTACTATAAAATTATGTTATTAATTATGATTGGATAACATAAATATCCCCTTTAAGTAACTATGTAATGAAAATTCATTTATCAATCAATTCATTATTATAGTATAATATACTATATTATGATGAATATCACTCAATAAAATTGCTTATTCAGCATAACTTGGTAGGTAGATGTGGAAGTGAAATCGCAAGCAATGTTACTGATCTATTCCGTGGGGGTCAAGGAGGGTCGGATTGAAGGGGAGGGTTACAAGGGTCGCTAGGCAACCAACCTCATACTCCATTTGCTAACAACCAATGAGTGTGCGTTATTTTTCATTTACCCTTTCCGTCTCCAATTGTCCAAGAATCGGATTTCTAACCAATCATTCATCAATTATCAATGATAATTAATATGCAAGCTATCTCATTTTTTACTCAACACCTTTAATAGCCCGAATTCTGCGTTTTCATGATAAAAATAATTATAGTATGGTGAAAATTCAATGGTGGAAACCGAGATTTACTTATTCTGGATACATTCCCGTATCATAATTGAAAAAAATCTTTCGTGGAGGATGAGAAACTTAGGGAAAACTTTTGAATGCGACGCTAGCGCCATCTCCTAAAAGAGAATCAAACTAGAGGGCTGTCCCCTTTAGCCTTAAAAGCGTGAATTGTCTTCTCAACTTCTTAAAAAAAATTGGAAGCCATTAGAAGGAAGCTGGGGAAGTTAGCTTTTTTGTGTGAGCTATACAACCAACATTTCTTCTGTACACCCTAGAGAGTCGATATGTGACAAGTACGAAGAGACTTTGAATGTTTTGATCAGCTGATTGGACGCTGAAATTTCGATCACTGCCCGTGTAATCGAAAACAGCTATAGCTAACTTCTCGCCAGTTCATCGTATAGTGCTGCAAAGTGGTTTTTAGATCAGATTTGACGAGTTGAAGAGCCTTTGGATGTTTAGTGTAGCAAAGTAGGCGGTCCACGATAGAAAGCCAAGACCAGTTAGAAACCACTGGAAGTGATTAAGAAGAAGTTTGAAGGGCCAGATCGCCTACGTGAGCTTCACACTGAAATGTGGTTCGTAGAACAGATTTGACAAGAACAGTCTTTGGAAGTTTTGAGTAGCAAAGTGAGCGATCAAGCCCACTATGCAGATGCATCGTAGAGCGCTGAGATTTGGTACACTTAAACACTTTAAACACCACTGGAAGGGATTAGAAGCCTGAGTGAGCTACACAGTTAACTTCTCGCCTGTTCATCCTGGAGTTCTTAAAGGTAGTACAAGGCCCCTTGGAGACCACTGATTATGATTGAACTAAAGTGAGGGATGTATTAAGAACGCTTAGTGAAATTGGAAATGTACTAGAATAATTGATCCAAAGGTAAAGTTGTTGAGAACACGTTCTATTCTTGCGTGTTGTAGCGGGACACCAGTTCAATCTGTCTGCGTGGTTTCGAAAGTAATATTTCTGGTAGAGTAAAGACTATCGAAGTTAACGAATTAGTTCCTCAGACAGTTGAAAGGTTTCTAAATCTTGTCTAGAAAGGGCGTCTAAACTCAATCGAGCGTTCCTTCCATCGGTGGCAAGAAAGGGGAAAAAAGGAGGGTTGAAGGATCCAGCGGGGGTGGAGGTTTAGGCTTCGTGGAAGCAGCTTTTAAAAGTCTGACAACGTATTCCCTTCTGATACAGCCGGGGGGACAGATAGCAGGGTCGGGTATTTTTAGCCGCCACATGAGAAAGTTTCTTGGTCGGTTGGGGAGTTTTCAAGGAAATTATACCCGCGCGCCCCTTTCACGGAATCACCCATTTGAACTCGAAGATCGTCGAATGGAAAACTCAATCTTCAAGAGTCGTTTGTGCGATATAAGTCCCACCTAGAACACAATGTACAGTGCTCGAAGTTAGATGATGTGAGAACGACGTCTGCAGTGCTGCAAATTCCTAAGGCCCAGGGAAAGCAGTTCGCCACGCTTACCTGTGGTGTATCGTGTATTCGCATAATGGTCGAATTTCATGTGGTTATGAAAAACTATTCGAAGAAACAAAAATTTGAACATCAATCAAATCAAATTCAATTATTTTTAATTCTATATCCAACCTTCAGAGTAAAGGATACATTCCTAATTAGTCCAGAGGCCCAGTTATAGGCACCGCTCTCTAGCGAATGAACTGTTAACTAGAACTTTGTGATGGCAAGGCTCGCACGGAGCCAGGTTTAATCCTGATTGATTTCAGAATCAACGCTGATTTAATTATGGTTGATCATACAGCTCTAAATCACGTCGCATTATTTCTAAAATTCAACACTGTCTCAAATTTATGAACAAATTCAGTAAACATTAATAAATTCGGTAAATAATTATTTCGATAGGAACCAACGGCCGTTAGCTGGATGAGAAAACCGGTTCCCATGAGATCAACGGCCAGTCGGCTCGGGATGTTATCTGGATTGGTGACTGCTCACGGGCAGGATCACATGTCCTAATAATTATTTGAGTCGCGTCAATCCTCTCTCCACCGAAGATGATGAGGCGATAAGTAGACACAATAAATAGTGATCTTCCCTTTGGAAGACAGCTGATGGCGTTCACGATGCCAGGAATGGCAATCGGACAGAAATTCAACCTGGAATGGTTGTACAAATTTCTTGGCTTAAGAACTTGTCTTTCCGATTGTTAACATGAACATTTTGGCACAAAGTTGGAATTTTTGTCTCGGAAAAACTCATTTTGCATTCCTATATGCGATTTTAGAACAAACTATCAGCTCATTATAAAAGGATCATCTTCTGCTGGAACCTTGTCTAACTAGGGAACAACTCTCTGTTCATAACAAAAAGCTGCAAATTATTACACAACGGTTTATTATTTTTATATAGATCACTCGTCTACAAAATCACCAACCATCCAATATGAAGAAAAAAATCAAAAAAAAAATAAAATAAATAAATAAATAAATAAAAAACAATAAAAAAAAAATAAAAAAAAATTTAAAAAAAAAATCAAAATCACCAACCATTGATCGCTTTTCGGTCAGCTCTAATTTGAACGGAGATTAGGCCTCTTTTGCGATTCACACTCTTGTTTTGATTTATATATATATATATATATATTTCAATATAAACCCTTAAATTTACGTAGGGAGCGAACGGTTTGTCCTACAGAGCTCCGCGTGGTCTCAAAAAATTCTAAAAATTCCATAAAATCCAAAATTGAAGGAAAAACAATACCTTTATATCAAAATTTTTTGAGTTAGGGCGTTTTCAAAATTTCAAAATTGATTTTGGAACCCTTAGGAGTGACCTACATCAACCAAAAGCTTCGGGGCACAACTAGACCCCAAATGGAGCCTACATACCAAATTTCATCAAAATCGGTCAATGCTAAGTGGCAAAAGTGCCGCGTACGGCGTACGGCGGACGGACGGCCAAATTTTTATTCGATTTTTGGATTCTACGTACCTTGAAACGTAAACCATCAAATTTTGAGGGGGCGTTAAAATTTTTTTTTTCTTGGTCGATTCCAAAGGTTCATTATTGAAAATAATAAACCAAAATGTAAGGTGTTCGGCTTATTTGAATATTAGTGATTCTGTCAAATATAATGGTCTCGTACATGTTGACATTAATTAATTGAATTAAACATTCACATATTCGGAGAGTCGGTCGTGAAATGAAAAGCTGGGCACGAGGAGCTCTTCAACTCCGAACGGTAATTTAATCGTAACCCAGTCACATTATAGTATGCCCTGAATTATCACGATTGATGTAAATAGAAATAATGAATTCCGTTCAAGAGTGTTTTTGAACAAGTTTGCAAGAACTCTTCATTCGTTCATTACGAATTCATTATCCTATTAAAACTCATAAATTAGGGTTTTCTAGAGGCGTTTTATCCCAATGAATCTCACGTGTGCTGCGAAACACACTCGTAATGTCGGGAAATTGAGTGATAAACGTGTAATAAACGCGGGACAAAAAAAACTCCTAGCCTGTTTGAAACTTTACCCTTCGACGATGAACTTTTATTCCAATTATAAGTACTGGGTAGAGGTCGAAGCGAAGTATATTAATTGAAAGCTCCGTTATCACAGATAGTTTTGGTAGACAGGTTAACGTTGAGAATTCAAGAGGCACATCCCATTACCAGGATCGATATCCGTGTCAAGCAAATGTGTTTACGTTCCCATTCCGCCGCCCTAGACCCACATTGAGTTTTTGAATCGTTAACGAATACCAAATGATTATCGACAGTCCTCTGTAATGGTGAGAGTCTGTAGCATCAATTAAGCGATGTGTTTATTTTCTAGAAATTCGTTTTGGGTACGTGGTATGGTTCTGATGGGTAGAGAATGATGACACCGATTATCAGGTTATTGCTTACAGTGTTAAGACGAGAGGTGAAAATGAGCCTGGACTAAATGAGGAGGGACTCATCAAAACTGAACATCTCCACTTTCAGAAAGTTTTCAGCAGAGTCAAAAACATGTTTGCTGCGTAAACTTATAAAATTAGATCAACGTACCAATATATATCATCCCCATCCTTTATTTCGGTCTCTTAATCGTCACTATATCATTCAACTTTACCTTAAGTTACAGGGAAAAGTATTTTGTAGATGGTGAGTTTTGAAGAGGACTGAGGGAGTTGTTCAGTTTTGAAGAGGACTGAGGGAGATGTTGAGTTAGATAGAACCAAAAAAACTTGGGCATTTTGAAGAGCAGAGAGAAAACGCTGCAAATTATTACACAATGGTTTATTATTTTTCTATATAAATCACTCGTCTACAAAATCACCAACCATCCAATATAAAGAGAAGAAAAAAAAATCAAAAAAAAAAATCAAAAAAAAAAAAAAAATCAAAAAAAAGAAGAAAAAAAATCAAAATCACCAACCATCGATCGCATTTCGGTCAGCTCTAATTTGAACGGAGATTAGGCCTCTTTTGTGATTCACACTCGTGTTTTGATTTATATATATATATATATATATATTTTGGTTGTGAAAAGGTGAAAGCACTCGCGGTGTAATAATACTGTCTTTGATTTTACAGGAGGGAGAAAAGAAAAGCAACACAAAATTTGAATTTGAAAGAACTTACAGGAGATCGGAAATTTTCGCTCACAGCGTCGTCAGCCCGGTAGAAAATGGTCATCATTTCTACCGGGCTGACGACGCTGTGAGCGAAAATTTCCGATCTCCTGTAAGTTCTTTCAAATTCAAATTTTGTGTTGCTTTTCTTTTCTCCCTCCTGTAAAATCAAAGACAGTATTATATATATATATATATATATTTCAATGATGACGGGGTGGGTAATTGACCTTTCTAGACTTGTTGGTTTCATTTGCTTTTATTCAATCGCGACGTTTCGACCCTTTTTTTTAGTAGTAATCTTTTATCTATAACCTAACTTCCTTTTAAAAAAATAAAAAAATAATAAATTTCAATTCATTCCACATCAAAAACCTTCCCTCCAAAATGGTCCACCACAACCACCTAGATACTACCTGATAAGACCCTCCCCTCTCCATAAGTTCGTTTTTCCGTTACAACCTCCCCCATCCCCCCCGCCCTGATTGGAATACTAGACGTTAGGTGTCGGACCGGCGCTAGTTCTCCCTGGCTCCACGGGGAGCGCTGGATAATTGGGATGACCGACGTTACCGATAATTGGAGCGCAAAAACCAAACCAATTTATCGCTTTTTAGAATAATTGCATTGATCTACAATATCGCATATATCTATAACCAAGACGACTAGCATATATCTATAACCAAAGCGCCAGCCCTTTGTGTCATTTTACACATTGTACAATGATACGTAATGATAATATCGATACCTTAAAGCACAAAGGCGTTATGTCCAAAAACGGAGTTTTGAGAAAAACGCAAAAGAAAGTATCAACAGTGCACAATTCCTATAATAATGGCTTTCAGACTTGACTCTTTAACCCTCGAGCAGTCGCGTGTGCGGCTATTTGGCCGCATTTTTGAAAAAAATAGGCTGGTTTTTCTATATTTACACTATACCGCGCAATAGCCGATGTGTACCTTCAAGTTGCTGTTCAAGAAGCTAGACTGCACTAGGCTCGGACTTCAAGAAGCGCGTAGGGTACCTCAGTTCAGTACCTAAGTTGAAGTCGTCCATCAACCGGCCACGTTCCTAATATTTTCTTTTGTGAAAAGTGTTGTGGTATGTGCACCATTTTCTAGTAAAGAACCAGTAATTTTTGTTTATAATGCATCTGAAATACGAGAGAAAATCAAGAGGCAAACATTGGCTGTTTCATACAATATGTAGGTACCATAGGTATGAAAGAAGAACTTTCTAAATTTTGATGTTATTCTAGTTGACTTTGTGGAATTTGTTGAGTAATAAATTTATCGTTTAATTGAAAATTGGTTTCTTATGTGCACCCTGCGTATCATTTAAATAAAGAATATATGCGTGTACGCGTTACACAGCTGAAATTCGACTAAGTTACAAAGTGCGGCCAGTTTGCCGCCACGCGCTCAGTTATGTGTTTTTAAAACACGCGACTGCTCGAGGGTTAATTTCTTAAATACATTTTCAAGCTACAATCGTCAAGAAAGTCAGTAATATTTTTGTTGAATTTGAGTTTTTCTGAAATTCAAAGAAAATAAAAAATATGGAAGACGGATGGACATAGCGCCTTTGTGCTTTAAGGTATTGATATATCATCCTTGTTTTATTACATAACTCTTTTAAAACTTCATCTTTGGTTGGCCACACAATGGGGATGGAATATTCAGCTTAAGTAGTTCTTTTTGATGTTCTTATTAGATAATATAGAATGAAAAGTATAAACACTTGCGAATATCTTATAATTACATAAGATAAGATATAAATTTGTCAGGCTATGGTAAATGAATATAGCCAAAGACTATGGTTTAATGACTATCATAGTCATTTACTGACCATAATGGTCAGTAAACCTTTCATTGCTCTTCTTCTTCTTACTCTTCTTCTATATCAAAATCCAGCCGCCCTTTGAATCTATCTATATCGTCCTCTATATCTTCCCCGGAAATCAAAGATGTATAAAATGGCTGGTCTACTTTGAGAATTAGATGCAGCATGCTTTGTAAGTCATTCAGCTTGGGTTGTGACACGCATTTCTAGTGGAGAGATAAGCAAATTATATTGATGTTTGTGGCACGAGTTTTTGTATTATAGGTACGATAGGTATTTTGTCACTTAAGAGGTATTTTCGTATAACGTGGTCCAATTGAAGTTAAAGCGTGATTAACAAGACTTCGATAGTTACCTAAATAAGTTTGAGATCAAGATAAGAAAAACATGTTTCTTATCTTGATCTCAAACTTATTTAACTATCGAAGTCTTGTTCAATAGACATTTAATGTCTATAATTTGCCTCTGCTTGTCAATCACTCATTAACATCAAATTTATCGGTAACATCGGTCATCCCAATTATCCAGCGCTCCTCGTGGAGCCAGGGAGAACTAGCGCCGGTCCGACACCTAACGTCTAGTGATTGGAATGTTGGCACCTTCTCCCCAGTCTACTGCCATCATTGCTTGAGGCAGGAAGTTGTTTGCCACAGTTTTAAAACGTAATACAGTTTAAAACTAATATTATTGCTAATAAGTGATGTGTATTTACTCCATCTCACAAAATGTAAGTAACTTAAGATTTACTACCTTTACTACCTTTTAAGATCCGTTTTTTAGCCACCAATTTGTCACCTACTCCTTTACTGAATGTCTTCCTGTATTATTTTTGTAGATTCGCATGATTAGGACCCTGATCCAGGGTCGAAACGTCGCGATTGAATAAAAGCAAATGAAACCAACAAGTCTAGAAAGGTCAATTACCCACCCCGTCATCATAAACTTCAACTAGACAATTCTACACTCTATATATATATTTCAATATAAACCCTTAAATTTTCGTAGGGAGCGAACGGTTTGTCCTACAGAGCTCCGCGTGGTCCCAAAAAATTCTAAAAATTCTATAGAATCTTAAATTGAAGGAAAAACAATACCTTTATATCAAAATTTTTTGAGTTAGGGCGTTTTCAAAATTTCAAAATTGATTTTGGAACCCTTAGAAGTGACCTACATCAACCAAAAGCTTCGGGGCACAACTAGACCCCAAATGGAGCCTACAAACCAAATTTCATCAAAATCGGTCAATGCTAAGTGGCAAAAGTGCCGCGTACGGCGGACGGCCAAATTTTTATTCGATTTTTGGATTCTACGTACCTTGAAACGTAAACCATCAAATTTTGAGGGGGTGTTAAATTTTTTTTTCTTGGTCGATTCCAAAAGGTTCATTATTGAAAATAATAAACCAAAAGTTGAAAATGGGAAGGACGTAAATTTTATTATATAAAGTAGCTTATGGAAAATCGGTATACTTTCAGAATTTCTTAGCAACACATTCGAAAATGTGTATTTAGGGATAGGTAGGTATCGGTAGGTATTCTCATCTATGCATTCACAATCTTCCCAGTCTTTCGCTGGTGAGCGATCCTCATTGGGGGCTTGTTCAATTTCCTTCACACGGGTCTACAAACCACCATAAATTGTGGTTTTTGAGCCAATTTGCGCCGAAATGTTGCTCATCAGTTGATGAAACATGTCTTTAGTTGTGTCATGTCAATCAAACCTGTAGTGAAACTTTCTTAACAGATGTCTTATCACAGCCCTTTTTGCGTCTCTGATGCCTCCAATTTCCTTATAAAAATCCGTATGTTCCTTCAAGTTATGGACTACACAACCGCCAGTTAGAGAGCGGACCGTCCCAAAAACCAAAAATCCGAAAAAAAATTCCCAAGATCTCAAAAAATTAAAATTTTATAGTAGGTAATATTGCACTGACAGTCTCGAGATACCAGTCTCGAATATGTCGGTAATACGAGGTATGCAGAAATCTAATTCGAAATTGCGCAACACAATAACAATAAACCCATCACGCGTTTTATGTCTGTAGATTGGCCATCCGTGAATCTACAATGATATTCACGTTTCGTCTGCTATACTCGCGTTTTTACAGTCAAACCCGCTACGACATCTCCCTATTGTTCCCATTGTGTCCCTTCGAGAGAATAGAAGTGAAGCCAACAGCGGATGAAGCAGCTTGATGAAAAATAACTGTGAACGAGGTGACGCACGATTTTGTTCTGAGAATAGCCAATTGTCGGTTTGGTAAGACCATTCAGCGTAAGTTTTACCTATTGAAAGTAAAATAATTCCGAAGAAGCAATTGGAGAAAAGTCGTGTACCTCCGGCCGGTTTTTGTAAAATACCGAAGCATTTTTTGAGCCAAAATTGTGTATTATTTTTCAACAGTTATGTTTATTATTTTTTTATGTCCATCAAATATTACATAAAAACTTAGTATACCGTAAAACCGTCAAACTTTACCCCAAGATTTACTCCAAAACAGTTCCAACTACAATTTTTTCCACTCGAAATGGGTTAAATTGATTTTTTTAATAAGTGAATTGATCTTCAGGGCTACCTGAACATTTTGAGTGGTCATTGGTCGAGCTCATTGATCAGATAATTGTAACCCCCCTATTTAATTGTTTAAATGTTGGAGTACAGTTACCTACGAGTGCGTCTATCTTTACTCCACTCTGAAAAACTCATGGTTATCGCTACAGAAACGGGCAGTGGTGCAATGTTACTAGTCGGGATTGAATTCATTACCCCAGAAATACTTGGTAATATCAAGTATTTATAATATTATTATAAAGTATATTCTGAAAAATTGAACTTTGTAGCTTGAAAAATACAAGTTATACCTAAGAAAAATATAAATTCCAATGATATTTATTTCAACGAATTTGCTTGAAATACAATATTTCTAGTTGAGAGATCACAACTTCAGTCTTCCAGTATAGTCAGACTTTCGTATGTAATCGAGCAAAATTTTCTAAAAGTAAAGAAATATTAAAGGACAATAAACGATAAACGAATGACTTAACAAAGTCACAGAAAAAGTCTGTTTCACATTCGATAACTTTCAAATGAATTGCAATGGTAAATTTCAAAGTTAACCCACGAGTAAATAATATTGTAAATCACAACTTATGAGACCAAAGCACGTTTATGTTCATATCATTGTTGTAAAGTTTCGGTAGGGGCGACTACCAAGCTTTTTCTCATTTCTTCTCCCCATCTCTCACTTCTGACATGAGATACACTAGAAACCTTACATTCAACACTGCGAAAATTATAAAACTCAAATATTTTTCGAGATTAAATAAGAAAAATATGAGTGAGGCTACCTTTATCCCAACCTTTATAGTGGAGTAAAGATACCCGGTTTTTGGAGTAAAGTTACCATCAAATTTTTGGTAAACAATGGCATAACTAAGAAAACACTTTTTTGAGAATTTGATTAGTGTATTTTGTTCAAAATAAGATATTGAAAGTGATATGATAAGGGCTTGCCTGGTAAATCCACTCCAAACACCTGATATAGAAGAAATTTTGGAGCACGAGAAACAGGACAAAAACAGCTGAACAGGAAACTATGACTGATAACAGCTGGTAACATGGATAAAGGCGCCATCGCAAGCCGCATCGATTCTCTGGGATGTGGAGTATAACGAAAACACAATAGCTAACTTTTATCTAAGTTCTACCACGCTTACGTCATAATTGAAGATTCTCACTTTTTGGGGTAAAGTTACCCCTGTTGGGGTAAAGTTTGACGGTTTTACGGTAATGCCTATCTATTCAATTTTGTTATTTATTTGAACTCGACCTGATCATGTTAGTGGAGTTTTCTGTTTCTAAATGTTTTGTTACTTATTAATAATTTAGATACCATGAATAAAAAGTCAGTTTAAATTTTGACATCAGCGAGTGCAGTTTGTCACTAAAAAGTAGAACCTCAACAACACCATAACTCATTAAAACCTGAGATTAGAATTGAGTGAGTAATTTTCTGACTTGCTTTGTGGCTCAGCTATTGGATCATTTTGGTCAGCGTTGAGGAGCAAACAAATTCTCTTTATTTGATTTTCGAATTATACGGACGTTGAAAGTTGAAACATCAAATTATGTGGACAAATTAACTTTTTATCAATTTATTTTTATTATTGAAAATAATCAATTTTATGTGAGTAAAGTTTTGTGGTGCTATTGTGCAGTAATAATTTATTGAGGTATTATTAGGAAAATCTGTGTAGGCAGAATGACGTAGATGGGAAACGTAGTCAAAGACGAGAAGCGGTGACAGTAGCCACGTGCCTTGCGGTCCCGCGGGACCCTCTCCCTCTCTGTCTTCCCCGCAAGGTCTTTCTCTCCTCTCTCGCTCACCCTAACCACCCACATCTGACGGGGTGCTCCCCCACGTGGTAGTCCCGGTTCCACCCGTTGGAACCGGCCTTAGCAACCCCGTTTCTCGCTCCTTACTCCGTAATAATAACAATTCCGTCCGCCCCCTTTCAAAGCTCTCTCAATTGTAAAACACTGTTTCATAATTCGAGTCGACCTTTTTCCGTATGGCCGCGTTTTCCACAATGAAAACTGCCTGAAAGTGGAAGTATGTACCTATTACCGTCTCTGGTACAAAACCAATTAAAGAGTCGCCAGTCGTAGACATGCTTAATACCAAGAAAAAAGGAACGGCCCTATAGTGTGATTTTCAGATAAGAGGTGGCGCTCTCGTCTCACCAAAAATTTTCCCAGCTTCCTCAAATGCTTTTTTCAATTAGAAAATGAGGATGTATAGTGGTTACGTTTTTTCATCATGAAATCTTGTTATTTGGACAATTTGTTCGGAAGAAAAAAACTGACTGCCTTGCGCAACAAAAGGAAATCAAATAATCTCACAGACTGAAAATCAGCTGTTACCTCAGCAAATCAGGGGAAATGATCATGACATGATCATTTCCCCTGGGTGTGATTGAATATGCTGAGTGATTGAACTGTTTGACTTGTCACCAAAATTGAATAAATGAGGGGAAACAATGTCGAGACAGCTATCAAGGAAATGGAAATACAGACACAATAACAGACAGAAGAACACAGAAGAAATTAGAACAGACAGACAGACAGAACAGACAGACTTCTGTCAGACAGACAGAAATCAGAAGATCCCCAGTATCAAAGAGGCTAGATCAGATTTAGTAACAAACAGAGTAGCATACGTGAACGAAATTCTTTTTTCTCTTCAAAGTATGCAAAAGTTTCTTTATTATCAGATTTAAATCCTTAAATTCAAAAGAACAAAAAGTGAAGACCAAACTAGAAAATTTTGAAACTGGAATGAAATCTAAAATGAAAATAAACCTCTTCTGAAAAGGAAATTAAATGATCCATTTGATCAAAAAAAATTGAAGGGCGAAAAGGCCTTTTTCCTTCAGTGAACAGTCTTTTGCGATTCACAATCGTGGCTCCGATTTATTACAATTCCAACCCTATCAGTAGGAGAAACATTTTTAAGTTTGGTTTGTCCTACAAGAGCTCTGGGTCGTCTAAAAATTAAATTCTAAATTAAATTGGCAAGAAACCTTTATATCAAGAGTTTTTGAGATACCTGATGTATTTTGAATATTTCAACCCCTTAGAGGGCCTCAGTCGTTCGTCTTTCCGGGTTAGTATTTCTTTCAAGAACTGACGCTCAGAATTTAAAAACTGTTCCTAAATTTGAAATTTTCAAGGATTTTTGAAATTTGTAAGTGAATCTACCTAGGGAGTTGGAAAACTAAATGATTGCCGCTGGAATCATCAAAATCGAACAATAATTGTCGGCGAAAAGTGGAATGAACCGTTATTCACCAACCTTGAAAATTTCAAATTTAAGTACAACTTTTGAACTTTGAGCCCCGGTTCTTGAGAGAAATACTAACCCGGAACGAGGAACGAACGGCGACCGATTATGACCCCTAAAGTTATTGACTCTAACCATAAGCAATGCAGCACAACTAGACCCCAAATGAAGCCCATGGACCAAATTTTGTTGGAAAGGGGGAAGGGGTTAAAAAAATTTTTCGCGATTCCAATGGGCCATTATTGAAAATAATAAACCAACAAGGACCCTTGACAAAAATACAGTATGCCAGGAGGAACTGAGACTTCTAAGCTAGATTACACTGCGTCTGCATGTGATAAATTCTGGACACTCAAAGAAAGTAATTTTTCACAATGCCTTTTTCTACTTTCATATATAGCTCCAAGTGACAATAATATCGTGAATAATGGAATACCTGAAGTACAAGTTTGATGGAGGGTGTGAGGGAGGGGGAACGAAATTCTCTTATAATCTACTCTATCCTATCTTACGAAAATTCTCTTAGTTATTTTCAAATCCACTTGGGTAAAGAAATTATAGCCAAAAACTCACTAAAGGATTAAAAGCAATCACCTCGAATCACGGTAATGTGATTGAAGCGAGTTCATCATTGAAGGCAAAAACGACAGTTGAGAAACCCCCATCGTGTTACTATTGACGCATTGCAGGAACAGAATGTTTGCTTTCGGAGTAAAATGTTTACACAAGATAACA
Source organism: Apolygus lucorum (assembly GCA_009739505.2). Classification (NCBI taxonomy): domain Eukaryota; kingdom Metazoa; phylum Arthropoda; class Insecta; order Hemiptera; family Miridae; genus Apolygus; species Apolygus lucorum. Next base: position 75,649,762 of record CM019176.2, on the reverse strand, counting down.
GTTACAAGCGCCGCAGGGTCAATATCTCTTACTGTCAAGCTGAATGAGTTAGCGAGATAGCAAAATAACATTTACCTACACCGAAAGCATGATTTCTAGTCTAGAACACAAACCACTTTGATTGTTGAAGTATTATTTTAGGGCACTTCATCTTCGGCAATTTCTAAGCCTGGATAAGGAGAAGAGCGTTGTATTATATTATGTTATTGGATGTAACAGAGATATTTTGATTGAGGAATGATAATCGATAGAGGCAAACTTACATATTTGAATCAGAAAGATTTGTCGATTATAGAACTAATAATTCTGCCAAAATGAAAATACAGTATAGCTTCCGTAAATAAGAAACACACTTGTTTTCCTTAGGTTTCTTCTAAAACCACTCAAATGAACTACTATTCTATACACCCTTTGTTTACCTGTGCAAACCAGATGTCATTATACATTGTAAATGCCTCCGGTTCGATGTCAAAGTACCTCCAAAACGATGGCTGTGATGTGAGCAGGATATGATGTGGGGAAATATTACGTAAGTATGAACTTCATAAGTGACAGGAGTGACCCCGACAGAATCTCTGCCTTCACAACCGTTCACTTGACAATGACCTAATGAACACGCACGCCCCCTAGCCTGGCATATCTCCGGCCCCTGCCACGATGTATAATAAAATACGCTAGGAATAATAATAATGTCTTCCACTGAACCAAAAACAATCCTCAAAATTATGGAAATTCCCTGATGTCCGCTCGTTTGAATTCCATTGTATAAATCACAGGAGTATTTTCAAAAACATTAAACGTACTTCCGGAATGTTTTAGTTATGAGAGTGCTACTCAGTAGATACTCCAATCTCGAAAATTCCCTGATATAGTCATACTGCACTGTGGGTATTTTCATTGTCTGTGATTGCTTGCTCACTGACAAAACTCAAAATCATAGTTGAAGGTACTAATATCCTTATCTTGTGGTAGTTGATTTTGTTGAAACTTCATCGTAGATGTTTCATTGAGAAATTCCCCAAATGACCAACCCCTGTCGCTGACCTTCCCCTACTTATGTGGTAGTAATCGACTGGGTTCTGATCCGTTCTCTTAACCTGATTTCATGTCACCACTTTTACATTGATCGGATCATGCAAGAACCCGCTGTCGATAAAATCTATAAAACTGTTACACAATTTTCTTGATTGAATAACCCAATTACAAATGAACCATCAACAGATCAACTCTTTTTGATCATTCCAACAACAGTACAATTTAAACTGTTCTACGGTGATGACATCCATAGCTGGAGAGCGCCGAGCTCACTGAAAACGAGATGCTCAAGCAATAAGTAATAAGATAATTTGATGAAGTGATCCAATTCACTCTTGAAATATGCGTCGAGGAATTAGGTAAGACGTAAGCATGACGATTGTATAAGCCTTCCTTTAGGTAAAACCCATTCCATTTACCACTTCAAGCAGAACATGATCCCCTTTGATTCTTCGGAAATTCGCTGGGTAGGGACTGTGAATATCTCCATTCAGAAAGTATTGTAGGATTGATTTGAATCCATGACCCTCCCTGTTCTTCTAGGAAGGTGATTTGGTGGACGCTCTGTTAATGACATTTCGACCTATTTATGGTTTGACTTTGGACTATCCACCGCTATCTTATCCATAGTATGTTTCTAAATAAATTTGGATTTCGCTCAAATGTTGAGCTCCAGCGTCAAAGATATCCCTTAAAGTGTTTATTCTTGTTCTAGAATCCTAAACAGACGTTTTAAGAGTGGAAAACCCAATTTTATGTTGTAAGTTTGTCACATTTATCACTCTAAATGGATTCTTCCTCTCGTTCAAACATTAAGCGTAGTTGGAAGAGAAATTAGAGCAGTCGAAGGAAACTGTGCGCTGTTGCCCACTGCTCAGTTTTTGTAGTATACATTCACAGTCTATTTTGCATGTGTCACATGTGAGAAGAGAATTGACGTGCGACGAGCAGGCTTCTGTGCCCTGGAAGTGCATCGCGTCGAAAAGACTCAACCCTGGCCCCAGGTAGGTCATCAAGTTCTCCCGACAGGCAAGGGGATCTTCGATGGATAACGGGCCCTCAACCTCCTCAGGCCCTACCTCACTTCTTCTTCTTCGCGTTTGCCCACCTTTAGATCCGCTTCCTCCACCACCCACCTGGGCGTTGTTGTTGCAGTTGTCTGTTGTCACGATCTCTGTTTCCACGACCTCTCTACCAATATTCACTCGACGCTGGAGATCCGAAGTCGGTCTCTTCGCCAATGCAGCTTCTGTAAAAGTAGAGTCAACAGCCAAGGTACAAAAAGAGAAACGTCTACCTGTTCACCCCATTTCTTGCATTAATTGAACTTCTCCTTGAAGTTCTTGAAGTTCTCTTTAAATTTAATCATCTTTTTCTTCGCAATGCACTCTTAAAATACAATCCAATAAAATTGGATCAAATTGAAATTTGAAATTTACCGATACTTGTAGTGGAAGTGATGTATCTGACTTCAGCCAGTTCAACCTTCATTATAAAGAGAAAATTCGAACAATTAAGATTATGTCCCATTCCTTCCTCCATAGAGAAGCACTCAATGTGCACAAGGCTCAAGCCAAGATTTTTCCAAAACCGCCAGATTTTTCCATTCCTTCTCTCATGCTATTGATAAAATTTGAGGGTTGTGCTAGTATTGATATTATGAGTTTCCTCTTAAATTTCCTCTGTGCAAGTTATATGTTTTCTATTTCAATACAATTTTCAGTTTCAGAATGACAGAAAATAAAGGTACTTACTATCAATGTAGTCTGTAAACTGAATGTTATAGGCAGGACAGTAGTAGTCCAGCTGCCACCTTCAATAGAAGGTTCGAAAAGAGCAATTCCACCTCTTTTCTCCAGTACTTACACTTTTTATAAGAAGATCGGTTCATTCGAAGGGGTATCTGAAGGACGTGAGCAAAAACAGATTGAAAGAGACCCGAATAACATCAAAAGTTTCTAGCCCTCGGGGCTTTGGGCACTGGACTTTTTTCGTGATTCGCTTTCTTTTCTCCAATTTTCTGCCACTTTGAATAATTTGACACCCCTCGTATTGTATGTTTTGAAAGATATTGACTTTCGATCTTCCAAACTCCCAAATCAGAACTGCACTCGTCTTCGAACGCCGTCTTGTAGCCGGTAAGAATTGATTTGATAAGTAGGTAAATTAAATATGTCGGAAGTAAGTAACCGTAATTCCATACTGCTGAACTTCATGCAGTTCACAGCTTCGAACTTCTAAATTTACAATGTAAAGTCGTGGGCCCCTTTTGTTTCCATCTATTTATAAACGCTTCGCACATAGTTTCGTTGTAGCTTTCCTCTTTTCGGAGTAGGTCGGGCACGATGCGGAATTAAAGGGCAGCGGCCAGCGGAGCAAAGGGGATTAATATGGGAAGTAAACTGCGTGGCAAACATCGGGGGCGGCCGGGGGTTGTTCAGGGCGGTGAAACAAGTCTAGGGCAACCACCACCACTCGTAGCTGAAGGGTTGGGAGAGGCAGAGATCCTGGAGAAGGTCATCGCTCCCTTTATATTGCCAAACCAACCGTTCAACCGCTGGCTCTATCGATATAAATCTCAACCCCCGAATATTTCGTTTGACCCCGTCGATGTATTCCCGTTTTATGTACTGGGATTTGTGGCATCAATACGGTATAATATTTTTGCATCGTGATATTGTAAAACGTGATTGATATCATGTCGAGGGATTTTCCATTCATCGGGCCTCTCATCTATCTCTCGTTTAGTTCGGGCAAAGGGATGATACCCTGATAATCGTAATCAATCGGATAATTGAAATTCTTCTTTTATATTGTATACCTCATTCTTGTCATCCTATGGAGATTGTCCGGAATTTCTCAGCCAACTTGTTTGGCTTATTTTCTTGGTGGGTGCATGGAGGAGTGAGGATTGAGGCGTGAACATAGAGGAGTTTGCATAAAGAACGGTGTTCCATCTTCAGGGTAGGCTTACTATACCCCCTTGAAGCCAAACCTCTTTTATGGGCAAAACTAAAACTCAGTGGCATCATTTTGAGATGAATCTTCATTCACTCCGTAAAATACATCCATGTTCCTATGGGGTTCCTTTCTATCATCTATTTCTCGATTGTATGTTGAATACTGTTTATTTCTGGGGTGAATCATGTATTCTAAAGTATGCCCCTAGAGCCTATGTTTCAAATCATTGAAGTATTATTAACGTGTGTTTATTGAGAGTCACAAAAATTAAATTTATTTCATTATTTTCTCCAGTACTGATAAATTTCCTCGTTATTTCGATTCACCTTAATTTTATATGTTTGTTTATTTTGCTTATTAATTCCATTTTTTATTGTTTCAGGTAAGTTACCGTTGTGTGACCATTTTTTTTCGACCTCATTCCTCCACTTAACATTAGTGAGTACAATGTGATGAACTGTAATCTTTTCTTTATACGAAATACTGGAATATACAACCTCGAATTTTTGTTGAGTCCGTGAAGAGGGTTCGGACTCTGGTTGTGATCAGGTAAATGTGATGAAGTATTCCTGGTGACGAAATCGTATTGAGTGACGAAACTATATCCCATCTGAATTCTCAATCAATCTCAATCTCAATATCACTTGCATGTTCTTTTATAAACTAGGGCTCAACAACTACTGTTATTTCGAAGCTCTTAAGCGTACTTATACTAGCGCACAGCTCAAAACTACATAGGTCATGTCGTTAGAATGACGAATTTAAATTATCTCGGAATACAAAACCATCAAGGAAATAATTTGGAACGACCCAAGACCCCGACGATGAGGAAAAGAGGGCATCAAGCCGGTCCTGGCTGAAAATAATGGATATTTATCCGCTCCCTAAGGCCGCCTCCTTTCATTAATTAAACATCTCTTCCCATTTCTTCCTCCTCTCAACCGCTCTTCTCCTTAAGCCTTCTGTTCTCCCTTACTTTCTTCGTTTGTGTTTCACATTGGCTTGAGATCTTCATCTGTCCCGTTTGGATAGAAGTTTCGAGAATTAAGCCAGTAATAATAGTGAATGCTTGTGATTATTGTGGACTAATCATCGAAGAACAAGATGCAATAGTTTGGAAGTTGAAGGACACAAGTTTGATGATAAATAAATAAACACCTGGTGGGCTAATAATAATACACTGTACCATAATTATCTATTTAGCGAGAAGCAATTAACTGCAAATTAACTGCAATACAAGACCCCCTTCATTCATCGACTGATGGAATAATTTTCCTCTTAGATAAATCTACCAAGTGATTATTCAGACTCTGGCTTGGTAACGATAAATATTTATTTGATACTTGTTTTACAAATAACGAGACTGGAACACTCTCATATCCAATAATGTTGTGATATTAGATTTTTTATATCATGATGAATGAGATGATTGTAATGTACTTTAACTTATCAAAGGCCGGTCATTTAGGGCTGGTTTTAAAAAACTGTAACACCATGGTTGAAGTTTGCCTTATTTACGCAACCCTTCACAACTTCACTGATGCCTGGGGTTACTAAAATTGTACTATAGTTGACTGCACGGGATCAAAAAAATTACAGTGGCTCATGGATTATATTGCGCCTTTGCCTTGTAATCCTGACTACACTGAGGGATATCAAAACCAAAATCAAATAACTGGGAGTCGGTCTTCGTACTCCACAACCACAAATTCTCTGTTGATTGTTTGATTGGTTTGAAGTAAAGCTGACTTATATATCACAGTGTAATCGCTTTATCGAACAAATTTAAAGATTCACCGCAAAATTCACATTATGAAGAAGTAGTAACGATAATACTGAACAATAATAATAGTTGTTTAACAATAACACACATAGTAATAACAATTATAGTAAATATTATTACACAACTGTTGTGTTAGCATTTGCAATGTGTATTCATTCTACTCTTCACTTTAAAGGAACTTGTGTAATCCGTTGGGGTATTCGTATCCAGTTACATACCGGTGAAACCTTTCAAATCTAGCGTTACTTCGTATTCCTGTCGAAGATAGAAATAAACAACGTTACGGATCCTATTATGCGCTTAAAACGAATAGGAAATGAAGGATTCTATCGTATAAAGTTTAGTTTTGTGTAATGTAGAATCGTGTTTTTGGTTGATTTTGATCGCAAATTGTGCTAGTGACCTCACCATCGTGGTTTTAAGTGAAGTATAAAACCATACTACGATTTCTTCAATATTCATCTCTATCATAACCATTATTTGTAGCGCATCAGACGAGCTCAACCACAAGACCCTTACTCTGTGGCCACCTCCAGAAACCTCACTGACTGTGAATTTGTTCCTCTATTTGGTTTATTTAGTTTCCCTTTTCGTATTCATTGGTTACAAGAAAGAATGAATGAAGCCATGATAGGAGCAAATGATGTTGATTAATATCATTTGACACTATTTATTCCTGTGGATTATTTATACCTAACATCACGTGGATACTATGCCCCTAACATGAAGCATATTTTATTGGTAAAATCGCGAGCAAAAGAGTGAAAAAATACTAAAAACTGTGCTTTGCTAAGTACCCTCTGGGTAACCCTGTTGTTTATCAAAAATAGTTGGTGCAATAATCAAAAATAAGACACCTATTCTGAAGGACACTTTTCCAAAACAGATTTGTTTTTTCGCATCTTTGGTCGTCCAAACCCATGCAAAGTAGTACATTGAAGCAATAAGATTTTTGCACCAGGGTTCATTATGAAATTTGAGATGTTTATCTCCTCCGGTAAAGTAGGGTTTTGACTGTAAATTGAACGTGTAATACCAACTTCATGATATCAGACAAGTTTACGTGGTCAACTTGAATCATTGATCAGTTATTACGTAAAGTAACCAAAATGAGCGTTGGTGTAACTTGGTGAAATATAACCTTTGAGACACCATTTCTATTATTTGGACCTGTTTCCTAAGATCTTTGCTTTTGAACAAATCAAGCTGTTTGCAGGAGACGAAACGTGTTCTCGAATTTGAACAGTATCTACAGCTGTCTTTGAGCATTTTTTTCCGAGGAATATTCCTTCGGATATTTCATCTTCAAAATACGTTGGCGAGAGGTCGAATGAATATAATGTTTACGCAAAGGAGGAAGCGAGGCGCTGGGTTGAAAGAAAAGAACAAAGATCCCTCCCGAGAAATTAGTCTTGATTAACGTTTTCTGTGAACCCCCCCCCCCCCACTACTCTATCACACCGCTGAGTCCTTTTTCAAACAATTCTGTTCCCCTTGTTAGGAGGTTTTCGTCTCTCCAGTTTTCAGTGAAAGCTTTCGTCATTTAACGCTAGAGAATTCTCCCTTTCCGCTTGTCGTAACATTCATTTTCCATCCATTGAGTCGTCTTTTTGCTCGTTATAGTTGCCTGCGTGAATAAGTGCTTTGTAGATAGAGACATTACGGTGTACGTTCAATAAGTACTTCCCTCTGTAAACAGTGGATTCGTAAAATCGAGTACGAAAGCGACGGAATTTCCCTACTTTGGATCTTCCTGTATCCTTCTAATCGACTTCTGCTTTGTACTCCTTTGTGTTTATCCTCTGGATTATTTCGTGAACAAACGTTATCTTCCTTCGTTTCTTTCAATTGGTTTTTCCACGTTCGTTTGTTTAGATATTTACCATAGTCCTGCCTCAATGGAGTAATACTTTCTCCTTAGCCGCTCTAGCCTCAGGCTCGTGACATAATCCGACTCTAAATTTTTTTATATAATAAAAACTTGGTCTCGCAGAATATTGTAATCCACAAAAAGGGGAAAACCCTGTTTGGGAAGGATTTTTTTGTCACTTCTACGAGCGCTAAGAGAGACAACGTTCATTGGGGCACAGATTATTTCCCTTTTCATAGTTATTATAACAACTGTATTTGAAAGTCACCTGTTACTTACCATTTTTTATCCGGCTTATTTCATTTGTAAGAGGTGGTTACTGTAAGAGCGTACTGATGCCAGTCGGAACAAGAACGTAGGCATATCAAAGCCTAAACCAGTTGGGTTTATAAAAGTAATGTTCAATATGGTTATGTTGGTAGTTAAGTTGGTTCAGGATTGCATAAATTAATATGTAGGTCTTCTGTCTAGTGTTACAGAGGTTTTCGACTTGGAATGGATTTTTTAAACAGTTTAGCATAATACAGAACAGTTCCACGAAGAGAAGGTTAGTAGGTAGTAAGTTAAGTAAAAATGAGCAAAATATAATATCCTCAAAATAACATGAATATTAGGAAAAGCGAGGTAAAGATGACAAAATTTCAGTTGACACCATTACCGATATGAGTGACGAAAATGCTGTTCTGTAATGTTGACGTTCATGAACTCCAAAATCACGCTAATGCGGAGTTCATCACTCACTAAAATGATCAACGAAATTACGTGGTACGACGTTTAAAGGAGTTCACAGCTGTTGACGTAACAGCCTCGTATTTCCAAGATGTCATCAATCAAAGTGTGAATGAGCGGAAGTTGGAGTGCGTCGCGTGGACACGAGGCTATGAAAAACCCGGTTGAGGAAGCTGGTGGCAAGTGGAGGCACCAGATGGGTCGAGGTGAGCTGGGAACGGATGTGGCGGAACTCCTATTAGACCGAATCTAGGAGGCTGTTGCTTGTGCTCGTGACGCTATAAACGTGATATTAGTAGGGAGCAGAAGGAGGCAACAAAGTGGTTATTAATTTTTTTCAGCCGATTTTCGGTCGATTGTGATGCTTTGAGATTCTCTAGAACATCAGCTTCTTGATCAATTTTAACCATCCGATGGTAACGTGGGGTCTTAGGCACCCCGTTGGCCTGGTAACCGGCGCATGCGCTGAGACTAGTTGAACTGCATCATGCAGAGTTCGTACTACTTCATCTGCTGTACGATTTTTAGCCTCGAATTTTGAATTTTAACGGTCTTAAGATCCAAGGACGACTCTCTTTTCGGCTGAACTCCATTCTGGCTCTGAACATTACTTTTGGTTCTGTCTGTTCATTCACTCATAGACTAGTTATACCTTATCCCATCCGTCTCATGTGTCAGCCAACTCACAGATCAGCCATCGTATGAGTCATGCAACTCACAGACCAGTCATATATTGTGGATCAGCCAACTCAAAGATCAACCATTTTATGGGTGAACCAAATTTTAGACCAGTCATCATATGGACAAGCCAACTCATAAATCAGCCATCTTATGGATCAGCCAACTCATGAACCAGCCATCTTATGGATCAGCCAACACATCGACAAGTCATCTTTGGGATCAACCAACTCACAGACCAGCCATCTCATGGATCTGCCAACTCATAAACAAGGCATCTTATAGAACAGCCAATTCATAGACCGTCCATCTTTGGATCAACAAATTCATAGACCAATCATCACATGGAGTCATTAGTGCCATCTTGAGTGTAAGTGTTGTTACAGTTGAAGCTCATTAATGCAGGAAAATTCAACTAAGTATTGTTCCTATGCTAGCATTTAAGATAAGACTTGAATGATTTACAAGAAGAGAAGAAAAATTGTGACCCTTTTAGGCTAATTTTCATTTTGGATGTACGTTATTCTTTATCGCGAATCAACGACAGGTCAGCATAAAGGAGCAGTCCCATACGTCAGCCTTGAAGTTGGCATTTTTCTCGGAGACTATTGTAGGGCAAATTTAATTATTGTTCTGTACTATATTTCTGCTCTTTCTGAAGTTCCAAGCTGTTTAAACGAGAACGTTGATCTGTATGAACAAAAAGCAACACTTTGAAGGACCTGAACACTTCAAAACAGTGATGGGAAATATGGTTTATGATTAGTTGATTTTCAGGCCTAATAGCTTCGTTTATTGCCTTAAAGACTTTTCCCATTGTCCCTGGAAATATTCAAGAAGACTGTTGTATGAATCAAACAAAACCGTTTTCGATGATCTTTGAACGCCATGTACCCTTCAGGGACTTCACCTACCAGCGATCAATCTGGGTTGTGAAATCTCGGTTACTCATTCCAACATAATTCAACTTGTTCTGTCATTCATCAAGTTGTGATTCCTCAATTCTCATTTTCCCGTTACGAAGTACTCCCGAATAATTGATTTAAAATGCGGAGGCCGCCGAGGTTCTCATTGCTGCTCTAAAATGATTACCTCAAGCCTACGTGGCAGGTTTCATTGCCAAGACCTTGCATTGTTCTCTTCTCCCCTCTCTCCCACCATTCCAACTCCTCGTCTCATTTCTTCTTTAATATAAACCTCGCCATCTCCCTCTTTTTCGCCCTTTTCATAGCTCGCTCGTCTTTCAAACTCTTTTTTTTTCGTTTCTCCTAACGCTTTGCTGGATTCTTCCTAAAAGCGGGAAGCTTCTTCTTACGTAACGTCAATTCGAGTCGGATATTTTTCATTTTTCATTAATCATTTCCTCGCACCTGTTTCCCAGAAACCCCTAAGACATAACTAAAAACTATATGAAAGTGGCATTGGATAAGATTGCTGTTCCTTAAAGAAAAAACCCTGAGGAGACTCTTGTACACTCCAGGAGAAAAAGTTTGCCAAGTTGGGTGGGCAGTAGCACTTCTTACAATAAATTACATGAACGTGTGGAATTCGATGGTGTAAAAATGAATATTATTGCGCGTTACCACTGATAAATTCCAAAGTACGAAATTTAATTTTCACGATGTTGCTGGTTTGTTATGTAATGAAAATCAACACAATAATTGTGAAGTCGTTCGACATTATGATAATGTTTTTTTTTTTTTTCTTCACTTTTTCACGTGTGCCGTGGCTCCTACTCATCGGATCGTGTTGAACTACGTTCTAAATTTGAGAAAATCAGACGTGAGAAATTGATTTTTAAGTAAAATCATGTTTGAACATTGAAGCAAGCTGCAGTTTGTACGATATTAATGAAATAAAAACCCTAAAAATTTCATAAAAATCATTCCACAGAGAAAGTCATTCTAAAGCGCGAAATGCGAGTGAAAATTTTGATTTTAGAGGATCCCAATCTGTTTGACTTTTGCATTAACAATTTATACATTTGAAAAATGTATTTCACCGCTATAATACAATCAATAATATTGCACATAAGTTATATACTGCAAAATATGATATCAGTACTTTCAGCGCTCAGCAGTCATATCCATGTTGCTGCTTGGTTTCAGAGCCTGAGGTCCGAACACAATCCTTATCATGGATAGTGAGGGAGAGGAATTAATTGATATCGGAACGTTTTCTAGTGGTAATTTCCTAAACCTGCAGTAGGTCGAGTTCAATTTAGTTTTGGAAAATACATTGGAAACAATACATAAACAGGTTTCAATAAGATCCCGAACGAATCGAATATGACCCAGATGAAATCTTGAAAACACCGACACAACAACACCACCGATATGATTATTTGGCACCATTTTGTACAATTTTACAAGAACAACAAATTAATGAAGGGATGCGATTTGCTCAGATTACTTACTCGGCGTAACGCTTGTCCCGCGTTGTAAAGTAGGATCATTGCAAAATCACTCCATCTTGTTAAACCTTCTATACATTACAGTAATAAGTAAATTATTAAATTGATAAAATTTTTTTCTATACACCATTGAATCCCGGGTTACATTCATGGACGCTATTTGATAATATCTAGTCCAAAACATATGTCCTGTATAGTAGCCTCTCGCAACTAAAGCCTCTTTCTCTAGCTAGCCATCTTAACACTTTGCTTTTTGTATTCTGGCCCAGTGAACTTCTGGGGGCTTTTCAAGTTACAATCAATTTCTCTGTGTAACATGTGTAGAATGAAGTTCAGGCTGTGTGTTGACACCGCGAAAAACATGTCAGATGATTAGAATATTAAACACTCAATAAACCGATATAGCCCAACATTATTCGCTTATATTTATTTGTTTGCTTAATATTTTCCGCTGTACTCTATTTAAATTTTATAAGGTTATAACAGAAGAAGATCTGTTACAGTAAGGGAGAGTTAACGACCTTATGAGTCCGACTTCGGGGGTCTGTCACCTGCTCCGTCGGGCATGCCAAAATAATGCGGCGTTCATTGAACTCCCATCTAACTTCCTTTTTATCGGCTGCTTTTTGCTCGCGATAGGTCGCAAACAAAGTAGGTACTAATGTTCTGATAAGTAGGTCTTTTTTCCTTTCATTATCGTTGAACTGAACCGAAGCCGAACTAAACCGGACTTCAGTCATAGTGTTAAAATTGACGTTTCTCACAATTTCGTCATCTTATTGGCGTTCGTTTTAAAGTTGCAATCAGCTCTGAATATTATAAATCTCAATGAGAATCGTGTAAAGTAGTTTTGGTGTGGAAAATGTAACTCTCGAAAATTCGTTGATTGATGGAGCGGGAAAAGCGCTTCCACCTCACCTTCACTATCTTGGACGAAAAATTCTCGTTTATTCGTAAAGCCCTCTTTCGTGAAGAATTATAAACAAGTTTTTGTGAGGGTGCCTTCGAAGGAGTTTTTTCTCGGGAGTACGAGGGTTCAGGTGGGGGCTCGATTGCCGTAAAAAAAGGGGTTCAAGGCGGCGGAGTGACAACGTTACGAACCAGTCTCGTCCTAGATTATCCTTCTAATCGTCTTCTTGGAGTCACCCTCATGAATACCTACAGTTTATGGATAACCCTTGATTATCCAAGTTTATACAAGTTCTTTTTTCACAGAAATTTGATAACACAATGTTATATTGGAATGAAACTAGGTTTTCCTCAAAAATTCAAAGGAAAAAAGTTTTAGAAATTGTATTTATTTATTTTTAATCTGAAGTAGATTTAACTGAATTAGGGTTCACCAATAGTGGGGTTCGAAGGTGATGTTATTAGGTACGTTCAGACGAACATCTTATGAATGGAAAATCAACATATATTTATCACACCCCCCACGGAACAACAGTCCATTCAATGGAATAACCAGTGGAATAACTTCCAAGGAAGAATAATCTTCCAGAGAAGGCCGCCTAGACAAAAATTTGCCTGTACATAGATTTCAATCGTATGGCGATCCTAAAGCTAGGCGTTCCACCCCGTCTCAACAGTCTCATCCCCAGCTGCCAAAACACTCAGGATAACAAATTAGTAGATCGATGTAAACAAAAATCACTTGGCGTACAACTAAAAGCTCTTCAAAACACGAGGGGATGTAACTAGTAAATTATTGATATCGTAAAACAAACGAGATTGACCATTTGTAACACTTTTCGTCATCTTAAGAATTTAAAAACACGATTTTTCCAGTACTGCTCACTGCTCACATTAATTAAATTCTCGTGGTTATATCACACAAAAAATACAATACAATAAAATATACTCGTATAAACTCTTGTATTTCATAGGTTCATATGCAGTGGTTGTTGCATCAGACTAGGTACAGTTGTTGTACCAGCTTTTGGTTTTGTTGATGATGTCTGTTATAAATTCTTGTATGGCCGAAAGGCCACGCCAATCACAAAGCACATACTGTACATTGCTTATGTGTCTCTGTAATCTCATAGCACATGTAATACATGTATGGCATACGAGCCACAAAAATCGCAGGAATACAAGTATAGCATAAGCCACATAAGCTCATGCTGTACATTGCTTATGTGTCTCTGTAATCTCATAGCATATGTAATATATGTATGTAATATAAGCAACAAAAATCACAGGAATACAAGTATGGCATAAGCCACACCAATCACATAGCACATGCTGTACATATATATATACATATATGACATGTAAGTCTCACCAATCGCATAGCACATGCAATTAATATCAGTATAGCGTATAAGCCACACCAGTCACAAGGCACATACTGTACATGTATGGCTTATCAAGTATTTCTGTTTCCGGAAATACCTTTATGATTTTGCAAACAAGCTTGAAATAATATGTGATTGAGAATAATACCTAGTGTATGGTCCCCCATCGGTAGCTTGTGCGCAACCACAATCGTGAAATCTTAATAATAATCGTGATTTCTACAGTTTCCGTATGGATTCGGTGGAATTTTGAAGGAGTGTGTGGGTAAGGTTCAGGATGAAATCCAAATGCGTATGAAATCCACTGCGATTTACTGAAGATAACTCAAGTTAACGAGAAATTAGTAAAATTTGGTTGGATAATCAACTTTAGTGACCTATTACTATTACAGCTGCCTTTCGTACGAGAGTATCTCCTTATTTTCAAAATATGGGTCTGCAGGGGTGACACGTACTTGTACTTGTGCATAGTTGATAGAACCCACAGAGATTGAGTGATTCGCTACAATATCGCAGTATTATTCGTATAATTTACTCCTTTCAGTTTCTGTCGTTTTCAACAAGTAACAGATCGATTCTAGAACGAAGGAGAACTTTGGTGGAGTCGGTTGAAGCAATTCAGAGGGAGAGCGGTGGGAGGAGCAGGAGGTGACCCTCGTGAAGCTAATTTTATTGTCATTGAAGGAGGTGGACGGAGGAGGATGTCTCCGGGGCTGTTGACACTTCAGCTTTTTGACGCCGTTTAGCACCCAGCAGGGCGGTCGGGGAGGAGGAAGGCGCCGGCTCTGGAATGTGACCTAAATCCCGACCCCCGACTTGTGAAATCTTGATAGAGCTGATAAGAATTATAAGTGCAAGAACCTCATGTTGTTGTTCAGAGGACGCTGAATTTTGTACTTAAATCCCGGTGATTGTCCATATTAGGCCACAAAGAGTAATGAAAAAAGTGATGAGGCACATAGCTTCCTCTTATCCATGTCACGATTGTGCAAATTATCCGAGGCACCTTGATGATCGAATCACTATAAATTTGATCGGGAATTGCATCAAAATCGAAAGGAGGCTTATCATAAGGGTTGTACAATGGGATATTTCAGCCAATTTAAAAAAAAAAAAAAAAAAAAAAAACATTAAAACTATTATGGCTCAAGAATAACGGTAATTGGTTCTGTTCGTCGAGAAAATGTTCGGAAGAAATTAGGGAAGCTAATAAAAGTTGAAGATTTGAACGATGAGTGCAGAAGAGGTCATCGGAACGTTGCGTCCACGACAATCATACTTGAGATGATTAAGAACAAGTCGAGCTGGGACGCAATGGCAGTATTTGTCACAGTAGTCCTCAAAACAAAAAAGCTGGATGGAAGATGAGGAATAGAATTGATGGAGAGATCAGACTGGAGAGCAGAAGTAGGATCAGCCTTTTGGCACAAAAAAAGGCTCACCATGAAGTAATACTGTACAAGTGGTTCCGGGGTGAGTCCTAAGCAGAGGGAGGGGGGTTTTAGTTGGTAGGCCCAGAGCTGGGGAGTCCAACACTGTTGGGTTCAACTTCCCCTTCGCTCTTAAAGAGTATCCTCACTCCCGTAAAAAAAAAAAAAAAAAAAAAAAAAAAAAAGATTTGAACGATGGCAGCAGGGTGTGACGTAGCAAGTTGTGTGACGTATTAAGTTGCTCACCTTGAAAAAACTATCTTTGAAAAAAGTATCCGTGCACAGAGAAGAGATTAAACCGTTTCCTGAGTTAAGTAACGATTTTCCGAAATGAGAATCTCTTGGATACTACAAAATACTACACACACACGGCGTAAGTGTGTGTGCGTTCAGGGAGGCTCGCCTTTTTTTGAAACGTGTGATCTCTTTAATTAATTTTTCTACCACATGTTATTGTAACATTGGGCAAAAAGTTGAAGTATAATAGGCTTTCAATGGTGCTTAATCCAAATTTGAGGTCACAAACCTGAATTTCCGACCCACCGAAATACCCTTCGAAATACCGAAATACCCCTCAATCTGCACTGCATGCGCAGATGTTGCTATTAATACGGGGGTAGTTGAAAAGTTTAATTGATTAAGTTAAAAATGATAAGGAACCATTTGAAGCCTTAATCAGACAGTGATTCAACGTTTACGCATGCGCAGAAGCTACCCATGTTTCGACCAAAATGAATCTGACAAGGAATCATACTGTGTCCACGCAATCTATGGGAATTACAAAAAAAAAAATCAAATGGATATTGTTATAGTAGTTACAAGGATTTCACGTTTGCTCATGCGCAGAAGCAAACGATTCTATCAGTTGTCTGATAGAAATGGATTTTATTGGGGACCATCTAGAGTCTCACGCGCACAATCAGTGAAAATTCGATGAATTCATGAAGTAAACAAAATACAGGATTTGCTCAGGTACTGAAGCTACCGATGCTCTAATCACAATGTAATTTATTGGGGACCATCTAGAGCCCTTAACACATAATCCTTGAAAATTTTGTCAAATTTGGATGGAAACAGTAGAAGCGAGGCTTGTTACAAGAGTATGACGATAACGCATGCGCAGGGAAACAATTCAGGAGCAACGACATCTACACCCCAACCACTGCATCCCTGAAAATTTCATGTACGCAGAGGTGAAACTAAGTGACATCAGCATGAATTTTATCCAAGTGTCCGCTACTGGTACCATGTCTGCTATACGATTTCTCTTTAGAACAAAATGCTATTTATTACTGTCGATTTTCGGTGAGAGAGTCTATCAGTTTCGACCAGGCAGCCTCTCGAAGCGGTTTGTGATTGGGGGGGGGGGGGGGGTACCAGGCTTGGATAGGTCTCTCGATTCAATGAACTGGGCCGATGATAAGCCCCACATTAGCGATCGGACAGCCATCCTGGACCTCCCGCAGATCGTTCCTCCAATACCTATCACAATTATTTCCACTAACAGAGAATTTTCAAAGGAAATAAAGCTATTGCAAAGTATTCAAAACTTTTAGCTTAAAAAATGATGAAAATTTTTGTTTCCTGAACTCCGTTTGGGAACA
Organism: Apolygus lucorum; assembly: GCA_009739505.2. Taxonomy (NCBI): domain Eukaryota; kingdom Metazoa; phylum Arthropoda; class Insecta; order Hemiptera; family Miridae; genus Apolygus; species Apolygus lucorum. The sequence continues at coordinate 75,632,965 of CM019176.2, read as the reverse complement.
ATCTAAGACGACAAATTGTTCTTGTAGGTAATTAAAGATGTAATAAGAGTGATACCATATGTAGAAAGAGCTACCAACTTTAATTTATTCAAAATTTAAAATTCAAATTTTGAATTTTAATTTCTTCGTGCAATAATTTTGGCGCTAAATTAGTTTTCATGTGAGATATAAATTTGTTGCATTGCGTTTTCACGAGTTAGATTTTAAATAAGGCACTGGGTTTGAGAGTAAAATGTTCAACCAAATAACGAAGTGTTAAAAAGAATAAGGCAAAGAAACTAGGTACACATCTTTTCTTTACGTCATAATGATAATTTTCTCCTTGAAAAGGACGGAATAAACGGTCATAAATTCAGCACACTGCAGTCATTGTCAGATTGCTTCAGCAATTATCCAACAAAATTCCAATTTTGTGCCAAAACGTTCTATACACGGGAACTCTATGAGTCCGTGGAGGTGACTACAGAACTTCCCTAGGTTTTTGGAGTAAAAAAAAATATACATTCGAAAATTCGCTCAAGTATGAATGATTATTTGAATCATTCTGGTGTAACTGAATGTGAACGGTGCAATCACGATTAATCACACTTTGATTTCCTGATTGTCCCAATTAAAAGGGAAGTTCTAACGAGTTAAATATCGTATCTCCAACATCACCTTAGGGGACGACTAAGGAAAAACAAGTTTAAAGTTGACTGTTTTCATTTTTGAAAATGAAAAAAAAAACAAATATCCTCCAAAATGAAAATTTACTTTTCTGAGTAAATTTGGTAAATTTGGTAGATGTTTTGTGAAAAAACATTCAAGTGAGAAGATGGCTTAATTTTTAAAAAATTACATCACAAAAGCTTAATTCGCTTCAAAAATTTGCAAAAAATCTTCCCTGCCAAATAAAAAAAAATGCTGTTTTTATGTATGTGTCAGTCTGAAATTCTCAGGGACTGAGCGAGGCTTTGGACGGTCCCCTATCAATTTCTCTTTCCTTACGAACTTGTAACAAAGTAACCGCTGCACAATTGCGAAATCGAAAAACGGAGCATGCTACAATATCACCTTCTGCCCTCAGTACAACTCACCTAAAAGTTTCTCGACGTTTTTAACGGAAATATGCACAACACGTGATTTGTGATTGGTGTGCGATGGTACGTGTATGCTATACATGAATTTATAACAGGCACATAGTGGAAACATTCTTTTTACGTTTGAAAATGGAATAAAAGCCTTCAAAATTTCCTTTCCATTTTTGGCAAGGACCTTTCTGAGCAATATTGATTTCATGTCTGTCTTTCTGAAATTCTCAGAGATTTTGCTTGTTGGGGTGAAGATGGTCCTCAATCGACAATTCAATCCTCACAAAGTCGTAACAAAGTAACCTTAGGTAGCATCACTTTGGCATACATCATGTAACAAGTAGCCAAGTTTCATATTAATATTAAACATTATATCATTACTAAACATTAACCATTAAAACATTATTTTGACATTAAAAATTAATAATTCATGAAATATAATTTCGTATGAAATGGAGAGGCGAAAGAGATATCAACGTGTTCCACGGTTCAAAGACAGCACTGGGAGTGTTAAAATTGAAATTCCGTGTTTCATCACATTGAAAATTGTTTGACTTATCAGTTTTTTCCTTCACCCTTCAAACGTCTTTCCTACCATTAGCCGAGGAGAGGCCTCGTTTACAGGTCCTGGGGCTGAGTTGTGCAACAAACGTGGCGGCCATACACGTGATCGTCTTGAGCCTCTTTGTGGCTTCTCAAGTCCTCGCTCTACCTGCCTGGACAACACTTTTTTCACTGACCGTCCTCTCGTCTCATCAATAAACCTCGTATTGACCTTCATGGTTTTTGCGTATAAGCGGCCAATTTGGTATCATTTTCATTTGATAAACAACTTTATGAATCAAGGAAAAAACGCTCCACTCCCAACAAAATTTAACATACTGAAATTAAAACTGGACTTCCTGAAATAAATTTATACAGGACCCTGCAAATTATCACACAAAGGTTTATTTTTTTTCAATATAGATCACTCGTCTGCAAAGATCACGGCTTTGCCATTGTCACCATCTACCAACCATAGTTACTACCTACCAACCATATACCTACTTCACAATCAAGTTTATTTGGAAGATATAAAAGCCTCACACTTGATTCGAAAAATAGGGAGTTCCATAAGGGAAATTTGAATACTGGTTACTAAAGAAGCAAAACTGAATACAACTCGGAGAAACGAACAGCGATAGCATTTTAGTCAGATAAAATTTGAACGGAGATTAGACCTATTTGGTGATTCATGCTCGTGATTCTGTTTTATCGAAGGAAAACCCTTAAGTTCTCATAGGGAGCGAATGTTTTGTCTTACAGAGCTAAAAATCTCTATAAATTCTAAAAATGCAATACTATCTTAAATTGGTGGAAAAACGATACCTTTATTTCGAAAGTTTTCGAGCTAGGGCTTTAAATTTCAACCTTTTGTTTTGGTTAGCTGAAAATTCAACGGAGATTAGACCTCTTTTGTGATTTACACTCGTGATTCTGTTTTATCGAAGGAAAACCCTTAAGTACTCGTAGGGAGCGAACGGTTTGTCCTACAGAGCTCCGGGTGGTCTCAAAAATTTTTAAAAATTCAATACTATTTAAAATTGGTGAAAAAACGATACCTTTATTTTGAGAGTTTTCGAGCTACGGCTCTCTTGAAAATTTCAACCCTTGATTTTCACCCCTTAGAAGTGATGACATCAACCAAAAGCTTCGCGGCACAACTACTAGACCCCAAATGAAGCCCATATGCCAAATTTGAACCAAATCGGTCCAGGGTTGCTAAGAAAAGTGCCGCGTACGGCGGACTGACGGAACAATTTTTATTCGATTTTCGGATTCTACGACCTACGTACCTTGAAACGTGAACCAACAAATTTTGAGGGGGGGGGGGGGGTGAAATTTTTTTTCTTGGTCGATTCCAAAGGATTATTAGAGAAAATTATAAACCAAAAGAAGGGACCTCATCCATTCCAACAAATTCGTGTCCATTTTGGTTTTTTTTAATCTTACCGAACGTTATTTTTTGCACTCTGATGAAGTAAGTAAATTAAGAGTTCCTATCTTTAGGTTGTGACGGATGCAAATGGCAATAAACGCGGGGGCGTGCGTGCCCCTTCATAATTGGGTTATAATTGAGTCGACGGCCACCGTGGGGCGCCCCCTGGCGTCACTTCCGGTCTCCAGTATCAACCCTTCCTTCGCCCCGCTTGGCTGGTTCAAACCTAAAAACAAACGCCTACACTTCTTCATAACTATGTTTTTGACGGAGTTTCAATTTTTACACGTTTTAGTAGGCGAACTTTGAGTTCCGTTAAAAAACTCTATACCCATGTTTGATAATCTTAGTTACGGTGCATCGTCACCAATCACAGACATGGTTAAGACATAAATTTCAGATAGATTCAATTTTCTGACATCGTAATGTATTTCGACATTTCCAACTATTTTTTCTCGTCCAACAACATCTCTTCTAACGTTTTGCTGCTTCTGGATCCTCTAAATTAGTTGTTTCTGTTCTGAATCACTCAAAGATGAGAGAAACACCTCCAGCTTGCCCTTATACCGAAATTCTTTGATGGAAGCACTCCTCCTCGACCTTACCTGCATACCAAAGCTTCAAACACCAATTGGTTTCGTGGTGGTAGTGGTAACCTTACAACACTTGTGAAAATCTCATTTTTCTGGCTCTTGATATTCTCTCAGCTGTCACAAGTTGCCACACCGTACTGATGGACCACAACAAACATCACTTTTGCACTCGTAAAAGGCTCGTTATTTCAACCCATAACTACTATGTGACTGTCTGTTAATGATGGCCTTACCCCATTGTATTGCCGAAAAACATGAACAATAACTTACTGTCTGAAGAGCTAATGTGACAATACATAACTTCACTACATAGACAAGAAAATCAATGATTGCCCTTAAGTAAACTTTATATACCTATCTCAAGACAATAAATCATTCTTGTTGTACAGTTTTTGATGAATAAGGAAGAGCTTTCAGATCGGTTGTAGAGGTGAATCCAAGTCTGCCACTAACTTGTGCATGTGAACTGTAGTGAGTTAGAGTGAGTGGATTTTTTAAAGAATTTTAGGTGGTGTTCGGGAACGCGGGGCAGAGATTGACCCAACCTGGTCCCGAAGGAGTGGCTGAACTTGTCACCCCAAACTTATCGCGGTGCTTCAGGTAGAAGATTACCGTTTTAAACACGTTGAGTGAGGGAAGAGACAGAGAGCATCCTGCTTTGAAGTAGCTTCTGGAAGAGATAACCAGCAAAATACGCTTTTGAACCAAGAATATTTTTCCTAGGTTAGACGACAAGGACCATGAGAGAATACCGAATTTGACTATCGAGATGGAAAGAAGAATTTTAAAAAATCCTTTCACGACTAGTCATCGGTCTTATCTTAAGATGAAAATTAACATTATGAGTGATTCATATGAGTGCGTCTATCTATTCAAACGGATTATTCGATTTTCTTGGCGTTCTTGGCAAAATGATGGGTAAGTTCCTGGACATGTAGGTATTGGTATTTGATAAGACCTTAGGAACTGATTGACATACCATCTCCTCTGCGGCTCGGAGTGGTCTACTGCTGAATGCTTCCAGGCTTCGTTAGCCCACTCAGGAGGGTTTAACAACAAACAAAAAGAAACCCAAGATTTAACATAGAAGTAAAAATCTGTGCAGGCCACCTTAGAAATAGTGTCAGGAGATAGGACATCAAGGATTGTGTATTTAGTTCTCAGGAGCAGTCGGTGTACTTTGTTAGTTTGCCTATCTTCTTCACGTCGTATCAAAGTGCGCATTGGCCTGTTTGCAGACCCACAAGTATTATAACGTTCTTCTCAGGAATGGATGACAGTTCAGTAGCCCTTTTCTTTCAGAACGTTACAGAAGTTTTGACTGTCTCCGGCCTGGTTTTACCAGTGTCGCACTCGCTTAGTCCTTTCCCATTTGTTCACAACGTTCTGTAGGTAGCTTTTGGTGTTTCCAGAATCGGATCTCCCCCGTTGGCAGGGACTCTGATTCTCTTTCGGCAAGACGATCAGAAATTTCTCTATCCTCATGACCTTCATTCATTAGAAGATAAAATAATTAATGAACTCCACTTCCATAATCGTAAAATTTGCCATCCTTAGCAACATACTTGAATATGAGTGAATCAAAATGTTTGATGTTCAGAACATATTCAGCCATACTTGAGGAATATTTTGAACTAAAATGTTATTATTTTTTTGAGCCGTCAGGTTTAGTAATTGGAGGTCGAAGACGACTCTGTGAAGCAATGGCAAAGATTTGTGTGGGATCTGGTTTGGATCGCTTGAAAAATGTCTGCTGGTAACTTGGTTTCCCAATCTCAGGCCAAGTGATATTCCAAATGATTAGGAATCGTCTCGAAGTTTTGTTGGAGGAGACTTGGAACCTTTGGAAATTCCAAATTTTCTGTCGCACATTTTCCATGGGGTTTTCTGTTTTCTTTAGCCTTCAAGATTACTAAAAACCCTTGGGAAAAACCCTTGTGGAAAAATATCAGAAGCACTAGTTTATCCTTGTATACAAACCTGTTTGACGTAACAGTTCAAGCGCTCAAATATGCTTGAGAAGAATCTGAAATTATATATGATTGCTTGGTTCACAGAAGGACAACCCCATGTAATCTACGTCAAAATATTGCAACCTCTCCGTAGAAAAGCTGGCGAAAAAGTATATAATTTTTCTCAATTTTGAACCGTTAATTCATCCTATGATTAGTAGTGCATCGTCAGTCCTACTAGTTTGTACAGTTAGTAGTCCTCTCTGGTATATTGGTAAGTAATGAGTATTGCCGCGCATTTTCCTTTGTTGTTCCATTCAACAAATAGACGCATCAGTGTCGGATAACTTTGTCCTTCACCTCATTCCTCACTTATTTTGAATTCCCGTTGTTTCGGATCCTCACGGCTCAATCGGATTGCCCTCCCAAGTGAATTTGACCCGATCGTTTCGTTTACGCGGAGGCCGAGGGACGGAACACGGTTTTAGGTGACAGCTATGCCACGATCCCATACTTAGAACATAATGCGCGTATAAATAAAGAGAAATCTTGGATCCGCTCCAACTGATCTCACGATGGCAAGGCGTCTTTTGCTCTTTGTATCAGTGTTTTAGGCTTTTGAATATTATAAGTTGAGAATATACGCACCACAATTTTCAATCCAATCAGCACTGCAAATTCCAAATACTCTATAGGTATTGTAAGTATTGAATTTAATCTAGGAATGAATGAAATAACATCTCAGCAATCATTACTTTATGAAGGTCATTTTAAAAATATGTTTATAGGAGATTTTTTTTGCGTTTTTCGAACTTTTACCATTTTTTGTGATTAATCAAGAACAAAATAATGCACTGTTTGGGCTAGTTGTCTTCTGATTTGTATGGTCAATGCGATTCATGTTGCATATGTCATCTTGAGCTTAAAGATTGATTCAGTATCCTGATCCCATTTTGGATGTAGTTGGAACTCGGAGTGATTGTCGATAAGTTCCAGTGAGTGAGAAATAGGCAATCAAATTTTCATGATGGCTTAAAAAACTTACTGAGCTTAAAGATCACATCGATACCTTAAAGCACAAATGCGCTATGTCCAAAAACGGAGTTTTGAGAAAAACGCAAAAGAAGTTTTCACCAGTTCACAATTCCTAAAATAATAGCTTATTACCCTAAACTCTTTAATTTCTTCAAGAAATTAGCAAGCTTAATCGTCAAGAAGGTCATTAATAGTTTTGTTGAATTTGAGTTTTTCTGATATTAAAAAAAAATGTGGAAGATGGATGGACCAATGTGCTTTAACCCCTGGTGTGTATAAACTCCCTGATGGATTCCCAGTGTATAAAAGGTCTGACAGACACGCAGCAACTGTAAAGTTGTTTTTGAGACACATGGTGGGTTAATCAATAATAGATTTTTCGTCAAACCAACATTTTATTAGTTAAAACAAAGTAATGAGACTTATTCCCAAGTAGTCTATGGGGGTCCCAAGGAGTCTAATTTGAACCGAATTTCAAAAACTATAATCTACGATACCCAACATGCGAATTCGAGTTTAAACACCCCCCACCCCACCACCACCACCAATGGTGCCAGTCTACGTAGATAATCCGTAGAAGTTTACATCCGTGTTGAAGGTGAAGCTCACAACAAACCACGAAATATGCGTTTTTTGGTGTCCTGGTACCATGGTGGCACCACTAGGTAGTTTGTTCCAAGGTGGCACAAAGAATACTTAATTCATGAAAATCCAGAGTTATATTGATGTCTCGCAATTTCATAGTTTGAGTAAAATTAATAAGCTATAAAGGAACCAAAATATTGAAAAATCGGATATTTTGTAAATATTATCCCCCCCCCCCCACCTGGTTAAATTCGATATTCTGGTGAAATAATGTGAAACATGGAAGTCATCAGAGGTAAAGGTTTTCAGAAACTAGAGAACAAAGTACTCTTCATGGCGGTTAGATCACTGCTAAAGGTTTGGAATGGAACCTTTTATAAAGGGGGGACAGGTACTGAGCGCCTGGGATATTCTAGATACTCACTGCTGTCAACATACTTCATTGAAATTTCCCTCGTGTCTGTCAGACACTACACACACCATGGGTTAAGATATGGACATGATAATTCAGCAAATATCTGGGTAAATTATAGGCTATCCATAACTTTTGTATGCTAACTCTCCAACGAGAAGGGACCTTCCTTAGCAACCAATTCAAGCAAACACTTACAAAACCCCGTTGTACCACATGTTTCATTATCCTCGATTAGAACGTGACGATTTTAACAATATTTTATAGATTTCTATCAGTCAATCGGTTCATAATCTAAGGATCGGGTTAGATCGTTGATAATATCATCATTTTCGGATTTTCTCATGTGGAAATTAGACTTATCAATATTTTACACCCCTTCGAATCATATTTTTTCTTGAAACATGTCTCTTTATCTATATTTAGGGCCAGTTGCATTTGCGGTACAACTGGTGTTGTTTCAAGTTTTCCATAATGCTTTGTCAGTTATGTGAGTAGTTTCCCCCGAAACTCTACCTAGATGAATTGAGACTTTGTTGTGCTCAGCCTTTGACGGTGGAAGGAAATCTTTTGTACAAAATACACAAAAACGCTGCAAATCATTGCTCAAAGGTTTATTATTTTCTGTATAGATCACCCTTCTGTATAGCTCACTGGTTCTCCATCAATAGCACCTACCACCATCTGTATTCTCCCTTGACCTTCCCTCTCAAATTTCAGCTTCCTGCGTTCAATAGGATTGAAAATGACTTCGGAGCTCACTCAGCTGATCAGTGATTCGAAGAGTGAAGAAGATCTCCTCGAATGCTGGAGACGCCTGGAAGAGCATTTCCATTCAATAGGAGTAAAAATGGTTTTGGAGCTCACTCAGCTGATCAGTGATCTGAAGAGTGAAGAAGATCTCCTCGAATGCTGGAGACGCCAGGAAGAGCACTTCCATTCAATAGGATTGAAAATGGCTTCGGAGCTCACTCAGCTGATCAGTGATCTGAAGAGTGAAGAAGATCTCCTCGAATGCTGGAGACGCCTGGAAGAGCATTTCCATTCAATAGGAGTAAAAATGGTTTTGGAGCTCACTCAGCTGATCAGTGATCTGAAGAGTGAAGAAGATCTCCTCGAATGCTGGAGACGCCTGGAAGAGCATTTCCATTCAATAGGATTGAAAATGGCTTCGGAGCTCTCTCAGCTGATCAGTGATCTGAAGAGTGAAGAAGCCTTTGAGCAATGATTTGCAGCATTTTTTACCCACCAACATTTTTTTTACCTACCAACTTTTTTTTACCTACCAGCTAGGTACTACCTACCACACCATACTGGCTTCACACCTTCACAATCAAGTTTATTAAAAAGAACTAAACGCTTCACACTCGATTGGAAAATAGAAAGCTTCATACGGAAATTTGATTACTGGTTACGCAGAAGGCAAAACTGTATACAAATCGAAGAAATGAACAGCGATCGCATTTTAGTCCGATAAAATTTGAATGGAGATTAGACCTCTTTTGCGATTCACACTCATGATTCTGTTTTATCGAAGGAAAACCTTCAAGTACTCGTAGGGACCGAACGGTTTGTCCTACAGAGCTCCGGGTGGTCTCAAAAATTTTTAAAAATTCAATACTATTTAAAATTGGTGAAAAAATGATACTTTTATTTCGAGAGTTTTCGAGCTAGGGCACTCTTGAAAATTTCAACCCTTAATTTTCACCCCTTAGAAGTGACCTACATCAACCAAAAGCTTCGCGGCACAACTAGACCCCAAATGGAGCCCATATACCAAATTTGAACCAAATCGGTCCAGTGTTGCTAAGAAAAGTGCCGCGTACGGCGTACGGCGGACGGACGGAAATTTTTTTATTCGATTTTCGTGTTCTACGTACCTTGAAACGTAAAACATCAAATTTTGAGGGGGGGTTAAAATTTTTTTTTCTTGCTCGATTCCAAAGGCTTATTATTGAAAATAATAAACCAAAAATACAATAGCCGATTAAAAATGTAGATACCAATACGGGAATTCCACTATTGTATGTTACTAGTCCGGAACTGTCGAGTATCAGTCTAGAGCGAGAAGGGGAAATGAAGTTTAAAATTGAATTGAACTCCTAAGTGGTTTCGATTTTGCGTAAACTCGCGAATTGGGTTGTGGAGGGGTGCAATAGGAGACCATCGCTGCAGTAATAGAGATACTCCACTTTCCACTTCGACCGAGAAATTGGAGGGCGAAAACCCCCTTTGGCTTCTTCGGGTTTTTACAACGTAAAACCGGAAAACCAGATTTGCGAATATTACTTTAACCTCTTAGCCGGGGATCCGGTCTCGATAAAGTAAAGTAGCCTACAAACTTCCTTTTTCTCTTCTCCTAGTGGAACAAAAAAGGGAGAAAGAATAAGGGCGAAGCTGAGTGGAATCGATCTGTTCTCATGTAGCTGATGTGAGATTCTGTTGTCTCTGACACGATTACACTCTGACGTCAATGGTTGGGACGCGGTATAACCCCTCGAAAGGTGTTACACATAGAATTAATTAATAATTCTTAGTTACGTACGAATTACCTTTTAAGTGCCTCTCCCATTACTTCTACCCCCAAGGCCATTTTCGTTAATGTTTTCACATACAAAAAATTGTTAAATAATCTGCTCTTTGAATTCCTTCTCAAAAACATGAGTGATGATTTAAAGATAAAATTACCACAAACGTCATATTACGCGGACACACTTCACACACGCATAACCATAGTCATTTTGAAAAATTATGGTTGATGCGGGTTATCCACTGTAACGTCCCCTGCAAATATCATATACAGCGTGTCTACACTAGAGCTGGGCAGAAATCGAAGGGTCGATTCAACAAGGTATTTTTTTAAATATCTTCTAGCAATTTTGTTTCATCTCTTTATTTTTCCAAGTTTTTTTTTTTACAATTTTAAGATTTTCTTATAATGTTAAGATTTCATGTTTTTGACCTTATGTCAGTAAAACTGCCATACCTCCCGTTATTTACCAAGTAAATTCAAATTTGAGAAAAATCTGATAATTTCGAAGCTACCAAATGCAAAAAAGGCTTTAAAATTAATTTTTTTTTAAACTCAAGTTAAAAGTAAAGTTTTTTTTTAAATTTTACTATTTAAATCGAAGTTTTACTCTAAATTCCTGCTCTTCGCAAAAATGCCTAAATTGGCTTTTCAACAATCTATAATTTTTCAAGTTTACTATGAAATTTTAAGAGGGGAAATGGTGTTATTTCAGCAAAAATTGAGGTTGGATTATTGGTGAAGAGGTACACATCAGGAATCGATTTTACAACTATTTTGCTTTCGGAAAACAACTTCGAAATTATTTTTAAAAACCTTTCATGAAATAGTACGTTTTTTCGTATTCAAACACAATTTCCCTCCTAACTTAAAACATTATAGCCCGTTTGAAAGCTGACATTTTTAGCATGTTTTTTCCGAAGAGCGTTTCCCAATTGCCGAATCGGGCAGGGATTCAGAGAAAAAACTTCGATTAATAAAATTTCATTTCAAACCATTTTTAACTTTGCTTTTTACCCCGAGATTTCAGAACAGCTTTAGTGTAAAATACAAAAAAAGAAATAATAATATTTAATTGGATATTTCGCATTTTCTCCTTCGTTATTAGGCAGGTAGGCCTCATCATCAGAGTCTATATTTATTCTTGATGCCCAGTAAAATGAAAAAAAGTGGTACAGACTGGAGATGTTTGGTAGCCAAAATTTCACCACCCATTCCAAGTCCAACCCAAAACACTTGAAAAGGAAATCGCAACTACTGTGAAAAGGCAATTCGCACATTTTGTGTCTGCCACTACCCCGACTGCACTTCATGAATTGTTAGAGGAGTGGGCTATGTAAGTAAGGACTGCAAAGAATCTGTATAAACAAGGCTGAGGGATGAGTAGTAAAGATACTTCACGGTAAATCTTTTCTGCATTAACTGTGGCACAACAAACCACAACGTTCTCACGCACAGTAGTGCTACGAGTAGTTATATGAAATTTGATGACTTGATACTACTGCTATCGCGATTCTATTGTATTAGCCGTCAAGTGGTTTCTAAAGACCGATTAAACATGTGCAAAACCGATGAGGGCGTGCGATGCTGAGAGTGTTTGTAGTGCGATCGCTTCCATAAATTACCACCCCGAGCTTGTTCTAGCGATGCCACGGACCGAGGTGGGGTGTGTCGAATACGAACACCTGCTCCCCACCAGGCAAGAATGGTTCCGTTGGGACCAACGTGGAGCCCTTTTTAGGAACATTACCACTGACTCAGTGCACGAGTTTAGTGTTATGGTCTGGTAGATACTTCTCATCAGTATAATGATGTCTAGAGGTAACCGATGGCTTACCCGGTGGACTGAAGACTCCTTAGTATGGATTGTCATAAATAGTATGGTATCATGATGTCTCATTCAACATTAATTCGATAATAATCATTTCGAAAAATTTTCTGTGGTGAAAGAGGAGGGCATTCAAATGGCAGACCGCACCCACTCGGTGATTACAAAACCCATTATATTCATGTAACTCTGTATAGCAAAGATCTTCACTTCACTCAACTTGATTTTTGATTCGATCGATTCTATTTATTTACAAACGAAAAAAAAAATTCAGGCTCCCGTAAGGAAATGTTCTCTCCTATCAACAGGTTATAGTCACGAAAAATCAAAAAATAAATTAAAACTTCTTACTTTGAGAACTCAACGCCTCACTTTATATCGCCTCCATAGTTGGATCACTTTTGTTTAATTGATTGAAATCTTTATCCTTATTCACTTATCAACATCTTATCAGTCCTCCTCCGTTCTCTCCCGTATTTTTGAGATTGTGATTGATACTTTTTGTATCAAGGCTACCTGAAGATAGTTGTCGACTTTGATAGTAAAAAAACCTATCCATCAAAAACTCAACCACCCAGATATAAAACTGTTCAAAATATTTCTTCAGTGATCTAATGTTCATATTTTAATAAGACGACAAGTTTTTCAAACTCACTGTATCTAATTTTGAGCAACTCTCGCATATCTTATGACACTTCTATATCATAAATAAAGCTTCCATGATAAACACCGTTTTTTCAATTTAACTTAGTTTCAGTAACAATGTTGGATTAGTAATGAGTTATATACAGCCATTAACCATTAATTCATTGATTAAAATTTGCCTACTTATGAGAATTTACATAGGTTATTATCAAGTTCATATTAATTTTTATGAATTAATGTACCCGCACCATGATTTGTAAATATAAAATTTTCGTATCATGAAATTGTAAATAATCATGAACCACCGAGTGGAGTATTTTCAAAATAATAATACTTATCGCCAAACTCTAAAAAATATTACGATTTAAATCTAGTGATCTTCTTATGTAAATCATAAAACATCATTGTCAGAATAAATTAAGACGATGGCTACAAAATTGTAAAATGCATTTAGTGCAATGTCTGTCCTATCAAAATTTGGGTTACAATTTAACAATATTTTTGCTTTTTCTGTTTCAGCTTACGGTAAAGTGTTCCTCGTGCGAAAAAGGGGGGGTAAAGACGCGGGACGTCTTTACGCGATGAAGGTCCTTAAAAAGGCGACGATCGTCCAGAAGAAGAAGACGACTGAACACACCAAGACTGAGCGTCAGGTCCTGGAGGCCGTCCGGCAATCTCCTTTCCTCGTCACGCTACACTATGCCTTCCAAACGGACGCTAAACTCCACTTAATCCTCGGTGAGTACTCAATCATCGCCTTCATTCTTGCTGGAAACGTCTCAATTCTTAGCGGTTTCAAAGAAAATTAATTTCCTTTTCAAGGAATGTGGATACATGTAGAAGTCAAGACTTATGCATACGTATGAAGTGGATCTCATTGGTAATTCTGCAAAAAAAAGTTCTGTTTCCCAAACTATCAACTTCCTAGACCCGCGTAACAATTCGTAAGACTTGTTCGTCGATCTATCTTGAATGGCATTGTGATCTTCCTATGCTGGATAGCAATTCCACTCATGTATCGAAACTATTACTCACGCACAATTGATTAACCAAACGCACAACCAAACACATCGCTGCATATTAAAGGGGTTTAGTTTGAAAAAGTAATAATACCAGTTAATTGAGTTTTTTCCAGATAATGATCTCAATTTTTACACTTTTTTTTTTTCTTGTAATCTTCTTTCTCCTTCTGCTGAAGTCTGCTGAGACAAATGTATTAATACTATACCTCTTTCATGTACACACAAAAATCACACAAATCAAATCACCATAGTCTTATGCACGGGGCCAATATTCTAACCGACGTCCTTCTTTTTATGAATCCAACTCCTATCAATTGCGTTATTGAAGTTAAATGGCTTATTGAGCGCCCATTGGTGCTTCGGGAGCATTTCTGATTGGATGACGAATGTGTGAGGCATCTCTTTTTAGTCACTTTTAAAACATTGTTTGGACCTTGTGACGTTTTCATCAACATCTACTTCTAGTGTGATGGGGCTGAAATTATAAAATTGAGATGCTCAAGATTTATGGAGTAGACAGGTACCACAATCTCAGAACCTTTGTAAACCTACATCTCTGGTGAGTCAACAATGAGGTGTGTCTGATACATTTCTCTAGCTATGGTATCGATTTACAGTGATGTTTCACAGATGTATCGGAAGACTTCATAACCATCCGAGGTTTTGATCTGTTTGAGATGTCTCTGAGACCAGCGCTCTATGTGAGCGTTTACTCTTATAGATATCCCAATGGGTAGTTTTGGTTTGTCGAAATTAGAATTTTCCATCACATTTTTGGACACTCCCCACCCACTTCTAATTTTCAACTCCAAATTTCATTTACATTGAACGAGTGGGAATTTCGCAGGATGTTATCATGTTATAAGCAACATAATTTTGGAGAGCTCTCACTGAGATCTTCAAGTTGAACGAACAAACTGATGAACCAATCGCCCATTGGAAGAGATACTCCCCATTCGTCTATGAGGCAATCGGCTACCTAATATTCTTCGTTATCAACACGAGTCAGCTTCTGCTTCATCGAACCATCTTATTTACTCGGACCCTCAACCAATAGAGAGAGGCGCATAAAACAATAATCTCCACTTCTCCATAACTTGAAGGATTGCCGAGTGATATGGTCGGCGGCTTCGTCAACAAAACGTGTTGAATCTGCAAACAAACTTTGGATGAGCGAAAAGGCACATATAGTTTGGATTCTGTGACACCACTCCGTGAGAAATAGCAAAACAAACCGACATCAATTCAACTTTGAGGAATAAATCTGCTTGTAGATGGTTTCAGGAAGCAAGAATTTCCTGGGTAGCCTTCAATATGAAAACCCTGTTTCTGAAAAGATTTATACTATGAACCAATACATCATCCATATCAAGGCAAAAAACTCAAAGCATCAAAGTGGAATTGTTCATTGCACTTGTGGGTATTTGATGTACCTACTGATATCTAGTGGATATAAAAAAAAATACTTTGGCGTGCTCTGTCACAACAGTATTGTTTGATTTTCCAAAATGAAATTTACATTTTTGTCATATTCAGCAAACTAACCTCGATAATTCATATAATGAAAATAGTATGAATAATTGAATAATCTGGTCGTTGCGGAATTCTACGCTATAAAAATAAAGCCCTTGTTGTGAGGATAGAGGCTAGGTAGCTTTCGTGCCAGTTTCCACCTCTTCAGTTACATTTCCCCCAGCGCATCTGCTTGATGGATGAGCTCCGTCCGCCGCATATTTTATTCAACGTAAACGTTTCCCTCTGCGAATTACCGAGTTCTGAACCATTGTAGGTCCGAACAGAGTGAACTCAACTCACGATATACGTGGTTTTTGCTGAGTAGAGGAGTACAGAAACTCCTCTATAGCTGTACAGCTTACTCCCACGAAATTAGTGGATAGTTAGAATTAGTTGGTGAAAAATGACCACCTCAGTGCTGAGCATTATGGAGCAGTAAGCGTGATTAATTTTGATGAATTTACCAGCACAAATCATGATTGTGAAAATGATGTTGATTGATGAATGATAAAGTTGTCCTAGACTATGTTGACGATTTTTCAATCCTTCGCCAAACTTCGCTCCGACTTTGAACGAAATTCAAACATAAGAAATAGATTTTGCAAGCGCTATGTAATTCAAATAAATGAGATTATCCAGACACTAACTCGCAAAAATCTGTTTTCCGAGTGACAATAGACCTATTATTTTGACGTGCTGATAACAGTTGATTCTGGGTCTCGCCTTTGAATCATGGATTGTTTACAGACCAGCCGACCCCTAGAATCACTATGAAATAATGATAACTTCGGTGTCGTAACCGGATCTCAAATCCCTTTCAGAGCCATTATTCAAATTGTATTTCGGACAAGAAATTTGCTATAGTTCAACAACAACATTATCGTTCATGAATCAGTACTGTGATTAAGCGAAACATGGTACCACTAACCAAACCCTTAGATAGTGATTGAAGACGGAGTATTATTGGTGCGATTTATATAAGGCACCGTTTCATTTATGTAAGAAGGGTCAACTCACCCCTTATTATAGGGAGATGATTCAAAGGTAACAGAATTTATAAAGTACTTATCTCATGACCTCAGTACCTAAATTTGCCAATAATTTCTAGAGTAGTATAATAATACGCAACTGTTACAGACAGATGTCAGGTTGTGTGCATTCCTATGACCGAACTCATAATTATTTTATTGTTTCAGTTTCGGAAAAGAATTCTTTACACGTAGATAACTTAATGGAATGCATTAACAGCCATTGAAGAGATGATTGATAGGAAAAACTATGTTTTTCTTATTTGCAAAGAGATCCAATTTCCACTTTGATCTGAAATAAGCACTTAATATCACCCGTGAAGCATAAATGTTTTCCTGTTAGAAACACTGTGAGTTTAGTTATCTTCTGTCCTATCGTTGCTGAGAATCATTTGCTCGCAGCTGAATGAATATTTATATGAATTATTTTCCTATGTCCAATGACTGTAATGGTATCGATGTCTCCAGGTACATGAAATCTTGTGGACAGCGACATCATTGACCTTGAATGATTCTATTGCAGAGTCGTCTATTCAGTTAACTACCTACATTCGATTATCTAAAATATTCAAATTCTGCCTCGATCTGGAATAAAGTACTTTTTCCATCTTTTCAATGGCTTTAGGCAGATTAGTATTGATATTGAGCTTAGCACTCTAAAGCCCTCCCGGCAAGAGGGAAAAAGGTGATTGACTCCGGCAAACTTCCCTCGGAAAGAACCGTCCCTATGAAGTTTGAATAAATAAAAAGAAGCATCTGTAGAGAATTGATCGATCTGGCGTTGAGGGAGCAAGGACTGGCGGGGTGAAAAGGAATAGCTACCAGGCACCAGCCCGCACGCTTTCATATTGTCCAACTTCCATCGGTCTCGCTTTTCCAGGAGCTCTGTAGTAGAGTCTGTATTGAGTTTTGGCCAGAGCCCCGAGTTATTTTGTTAGGACGCTAATCCAGAAGGTGGGATTAAAGCCGGATTTATCAACAGTCACCCCTCTCGATTAACGTTGTCTTTGTTATAAATTCATCAGTTTCCCATCAAGTCCCGTTTCCTATCAGATCGCTCATTAGCTAATTGCCTAGTGGTTCCAAGATTAAAATAGTATCTATTAGGTAGCCACCATTCTCTACACTATTAATGTGATTCTCTTTCCAAAGATGACAGATTTGATGTTCATATAATTATCCCCCCCTCTCCACCACAATTTTGAGCTCTACTTTATAAAGGACCTCTTTAAGTTAAGGTATGAAGTTAGAGCAGCAGTGTGAGTGATGACTAGATTGGAGTTAACCTCTTCCTCTGTTTTTCAGGTTAGTTGAAATACTTATTACAAGCTTCCTATTGGGGTCCATCTAAATAGTCTGCTAGTGGAAGTATGATCTGGTGTGTGAGCTATAAAACTAACAAGTATCATGTACTTACTCATTATAGTGCTCTACAAAATGGTCCACAATTATTTAAGAGCACAGTACCTCCTCAAAAAACCATAGGTTGAATTATTCATTGCGTTAGATAGGTGTAGATCAAATATCTCAGTGTATTTTTGAGCATCAGATTTCTTTCAAAAATTGGTCCACTGTATTGCTCAAAACCCAATAAGGTGATCTTGATAGTTAACCTCGAAATGTTCAATATCATCAGACCGAAGATTCTGTCTTCGACTCATTATCTGTCTTTGTTCACCCCAATCCTTCAATCTCGCCCTTGTTTCCCATTAAACGCCACATCTAGTGGCCGACATCTTTTACGCACTACAATGATCAACCTCATAATTACCTGTTAATCTGCCTTTCGACACAACTAGCCCGAGGACGCGCATCTCGCAACGACCTGCCATCGCCTCCACAGTCCGCACGTGCTTCTTATAATTCCCAAACAGCTCGTCTTCTCGGACGCTTGTTCCATTTGTATTCGCAGTTTATATTCAGCCTTGTTTAATGTGAGGGGAATAGATTCACTGAGAACCTGGGACCGAATAAGTGGGACATTTGCATACAGACAATGATTTATAGTTGGACCTGCGCTAGAGAAGGAGGAACTTTCAGCTTGCATTTCTCTTTCTGCGAAGCGCATTTACTTGTTTATGCGGTGACTTTCAAATCCACTTGGATAGTCTCCAATCATTCTTCTTTTTTCCATTGCCTTGCTCAATTTTAGATCCCGTAGTACTGAATTAGTTTTAATAGGTGTCTTCCACAATGACAAGGGGATTCAATACCGCGGTTCCTGCTGTTCAAAACTTTAGTCAAATCAACACGAACTCCGAGGAATTTCTTTCAAATTCCCTTCCTCAATCAGGAGCATCCAAGATCAAAAACTCTTACTAGAAATAATTTAGTGTGTCTGTTCTATGTCAATCTAAAAACGCTGGCAGTTGTGAACAATTTTTGTCGCCAATAAGCAACAACGCATTGTATTTGTTCCGTCTTTAATTACAAATACCGTTCTTCTCTAAATTTCTAGTTCTGACGACCTGTTTTAGTCATGACATAGGTAGATGCGGTTTTTGAGGTGCTCTGTCAATAATGAGCGTGTTGTCAATAATGTAGGTATGTGCCGTCAAATCAATTTTGATCAGTGATTGATTTCAAGCAATAGGGTTGTCAGATATCTGTAGGGAGTTGATGTTGCAATAGTAATGAAGATTTGCACGTATGAGCTCCAATTAGATACGACAATTGCCAATAGTACTTTTCTAACCAACGGATGAAGTAAGTGAAGTGTTTTGGAATTCTTTGGAACTAAAGAATTATGGAATGTCTTTGAATAAAGTCAACAATGTATTCAACTCCAGGCGTAAGCACAATATTAGTTATCCTAGTATTAATACAACAGTTGTTCCGATGTGCTGAAAATAATATTTGATCAAATGAATAACGAATTGAAAAATAAATATAGAGTTGGGAAGACTGAGTCTACTGGATTTCATCTTGTTGACTAACTGAATTCCTAGAGTCATTTTCCTGGGTCCTTGTCCTGCTATGTTGACAGTTTCACAACCCCACAGCAACAGGGTTGTTGCCCTCTACATCGAGCGCCGAAGGAAGGATGAGACAAAAGAGAAACGGATTGTGATAATTAGAATGGAGCGGAAAAAAGGAGAACTAGGCTTGGGAAGAGTCTTTGTGTTCTTGGTGAACGACTTGGGGTTGATCCTCCAGGTTGTTGACATCATCAGTTGTCCGAGATCTTCGCACATGTGATTGGGTCGAAGTTATCCAATAATGGGTATCTTAATAATACCTACAAGTAACTGAACGTCTTCCAATTTTAAGACATTATTGTAGTGCTCAATAAAGTTTTCTCGATTGATGACTAACTTCTACAGAAAAGGAATGGCATGGAGTTTATAGTGATTATGGATATCACTTGTGATATTTCGTGGTCTACCAGGCTTATTTTTTCTCTACAAACGACCTTTCTTCTCCTGATGTATTCTCTTCTCATTTGACTTCACCGCCAGCTAATATTGTAATGCAACTGAGGTTGGGGAAGAAACTTTGAGTTGTTGAAGTATTTCTCGATGCAAATTCCCTGTTCAAACCACAGCTGAATCCCGACAAAACTTTTTGAAGAACCAATCATGCAGCCGATCTTTTCCTCCAAGAACAGACAACTGTTTTGCTTTAGAGAGCTGAAGGATTGGGTTTATTTACCCTCACCGACCTTGATCTCCCAAAAACCTTTTTTTTTTTCAACATTGTGATGCTTCATGTCAGCTGTTGTTAACCTGTTGAACAATAATTTTTGTAATAATCTTGAATTTCTTGCAATAATCAAGCCGGATTTTTGAAATCACCTTTCGCTAGAGAAAAGGGTACCCTCCATAGTTCACATTCTGATTTTTTCCCGTTGAAGGTAACAATATGAGGTTGATAAGGTGTGCGCTCGATTGGACAACCAATTACTTTCGTTCGGTTTGAAGCTTTCCATCTACTCGTAGATGTGAAGCTAGCAATCGCAATCCTCCTCCACAAGCCCTATCGTATCTTTACCTGACTTTCTCGTCGATTCCTCTTTCTTCCTACGTCCGTACTACTGCCTCGCTGTGGAGAAACGAAAGTCTGCTCTGAGATGTAAGCTGGAGTCGTTCTTCCCCTGTCCCGTCAGATAACTCCATTTGCCTGCTTTATCTTTGAATAAAGGTCACTTGCTCCATCGCTCGTAATGGGGTCGATCCTCTTTCTTCGGTTCTTTTGCCAGTCGCTACTACAGTCATTCTTGGAATAAGATAGTTTCCAGAACAAGTTCATGTTCCACCTGTGAATCGGTGAAACCACTCCTCGCATTTTCTCTCATATTACTTTTGAATAGGCTCAACGCGGAAACCAATTTTCTACAATACCTCTTCGAAACACTCAATTGAAAATGGCAGCTCCTCAGATTGGGCTAGTTTTCCCACAGGAATAAGAATGGAAAGGCTTTCTTCACAAATTTTGTGAGAAAACTGATATTATCCTAAGAAAAATTCTCTGGGTGATTTTTCCTAATACGACTGAAATCCATCACTCAGGCCATATTCGCTTAGCTCTCCTTGTCTAACCATTCAGTGGAAAAGAAGCTGTAGCACCTTGATAGTAATGGATTCATGCAAATTTCAATAGCTTCAAAATTTAGATTCTCTTCACTGAACGGAGTCTTTTTTCTCTCTCTCTCTCGTTTTATTCATCAGCTAGCTAAAGGTCTAATGTGTTTGTTTTATTAACTTAATCAAAATGAGTCGCCGATTACAAATACAAAAACAACATGAGTAGTTATTGCACCATAAATTTGATTAATTAAGGAAATTTTTTCTATTGCTAGTACTGTGCTCCTTGAGTTCCAATGAAACAACAGGTATAATTGAACCCGTTTTTTTTGAAAGGGGTTATGTGTCATTTGTGAAACTTTCGGGAAAACGCAAAAAACTGTCCCAAGTCGTCAAAACGATCAAAACATCCAATATTTTGAAATATTCCAATACAGTTTAATACTCTACAATCCTCCAGAATTTTTCAGAGTTTTTCAGCAAGGGGAAGTGTATCAAATTGCTATTTGAAATGCTCTCACATACCCCCTTTAAAAAAAAATCGATTTTTCAGGACTGAAATCATTTAAATAATCAGCTTTATTCATTGAATGAAACATATTTTGATGAAAATATGTACATAAAACATCATAACATCAAATATGTATATGATCAGTTTATTATTTGGCCAATATGAAATGTTAAAAATGTTCTTCAGGAATGTAATTCTTCAACCTCTCTAGGTCGGCTAACGGAAATGAATGGATTTTTGAGCATTGCTGCAGGTCATAACAATTTTGGGGAGGATTTTTGGGGTGAAAGATATGTAGCCGATCTACTAAGCGCACTTTTCTTTTGATGAGAGCGGAATAACGATAGCACGGGAGAAATCTATGCCTCTCACATGGAAAAATTGTTCGTTTTTGTCGAATTTTGCTTCCGAGTCTACGAAGATAGCGGACGCTTAGTTTTCACTATTCAAGATTGAAAAAATTGTTCCCCAAAATCACAATTTCCACTCGCGTTATACGTTTCAGACCTTACTGAATAATTTTGGTTGCGTGTTTGTCTGTATGTCTGTCATGAAATCCTTACCACAGCCTTAACTTCTACATTTCTCATCCTATTTTGATGAAATTTTCAGGGATTGTGCGGGTGGGGGTGTAGATGGTCCCCTATGAGAATCATTACCCCCGGACTGATAGAAGCGACTGCTCATGCGCAAACGTGAAATCCTCACCACGGCCATAACTTCTATATTTCCCATCTGATTTGATAAAATTTTTAGGAATAATGCGAGTTGGGATGATGATGGTCCCCTATGAAAATCATGGTCCCCAAATTGAAAGTATCTTATGCGCATGCGTAAACGTGAAATCCTTGTAACAGCCATAACTTCTACATTTTGCAACAATATTCAGATATTGTGCGGGTTGACGTCTAGTTGGTCCCCTGTGAGGGTAGTTAGTGGAAGGTACTCAAAGATTGATATTTTGAGAGTAACTACTATGCATCTGATCATCTATACAGTTGGGTTATGGATACGAGGAAGCTACGTGCCACACCCACTTGGAATTGTTGTCTTAGTTAGGGCGAGGTAGAATTTCAAAAGGAAGTGATTTCGGTTAATTATTTTCAATAACAAAGCTTAGGAATCGACCAAGAAACAAAAAGTAACCCCCTCCCTTTACCGACATATTAATTATTATAAACCAACCTGACAGTTTATTATTTGAGTCTCGAAACTCCTCGTCGACCACATAGCGAGTGAGTAAGTTCTTTTTTGAAAGGGGTTATGTGGCTCACATAGCCCCTTTCAAAAGACATCGGAAATTTCAACCCATTTTTTCTATGGGAAGCGTCAATGATACGAGGTTCCTTTTAATCGCAATCGATGCAACCAAGTATGGAGACCCAGAAAATTAAAAAAAAGTCAAAATGGCCGAAAATGTCACATAGCCCCTTTCAATAAAAACGGGGGATTAATTATTAATGGGGAAATTACTTAATTCAATCGCTTGGAACTCTTACAACCCTTCTAAGTATCGATACTTCTTAAAAAAAGTATCGATACATATCGATACTTTTTTCCTGATATATATCGTAGTATCGATACTTTTTTCCTGATATATATCGTAGTATCGATACTTTTTTTCAGTATCGGAGGTGATACTTTTTTATCTCTCACATTTTATCTTTTTCAACACCTACGATATGAAGGTACCTACTTGACAGTACCTCTATCTCTACGTAGATTGTTGGGAGAACAACCACTTCATCAAATCAAACAAAGATGATGTACCACCACCTCCAGCTCTCTATGATAATCTGCTGTCCTCCATCATCTAAGATGGACCACCAAAATGTTAACCCAAACAAGTGCAATGCGAAAACAAGTGCCTAAACAAATAAAGTTTTAAATAAAAAAACGAGTGATTTATTGTTTTGTTCATTATCCTCGCGATAGATAGATGCCACACTGATAGAGAGAAACATAACGACATTTTCACCCAATTTTGTGAAAGTATCGAAAAGTATCGATACTTCAAAATATCGATACTTTTTAAAATTATCGTATCGATACTTTTTGATACTTTCTAGTTGTATCGATACGATATTATATCGATACTTTTGAATATCGGACATCCCTAGTACTTACCTGGATAACCTCTTAATCTTAACACACCCTGTATTAAATTAGTAAAGACCTCAAGTGAGTCGCTGGGTGTTTCAACCATTGACAAACAAGACTTTGTTAAACCGTATCCACACAATTTTATAACTGTCAGCTGACACGAGTGCATTGTATCCTGCCTTCGTGACAACTTGGATAACCAATGGGACGTTTTAGAGAACAGTTGACTCGTATCATCTGTATATCACATTCTACGGCTCACTTCCCGCTGGCCTCACAGCCGATCAAACGCAGAAGGTGAACGGCTTTGTGTTTGAAAATCATGAGGCAGCTTGGCAAACGCACAACGATTTTCCTCCATTTCGACATCGGTAGGACATTCCGAACCCTGCTTGAACTATACGTGCTGATTTATTCTTGTCAAGTACCACGACAAGCTGTTCGATTTTCAAGAAAAAATTGTCTTCCTTGTACTTCTTGCGGTTAACCCGTGCTTTCCATATGGAAGTTCGTCATTCTATAGTACGCCAAGATGAGAATGCTCTCATTATTCACAACATTCCTTTGAATGTTAGGAGAGCATTTAGAAGATTTATTATTTTTGCTCGTTGACTTCAAACTTCAATAGAAGGAACACACGTGAAAATGCAAAAATTCATCATCAGAATCAAAAATAACTAAGTTGTGTTGTTGTTGGTCAATTCAGAAAACTTTCAATATAGCCCAGAAAATCTCCATAATACAGTTTATCTACGACTAACGCAGTACATCCATGTTAATTCATGTAAGGAAACTATACTTCCCACCTAACTTGTCAACCGTTTTTTTACTTCGCTCGGAGACGATAAACAGCTCGTAAACAGGTTGTTGTTGCCGTCCGACTTCTTAACAAAAGAGAGTTTTCAGGTTATCTGTCTTTCAATCCCACTTTCAGCTTGCTTATCTAGGAGATAGCTAAACGTCCAAGTCCCTGTTCTTTCCGGGCTTTCAAAATAATGTCCACAATACTGGACGCACCCCATTAGGAATATCTTATCTGTGATGCCCCATTTGTCGGAGGTAGCTCGTTGAGATATATTTTTAGCTAAACTAGGTATTTGTTCTCAAATAATATTTTGTAAATTTTTCTCGGTAAGTATTTTTGGCTCAGTTACTCAAAAATTTGCCCAATTGAATAACAATTACCTTTTTGAATTGCATTAAAAAAATTTTTGAGATCATTTTCGACATCATTGTGAAGGAGGTGAAAACGTAAATGCTGTATTTTTTAAAACTTGATTGACCTAAATAACCAAACATTGGCTGACTGCAGTTACCTTCAATTTATATTTTATGAATGAAAAGGTTCTTAATTTTAACCTCGTTTCGCTCTTGTAAGTAATGCTAATGAAGGTTAGGTTTTCCTCTAAATTATCTCGATGATATCGAAAAACACCGATTGTAAAACATGAAGTAGGTATTTGGAAAGGTTGTTACTATCTTACCGAACCCAAATCTGTCTTGTGAACGTTCCAGACGACGACCATCAATCAGACTCGAATTATTCATTGGCTGGAGGTTCTTATTTACATTTCGTTCGAGCGTGTTTGGTTCTTGAGATGTTTTATTGTGGTACAGAAATTTGAATGGTGACAAGTGGTACCTGGTCAGGTAGGTTGACAGAATGTCACGAGAAACCTCTTACCCCGAATATACTTTTCATGTTAATGAATTTATATGACTACCTTTGAACGTATACTCCTCTCAAACCCCCATTGATTATTAAACGCTATCCAATAAAATAAGCTGGAAGATGGTTTTCTCTGAGGTGTAACTACTATGGAAATAATATTATTCACTGCCAGAAAAAATAAGCACCCAGTACCATTTTAAAATGCAAACAAAAATGTTTAGTAAATTTAAATTTAGCTTGTTTTTGGAGCAGGTAAAAGCCAAATAAATAAAACGTACAAATTTACTAATTGTTCAACGGAGCAGATCGATAACTTGAAGTGTTCAAATGATTCTGACTGGTTGGACACCGCTTTCGCTCGAACTGTCCCCAGTAGCTCGATAACCAACAAGCCGGGGCGAGTCCCAACAATTTTCTGTCGAATGGAAACCGTTGTAAAACATGAAAGCCAGTATGATAGAGGATAAAGTTTCAATTGTGAAATTAACATTCGGTTATACGAATTCGGGCGGTACGCCTTCTCCAAACGATTAATTGCATTAGTACCAATTGAATATATTCGGACGACACTGTTTTTACTGCGCACGAAAATGCCATGTCTCAATATACCAATATGGAGGTTCATCTCCATCAGAATAATAAATTTTCACATATTTACCTCGATACCGTACCTGAACAATACTTATTGTCACACACTCACCTTAATAAACGCTTAAATAACAAATTTGAAAGAAAAAAAATCACAGTCGTGTTTCTGATTTATTGTAAGTCCAACCCTTAAGTTCTCATAGGGAGCGAACGGTTTGTCCTACAGAGCTCCGCGTGGTTTCAAAAAATTCTAAAAATTCAATACCATTGATTGATGGAAAAAAATTACCTTCATATCGAAATTTTTTAAGATAGGGCGTTTTCAAAATGTAAACCCTTTTTTTTCAACCCTTAGATGTGACCAACATCAACCAAAAGCTTCGGGGCACAATTAGACCCCGAATGGAGCCCATATACCCAATTTCATCAAAATCGGTCCATGGGAACTAAGGAAAGTGCCACGGCGGATGGGTGGCCAAATTTTTATTCGATTTTTAGATTCTACGTACCATGAAAAGTAAACCAACAAACTTCGAGGGGGGGGGGGTTAAATTTTTTTTTTTTTTCTTTTTTTCTTGGTCGATTCTAAAGGTTCCTTATAGAAAATAATAAACCAAAATCAACTAACAAAGATTTCGAGTGGTCGATTGACTATAACATGTATGGTATATTGACAGTAAAATTCAAAACTTCGTATATTTGAATCATACATCAGGGAGGTTTCAAACTTACGCATTGTTACATGTCACCACAGAGAAGAAAATTTCTTCTAATTTTTATTTAATAAGAACTAACTAATTCACTTCTCTCATTGCTAGGGCGGTTGACTCAATAAGCTTAACCTGAGTTTAGTTGCGGCGTTTTAGATAACATTTGAAATTTTCTCTTTGGCTTATCCTGTTTGGTAGGAGAATGCTTCAAGAGGAAGAGCGAGGGAAAAAAATAGGCGACAGCGCTTACAATATGCAGAGTGGAGCCCCTGGCAACCGCGCTCCCACGAAACTTCCCCTTTCAACGTTTACGTTACAACCTCGATTTGACTCCGGTCCGCGCTGGGAAGAGCCTTCAATAATAAACTACGTTTAATACGAAGTTAGTGATGTGCTCAGTCCCCCTACTCGGGTCAGACAGCTCGCCAAGCCCCGGCTTGGGTTAACTGATTCATACGGTCGGTTGTTGGAATCAATTTTAACGGTTGAGAGCAGCAGAGCAGTATGTATACACTTCTCGTTTCACACAGCGAGATTTCCTCTGAGGGTTACTGTAGCCTCCAGTATAACGAGTTTTGCACTTGAAACTGGAGCAATTATTCGATTAAATCGTCCCTATCTTGTTATGCTTGCGAATAGAGTATCATGAGCTCACTTCTTGTGCCCAACTACAAATTAATCTAGTCATGAATTTGGAAGTGCACTCTAACGCTACACCTCAAATTGACTATACCATATTGGCCAGTATTCATAGTTTCATTTTTTTTAAAGTGACATCACTGATTAGAAACTCCTTCAAAATTGCTCTTCGATATGAACGTTAGATCTCCATGTTATTGTTTGTCTCCATGTTAGGTTTGTAGGTGAATGCGTTCCAAGTTGGAGATAATCAAAATGGAGTCATCCCGTTCTAAATAAAAGTGGCTGGAAATTTACTGACCTATGGCGTCACTCTTAGTCTGAATATGTTCAAAGGTAGTTCTACTATATGTTTGCCAAACCTTACACCTACAGTATTGGATACAGTGAGATAGGGATGGGTATCGTTATAAAAGTATCGATATTTTGTATCGATACTGTATCGTATCCGAGTATCGATATCCCAAGTATCGTTGGGCATGAGTATCGATATTTTAACATATCGATTATCGATACTTTAGTGTCACAAACTATCAATATTATCCAATATTCTCAAGAAAAATTATTTTTTCAACAATTTTTGATTCATTTTTTACTATCAAGAGTCCAAGCATGGCGATTTTCTCCATGATTTAAACGTTATTTGTGCAACCAAAGAGTACTGACCCAAAAGCCTCTCTATTTTCTTCATTTTTAAGCCATTATGTTGAATTTTCCGCGAGAACTGTATCGATATTCGACATTTAGAAATATCGGAGCCAAAGTATCGATATCCAAAAATATCGGATAGTGCAGTATCGATACTAAAATATTGAGTATCGGTACAAAAGTATCGATATTTTGAAATATCTAGTATCGATACCCATCCCTACAGTGAGAACGTGTGGTTCGCTGATGTTGTCATAGGTAAATAGGGTGATGTTAATGAGCTATGAGACTGAGTCTAGGTTGGTATGTAGGTGAATGCGTTCTGACCTGGAGTTGAACATAATGAGCTATTAGTGGTGATAAAGTCATCCCCCATTCAAATAAAAATCCACTCTGACGTGTCCCTGGAAATGTAGTGACTTATTTTAGTTCGAACTAAGACCCTTCTGTACCAGGTGAAGGAAGAATTTTGAGAAAGGGATTCGTATGGTAGCCCCTCAGTCCATAAAACCCAGGACAATCGGAAACCTCTGGAGTTTGCATGGAATTACTTTAAATGCCCTAGTAAGTTAGACATTTTTGAACGAACGCGTACTTTTGCACCATAGTAGGAAGCTAATAACTGCCACAGTGCTAAGTAGTAAATTATCAAAACTGAATATTTCCTAAGTGGAATCGTACAGGTTCTTTTGTTGGATTCAAAACATGAGTTCGCTGATACTTGTCTGCTGAGGAGTATCAGTTTGAAATGTCCTAGAAAAACAATAGAAACTATGTAAAGGCCCTCACCATGCAAAGCAGCCAGATTCAAGTTCAGATCACCAGGTAATTCATGACAGATGAAGAGTATACCGATTGACTGACTCTAAAAAGCCAGTACAACACAGTAGGTACTCTGTTGGGCAGTTTGGATCATATTCAAACAGTTTATTTTAAAATACACAATCGTCTCTTCCTTTTCACACACTTCTGCGCCGTCATGTAGCACAAGATGCTCTATATGAAATCTACAACACATATTTAGTACGATCACAATTGTTCTAATATTTTTCTCCTTCTCTTCCTCATCTCCGTGAGTATTTGGCGTCTGTGTTACCCTCGGTGGCTTGGAAGGGAGACTGCAGCCCGGAGCGCCCCCTTCGTTCGAGTCACAATCGAGAAGGTAAATGGGTCGTGGCACAGTTCGCACACCAACATTAGGTAACCTACTTACACCACAGTCTGTAACTTCGGAGCCCTCCCTCTCGCAGTGTCAGACTCAGTAGCTCATAACATACCGCGTTCAGAGAGAATAGAACCCAAGAACAACCCAACTTACCTTGATTAACCCGAATCTCATTGTTTACTTCGGGACTGATCTTGCAAACGCAGAGAACTGGGTTGTTGATACACAAAAACTTCCACGGCCAAAATCTCACAAATAGTACCACGAAGAAATACTTGGTATAAATTGTATCTATACGTTTGTCTTTCTTAATATCAGAAGTATCGGGAGCAGGTAAAAACTAGTCTGCTTCTTTTTCGATATGCCCTCGTAATGCTGCTAGCCGCTTCCTTCTTAGCCTTGATGAAGCGGTATATCGACCGAAAGCTGGATGAAAGAACTAGGCTTGATTTGTTCGAATTCACTTTTTTGGAGCAAAATGGGGGGTTTGCCTTTTTTTCGAAAGTAGACCTCATCCTGAGAATTTCGACACCAGCCGTTCTCTTTTTGGATGAGTAAATCTTTTTCTATGATTTTTCAAAATTTCGAATGTTTATGACGTCTCGCGCCCCTCCCGCCTGTGACATTATAAACATTAGAAACTTTAAAAAATCATAGAAAAAGGTCTTCTCACGCTAGAAGGTCGTAATTGGTGTAAAAATTCTCAGAATGAGGTCTAGTTTAGATTAAAAAACGCTGCAAATTATTACACAATGGTTTATTATTTTTCTATGGATCACTCGTCTGCAAAGCCACCAACCATCCAACTTGAAGAAAAACATCGATCGTATTTCGGTCAGCTAAAATTTGAACGGAGATTAGGCCTCTATTGCGATTCACACTCGTGTTTCTGATTTATCGTGCGTAAAACACTTAAATTCTCGTAGCGAGCGAACGGTTTGTCCTACAGAGCTCCGCGTGGTCTCAAAAAATTCTAAAAATTCTATAGAATCCTAAATTGAAGGAAAAACAATACCTTTATATCAGAATTTTTTGAGTTAGGGCGTTTTCAAAATTTCAAAATTGATTTTGGAACCCTTAGAAGTGACCTACATCAACCAAAATCTTCGGGGCACAACTAGACCCCAAATGGAGCCTACATACCAAATTTCATCAAAATCGGTCAATGCTAAGTGGCAAAAGTGCCGCGTACGGCGTACGGCGGACGGACGGCCAAATTTTTATTCGATTTTTGGATTCTGCGTACCTTGAAAGGTAAACCATCAAATTTTGAGGGGGTGTTAAAATTTTTTTTTTCTTGGTCGATTCCAAAGGTTCATTATTGAAAATAATAAACCAATAACAAAAACAGTTTTCCGACCCATGCTCACTCTCCATTGAGCAATACGAGTAGACGATAGCGTTGACTAAAAATACCAGAGGAAGCACTGATTATGATAGTCACAGGTAAAAGGAAACCTAAATCTCTCGGTCGAGATAGTGCAGAGCCATAAACAATTGGGTGCCAGTTGATAAAAGTGAAAGGAGGTCTTGAATTCTATTGGCAGGAAGGAACAACCTGTGCCACTCAAAGAAGACAAAGTGAAAGGGCTCAGACAGTAGTGAAGGTAACATTATGAAGAGGAAGAACCCAGTTATTACAGGAATACAACTGTCAATGGTGGAAAATTGTGGGGGATTTCATTTAAATAATTTATTATCAAACCTCCCTTGAGTCAAAAATGTGAATGTATGAATTTTTCATTAGATAAATCTTGATCATTCAATGATCATTTTATTATCAAACCTCCCTTGAGTCAAAAATGAAGAAAATTTCTTCATGAATTTAATTCAACCAAATGTGAATTTTTCATTAAATAAATCTTGATCATTCAATGGTGCTCTGTTAAATGAACGAAACAAATTTATGAATTTAAAGATCCATTTTTATTTAAATCGATTTTTATTGATATTTTTATGACACCACGACGTAGCCAAAAAGTGTTAATAATTCAACCAACAACACTAAAAAATAGCACTAATCCAAATATCAAAACTAATTCATCAAAACGAAGTTGCCTTCACGCATGTGGAAATCCCACGGTCTGTTTTTTAGTAATTCATTGCTCTTAGTTGAGGACTATTCCAAATAATTATTCACGCCTCCTTTTTTAATTTTTTTTTCAATATATTATTGAGGAAACAGATAACAGTAATACAAATAGAGTTATGCGCACTCATTTTACACATCGGTGACTCACGTGTGATCATTCAGTACAGTTTATGCTTCTTTGCTCCGATTTCGTAACTTTAAACATTTACGGAAAAATGGAAGCAGGTGAATAATATTCCAATTTATTTTAGATATGCCTACAGATTTCACGATTCTCACGCCCAATTCTCCTGTTTCAATATTCACGCAATGATTCGTTTTTTTTCGCAGATTACGTCAGCGGTGGCGAACTTTTCACACATCTGTACCTGAAGGAGCACTTCACCGAAGAACAAGTCAGAATTTACATCGGTGAAATCATTTTGGCCTTGGAGCATCTTCATAAGGTAAACACAGTTCTATACAA
The DNA here is from genome assembly GCA_009739505.2 of Apolygus lucorum. Lineage (NCBI taxonomy): Eukaryota > Metazoa > Arthropoda > Insecta > Hemiptera > Miridae > Apolygus > Apolygus lucorum. The sequence goes on along the minus strand of CM019176.2, from coordinate 75,601,655 downwards.
AATGTAATTATTCAGTCTTTATTCAATAGCCTCCAAAACACGAGGGTAGATATAGATTTCGCTTCCGAGTCTACCAAGGTAGCAAAAGCTTTGTTTCCATTTTTCAAGGTTGATAAAAAAAGTTATCCAAAATCGAAATTTCCACTCGCGTTTTACGTTTTAGACCTTTCTGAACGATGGTTCCGTGTCTGTCTGGCAACACTTTACGAAGTTATTGTCCGATTTCGATGAAATTTTCAGGGATTGTACGGGTTGACGTGTAGACGGTCCCCTACGAAAATCATCACTCCCGGACTGATAGTAGCCGCTGCACGTGAATTCCTTGTAACATCCACAACTTCTACATTTTCCATCCGATTTCGACGAAATTTCTCAGGATTGTTCAGATTGACGTGTAGATGGTCCCTTATAAGGGTAGCGGAAGGTACTTGGAGATTGATGTTTTGAGATTAACTGCTATGCATCGGATCATCTATACAATCGGGTTATGAATACGAGGAAGCTATGTGCCACACCCACTCGGCAGACTTTTTATTTTTGGGGGGATTTATCTCAATTTGCACCCCTTTGTTGATGGATGTACAAAGTTTTTGTCAGCCTGTATTCCTCCAGAAGACACAGCTTCGTCCTCCTTGGTTTAAATGGATCTCTTGAAATGGGTGTCGATGCGTTTTTGTAAGAATTCAAATAATCATTTGAACGTTTCTTCAATATAGTAAAATTTTTGCGCATTACGTTGTTTTTATTATCTGCATATAGATAACAATGACAAGAATTTGGGTATGAATCACACCAATTAAACGGTTGAATACCTTCTTAGTCATCATGATCAGTCCTTGTTTCATTGCGCACTTCAGTTTTGTATCATTGTCATTGAGAACTCTTGTATTCAGAAGTGCTACCTAGGTAGCAATGACGAATTGTAAAGTTTTTACCATAATTCTTTTATTGACTGGATACCTGTGAGTACTTGTGCCAATAACGTGATGTTTTCCATCCTGAACAAGAATAAATACCGAAGTTTTGGGCAGAATAAAGTCGACCAAGGGGGGTGGGCAGTATGAGGGCTTATAAGCTAACCAATTTTCTTTTAAGGCTACAAACTCCGAATTGGTGGCGGAACCATAGAAATTCCTTCTATGTAGAAGGATTCCCATTGATTCGTACACACGTTATCCATGTTACTATGAACTTCAGAGGACTCAGTGCCAACCATAAAAAGAGGTTTCTCTCTGGAAGATCGTCATGTGTATCTTTGCAAGCTCCTCCTCGTCACCCAAAATTTTTGGCACAGCGTGATGATATACCGGGTTAAGCCTTGGGTTCATGCACAAACTGTATATCGATGCAGTAACTTCTTGCTAAGAATTCGAATAATTCGAATAATTAATATTAATAATTAATATTAATATTAATAATTAATATTAATATTAATATAATTAATATTTAATTAATAATATTTAATAATTATTATTGTCTACCAGTTCATTTTGATGTCCATTTCCCTCCTATCTCGATTGTTTTTTCTTTCTATTATAAAGTGCATCGTCAATTAACTATTAATCATAAGCGGTGATGATAATATCGTTTTGCGTTAGTCACGGATAGCCGTAGCATTGACTTTTGCCGACCTACATGAAAATGGCACTGGTATCGGATGAGCACAGGCACAGCTATCTGATTATACAAACTGCGTGTTGCTATATCGTTGTAATCCAAATCGATCTCTCCTTCGGCATTTAAGAGAAGGCTAATCCGGCTAGGCGTGTAAAGATCTCGGACCGCCCCTGGCTATGTTTTTCACGTTATTGTACTTGTGATCCGCGATGCACGATCGTATTTAAGATCCTACGGTAAGTTCACACTACGATCAGTGTCATGGATTACTTTGCGGTTAGTACGGCCTCGAAACGTGTCTAATTTCAATATTAGTGTTTGCCAGTTGCTTCATCAGACTCATCTCCAACTTCAAGGCACGTCCTTTCATAGGTCAGGTTCCTCACGGTTCTGATCCAAGAATGTTTCAAAATACCACACCAAACAATGTTTAAAAAAATATATGCACATTGAGGAATAAAGATCCAGGAACTAGATAAAAACCTCAAAGGATGTAAAGATGTCTACAATGCAGTATGAAAGGCAAGTTTGATCGCCCGAATTTTAAACACCTTTGAAGTGTAATTTACAACAGTAAATTTCTGAACAATTTTCAACCAGAAAATTTCAATTAAATCGGATCATGATTTCAAGTTGTTATCCCCGGGACAAACAGTAACTAAGGCAGACAGACCAAAATCAAATCACTCGAAGTGCACGATTGGAAAATTTAGGAAAGCCCTCAACGACATTTAGTAGAATAGGTCGTCTCGTATTATGTGGAACGTTCTTTACAGCTCGAATTCCCCTTTATGAGAGACTCGTACCAACAACTTCATCTCTCAGAAAAATCGATAAAACCCGACGCATCGATTCGAATAATTAACTATCAGTTCCCTTATAACTCCACCACTCATTCACGGTTTTTGAGAGACTACCTTCCGGTACGGCAACGTTCAACCGGGGTATTAATTTCCCATCGCGTCGGGTTCCGCGGTTTTTGTTGACTCTGCTGGGTTTTCTCACAGACAAGTTGCTTCTTAATCGCAGCCCTCGTGGCGGACGTGAATCGATCGCTCGTTCTCTCGTCGGACAATTAGCGACCCTCGTCGAGGCTTTTCTGGAGCGAGGAGATAAAAAAAGTCAGGGTTTCTGGGATTTGCCGGACTTCCTTCTTCTTTATATTCAGTCTTATAATATTTGAATTTTCTGTTCATTCCTTTGTCATCCTACTCAAGTAAACAAAAAAGTTTGTTGTCAACACTCGAAGTAAATTCCTTCAACTTTCACAATTTTCAGGCTCGCATGTCGAAAAATTTGGCCGCAATTTCTTTTTCTTCGAAAGAAACTATGTTATTGCGAAAATTGCAACCATGACCAACAAGACCAACCCACTTTCAACCGCTTCATATCTGAGTGATGTTTGAAATTCTAGTTTTCACTGAATTTGTTGCAGTGCAGTCCATCGCTTCAACTTTACGCCTGACATTTTCTTCATAGGATATACTTATTGAAGCCCCAAGTATTCTCAGCCAAATAGCTTCAACCTGTTTTCAGAGCTATTCATTTTCACGGAATATTTACACATGAACGCTTCTTTTTTAATTCGTAAATTTTTTGGTCACTGGAAATTTTTTATTAACAACTACCACTGATTTTATGTAACACACATTCACATTGCTGACAGTAAAATTTGTAACGAACGTAATATGAGTTCTGAAACAATGAAATCACCCCAGTCCCCACAATTCCTCTCTATTGATTCTCCCTCAATGCATTTCATATTTAAAGCTAAATAATTCATTTAGGTTTATCGATTTAAATAATTTTAAACGTTTGGAATCGAGCAAGTAAAAATTGTTTAACCCCCTCAAAATTTGATGGTCTCAGTTTCAAGGAACAACTTAAATTCCGAAAAACGAATGAAACATTTTCTGGCCGTACGTCTTCCACCGTACGCAGCACTTTCCTTAATAACCATGGATCGATGTTGATGAAATTTGGTATATCCGCTCCATTTTGGGGTCTTCTTGTGCCCCAAGACTTCTAAGGGCTGAAAAATAAGGGTTGAAATTTTCAAAACGCCCCATCTTATAAGTTTTTGATACAAAGGTATTGTTTTTCGTCATCTTGAAATAGTATTGAATTTTTAGAATCAAATGAGACCATCCAGAGCTCTGTAGTAGTAAACTATCTTTCCCTTTGAAGTCTCAAAGTTAGGACGAATCATAAAGAAGAAACACGTTATTTCATTCTACAAATTGAGTTTCAAGTCACTCAGTAGCTGTGCTCCCCTAGCAACCAAGAACCAAATTTCTTTATGAATATGAGGGCACTTACAACTCTCAGATCGCCAAAAATAGCGAATGGACCACCGCGTTTACTATCACGGGAAAGCGTGATGCGTGAGGCCGCCCATTACAGGCGACCCGCCGCGCCGTTCCTGCAGTTGACTGACGAGGATTATTATCCCCACCGAGTCGACTTGTTATTAATAGGCCGAAGCCAGGAGTAACGAGACAGCCGAGAGAAATGACCTTGTCCCAAGGTGCAACACTCAAAGCTAATCCGACTCACAAAGCCTTTTTAATCTGCTACAAACACAAAGGAATTTGCCTTCAGAAGACCCACAAGATAACATCGTTTACCTAGTTTGATATCATTGGTGAATTCATTGGTCGATGGGGTGATTATAGTCATTAACTTGCATTGATATTTGGGTTGAATGAGGGCCTTTATTTTGTGAGAAACACAGGTCTTGCTGGACAAAGAAACATAGGTTATAATTAAACAGTCGCAGACATCAATCAAAGAAATAGGTAAATACCTTAATGGAGGAAATAATTATAATTAACATTTTATTAGCAATTACTCTACGAATATATTACTTATAATTTTACTATCAAAACGTTGGTCGACTGATCTTAAAATGGTGGGGATTCAGAAATTGTAATATTTTCCCTTCTTGAGGAGCAATGGTTCCTCATGCACCGAGCAGGGAAATTGGTTCAAAATGGCAGCTGGCTGGATTGGGGGGGTCTTATGCGGGAAGTACAGTAGTAGTTCAAAGTAATGCTTTCAGTAAATGATTTGTTCCCGAACCAGCCCTTCAGACCAGTGTGCAGACTGATCCAATCCTATTTAGTAATTGTTTCTGAAATATTCAGGCCAGTACAGAATGAGGGTAGACACTTGTCCAAAACGATAGTTTGAATCATTTTCTTTGCGACGGTTTGGAGGAATTTCTTCCGTTATAGGAGGCATAGAGACAAATTTAATGAATTTTATCAGAAAATGATCTGTTTACATCCCTCTATTCAAAAAACACGGATCTTCTCCCACTTGGGTTCAAAACGTCGCAAATGTCCTTCAGTTCCACCGATGAGGGAAGTTGAATCAAAATGAAGCCCGAAGATCTCTCTGCTTACTCGTACTTGAAAGGTCGTCTGGTCGGTTTCAGAGGACAACCACCATAAATAACTGTTGATGTAGACCGGATTCGGAAGACCTAGAAATGCTTTGATTCCACCTTTCTCTTCTTTCCAAAGCGCTCGGGCCACGCCGTCCAATAATAACACAATAGCATTATCTCGGGTTTTCCTCTGCAATCTTCCTTTTATCGGTCTGAAGAATCACAAGTACAGCCATTATTTATAATGGTTATAACCCTCTGCCTAGTGGTAAGTGTGTAGGTAGTGGTAAGTTACTTTATTACTGTAGTACCGCTCGTGATCTTATTATTCTCTGTGGAGATCAATCGGAGGGAAAGAAAAAGTACTAACATGATGAATGTGAATATCGACCAATTCCTAGTTTGCGGCATGATTCTAATGTTTTGTCAGTGTGGTAAAGTAGATCCATGGAAAATATATTTTCTCGCGTGCGATTATAATCAGACTTTTCTCAAATTTAGAACTCACATAACATGAAAAATTTTACCCATTTTGGATGGTTATACGAACTACCATATTAACCTTGGAGAACCCACTCAGAGGAAAGAGGTTCCAGGGACCTCCTGTTCTCTAAAAACTTGAATCGGGCATGAACTACTTGATTTCGGTGTTTTTAAAATGTACAAGCTGATCGTTCTGCAAGACTTGGGATACAGCTGTATAGCCCTAACCTAATCCTAAACTAATCAAAGGTGCGGTATACAATTGTTCCTTTCACCTTTTCTTATACTTATGAAGTACATATCAATATGCAACAGATTTTCCACAATCCAATTGCCCTTCAAAATGTCTGCCAAAGTTCCGTTTTAGCTGAAAAGTTGGTATTTCTAGCCGCTCCCGACAGGACAAGGCATCCTCGGTAATATTTCAGGAAAACAACTTCTTCTATATATATCCAAACTCGAATATTTGTCCTACTCTTCTACTTGAATTTACAATGACTTTGGATACATTTTATTTTCGACTTCTCATACGTATTTCCCTCTTCATAGAAAATCTATTTTAGTTTGACGTTTGACGTTCACTCAAAGAGGACATTACGAGAAGTGAATAATTCCACTGTCACGACGCTGAATGCTAAGCTTGGAGTTCAAACACAGACATCTCAATCATTGGTGATCCCTGGAAGCCCCATTTTGGTTTATTAATTTCAATAAACCTTTGGAATCGAGCAAGGAGAAAAAAATGTTACCCCCATAACAAAAAAATTTGATGGTTTACGTATCAAGATTTGTATAATTCAAAAAACATTTTCCATTTTATCAATTTTGATGAATTTTGGTTTACCAGCTCCGTTTGGGATCTAGTTTTCCCCCTTTGTTTTGGTTATTGTCAGTCACTTCTAAGGGGTAAAAAGTGTAGTAAGATATTTTCAAAATGCCCTAGCTTGAAAACGTTTGATGCACATGTATTGTTTTTTAATTAATTAAAAATAGTGACGATTTTTAAGATTTTTTTGACACCACCCGAATTTTCTGTGGAATCAACTGTTCGCTTCCTAAGAGTAGAATTAATTGATTAGTGAATAAATCATTATTGTCGCTTTTTCAGTAATTAAGTTTTTGAAACGAATGAGACCATGAACCAACCTCTGGAGGTCTGAACGATGAACCAACCTCTAGCTGATGCTAAAGGCCTACGAGGTCTAGTGTATAAGTTATTAATATGGACGTTTATTGTGGCTACGAAACAAAATTGTCAAAGCCATGAAACACGTATTTTATATTAATGAAATTAATGAAATACGTATTTTATATATACTTACAAGACCTCCAATATCACCTCCTCACAGCAGCATATTAGTAAAATATTGGAACATTTTTAGTGGATTGTTTGAGTTTATTGACGTCTCTTGAACTTCCAGCCAATCCCCTCTGCTGCACAACTTGGATCGGTGCTCTTGAAAGATGACACTATTTACGTAGATGTGGTGAATAAATATGCTCTCGATAAAGACGAGAAGAAGAGCTATTTGCGACCCAGCCCTGCTTCAACTCTCCCTAGATGAGTCTCCCCCCTTGCGATTAGAAACTTGTTTACCCCTGTTTCAGCGAGCTAAAATAGCCGCTTGTTACCATCGATGATTATGGTCGAGGTTCGCTAACCCTGAGTTGTGAGTATCAGCTCATTACCGACGACCCGCCTCACACGGACGTAAAGAGGTTTTCCATATACGCCCTAGCTCTGTTGCGGTGGAAACGTTTTGTGTGTTCTCGCCTGACCGCGAACCCATTTCCTACCTTCCCACATCTATTTTCCATGTAAAGCCAGTTGGAAAACGTTTTAAATGTTGAATTCCCCCAAATTTTTCATCTGAGTTTATCTCCGTCCCCATCAGCAAATCTAAGTTCAGTGGCGGCGTACAGTCCGCGTACTTACCTCTGCGTGTGTACCTGTGAAGCCCAAAAATTCCTACTGCCAAACTTTGAATGTGGAACAAAAAAAACAAACAATCAGATCATTTTCTTTATAAAATGTCAAGTAGAATCCTAAACATCAATGACAATTTGAGTTCAACTTTCAGAAAACCTTTTTTTTAACAAATTTGTCAACAAATTCATGAATTTTAGAGTTTGTATTTGTGCAGCATGCCAGTAACAATTAGGGACACCAAATTCAAAATGTCCATTCACATTATTTTCGTTTCATAGGTTTTTTTTAACAATTTTGGTTTACCTATTATTTTCAATAATGAACCTTTGGAATCGACCAAGAAAAATAAATTTTAACCCCCCCCCCCCCCCCCACAAAATTTGTTGGTTTACGTTTCAAGGTAGGTACGTAGAATCCAAAAATCGAATAAAAATTTGGCCGTCCGTCCGCCGTACACCGTACGCAGCACTTTCCCCACTTAGCATTGACCGATCTTGATGAAATTTGGTATGTAGGCTCCATTTAGGGTCTGGTTGTGCCCCGAAGATTTTGGTTGATGTAGGTCACTTCTAAGGGTTGAAAATGAATTTTGAAAACGCCCTAACTCAAAAAATTTTGATATAAAGGTATTGTGTTTCCATCAATGTAAGATAGTATAGAATTTTTGGAGACCACGCGGAGCCCTGTAGGACAAACCGTTCGCTCCCTACGAGAATTTAAGGGTTGGACGTACGATAAATCAGTAACACGAGTGTGAATCGCAAAAGAGGCCTAATCTCCAAATTCTCAAATCAATTCATCAAGTTCAAATTATAGCTGACCGAAATGCGATCGATGTTTTTCTCCATGTTGGATGGTTGGTGGCTTTGCAGACGAGTGATCTATAGAGAAAAATAATAAACCATTGCGTGATAATTTGCAGCGTTTTTATTTCGTATGCGTCTGCCCGTTTGATGTTTATCCTTGACCAAGGAACAACTCGAAATCATAGTCCATTGGTAGCCTCGATACGATGAACTTCTTCAGCATGAATGCCACAGTAGCGATTTTGCTCAAATTCAAAAGAAGAAAGCTTATTAATAAAATCGTCAATATGAATGTATTTAATATGAATATTTTGAATGAGAACTACTTTACATTCGTTTTCACGTTGCTATTCGTCAACTCAGGAAACTAAAAACACGGTTGTGAAAACAAAGTTTCTTATTGAGAAATTCGTCAGTGGTATAAGGTGTAATGAAGGATTTCTACACCAACCATGAGAAAGAACCGTTTTTAAAAATTCGTTCTCTAAGAGATATTGATGGTGGCAAATCCTGCTGATGTAGCGTTACATCTAACCTGCCATTTTAAGGTACCTATATTACGAAGTTATATTCACGGAAAACGTGGGTACCGTATTGTAATTAATTTCCTTCCCATTCATTACCATTCCTCTTCAAAGCCTTAACCGCACTCATTCCCTTGTGATCATATTTCTGCATCACAACAGTCTGCGTATCCTCTATAATTTCCTGCAATCATGCAATTACCTCCGCTGATTTCTCCGCTGTTGACATTCCCATGGAAACCTACCAATCGATGTTATTGAAGTTGGATTGATAGCTTTCAATCATCTGCCAAACTTGAGTAAATACGTTCTACCATAGGTTAATTAGGGTACAATTCAAATGATGGAATGATGGAACGAGTTACAATAATTCAATACTGCTCGTACAACGCGGAAATGCAGAAACCATCATGTCACAGTGTTGAAGAGTAATTAAAAAAGCCTTGCAACTTCCGAAATTTCCATTAAAGAACTCTGCTCATCATAATCACACATAATAATTATGTAATAATAATTATTATTATGCAGCAGTTGCCATCTTAACTGTTATGAGTCATACGCTTTTTATTTCCCATCTATACAGGCGACCCCCCAAATTCATGCATTACTAAACAATCAATTTCTATATAAATTTATTTCATCTCAGTCCTTTCTCGAAAAATTTTACTAGGTGGGTAATTTCAAGTTAAGTTTTCTGTAGTAAAATTAGCTCGGATGTAATGTTGAAAAATTCCAATTAACTTGAATGAAAAACTCGGATTATCCGTCTTTGTTTATAGGTACATTAGGCCTGAGGTTTGGAGGTTGTTATCAAGCCTTGGGAATTTTTGTCGAACCACTCTGTCGAGATTTCTCATACTGGTTCACCCGTAATCCGGCCTGCGAGAGGACAGATGGTTCCAGAGCACCTTGCCTTCTACAGCCTTCCTCCTGGCATTGGTTCACCTTGTGGACACAGAAAAGATTTTTTGTTTATGACCCTCTAGACGAACCCTTGTGTTCCATTCCACAGGTCTTCGGAATCAGCTGCCGCCTCAGAACCTTATGTTGCTAGTCGTTTATGACTTTTTTGGTCATAGTACCTCGAGGGAAATTAGACTTCATGACACGAGACAAGATAAGATCAAATCTTGAATTCAAGGAGCAAATAGGAGGCACCTACAAGATACCACAAATGTATATGGGTCGTTTTTTACAGTACACTAATGAGATGTTTTTGATTGCTGCTGGTATTACTCACTTAGTAGGAATCAACTCATCAAAATCGGGAAATTCTCATTCAAACGCGAGTGATTCATATTAATTTAACAAGCCAAACGGCCTTCTTTCTGACCGGGATATTGTGCCATCAATAGTAATGATCTTAACTGTAAACCGAAATCACTGACTTTTAAACTGTTCCCTCAATCGAATTTACTAAGAAACTATAAATTAACTGTTAGATTTTGATATGTAGGAACTAATTTTGATTGATTTTATTATAATAACCACTATAATAGGAATCATTAAGATTCATGTTGTGTATTCTGCATTAACAACCAGTCAGAGTCATGGAGATCTACATAGGATGTACTTTTCCACCGATTGAGTGTAAATTATCGTACTTAATGAAAGACAATGAAAGAATAATATGATAGTAATAATTGCTTCTCTTTGATTTTCCAATTTACACCAGCTAGGTATTCACAGTACACCCACTTATTCAAAATATCTGTGAGAGAGAGCTTCTGGAGGACTAGTCGATGATTGGAGACTGATTTTCCTAAACTGAGTTGTTGCTAACGAGGGTTCAAAACCACATGGATACACGATACTTGATTATAATGTACCAAGAGGGCAATTAGGTTACAAGGCAGGATTGGAAAATATGCATGGTCAGAAACAAGACGAGTGACATTGGGTCAGTTTTATCCAATATTGGGTATGATGGAAGACCATGAGCTAGTAATTGACTTTAATTGTCGGCAATCATGGAGTATGAAGTTAAGGACAAATCTTCAAAGGAATCACTTTGGATAGGCAGGAACAACCTCAAGGCACAAGTGTTTGCCCACTAAGAATAAGGCAATCAAGACAAAGATTCTTGTTTAGAATGGCTTCGGGGAAAAGACGGGTTTAAAAGGCGTCTACTAGCACCTGGCACCCTCTCGACATCTGCCATGCTGCCGACGAGGTTGCCTGCGGTTATTGGTGATAGCGCGGAGGAAGGTGGAAGGGCGACTATGAGATCCTCAGGACAACTGGCCACCGGACTCAGAAAAGAGTTCATTGTCCGACAGTCTTCACAGATTTCAGTGGCACAGCACATGACAAAGGCTCACAAAAAAAAGCGTGTTAGTCCCGTAGAGCTATTTAGACCGACGCGATGGTAGCTGTACAGGAGTGAATGCGTGTAAGAAAGGGTGTGAACTCAAGGATTTCAATGGTTATCACTCAACTTATGATTATCAAACATAACACTGCTCGGTCTCACTAATCGGCTCACAAGCCAATATCTCAAAACAATTCACAGAAACGACAGAAATCAAGTTCTATTTTTGATAATACGTGTAATATTTCAAGCCGGGATAGATAAACCAATAGCTTATTGATTGAAAGAGTCATATTCTGCGATATGAATCAATCAGCGTTTTCACCATGCAGACCTTTAAATAGTAATTTTGTGATTTTTTTAATGTTCCATTTTGATTCATTATATTCATTACACTGAGTGATGCTAGAATTGCATGTTGAAATGAACTTTTCAAATCTCATTTATGTCTTGACTTTTTGTATTACGAATCCAACCTCTTGGTATGGCTGTAGAACGCATTTGCCGTTCCAAACAATGAGCCTAAAGTTCAATGAGGGTCCTATTTGAACAGAAACAATGGGCTCACTTAATGGCATCATCAGTAAGAAGATTGAATGGGCTAATGATATCCAATCAGTTCCTACCATCATCATGTATATAATTTGGATGTAAGTAGATTTGTACGAAAGATTGGGTAAAATTGAATACCCCATCGTGCAGTCACTAATGAGTGCAAATTAAATACCAATCAAGTTCGAATAAATGTATCACTGCGTCCGTAAATTCTTCCAACTTCTGCCTTGCATTGCGTAACAAAGCGATAGAAAAGCTGGTTGGAATTATTAATGAACACTGTTCATTGAACAGGCATTGCCCATCGAATGACTGTTGACTACACTGGGCTGTAAGGTTAACATAAAGTTGCTGTCGAATTTATGAATGAACCTACTGGGTAATATGAATCACACCGAAGTTCGAAATTGTACCGACTATTCGAGACCTAAAGTAATATTGGAATGTTGCTGTCGGTAGAATGGGGGTTTCTTCTCTCTTTACTGGGAATGCTGCCAAATCGTGAATCATCCAAATACTATTTAGAAACACATTTATTCTTCATCTACAAATTTAATGTATATTTTAGCCTGTAGTATGATTCGGTAAGCTTTAACTCTACTAGGTACCTACTTCTTTTACAATATTCAAAATCTAGAGATTTTTTTTATCCTAGTTTATTTTGAATTTTTGCACCCTTCGCTGAGCCAGATTTGATAAGGAAATGAGGTTCAGAGGACCCACTTTGTGCATGTGCAGAGACTATATTATTGATCTATAGTATCAATATTATTGATCCGGCAACAATGAAATGCACCAAAGATCATTGACAACGGAGTGTCAATTTTTTGTAGTTTTACCTATTTCTAAGATTTGTGGGCCCAAAGACCGACCAAAATGGTTTAGAGAGGACTAACATTTAAAATTCGAGAGAAAATTACGATTTTAGAGACAGTGTTGTTTCTTCTCTCAAAACTTCGTAATTTTATATTATGTGCCTACAAGAAGACAGCGTTATTGCTACTTTCCAGTCAATCCAGGCAGAAACCACGGCGGGCCTTGGAGGGCCTCGATTTCTAATTAACCATTGTTTGCCGTTCTCGGCGTTAATAATACACCGTCGTTTGCATAATTTTACCTCGGATGTGAACACCGTTCGCTCTTCGTTGAGGTTGTCTTGTTTCGAAGTTCTTGTAATGTTGACTTACGTCGCTGTTTAACAGCGACCCCCCCTCGAATTTCGCGGATTACGAACTATCATCACTTTTGGAGATATACGATTCGACGCTCCAAACGATCTTGCCTAATGAGAAAATATTAATGTCACCTATCGGTTTTTCTTTTCTTTTAAAACGAAGATGCGAGGATTACCATGAGGACTACATTCGCGAGTTCTTGATGAATTTTGACTGCATGATCTCTACATCCAGCAAATAAAATTTATTTTGTTTCCTGATTAACGAAGATAGTGAAGTACTGTACTCAAACTACAACCAGCAAACAAACCTACCCACTGGTCGGCTACAAGTTGGTGTGACGTGGAAATAAGTGCTACGAAGTAACTTGAGTTGGGCATCTCGGCAGGCGCGCATGGTATAATCACCTGCGTCTTGCTCGGCTCATACCTCTGAACTGGTGGTCGTTTTATAGGGGCACTTCCTTTCCTCCCTCTCTTATTCGTCCATCTATCTGTCTCTCCCACCTCCACCTTTCTCATCTTCCTTTATCAATAATGCCAGCATCTGGTAAGTCTTTGGAGTCCTCCCCCTCAAAGGAAGTTTGTTTTAATTAATTATGTATGCGCCTCCACCTTTGAGGGGAGTTTTGACAAAAAATCCAGATTCCAACCAGAACCAATTTTGGTTCTCCAAAATCGAGGTTTCTAGTTACATTTAAAGTTTTAGAGCATCCTTAACAATTTCATTGTTGTGCCTTTCGGTTGGTCTGTGGTCAATTTTTTGACAAGGGCAAACCAATTTGAAATCAAACACATAAAACTAATTGTTTGTATGCACTAAATGGTGTGTTAAAGAATATTATCTCTACAAATAATGGGAGGCATCCGTTTTTTTGGACGGAACTAGGAAAAGTGAGAGTTGATCGTAGCAGCATCCTGTTACATATCTCCTAATAACTTTCCAACCGGATCGTGAAGCAAGTCGACGGAACAGCTCCTAAGCTTATTTTTAGCAAGCAATGTCGTTGAATGCTCAAAAGTGTAATCGTTGTTTTTTACCATACAGTAGTGCAGACCTCTGCGTCCTTGAAGTTATTCCGATGATCACGGTCAAATCGGGAGTCTACCTGACAGGCATTCAAGGACATCGAAACGACTGGTGAATAATAACTGAAAATTGAGGTGAACGGGTATAAGATTCTTCGAACATCTTTATTCGAAAGAAGATTCCAAAGATGTGGTATGTGATGCACGGCTTTCTGAGGTAGAGGCCATCGTATTTTATCGAACATTCTTCGCTCTCTCGGGAGAAAATTCACATATTTGGTGGAATACAAACAGCTTTTTCGTGATGTCATAATGTCAACCGATCTTCTTTATAAACAGTTCACTACAACCTTTAGAGGAGTTGTTTGAATTTATTTTGAGATTCGATACTTTCTCTTGAAGGTAGAAGAGCGTTGTTATGGAATGATGTATTTGAATTTTTTGTGCAACCCTACAATTGTATTCCATGAATTGACTCATATTTACGTTGCCCTTGGCTTATTGCTCACTCAATCGTTCTGAAGATACAATAATATCTGATTTCACCGGAGTTGACTCCGATCCGAGTAACTTTCTCCATTTGTATCAGATAACTTAATGCAAATATCATTTTTCATACATTGAATACCATCAGTCAACAAGGCAGACCGACTGAAAGTTGAGTAAACGCTCGGAGGCTCGTGTCCTTGCTTAGCAAGTTCAAGACGGATGCGGGGCCTTGTGAGAAACTCGAGAATCCAGGACAATTAGCCACGAGCAGCCCGTTACGTTGGGAACAAGTGCCGTTGCTTTCTCCGCCGCTCGACCATGAAAAGTCGGTTTCGCAATCTACTTTTACCTGTTGCGCGTGAGTCGTCTATGGATTTTGGGGATCGGGAGCAGAATGAATAAATTTAATGACAGAACTGATGAGGTCGAATTATGCATCATGGAATGGGCTGTATAAAAAATTAGTGCGAAGCCCACATGAAAGTCTCTCGCTCTTCATCGAACATTGTGACTGGAAATAAGTGAGTACTTCAGTCCACATGCTTGAACTTATTGACATACTCGATACATTTTAGGCTTGCAGTTCCATGTTGTACACACTAGACCCTCTGAAATAGCCTTCATTATTGATGTCTCTTGCTCTGAACGGAAATCTTTTGTGGACATCAATGCTGCCAAAATTCAAAATAGTGGGGCTACCCATTATCTGGTCTTATCTCGTCTACATTCAATAATATGGAATGGAATGGCTCCATAAAACTTCAAACTGAACTCTAGCTTTACGAGAAGAAGCATCCGTAGATGACGCAGCCATAAGATCCACAATTTTACATTTATTGAGTGGGGGACAAGCCAATGCTGTAGGGTCTGCGCAAACGCTAAAGGATCTTCTTGATTTCCTTTTTCTTTTATTTACATTTTGCATAACTGAACATTGACATTATACTCATATAAGAATCTCAGTGAGGGAAGAATTTTACCGTAAACCAGATGAACCGTGGTGTTGACTTGCAACCAAATTTCTTTGATGAGGTATAGAAAGCCTTTTACCTTGATTTTTTTCAAAAATGTATATTATTCTTTAACACTCACTTGAGGGTAAAGCATAGGTGCCACTACAAAGTCCAATCTATAACAATCACTTGTTGTATACATGGGCCAAATTTGAAGCTTGTATGAAGTATACAAGTATACAACATACTGTCTTGGTCGGATCAATGGTAGCTCCTGCACTAAAGTTACTTCACACGTCAACTAGTTGAGGAGCAATGAACGTTGACCATATTGATGTTTATTATTCAAAATATTTTTCTAAAATGGTGGGTATATGGTGACGTTGGTAATTTTCCTAATTAGCGTGTTCAAAGGGAATAAATTTTATGGCCTTTTCACATGGGACACGTTTTCATTACACGTGTTTTCTAGAAGAATGTCTCACACAATCAGGGCGGTATTCACCCCCACGGTTGTTGAGGAAATCCAAGGATGAGATTATGACGAGAGTGATCGTTCCATTACGTTCCAAACGACAACGAAACACGGAAAATTATGAGAGTTTAACTACCCCGATATAGCCCCTTTCAGAGGTACAAGAACTAATGAACTTCGGACGTTTAAAAATAGGTCATCGGTCCTAATTGCCGAGGTGATTGCTGATGTAAGCACTTATCTTGTAATGCTCTTCACAGACAGTCTTATCGCATTGTCTGTAATGGCGCCTGCGGGTTCTGAGAGGGAAACGTGCGGCGTGAAAACTTCTCCACCTACTTTCACTGCGAACATGGCCGCCCTGGGAGGATGAGACTCTGGTGGGGACTACGGAATGCAAGTCAGACAGCTTTGCCGGTCTCCCTACTGAAGTTAGGGTCCATAATATTGATTGAGCCAAGCTCTAAAGGTCTTCAAGATAAGAAAGCTTGTACTTGGATCAACAAACTTTGATACCATCAGGTTCGATTAAGATAGGTGTAACTTTCACTAGATGTGATTAGTAAACATTCAGCAATTAACTCCAACATTGTGATCCTATCTTCCATAAACTGTTATTCCAACAATAATAATCAGTCATCTCAAGCGAGGCCGGTTTTACGAAGTAGTGAAATAATATATTATATACCATCGTAGTCAAATCGTTATAGATCAAGAAAATTCGTAATGTTGAATTGGCTCCTCTAAATACTTTAAAAGTATTTGACGAACTTTGAGGTCAAGAAAAATCTAAAAGTCGGTTAATAAAACGGTATTGGTTTTACAATTTTATATGTGAACGCACAAGTCCATTGAACCTCTTTGTCATCTAGGCTACAGGTAGATTATCATATTGTATAAACGAGAGGGCAGCCAATCAGTGGCAAGAACTGCTTCGTTTACATATCGGTAATATTAATTAATTAATAAAAAAAATTAATTAAAAAATTAATTAATTAAAATCAAAATCAATTTCGTTAATTTCACAATAACGAAGTATTTTTATGTTAATCAAAAATTCGTGTCACATTTTGCAGTTTTCTCAAACATAGTTAAATTATTATCTTCGGTAGGTGTTATTTTCGACTAAGCACTATAATTTATTCGGAGTTTGATTAAATGTGTGTTCATTTGTTTACTGCACAAGACAGAAAACAAATAACCACGCATAAATTATAAATTCATCAAAATCTTCATGAATTTTATCCATTGAATTGAGTGAGATATTAAGATCAGAAAAAATCCGTCTGGAAACCAACCCTGGAGATTTCATCGAAATTGGATTATAATTTTGTAATGTTATGTCTAGGGCAATTATTGACCATGAAGAACCAAAATTATTTAGAAAGCTCTACAACCCAAATCCTAGTTTTAAAAAAACAATAATTTTGGAGGACCACAATTTTTACTTTCCCACTATGAATGATGGAGAAGTTTTGTTTTCGGGCTGTAGTGTCTCCAAAAATCAAAATGTCTACCCGCATTTTGAGTTTCAGAGTTCTTTGAAAACCTTTTTGGTTGAATTTTCGTCCGACTGCCACTCCTGGAGTCGGGGACGTCATCAGCTGTCTTCCAAAAAGAAGATCAGAATTGGTTCTGATGATTTCCCATGTGGCTATTCATTGCCGCACCCGCTTTAGTGGAGCAAGGCCCAAACCGAAAAATTATGAAGACCTGTCGCCAATCCAGATAATCTCCTAATTTAAGCCGACTGCCCTTAACTTCGGAGATCTCACGGGAAACAGTTCATTAAACCAGCTAACTTCAAAGTTTAAATATAATGTTTTTGCAATCCTGAATAGAATGGTTCTATTTATATTTCTAATTAATGAAGTGTTTTGTATCCTGCATGTATTTTTCATGGAAACAATACCATATTCAGTTCATCCTTGTACCTGTACTTACACCAAATGCTTCGAGAATATCGCTGAATGTCCCGTTCCTTATTGTATTGAGAACTAGTTTCTCTGTTGAGAGTTGGCAAATTGTACTGCGGTTCTCGGGGCGGTCGTAAGTTATCGCCTTTATTCCTGACCACGGAGTTTTTCCACCGGGGTCGAATTGTTTTTAGAGAGAAGACTGTTCTGCGATTCATGAAGGCTTCCTTACAATACCATGCGTATTTCCATGTTGAGTTATTCAGTTGTGAGCATTTGATTTGTCTACGATTGCTACCTAGAATGAATAAACTTTTAGTTAATAATAATTATTTATATTTTTTCAGTTGGGGATCATTTACCGGGATATCAAGCTCGAAAACATCCTTCTCGACTCGCAAGGTCATATAGTTCTGACTGACTTTGGCCTTAGTAAGGAATTTCTGCCACACGAAACGGTGAGTTATTACCACTATTTGTTGAGTATTTTAAACTAATAAAAGTCGTGTTGTTTTTTCTGATACTAATTTTTGAAAACCAGGAAGATATTGTATGTCAATTTGGATTAAAAATTAGATTGTCTCCTAGAATTCGCGAAATTTACCGGTTGTATAAATTATACTCGTCTACAGTAGTGATGCAGAGAATGAACATTGTGGAAGGTTGCTCCTAGGTAGCTCATAAACTTGTCAACTTTTCACGAGAGTTTATGATTCGTGACCTGCTTCCATGGATTCAGGTAGTTTCGATTTCAACATCTGTTCTCAATAAAACATAAAGCGTCGGAGCAACAGTCATAACTTGTGAAACAACCATACAGCCTTTTTGCCAGCGTGTGCTGAGTTGGGAGTTTTCTAAGCTAGAAAGTGCCACCGAATACTCAAACCTAGTTTTATTTGTTGATCTGAACGGCGCTGCTGTTAGATTTGTTTTCAAACACATGTTCCAGTTTTACATACAATTCTGATTATTGTTCATAATCAAGTAATCTTTGAGGTCCATAGTATCGCCTTCTCTCTAAACACCATGAGCCGAAAGGAGTAGTTGCCACTTCAGTACAGTATATTAAATATACTGTACTGAAGTGACAACTACTCCTTTCGGCTCATGGTGATTAGAGAGAAGGCGATACTATAGACCTCAAAGATTACTTGATTATGAACAATAATCAGAATTGTATGTAAAACTGGAACATGTGTTTGAAAACAAATCTAACAGCAGCGCCGTTCAGATCAACAAATAAAACTAGGTTTGAGTATTCGGTGGCACTTTCTAGCTTAGAAAACTCCCAACTCAGCACAAAAAGCCGTTTACTTTGTAGTCGAGTGACCTATATAATGAACCTTTGTGTAATAGTTTGCAGCGTTTTTCAAATTTTGAAAAACGCTGCAAACTATTACACAAAGGTTCATTATATAGGTCACTCGACTACAAAGTAAACGGCTTTTTGATTACTTGTATCAACCATATGTATATTTTGACAGAATGTACCTACCAGCAAAATATCGTTCTCCGAGAGTAATGATTCGAAGGTAGAAAAAGATCGCATTTGATAAGCTGAACTTTGAACCGAGATTAGGCCTGGTTCTGTGAGTATATCTGCTTTATCATTCTTCCCAACTTCAAGTCCTCATAGGAAGTGAACGGTTGATCCTAAAGAGCTCAGGGTGGTCTCAATCCATTCAAATAATTCGGTTCTATTTTCAATTAATGAAAAAACAATAGGTACCTAAGATTTTCAAAAATTTCAAAGATTTCCTAAAATACTATAATAAATTTTTAGCTGCTAATGCCAGGTTGATGAATCAAGATCAACGTTTTTCACAACTGATGAATGGGTGATATGTGTGCAAAGAATTCATTGAATAGAACCTTGAATTTGTCACCTTTTGTTATGTTAATCATAAAAACCGAATATATCGTCAAAGTTCTTTGTGGAACTAGCTCTTCTGTGATAATCCATGAATTGGTTCCATACAATTTTAATACATGTACTGAAAAATCTAGATTCTTTTTCGATTCAAGGCAAACAACAAATCCGCAAATAAATTCCGTGGAACATGGAAGAAAATTGCATGAAAGAAAAGTCTCTCACTCCGGTTCACCGCCATGCATCCCTGAGAGGACCAAGTGGTGTACGCTTAATCATCCAACGGGCGAAAGGGTGCATACTGCTCCAAAGCGCATTTCCATATTGATCTCCCTTCCGAGCCTTGGATGCTGACAACGTTAAACGCTTGAAATCTGCAGGGGTTATAACATTTGGCAAACCTCGCTTTTCCTATAGGTCTTCCCTCGCCCCACGCTATTTCCCGCTGGTGAGTGATTGATTACGAGTGGTCAGCATGCGGTACTGAGGATTTTAATTTTAAATCCTCCAATTGAATCGAAGGATTTAACAATCACATCCACCGTGCTAACCAAGGGTTCAGCGATTTGTATCATCGCTTAAATTAAAATTAATAGCTTCGAAATCTACTTCCCAATTTAATGGAAAATCGTTGAGAATCGCAATCATAGTTATTTATGTTACTAGGTAGAAGGTGATACGTGTACAAATATGTACATCCATTATTTTTTTAACATCAAAACTCAATCTAAACGTATATTTTATTCTCTAATATTTTTAACAAACCCATAGTTTCTCGAGTTTCCTATGAAAGAAAATTATGAACTCTCCTGAAAATTGTTTCTTTTCAAGTCTTTTCTAGATACATTTTTAATTACTATAAAGGGTGAGAAAAACACTAAAGAGGAAAAAGGAAACCCTGCAGAGGGAAATTGTACACGTTTCTGTTTTCGAAGTTGGTGACAGTCACTCGTTTGTGTAATAAATCGATAAGAAGTCGCGAGTTGCTGTCAAACTGTTGTTTCCTGAAGCCCTGCGCCGCTAAAAAAAAGGAGTTTGAAAGGAAGATAATACACCAAAGAACCTCCAGCACAGTCGAAATGGGCGTCGAATTACCGGGTTATGCAAGAATAAGGGTTGACGGAAGAGTGTGCTCACCTAAGATACGGTCGTTCAGGATAAAGAAACGTGTTTACTGTGTTTTTCCGGCAGAGAAAAGGGATAATACGCCAGAATACAAAATGTAACCTCACGCAATCTAAACGAGACTTTTCAAGTTAATGTTTTTAAAATTATTCCCAATAAATACCGAGTTACCAGAATGGCGTATTGCCCTTTAACCGGTCAGTCCGATGTACATCAGGTGCCGTTTTTTTCTGAGATTTTCCCAAATATCTGCTTTATTTTTATTGTGTTCAGCCTGATTCCTTCTTCATCTTGTAGAGGATTGAAAAAAGAAAAGAAAAAAACTGTTTGCAATACTCAATTTTGACTTTCATCATAATCTGGCCCTTTTTCAGAGAGTAAATGTTAATGAAAGCGTCGTGAGTGGTAGAAACAAGGTTAACACTAACCATATTTTTAACAACAAATTTGAGCTTAAAAACCCCAATTCTCTGGGTTGTAACCGATGAACTCAGATAACCAATAACGGTTAGTGTTGATAAAGGCTAACTGTTCTCAAAATGACCACTACTCAGATTGGACCAATTTTCCAACTTTGTTCCATTTTTCTTTGTTCTGGATTTTGAATCTTCCTCTATGGTCGCTGGATCTATTCGACAAATCGCGATTTTTGGACTGAGATAGAATTGCCCGCTTGCGGTCAGCGCGGTTCAGCTTCAAACTCAAGAAAGTCGCTAATTATGCTTTATAATCTCAAAACAACAGCTCGCTAAAGATCAAAATTAGATTTTTTAGATTCATTTTATTTTTTATTTATTTTTACAAACCGCATTACAAAATGCATTTCTTTATTCTCATGGATCAAACAATCTATCACTCCTACAGCGCTCCACTTCATCAGAACTGCTCATCTAGTCAAGTTCAGTATCTAACGTTTGGGCAACAGCACATCATTTAATGTCGAACCAATAGCAATTGGACCCCTTCCGTATTCCCCAGCCCATTACTCATCCCTCACCATATTCAAACCATTAATCATTTTGTTGGTTTACCTCTCCCAGGTTCAATAATACGCTGGTTTCGTTGATTGATTGCAGGAGCAGCGGGCTTACTCGTTCTGCGGGACGATAGAGTACATGGCCCCGGAAGTGGTGAAAGGTGGCAGCTCTGGTCACGATATCGTAAGTATTCAGATTCCCTCATCCTATGCATAACCTTCTTTTTGATCTTACTGCAATGCAGATGTGCTGGTTTTCTACTGTAGGCAGATTTTCAGAAAGCACACGTTAACAATCAGTTGTTTAAAATATGGTGGAAAGGGGTTTCACCATGGTCACATGGTGAGGTACTCATAATTATTGAGATTCAGACGTGGAATGACCTAGAAACATCCTTTGGCGAAACCTAAGGTATTGAGATTGCTGACCTATATAGAAGCCGTATCCGGCAGCATATTACAGTATCCAAATGATGCAGGATATGTAAGTCTTTCTGTTCAGAGGTCTCACATTGACATGATTTGCTCTAGAAGAGTTGGAATTTTCATCCCGGACTTTTACCGCCATAAATGCTCTACAAATGAAAAAGCGTCGAGCTATTTTTCTAACTCCACGTTTCCCATTGATTAGGATTTCATTCATCCGATTATGGAGCGTGACACCACTTGATGAATGGGCTCGTAGTAAAATTATGAAAGCAATATTTACTTGTTGATTCCCATGCATTATCTATTCGAATATTGGAATCGCCTTTCTTTGGAGAGCTGGCATTCCAACTACAGATAGGCTTTGTTAAAGTTGTCGTATGTTGGATTAAATTAATCAGGTTGCAGTTTTTACTTCTTGGTGGTCTTCGTATGTGTTCAAAAATTTAATAACTCGGGATCCAGGAAAAAGCAAACATAAGCTCGCGCAGACAAACAAACATTAGATGAGATTGAAACAGCCAATTCACCGGGTTTTCGTGGGATAATGTGATAAGATTTTATAGCTCATATAGTCTAACTCAGGCCTTTTTTAATAAGAAAAAAATAGCACAATATTTCTCAACTGACAACAATGTTTCGTAACTCCTTTGTTATCTATCCATTCAACGGCGAAATTGAATTTCTAATAAATGGATTATTTATGGTCATACAGATTCAATACTACTTTGTTGAAATCTTCCGCAGGTGACTTATATATAACAAATTGGTAGACTCAGGAGCAAAATCATTCAGTTTCACCAACGATGCAATTCCATGCAATTTTAGTTTAGAAACAAAAATCTGACATTAGAACACCTATCCACTTGAAAATCATTTGCCATGATCTTGCTATACATAGAAGTACATGTACGAGCTATTTATTATTATTTATTTGTTATTAGCTTGTGTGTCTGTCTCTTCGTTTGTAAATGATGTTCTAACGATCTCACTGATTTTATATAATCGAGTGCATTGCTGAATTGTAGCTAAATTGACAGTTCGTAGCCGAGATAAATGTCATCACATTCATCCTATAATTTTCTCCTTTCATCTGCGCCCGAAACTCGGTTCAACGATCCATCAACTACTACATTAGGTTTGTGTCAGCATCATAGATTATCGAGCCCACCTATTGAGTACATCGACCAACTTTTGTAGTGTCAGCATTTAACAGTTCGACGGATCCTGGAATGTTGGAATCTTGAATCTGTAATAGTTCCACCTCAAGAAGTAGCGGTTGGTGTACCAGCGCATGGGACATGGTTGAGAGGATCCCCAGCCGTTGCGTGCGGTGTGTCTAGTACCCGTAGGTATATACTTCGACCTGGCAGGATGTTTCGTTTCTAACGTTGCTTCGGATGAAGGATGTTGCGTGTAAAGGGCTCAACCCACACACCTGCCCCCTTTTGGTGACCCTTACCGTGCTTGGAAAGGGGAGACCGACATCCCGTATGCACCTTTCCTGTCGCTTCCTTCATTGCTATGTGTCGGCTGATGACTTCAACGAGACCATAATTATCGTCTCACCATGCATTTCATATACTGGTAAATTTGAGTGTTGAAAGTATGAGACCCTGCCTTCATTTCTAACCTTACTACCATCAATGACGTTATTTTTCTTCACCAAGGTCACACTATGCTGGTATAATGTATTACTTCTGTCAGTTGGATGAAAGCATCTTTCTCCAGAGTTCTAACAAGGTACACAACCTCTATTATATGAGAAAATCCTAGGATAATAGGTGCCTATACAGGAAATAATCTGCATTTACCTCAACAAGGCTTTGGTTAAACAGATTGAACATAATTATGAGTCAACAATAAATTTGTGGCGAATCAGCGTTGACCTAATTGCGGAGAGAACAGAGGGGACCTCACGTTGGACGGTGTGACTCACTTTCGACCGCTAACAACTTACTTACGGCAGACAAGTGACTCAGACATTTTCGAGATTACAAGGATTGACAAATGACACGCTTAAGATGTTGTGCTGAAGTTGGAGCATCTTCTTGGAGTTCTGAAAGCCGTGTGGACGAAGCTTTACAAGGTTAACCCAGAAAGCGAGTGAAGCACGCGAGCACCTTACCTTTTACCGACTTGGTACTTCAATTGTCTTGACAGAGCAAGAAATACATTGAAATTTATTCATTGTGAATAAATGCATTATTTTTTACTGATATTATCACCAACATTCCAGTAATATTGGTGAATTCATTACTCGACTTCACGAATGAGACCTCTTATCTGCAACTTCACACAAGTCCG
Source organism: Apolygus lucorum (assembly GCA_009739505.2). Taxonomy (NCBI): domain Eukaryota; kingdom Metazoa; phylum Arthropoda; class Insecta; order Hemiptera; family Miridae; genus Apolygus; species Apolygus lucorum. Next base: position 75,577,298 of record CM019176.2, on the reverse strand, counting down.
TGCCAAAAATAAGTTTGAGGATTTTTATTATTCAAAATGTTGCACGGAATTTATTAGAACTAGCAACCCATTTTTATCTAAACCATTACAGCGATACGATACGCGTGAAATGCCTTCTCATTAAAATATTTCGAGTTTGTCACAAAATGTTCAAAAACTGTGCTGCAGAAAACTTTAAATGACAGAAGACTTTAAATGGGTATTCTTAACATAGGGTATATTGGCGTATACTTATATCCTAAAATATGTGACTCGACAATGTTGAAATAAATCATATGTTTAGTTTGGTTTTTTGTAGGGTTGTCGTATTACGGCAAATTACAGCATTTTTGACGATTTACGTCGCCTAATACGTAAAGGAAATGGTGCTGTAATGCAAACCCTGTAAAAACGATGACAGCGTAACCACTCACATACAGAATGTCTACACTTAAACTGGTCAAAATTTCAGAGTTCGATTCTGCAACGTATTCCTCTAAAAAAATATGTCTCTGAGCAATTTTGTTTCAATCCCATCATTTCACCAAATTTATTTAAATTTCAAGATTTATTCGTGTTTTCGACCTTATATTATTAAAACTGTCGTAGGTACCTCCCGTTATTTACCGAGTAAATTTAAATGTGTAGAGATCGTTCGAAAGAGCAATTCATTTCCAAGCTACCTAGTGCAAAACCAAAATATTTAAGAATCAAAACATTTGAAAAAAAAGAAGTTAAAAAGAAAAGATTTAAAATGTTTCGAAATTTAACTTTTTATCATTAAACGCCCTGAACAACATTCAGGGGACACCCGGAAGCAGTACATTAATAACCCTTGAAAGGTGGAAAATCCCTCAATTTAATAGCATTTAAACACCATATCCAACCCCAAATTTCATAGTGAACCGTTGGAAAGCTGACAACTTGTGCGCTCTTTGCAATGATATAATCTACTTTGAATTTACTTAGTAAATAACGCAAGTTATGGGTGTTTCAATAACCTAGGTAGGTAGGTCGAAAACACAAAACAAATCTTGAAAACTAAACAAACTTGAAAAAACAAGGGGTTAAAATATAATTGCTAAGAGACTTTTTATGTTGGAAATACATTGTAGAATCGACCTTTGAAGTCTAGACCAACTTAAGTGTAGACACCCTGTATACTCAACTCACCGGACTCAGTATCCATAGAGTTGCGACGCCATGATCGACAAAATGGGAGTTGATTAATTAATTTTTTAGATAGAGATTTGTTGGAGGGAGACGAAACCGATTTGGAGAGAGAGTAGGAGTGGTATGAGTTGAGGATAGGGATTTGAGTTGGGTGCTGAAGGAAGTAGGTAGAGTTGAGGTAGAGATTGAAAAGCGTTGTACCGTTGAAGTGGAAGAGTTGTGGAGTTTGTGAGTGGAAATTATGTTCGTGGGATCAAAGTTAAGACATTTTTTACTAGAAACCAAGAGACCTCAAAGTAATGCTTTAAATTCCGTAAATTTTTTTTTATATTTGATAATAAGGAATTATTTTCATTTATAAATTAATATGTTAGAATCAGTAGTACAACATTTCTTAACCAGTAGGTTAAGTTTCGCTGTTAGAAATTCCCTCGGAAAACTCCTCGGGTTTAAATGGGAACAAAAATTTGAAGGAGAACTACGATGATTGTGACCGTGGAGTGTGAACTAGCAACTGCGTCACGACATGGCGTCAATCGGTTGCGCAAGCTGGGAAAAAACGTCGCGGCGACGCACCCCCGCTCGACGAACCTGCCAAAAGTCGCACGTGGGAGCGCGGTGGAGGGGGAAGATCCACGTGCGAAATTCGCGAATAGCTGCCAAGGTCATTCTAGTGACACTTGAGGCAGCAACGTCCGAGGATTCCTCTCGCGTAGCTCGCCTGATGAATAACTCGGGCTGAATAGCTGAAAACCCCTATAATAAACTGCTATGACGTGCAGCGAAATTACGACTGGGGGATTAATTAGTTAATGGGAGTAGTTGTGGGTCCATTAACTGTGCTATAATGTGACCTCTTAACAATAACATTAGTAGCCTGCGTCCATTGAGACTGGACTTAGGCGATCTCACGTGAGTCGATGAGCGGGAGCGATTCACTATTTAACTCACTAAAAGGCGACACTTTCCGAGATAATGAACAAATGAGAGAAATCAATTGAGTAAGGGAGTGAGTGATGGTGAGAATTAGAGTTATTACCTGGATGAGGACCAAAAGAGTTTTTAAAACCAGGGGTGAATAAGATATTTAGTGATAGGAAGAGCTGTGCTGCTATTCAAAAAAACTAACCAGTAAAATTGTGAATCCATATTGAAAACTCTGACCAATCTTCTACTTTTTCAATTAATTTGGCACCACATAAGTATAGCTATGTCTTTAACTTCTCCAAAACGTAATTTTGCAATCATGAGATATGAGTTTAAGTAAGACACATTAATTTAAGTAAGAAACATTTATTTCAGTAAGAAACGTTTATTTCAGTGAGAAACATTTATATATATAAGAAACGTTTATTCAAGTAAGGAACGTTTATTCGTCGAAGTAAGAAACTTGAAGATTATGCAGTTTTACTTATCTTGCATCACAATTACAAGTTACAATGAAATATTTTGATGTGACAGGTGATCGGTTGTGTCAGACAAGGAATTTACACCTATCTAATTTTAACAGGATAGTTTTAGAATTCACTGAAGTTTTCCACCTAAACATCTTCTTTGGTTTTGAGAGGAAGGCAAAAACAAAGCGATCGTTAGAACTGATATCTAAAGAACCGTGAGAGGCGAATTAAACTCCTGTTTTCGAAAAACAATAGAGATAAAAGGAAGTCGACGGAAGCAAATGGGAAGGCGCTCGTATCGGGGACCCGAAGGTTAGTGACACTGATAGACAAACCAACGGCCCCGAAAATATTATTTTTAACCTATCCATCGGAAAGGAGTTCCCGTTTTGTAATCATGACGGATTGCTCGAAAGACAATGGAGTAGGTCTCTTCGAAAATTAATATTCTTGCTGTTTCTGGTGGTTCATTGCACTCAGTCATTTAGGTACAGGTAGCTCAAAACCAAGATAAGCAGATATCAGAAACAGGAAGAATATGGAGATAAGAAGTTCTCTCCAATTCTGCGTAACCTCTCCTCGAATAGCAAGCATAACGTTTTCAAGCTTTATTATTAGCCAGAAATAAATTGTGTGGCAAGTAGTAAAACTGTCATAAAAAGTAGTTTTAAAAGTCTACCGAAGCTTCAAGAATATGCGATTACGTATTTCTGTGTCCTTGAATCCTTGGAACACTCTGTCTTCTATAGCATTCTTGCCATTCTGATGAAAGTTTCAGGGATTGTGGTCCTATACTGACCCCTCGTAAATCATCAGCAACTTATATCGTCAAACAAAGTGGCGTATGTTTAAAAACTTCATAAAAATCTGCATGTTGTAGAACAAATTGACAATTTGGGAGGTACGATACAATATCAACACGAGCGCGAACTTCATATTCTTCTGCCGCTATTATTCTCAATGTGGCCAAGGACCGCCTCTACTTCATGTTACAAATTTTTACCCTGACTTACGAACATCCAAATAGTACCGTGTCTGGATTATTTACGGTAGATCCGAAGAATTCTAGATAAAACAACAGGTGCCAACAACACTTCGCACTCGAGTTGCTAACACATTTCAGCACTTAGGAGTTGCAGGCATGGAACAAGTTGAGTCAAACAACTTGGAAAACGTTGGAATTATTTACAAACACTTTACTCGTAATACTTTACTACAGGATTCCATTCATTATTGCGGATTTTCTCAGTGAATATTTTTGTTTTCTACGCCTAAATTCAATTTTGTGTTTTTTCGCAATAGTTTAGTTTTCTTCAAAATGTCCCTCTACCGTTCAATTGAACTTGGCGATAAGAAACCTCTGAAACCTTAGATTCGTGCAAATTGATTTGAATCCTGAAACCACCAAAGCAAAATACCGCGACCTTGAATCGGAAACCCAAACGCCTCTAATGACGTCGCTTCAGCACATCCAATAAATTCTTCCTGTTCACCAGTTCATCCATCAAGTGCAACTTTTTTTGCCTTTTATTCCTATTTTCTCTCCTCTTTCCATGGATCCGCTTGGGCCTTACCGCAACCTTCCTCTTTGAACTTTTAATTGTGGGTTTTGCGGGCCTTGGACAACAAAAAACACTTTTACTTCTGGTTCGAGGATTATTGTCGTTTTGACGATTTTTTTCCGTCGCAGACGGGAAAACTAATGTAGTTTTCTAAAAATTTGTTGTATTTAACTTTGGTATTGTATGAAATTTTACGTTAATAATAAAAACTCAAGGATAGCTACCTGAAATAATTTCAACTATTGAATCGGCAAAAAAAACGTATTTTTCAGTATTTTACTTAGATGGGTTTGGTGTTACAAAAGCTTTATCCATTAACAACAGGTTTATATACAACTAATTTAATTTATGATGAGCTTTGAAAGTATTCCAAAAATATACGGGTACAATGCCTTTTTATATTAGGCAGACAACGATTCGTAAAAGGGACGTAACTGAAGTTGCCTTGTCCCCGAGAATGGTTTGGGGATTTCGTGACTAGAAGCACTACGGAAAAGAAACGAGGCCAATTACTGTTTTCTAGCAAGCCTGCGAATTTGTTCGGTTCTCCGATGAATTAACGTTAGAGCTCAAAAATGTGAAGTTACTGGCGAAATCAACATAGTTTTCACGACCAGGAGATTCTTGTTTGATGTCTTCACATACCTACGAAGTCTCGTGCAATGTTGTCAGCGTTTCGAGGTTAGCTCTGTTTTCTATTACATTAGATCCGTTAGAGTTATTCGCCGTGAAATAAGAGAGATTTTTTTATCTCAACCATCGCTGTGCTCGAGGCAAATTACATTTCATCAAACGTACTCATACCCCCATCGCACTTACGAGATACCGAAAATGTTCAATTCCGGTGGGATTGTAGCTTTGTGATTGGTGGACTGGGCTTTTGCGATTCCAGCGCCAAATTATACTTTTGTATTGCGACATGCTTTCTTCACCGGAAGTGAGCAGTTGAGTGTTTGGCATATTCTTCTCAGAGAGACAATGAAAAATAATGGTTCCTCTGCTTCGTATTTTTTAAATGACACAATGTATCATAAAAAATACGTAGCAGAGAAACCATTATTGTTTATATTAAATACAATTTTTGATGACATATATTATTTTTTAAATATTATATACAATATTTTTGTGATTATTTAGATATTTTAAGATTGTGTCATTGGCAACCAAAATGTGGGGATGATAATCTAAATATACTTCTATTTTATTCTTTAGTATACCAATACACTATACCTACTTAATAGGTAGCTCATTAACTGAAACATTCCATCCATTCTACAATACTACTTACACAAACCATACGAGGACGTCATCCAAATTCATTTCCATACGAAAGAACAATGACTAGAACTCACACATTAGACTCAAATAACAAGTACCAGTAGGCATGTTGAAGTCCTGGAGATCTCTTTAAATTGAATGGCCAGGCAAACCTTACCAGTAATAGAACCTGTTCAAATCTTTGGAATTTTTCGATGAAAGTACCACTGAAGACTTATGCAGACGGTTAGGTTATCATTCGACCAGGGAACATCTCGAAAAAGTTACTCTAATAAATGTCAGCTTGTAGGCAGTTTACTTCTACATTCGTTCCTATATCGTTGTGGTCCAATATCAAAAAGATAGTCGGAACCAAAGCCACGGAATGATGCGGTTCTGATCAAGATGGTATCGATGTTACTCTAGAAAAAAGCACCTATTAACCTCCGAGCTGGCATGTAAGGGTTTTGATGCCTAGCGGGGTGGGCACTATTACGCCACAGACTGCCGAAAAACCTTTCGCACGATCGCAATCTTCACCCACCGCCGCGCCACTTCGCACAGTTTCTATACGCTCTTTCTTTAGTCTTCCTCCTCGACTCCATTCATCTACTCAGCTATCCGACTTTCACTCCTGGACCTCCTTCCACGTAGGCCTTGTTAAAACATACAGCAGCCATCGTGGTGCCCGTCTAAAAGGCGAAAATGTCGATCTTTCCAGGCCAAGGTGCCACAAACAGAGTTGCGAAGTAGCCGAGTTACATATTCTCTCAACCACTCTGTCCCACGTGACGCGTTACCAACCTGTGAATCCTAACAAGTATTACCATTTTGGTTATAAAAAAGAAAAAAAGGAACAAGAAAAAAGTGTAACATCCCCCCCCCCCTCACCCCTTTACGTTTGATGTTTTACGTTTCAAAGTATATAGAATCCAAAAATCTATTTAAAAAAAAAACTCTCTGTACGCCGTACGCAGCCATGGACCGATTTGGTTCAAATTTGGCTTATGGGCTCCGTTTGGGGTCTAGTTGTGCGCGAAGCTTTTGGTTGATGTCTAAAGGGTGAAAATTGAGGGTTGAAATTTTCATGAGTGCCCTAGCTCGAAGACTCTCAAAATAAAGGGTTTTTTTCACTAATTTGAAACAGTGTTGCATTTTTAGAGATCACGCGGAGCCCTGTAGGACAAACCGTTTGCTCCCTACGAGAACTTAAGGGTCGGACTTACAACAAATCAGAATCGCGAGTGTGAATCATCAAAGAGGTCTAATCTTGTATCCAAAATGCGATCGCTATTCGTTTCTTCGAGTTGTATTCAGTTTTGCTTCCTTAGCAACCAGTAATCAAATTTCCACATAAAGGAACCCTAACCTCTTGTTTTTTCTAATTGAGTGAAGCGTTTATTTCTTCCAAATGAACTTGATTTTGAAGTGAAATTGTGACAATGGCAAAGATGTGATCTTTGTAGAACAGCAATCTATACAGAAAAATAATAAACCTTTGTGAAATAATTTGCAACGTTTCCCATGGAAACATTTCCTATTTATCTACTGTTCTGTTTTTTGATGGAAAACTTCCGATTTATCTACTGTTCTTTTCCTTTACAATCAAGAAAGACAATCCATAAAAGACCTTGAAGATGTAGGGCCTGATTAGATTTGTTTAATTTATTATGGAGAGGCTTCAACAGTAGATTGGGTATCTTAATGTGAGTGTTTGTATGCTATGGGACCTTGTGGAAAGGTGAAGGTATCCGATAAAAATTTTGAGGAACCCCTCGGACGCCCTGTTCTAAGATCGTAGATGAAGCCCTAACCAACTTGTGTGACTCTGGGGCTCCCTACATTTGTCTTCAACTCAGAAGTGACCAGCCAAGGCAAGAATGAAGGGTACTAAGTTTATACATCCACAATTAAACATTCCCATGGTGGCCTACTGCAACAAAATATGACATGAGGGATACTACTGCTGATCACTAGTGTAGCATTGTCCTTTAAGCATGGTGGGCATGTCTGTGTATGTTGTTGAGCAGCTAGGAAAATTAAAAGTAATGGTTGTATAATATACACTATATTACAGTGTTCCACATATGTATCACTACAACAATATGGAGAATTCGTTGAAAGACACTGGAGTCAAGTCTTGTGAAATCAAATAGGTACCCAAAATCTTTTTAAATGACTTTATCATCGAAGTGATCAGTTAACGCATCTTATACAAAACAACGCAGGTCTTACCAATATCAAGTCATCATTTAATGTTGGAATGGGAAGTTCTGATAAAATTTGAACGGAGGCTCTCATTCGCCCCTTGGAGGAATTATTCCTGACGCTGGAAGACCACCACTCCTACTGGTGTGACCCCAGTCGCTCTAACTCTTTCCCCAAGTCACACTTCCCATAAAACCAAATTTACGAAGAGGCTTACGTCGGGTATTAAATGTTCATATGTTCATAACATGAATGAGTATATTATACTCATTCAGTTAGGTATCTAAGTAATGTTAATACCTCTCATGCTTTTATCTTCCCTCAAAACAAAAAGCAAGGTTTTGATTTGTCATGTTAAATTAAAAGTTACGTTCACAAAGACAGAACCATCGCAATTTTTCGTTTTTGTCTCATTCACAATAATTATAACGAAAATACATTTCGAAACAGAGAAACTCCTTACTACTTCCCAAGGTGTATCATTATGAGTCTCTAATGCAGATAATTGTTTAATTCAAGATAGACCGATCTTCCAACTTTCACCGTTTTGACCTCATAACATGCAAGCTGGAGGTAGCTAATTGTAATTTATTATTGCACAAGTCAACTTTCTAGTGCAACACACCGTGCATATCTTATTATCATCAACTATAAACTGAGCTTGTATGGTATTTTCATGAAGATCATATCAATGCTTTCTAAATAAGTATAGCATTTCTGAATTCAAAACTTCCCAAAATGAGTTCAAGACATTCCATAAATATTTCATTTCAAGGTGACCCTGGGTGTTAATTGCTATCTTGTAAGCAAGTTCTTTACGAACACAATGATAAGTATCGTACACTACTTTATCAAAAAATAGAGTCCATCACAATTCGAATATTTATTTTCTGTCCTCTTTAAAGAAAAAAGCGAAATCTATTGGGTAAATAGTTGAGTTGGCAATGCTGCTAATGAGCCCCCGTATAAAATTCGCAAGGCTCCTGGAGGAGAGATCACCTTCAATGAACTCCCAAATCTGCAGAGCCCTGTAAGGCTGCCACCTTGACACACTTCTTTGCAATGGGGTCGCAGGTTGCAAACCTACTATTGGTAACTGATCCGTAACTGCGCTATGACGACGTTGTACAATTGGTTTCAAGTATAAATTGATCAATATTTCAAATTACACAGTTATTTACTAGGTAGAGTTGCTCCTTCTAGAAGTATACGCCTTCTCAATTTCAAATAACTACTCGATTTCACGATAAGGGGGTGCCAACATCGGTTGCTCCATCCGGTTGCCAATTTACTACTGTCCTTTTCTTTAGAGGAAAAACTGGATAATGGACAAGACTGAAGACTCGAAAGCAGGAAGATAAGATAGGAGCTCCCCTAACGGTATAGGCGGAAACGGCCCGACCTACATACCCTGCTGCCTAGAGCTTAATAATAACACGTCCATTCTTCACTTATGAATATCACCCTGAAGGAATCCACCGTTTCTATAACTCGTTTTCAGTCTATTCCTATATTTTTTTGAGCTTGTGGTGGACAAATGTAGGGGTTTCTCTCGAAAACTGCTAATCTCGAGAGAAGGCAGTGTTTAATGAAGTTCTTGGAACCCGGCTGATGCCGCGTTCTTCGATCAATTATCTAGGAGGTAGTTATTTCAATAATTTACTGTGCCAACTATGAATTTTTGCTCCCTCTCTCTCTCTCTCATCAATACTTGAAACGCTGCAAATAGGAAAACGCTGCAAATTACAAAACGATTTATTATTTTTCTGTAAGATCAGTCGCCTACCTAGAATACGCCTTTTCGATCATTAGTACCTACCAACCATATTTTATTCTGGCAGTAAACCTAGTTATCCGAGTAGGTATACAGAGTTGTACAGCATCGTTGTCCGAGTATTGTGCTCTCATATTCGTAATGAAATTGATTCCTATTTTCTAAGAAAACTTTAACAGAAGAAAGAATAAAGATCGGATTTGATCAGCTGAACTTTGAACGAAGATTTGGCCTACTTCCTTCTATAAACATTCATTTGCGATTCACACTCGTGTTACTGCTCTATCAATCGTCAATTTCAAGTTGGTCCTACAGAGCTCTAGGTGGTCTCATTGTGCTCTAGGAAAGTGCCACGATTATATTTTCGGATTTTACGTACCTTGGAACGCAAACCATCAAATTTTGAGGAGGGTTAATTTTTGTTTCTTGGTCGATTCGAAAGGTTCACTATTGAAAATATTGAACCCAAATTTTCTTGAAGAGGCATAATATTGACACATCAGCAATGTTACTGCTGAGATTGTGCAATGACTTGGATTATTGGCCATTCGTCTGAAACTGAAACGAAACTGGAGCATACTCTTCAATTTGATTATACATTTCTTGCCAGTCGAGTTTTGTCGGGTAATCCCACAAAATTCTGAGTTGTTTAAATGTATAGTAATTTACTGAGTGTTCATTTTTGAGGTTTCATAATTTGTTTTCAACTAAATTAGATTAAATCTAATTTGACGAATTTTGTCAAATTTAAGCGAGAGCAGGATTTTTCTCGGTCGAGTGGATTTTGAATGACAGAAGCAAAATTGTATACGTAATTTCCTGTTCTCAAGAACATTATTCTTTCGAATTGTACTTTAACAACCACAACAGTTTCGACCACACTTGTAGTGACTATAAGAGTTTAGAGTCTTTTATTAGTCTATTGACTTCGATAGTAACCTTGATACTTATATACCAAGAAGTTACAGATGTAATAAATCATTAACAAACCATACATCAGAAAGTGACTATTAGCACAGCTCAAGAACACGCCTTCTTCCACTGAATACCTTTCTGATTTTTGTTTTAAAACACCTTCATAAACTCAGTTTTGAAAAGACTAAAATTAAACTCAAGTTCATAATCAAAGAAATTTTCAGAAAATGTGACATTACACATACATATTTTATTCATGACATTTAATGTTTACACGCTTAATGGATCACATATTACAACATGTAGTACCTATCATAGAGACTCCAATCAAGTCACACGACAATTTTATGCCCAAGGACAAACACTCCGGGTCATAATCGTAAATCATATTTCATTGTACATCATATGGGAAACATGAATCGACCCTTTTACGACTTGAAGTAACATCTAAACTAACTGGGAGTTTTTCTTGAGGTATTGAGGAAACCGCAGTGAATTCTTTTTAAAAAACCTCTAACTCCGTGACTTTCATCCCAGCTTTTTTTCCCTTCTTCCCTTCTCATACTTCTATCCGCTGTTTAATTGTGTTTCCGAGATGGAAAACACGAAGTATCAAGTAGAATTATTGCTTCCAGATGGAGACTAGTTTTGTTGAAGTATGATTCAACTTTATCGTTCACCTTTCCGCAAAACCGCCTCGTTAATTACTTGGTTCTAAATCTCGGATTTTCCATTCCTGTTTTTAATCAATTCACTCGTAATAAACCTCGAAACTGTTGTTAGGTTATCGTATGTTTTCATAAGTGAAATGGTTCGTTAAATCAATAGTATCAAGGCACATGAATAAGGCAAGAATTGAATAATGTAAGGATATCAACACTATGAACTTAATGTTGGCAGGGATGCTTTGTACTTTTTGAACGTTTTGGGTCCGTATCTGTCTGTAGTAAATTCCCAGTCCGTAGTATTAATATATATTAAATACATACCAAACGATCCTTTAAGGAAAATCAATATGTGCTTTAAAGGGTTTATTAAGTAGCCTCATGTCATATATTTCCGTCACATTCATCAACAAATCAGAGGAATTTAATTATTCATCCGCAGTCAACGTCAAATTTGATGCGACTACAATACCAGCTAACAATCATAACCATTTTTATACAGTTTGCGACCTAATTTTATGTCTGTATGTTCAGAAATGTTCATTTTATTGCATATTTCAAATAAAATTGTGACAGTATTTACATTATTTATATTTTGGTTATTTCAGGCCGTTGATTGGTGGAGTGTGGGAGTTCTGACATATGAACTTTTAACTGGAGCTTCCCCATTCACCGTCGAAGGCGAACGAAACACTCAACAAGAAATTTCCAGGTGAGAAAAGTAGTTTTTTTGAAATGGGAACATATACCTATATATGTATGGGTGCACATAGATAATACGTAGGAAGGATAATAGATAGATAGGTAGGATAATAAATAGTACAGGAAAAAATATATTACATAGATGCAACTCTATGTATCGACGAATACTCACTATACTCTTTCACAGGCAAGTTGTATGTAAATTAAATCCCAAATGGAGGCCCCAAAATTAGTGCCACTCTACACCACATTGTACGCCAGGACATGAGTATTATTTGACTAGGTTAATATTCTTCCTGTACTCCGGTAAAACTTCTCACGTAAGGTAAAATAAGTAATTAAGATAGTCTACCGTTAACCGGAGGACCCTTATAATGTAAATTTATTCTAATGCCCTAGGCCCCGAGTTACAATGATGGAGAGACCATGACCTCCAGGACCCGCGTAGCCTTCGATATCGTAGATGGTCATCAATAATTGAAAGACGACAAAATAATGAACTTATGTCGATTCGGTTTCCGTCCCTTCGAGTTTTTCTTTTCATTTGTAAGAGTCGGAGCCCTCTTGAAAGTTTTTTTTTTCGAGCTCGGAGGAGACTGTCCAACAAAGTCGATGCCATCTCGACAGGGCAATGCCGCCAAAGGTTACAGCCCGTCTGCCCCACCAAACTACGATAAGTTGAAAGCGCTGTAATTCATTCTCCAGTTCTCCGCTTACCCTCAGGATGTAGCTTTTTACCTGAGTTTCTGATCACTCTATATATTTCAAAACTAGTCAATGATTGGCATCAACTAAAGCAACAAACAACCAAAATCATGAACCGGAGTTGAGATGTCTACAGAATCAATGGGCATCTGTTCAGTTTCAACCATAATTTGGATTCAGAGCTGAGCTGGCTGTATTTTGGGGCAAACTTCCAGAAAAATGTGTTTAGTAAACAAAAACGTTTGCGGGTGAGCAATGACAGTACCTAATACAAGGAACCCAAAAATTTCAATAAAATTGGACCGTTACCTACTTCATTTAATTATTCCCAGGACTTGTGATGGGAAATATGGAGAAGTTGGTTGAGCCCAATAGATGAATAGCAAAGAACATTGCGTGAGTTTGAGAATATTCAACATTTTTATATCAGACTTCTTCAATTTGCTTGTAAAGGTTTTAGTTCATTTGTTTGACCTAGTTGAATCGTTTTTGTTCCTAGTTCCCGAAAACACAATGAAATGATTGGAATATAGAGGTCGGTAGTTCTAGGAGGAAAATGACAACTGTTTTCGTTTCATTTAGTTAGACAAGAGAAGAATTCGAAGAGAAGCTTTCGAATCGAGAGCAAAAGCTGTGAAGGATTCAGGTTAATTGGAAATGAGTTTGGTTCTCTTGTCTCACTTTGTGAAACGGTGGAAATAGGGTTGTAGTCTGACCCCCTTTTGGACCATCGCAGTTAGAAGACCGCGATAATTATTATTACCTGCCGAAATTATGTGGCCGTGAATAAATCGGCAGATGTTCCCATTGTTTCAATGACATTTTTTCATGATTTGGTGAGTAATTATTTTTTTAGAGGTTAGATAGGGTGTAGCTTATTTTATTCGTAAATAAGCACCTGATCAAAATATCTTATGCACTTCATACATTAACTTGTATTAGATATATTAAGTGCCTGCAAGTGAGTTGTATTCATCTCAGTTGAAACTCTTCTACTGTTATTATAGTGAGGAAATATAAACTGAGGATGGTGGGTTTCTCTTTTTTTTTAAACGGTACGTCAACGGGGTAGGCTTTCTTATCACAACAAATTCCCCAATGTTCCAACTTTTTTTCTAGCACCACCAATCGTTTGCCTATATTAGCCGAAATACGACGTCATTTTGTAGATCCGTTAACGAGGGCTGCATTTCATTATGTATGACATTTATGTGTAATTTTTTATAATTTTTTCTGGGTCCTATTTGAAAAATTAAGTAAATTTTGCGAAGAAAAAGCGATTTCGTTCTAATTCTGTGACCCATCTATTAGTGTGTGCACATGGGACAGTCGTCCTCCTGGAAGGAGGAGCTTCTGTGACGTCACTGAATAATCAAGATCGAAATGAATATTTTTCTCTAGCTCAGAGAGGTCCTTGGAGGAGGAAATTTTGATTTAGACGTACGAATTTCGATTTTAGAAATTCAGTCTTATCTGGGTTAAAATATTATCTTATGCACTTCATACATTAACGTGTATTAAATATATGTTTGATATATATATAGGTGTTTGATGTGTATAAATATATGTTTATATATTTTTGATGCCTGCAAGAGAATAGTTATCAATTTATACGAATAAAAAAGTTATTTGAATATTAATTTCAGCTGAAACTCTTCTTCTGTTATTATAGTGAGGAAATATAAACTGAGGATGGTGGGTTTATCATTTTTTAATACTGTACGTCAACGGGGTAGGCTTTCTAATGACAACAAATTCCCCAATATTCCAACTATTTTTCTAGCACCACCAATAATTGGTACCACCAAACAATTATTGTTTGCCTATATTAGCACCAGCACCAAACAATTATTGTTTGCCTATATTAGCCGAAATACGACGTCATTAACGAGGGCTGCATTTCATGGGTTATACGCAATAACTACCAAATTAAGGTACCTGTACAGACATGAAAGAGATTAACAAGCAATAAAATTGAACAAAAACGGTACAGTGTTCTTAGTGTATCACAAAAATTTAATTTCCCACCGAAAGCGGTAGACAACTAGAGGCGAAACAGTAAATAACCGAGCGGGTAGGAGTAAAAAGGGAGAGAAGATCAGTTACCGACCGACAATGGATCACGTCTGCTGGGATAGGGGCGGCAAGCCGCGTCGACACCTCAGGGAACAATGCGAGAAGGGGAGTTGGGGGCGAGCCCGATCCATAAAGCATCATTACTATCAAGAGAAGCGGGTGAGGGGCCCTGAGAGAAAAGATTATGGAAAGATGAGACCTCGCATTTTGCCTCTTTTGAGCACTATGTGGAGAGAGATGTTCTACAGAGAAAAAATCACTCTTCAATTTCGAGAAAAGTAAAAGTAAAGTAAACAACCATCTCAGGTTGAATTTTCGTCCAACTGCCATTTCTGGCGTCGCGGACGTCATAGCTGTCTTCCAAAGGGAAGATCAATCGCTCTTCACTTTTGAAGTCTATTATTCACAGTCACGATTTCAAATTACAATAATAAGAATCACTCGTTCTTAAATTATACCACATCTACTTCTTGATACTCACCTACATATTATGGAAAATCACGAAAATGTACTCACCAATTATGCCTCCCTGAGCGTACTCTGACCCACAGATGGTCCCTCACGAATTTCAACATCCTCAGACCTTTGAGAATTACTGTGCAATCGCAAACGTGATTTTTCTTAAACATCAATTTATTGTTCACGATCTGATTGCCCCATTTTGCTTAAATTTTAAGGGTGGATTGGGACCCAGGCCAAATCGGTGTTCATTGATTTCATCAAGGCCCAATCAGTAGGAGCCTCTTTACGTTTTGAAAACGGAAAATTCATCAACATAAACGCGAACAACCTCTCTGTTTATCAATTTGAAAAATCATGTTTGATATTGCTCCACATTACTACAATTAATCGTGTTTACACCAACGAGTTCTATGTTTCCATGTTCTTCTTTGAGGGGAAACAATACTGTCCACCCAATATGGTAGAATTTGTATTATTTTGAATTTGAATAATATTCGTGAATTTTTTGGGGAAATCGCCTTAGCGATTAAGCGAGAACAAACCAACTAAAATAATAATACTTGTCAGTTTAGTAAGTAGAATAGTTGAAGTTTTTCTAGATAAGGAATTTTTTCCCTTCCTTCTGAGCATGTGAGAAATGACTGTTCTATTCGTGAGATATGGCTGTTTGTACGCGAATACAACGTGCTCTTAATTACAGATTAAACTCCACTTAGTTCAGCTCAACACAACTAGAAGGTTGCATCTAGTGGTTATATGTCAAGGTTAGAGCCCGGTATTCAAACCATCTCGATCGAGATCCTACAAAATACGAGTACAACTGCAATAATCACATCCTTACTACAGGACTGTACGTACGTACATCATCACGATTACCTTGGTTCATTAGAGGGTTACAGCTGAGCATTGGATTTAGGTATAATTTTTCGTTAAGGAAATTGTTCAATTTATGTTGGCCTCAAAAACTCATAAGGATCATCCCATTATAGAATCGGACCAATAATTAGTTAGGTACGTTTTATATACCTCTACATACCCATACATACACCCCAATTTAATGATGTAATATCCTCATGAGTATATTATTCCATAACACTCGTGCAGCATGTTCAAGATCGCAATCAGATTTTGAAGTCAAATATAAAAGTCCTACTCATGCAAATTCGTTGTTGGTTTGCACAAAGGTCCAACAAAACTATCAGTTATCGAACCACAATCTCATATTATTCGTTAACTGAAGCAGATTCAACGTGAACTCATCATGTTCACATCTATCGTGGGTATATCCAAAACTCGTCTTTCCAAACTTCTATTTTGGAATTTATTTTATTTTAATATTACATTTATTTTTGTTGTATAGGAGAATACTCAGAGTCAACCCGCCAATCCCGGAAGACCTATCGCCGGAAGTGTCCGACTTCATCACCAAACTTCTGGTCAAGAATCCACGTGAGAGGCTGGGAGGAGGGATAGGTGATGCATTAGAACTCAAAGAACACCCATTCTTCAAGGTATGTAATTCAATGTACAATAATTACCTAATTATTGCTAAGATAATATTATGGTGCTCGAGCTCCAACTGTCACAATTAGTTATGGTAAAATCACTAGAATGTTTCATTGTTAGAATTTTACTGAAAGACTTATAAACTTCAGAGTAGGGATGAGATATTTCAGTCCCTAGGTTTCACACTTAGTGGTCCTCAGCTCGCCACTCCATTCCTGTCTTAGAAGTCACTCCCCCAGCAATCAAAACCGTACAGTCCAGCTCACACCCCCACACGCAGACCAAACTGCCAAAGATATGAAGGAGACAAAAAAATTGTTATAGAAAAAAAAGAAATTCAAGAGTTTGTTCCCTCATCATCCTCGCACCCTCAGTGGGCTTGAGAAATATGTGGGGTTGAGTGAAACGAATGGGGTTTAGCCCACAAAAGGAAGTTGAAATGTCCTATGAATCATCCATTTAAACGACTTGCACAAAAACTACCTACTCACATTTCCAACATCTAATTCGGATTTTGATTAGTTGGCAATGTTGTTTCCTGAATGACAATTATGGTCTAACTTCAAATAGGTATTAAATACCTATTGCCAAATTTCGACAATCTATTCACCTGTACTTATTCAAATAATTACATAATTGTTCTGTTTTTAGGGACTGAATTGGAACGACTTAGCGAGAAAAGCCGTCCCTGCTCCCTTTGTGCCCAAAATATCTGGGGAACTTGACGTCTCGAATTTTTCAGAAGAGTTCACCAAGATGAATCCAACAGACTCCCCAGCTATCGTTCCTCCAAATTTTGATAAAATTTTCAAGGTAGGTGCCAATTGTTACATAATCAAATTTCGAAAAATGGTTTCTAACCTATATAAGGTTGCGTTATTCTGGTGGTTCAATTCCCACGGTAATTCATTTTCATTATATTTTCAGGGTTATTCGTATGTCGCCCCGTCCGTACTTTTCAGTGAAAACGCCATAAGCGATGAGATATTCAAGCCAAACCATGACAGGAGACCAACGATATCAAATCTGATTGCTCAAACATTCAAGGTAGGTACCTAACCCACTGTGGTTTTTATTCTAATGCTTACCATAAAATACCTTGGTGGTAGATAGGTACTCATTCCATAAACTTTATGTAGAATTTAATTTGTTAATTTTTACATCAGATAGTTCAAAGATTTGCCATTCTTACGCAATATTGAGTGGTCTTATCAATTTGGCTTCGTCGTTATGAGGTAGTATTATGCCAACAATTCACTCTTTATTTTGATTTTGAGTGTGTTTGGTCAATGTCAAGTGATTTCACTCTACGTAATACTGTTGAGTTGGAAGTGTGCTACGGTTATCAAACCCACTCAAATAATACAGCTGAGTAATAGTATTCTGAGAAAAATATGTGGAATGTTGGAATAAACTGATATCTACGATTTTTTGTATTCGAGTTACGTTGATCTTCATCATTCTGATGGTGATTGTAGTGATTTGTTCCACGCTGGTACTGTTACAGAATATTACGAAATATCGCGATATTTACTATTAAACCTTTTATATCCCTAGGTCTAGTAACTCTCATAGAAAATAACAATTAATTATTTTAAGTTGGTTGAAATAGGAATTTTTCATTCAATAATTAATACCATAATTTTGAATTTCTATAGGACTCCACTTTTTTCGAGCACTTCGACGTCGACTTGGAGAGGAGTGGAGTGCTCGGTGACGGCTCTTTCTCTGTGTGCCGAAGATGCGTAGAACGTTCTACAGGGAAGGCTTATGCCGTCAAGATTGTGAGCAGAAAAGTAGACTGTATAAGAGAGATCAACCTTCTCCGCGCTTGTCAGGGACACCCCAACATTGTCAACCTACACCAAGTTTATCACGACGAGGTATCTACAAAAACAACCCATTTTACTCTGATAACTGTACAAGCACAAGAATTTTGCAGTGTAACGTGATGAAATCTGATGTATTGAGCACCTTTATTCAGCCCTTTGCGGTCTTTAATCATTTTCATGCACTCTCTAATAAATTCGCCGTTGGCTTTCGCCGCTTACTTTACCTATTATCTTCTTATAATTAATTTAATTATCTCATTTTGACAGGCTCACACTTATCTTGTACTGGAGCTGCTGGAAGGAGGAGAGCTCCTCCAAAGAATCCGCCGTCAGAACAGGTTTACTGAATCTGAGGCCAGTAGGATCATGAGGCAACTCGTTTCGGCTGTGAACTTTATGCATTCCCACAACGTTGTTCATAGAGACCTTAAACCTGAGGTACGTTCTTAAATTGTAAAACTCCAATGACTTTAACTTTAGTACAACCATGATTTGCAGTAGATAGGGTGACTCGCCCAGTGAATGAACACCCCCCAGTGAATGAACAGTACGAGGTTATTTGGGAATAATAGGGCTTGTGATGCACCCTGGTGATAACGGTGTTTTTCATTAGTTCCATCAACTTATCATAGATAGCAGGGTGAAGCAGTAGATAAAAAGAAGTCTGCCATCTTCTTTGGTTTTGATGTTATCAACAGGTCAGTCTCCAAGAACGTCTCTGGGGGTAACAAATGGAGTTGGCCATTACGTGGGGATTAGTGTTTAGAGCCTCTAAATTAGAGGTAAGTAAAATGCTAAATTAGTCAATGTCATGCTTTATTATTGTAGCTGATATGTTTTCTAGTGAGAACTAATTGGGTAGAAGGGAATTTTTTTGATTATGATATGTTTTGTTGGGTCTTCATACTGTGGGAGCTAAAATATGACCTCCAACCAGTAAATGAACGACAGTAAAATGACTGTTCATTCACTGGCTGGAGGGTTATTTCACGGTTTTTAAATCGAATGGAGGCTTCCCAAGTGAAGAAACAACTAAACTGCTGATTTTTTGCCTCAACTTGTTTAAATAACTATCCTATCCAGTGAATGAACAGGTGAATGTGTATGGGAATGGAGTGTTCATTCACTGGAATTTCAGGGTTCATTCACTAGGAAATAGTGTTCATTCATGGGGTGAAATACATTAACTCCTTTATTGTGGAAAATTAGCTATAAAAATCAACTTTTCTCGTCTTCTACCATGCTATTCTTGTTCCTTATATAATTTTAAACAACATCAGACAAATTCAAGTAGTGTAGTACTCCAACTTTAAGAACTGTAGACATTAAAGTTCGTCACTAGTGTGCTAAGAGCTTAAGTGTTCATTCACTGGGCGAGTCACCCTACTTGATTTATGCACAAGTCTTGCTATTTTGTGAATGTGTTTGTTTTTGATAAGCAAGACTGCATAAAGTAGCGTTTCCTCGTGTTGTGGAGAATGAATCATCTATGAGAGCCACAAAAATGAGGACAAAATCACATGAAATTGACATTGAAAGTAAATTTAAAATGTATGAGAGTTTCTCTGAACGCCGGCCCTCAATTGTCATCTAAATTTGGGAGCTTAAACCTATTTTATCTGAAACACTTGTATTAGTTGAAAATATCTAGGCAGGCACTAACTTGTTCAGATAAATTATGTGAATCGATGTATATTGTTAAACCTGTTTAAGGGTTTTAACCGGAACAATAACAATATACTAACCACAAAAATCCCTTTCCTCTTTATAAATAAAGTCGTCTATTTAATTTACATATAAAATAACACTTTAATACGAGAATCTTTAGTGTATCAAAATAGTTCTAACCGAGTAACATTCAACTCTTTAAATACCAGCTTATTTGCTTTTAGAATCTCCTATTCGCCGACGATGGATCTAACGCCACTGTGAAAGTCGTTGATTTTGGATTCGCGCAATTGAAGAAAGAGGGCGACTCGCTCCATACTCCTTGCTACACCCTCCACTACGCTGCTCCTGAAGTCCTGCATAATTCGCAGAAAGGCTACGATGAAAACTGCGATTTATGGAGTCTGGGCGTGATTTTGGTAATTGCAATATTTTCGAATATTAATTTGGTGGTCTAATTTTCTTACATACGTGTCAGTAACAATTTTATTTGTTGCAATGTTTTTAATTTAATTAATCTTGTATTTTTTGGCTTTGTTTTTGTAGTACACAATGCTGAGTGGAAGAGCCCCTTTTCTTGCAAGGTCGCGAGATGATAGCTCCGCTGCAATAATGAACAGAATCAAAGAAGGAGACTTCAACTTTGAAGCTGGGGCTTGGGACTCGGTTTCTAGCGCTGCTAAAGAATTAACCAAAGGTTAGACAGATTTAATTAATTCTCTGGAATTTCGATTCTTTTTGTTTTTACAAAAAAGAGCAGAAACGTGGCTGTTAATCGCTTTTTCAACTTTGATTATTCGTATGAAGAGTTGTCTGAGCTGCTGGAAGGTTTTATTCGAGTCTTTGATGTACAACCAGACCACAAATACTCATATTGTATCTCATATGTATTGGTGTATCTCCTCATCCTCCCTTTCATGAGTTGGGTTGTGGATAGCTCTTGCATTGCAGACTTGATCACCATAGGTTTTATGTTTCAGGACTATTGACAGTCGAACCTCGCCAAAGACTTCAGATGCGAGACCTCCTGGCGAGTACTTGGCTCAATGGGTCTTCCGTCGCCGCTACTCCCCTGATGACTCCCGACATACTCACTGGTTCTACCCCTCGCGCAGCAGAACACGCCGTCGCATCTGCCCTCAACGCATTTCACAAAGCCACCCGAGAAGGATTCAGGTTGCAGGTAGGTCGTTCTACTTTTTAAGGTAGAACTTTATTCGTAAATTGTTGATATAAGACAAGTACCTACGAACACTATTTTATTAAATCAATGTCATCAGTCCTATCTCCCCTTCGATAGTGTTTCAGTTGCACACCCTATCTACGTAACCTAATTTCAACTTTTATCGTTCCAGGATGTAATGAATGCAAAACTTGCGCAGAGGAGAAGGATGAAGAAGTCTTCAACCGACAATCGGAGTTTTTCTACTTCAAGCAGTTTTTCGAGCTCCAGTTCCTCAGGTAGACCAACTTTTTTAATTTGATATTAACGAATTTTAATGTACCAAATTGTTGGGGCAAGTTGTGCTCCTCACATCACCCATCTTTACCTCTATTCAGTGGATAGAACAACCGGAGAGTGAATGGTTTTATACAGGGTGTTTCACGAAAAAAATTCCGACCAACGCAATTCTTCATGATTTTTTGTGAGGATCTCAGGAAAAATACTTTTGCGCAAAAAAGTTGCGCGCAATCAAACGCAATTGACACTAACTTCGTTTTTTCAAATGGAACCCCCCTTTTTTATTACAGATTCGGATTCTACGTCAAATTTAATGAGAAATTCATACCCACATCGATTTGTTTTATTGCGCGCAACCTGGCTTTTTGAACGCTCTAAGTTGCGCAACTCCACAATTGCACAAAAATAAGGTTTTGGAGAACCCTTAGTGTGGCAAATGTTTTTTCATTATTTTTTAACGCTAAATCACATGGTGACATCCGTTTTTCAATTTGACAGGAATTTTCCAAAATAGCGGCCAAAAATTTGGTTGTTTTTAGTGAAAAAATCGCTCTTTTTAAATCGTTGAGTTTTTAGGTAATTTTATTCAGTTCAAGCATGATCATGCAGTCAGTTTTTATTTTTAACTCCACCGTAGACGGCCCCAAGCCCTAGGTTCAAAAGGAGGTGAGAAAATAAAAAATAAACATGATTTCGACCTCAAAACTGATGTTATCGTGAAAGAAATGTTAATTTTTCCTCTTAAATCTTGGTTTTTCTCAAAACGGATGACACCCTGTGATTCAGCGTTTAAAAATGATGAAAAAACATGTGCCACACTAAGGGTTCTCCAAAACCTAATTTTTGCGCAATTGTGGAGTTGCGCAACTTGGCGTTCAAAAAGCCAGGTTGCGCGCAATAAAACAAATCGATGTGGGTATGAATTTCTCATTAAATTTGACGTAGAATCCGAATCTGTAATAAAAAACGCTGCAAATTATTACACAATGGTTTATTATTTTTCTATATAGATCACTCGTCTACAAAATCACCAACCATCCAATATGAAGAAAAAAGAAAAAAATGAATAAATAAATAAATAAAAAATTTAAAAAAAAATGAAAATCACCAATTATTGATTGCATTTTGGTCAGCTCTAATTTGAACGGAGATTAGGCCCCTTTTGCGATTCACACTCGTGTTTTGATTTATATATATATATATTTCAATATAAACCCTTAAATTTTCGTAGGGAGCGAACGGTTTGTCCTACAGAGCTCCGCGTGGTCTCCAAAAATTCTAAAAATTCTATAGAATCTTAAATTGAAGGAAAAACAATACCTTTATATCAAAATTTTTTGAGTTAGGGCGTTTTCAAAATTTCAAAATTGATTTTGGAACCCTTAGAAGTGACCTACATCAACCAAAAGCTTCGGGGCACAACTAGACCCCAAATGGAGCCTACATACCAAATTTCATCAAAATCGGTCAATGCTGTGGCAAAAGTGCCGCGTACGGCGGACGGACGGCCAAATTTTTATTCGATTTTTGGATTCTACGTACCTTGAAACGTAAACCATCAAATTTTGAAGGGGTGTTAAAATTTTTTTTTTCTTGGTCGATTCCAAAGGTTCATTATTGAAAATAATAAACCAAAAAAGGGGGGTTCCATTTGAAAAAATGAAGTTAGTGTCAATTGCGCACGATTGCGCGCAACTTTTTTGCGCAAAAGTATTTTTCCTGAGATCCTCACAAAAAATCATGAAGAATTGCGTTGGTCGGAATTTTTTACGCTGTATTTTGCGGAAATGAAGGGGGGTGTAACCTTTTCGTGAAACACCATGTATACTCCTCAGAAAACTAAGGATAGATATATTATAATTCATGAGTACAAAGTTGGACTAAGCTAGATGTTGTTTTCTGCAGGATTGTCTTCCGTTCCAACTCCTGTGAGTGCTGGGCGCTCTTCTGGCTCCAGCATGCAGCTCAAGCCTGCGCTGCGAGGCAAAACCAGTACTGAAGGTAACGTCTTCAACTTCGGAGAAGCCCGAGTTAGAGAATACCTGTCCAGTCTTTCAAGTAATTCTTCCGAATGTGACCTGGGAGCCGTTCCAAATCTCGGCGAGCCCTTGACGCTGTCCCCAGTGCCACCCGGAGCCAAGAAGAGGAAGCTTGGTGCGATCGCTTCGTCCTCTTCTTACTCCGAACCGCCCGTCCTCTCGCCTGCTCCTCCTTATCAACTGAAGAAGAAGAAGATTCCGGTACCAGTTCCTCCACCTCCAGTGTCCATGTCGCCGGAGTCACCTCCACCCGAACCTCAGCCGTCTCGACTCCTCCCTTGTCCACCTGGAGAAGACACGATAGCGGAAATGGACAACACCTTCGTTGGTCCTATGACCAGAGCCAAACGGAAACTCTTAGAGAGCATCGTCCTCTTCCCAGACGTTCCAGAAGCAAGAGAACCTAAGAGGAAACACAAACCCATCCACCACCACCACCGTGCAAAGCGGTTAAAACATGACACCACCCCTTAAATCGACAATTTCAAAACTTGTCATCAGCTGTAAATAATAGACAATTTAGTTTATCACCTTACCTGTATTTTAATTGTAATTTGTTGTTGATATTTTTCTTGTCGATGTCATCATTGTTATCATCCTGAGACCTACCCTCTCTCCCTTAGTTAATTCAACGGAATCAGGATGTTGAATATAATATTTACCTACGTTGAGTCTGTCCCTCGAATTGGGTCCTTATTGGTGATATAGTTGCCTAAAATTCTGCACACCAGCGTGACTTGTAAAAACGGTGAAGATTGCTCGGTGGAGCGGGCCCAGCCTAAGTGAACTCAGCCTTGAGCAGTTTTGGAACTCCATTCGTTGGAAAGACGACCTCCTTCCATTGTAGACCTTCCATCTCCCCGGAGCGTGTACCATTATTTTTTTGTTTCGTTATGCCTTAGAGGATTTTCGAAACGTTGAAAGGCTTTTAAATTAAAATAGGAAATTATGAGGCCTTGTCGCAATTGATCGCTCTACTTTCATTCAAGTGCAATGGTGCCGTAATTGTAGGTACCACAAAATGTTAAAATAGTGAAATTAAATTATCGTGGAGGCGCACGCTATATCGAACATCTGGATGAGTTGATTTAGTCAGATTGTGTTTTTCCTTTAGTCTTAGTTGATACAATTTATAGTCTTCTCAAATCTTAACTGACATCAGCTCCATTGATGCCGAAAACTAGTTAAGGTTTTACCATTGTTATCTGATTCAAAGTATTTTATTTGATTGTTATTATTTTGCTTCTAGTTAATTATTATTTTATTGCTTAAATGAAATTTGTACATTTTTAAGAGAAGAGAAGATCAGGGCGCTACCATCCCGTTCTTCTCAATCTAGGTTGTACCGAAGGGTGCTGTTATAGGTGCGAATATGCACTCAGGTTTTGGGATTCCGTACAATGTCAACGTAGATCCTAGATTTTTCCGTTTTTACCTCGATCTTTCCCCGTTACATCAATATTATTTAGAATTCTCTGCCCTGACCACAATGTACAAGACGAATTCATTGTGCTGACCTTCTATTATTTACTATAATGATGATTGATATCGTAATAAACCGTCGAACATTCGAGCTGTTAATAGTCAACTCAAAACTCATTGGTTTTCATTATATTTGTCAAATTAAGAATAATTTGGTTCGTTTTGAACGCAATTGACATCTGGACGACTCGTGCTTTAAAGAGATTATTATTTAAAACTGTAATCACCAAGTGCCTTCTTTGAATTTGTAACGTAACGTTCTGACATCTGAGATTTGTACCACGTCGTTTTGAATGTAATGCTCTACCCAAAACTACGGTGTGATCACTACAAATCGAAACGGCACACATTCATTCCAAAGGGTTGGCATTGCTGAAGACATTTTCTATCCGGCTTTCCATGTTTCGCCCTTTATCTCGTTTGAATACTGTACTTACCGTAGTAAGATTTAAATCTTTAACTTCAAAATCTAGAATAAAATTATCTACAAGGATTTGTTGTTATTAGGTATACCTATTTATTATTCCGTTAATTTTTGTTGTCAATGTTGTATTTATTTTGTTGATATTTTAATCCCCAACGAGTGCCTCTAAGTCAAATATTATTGAAAAAGTTGAACTTATTAACTCAAAACTGCCTCCTTATGGAATATCATATAAAAAAATCTCTTAATGGAAAATATTTTTGCAAAAATCCTATCAGCCTTTTTATTAATTTTGACGTTTTTTTAATTTTTCTCGTACAATATACCATGACAACCATTCATCTGTTTTATGCGGAATTCACGTATGTGGGACATAAAATGAGGTCTAACGTACCTATTTTGAATCGACGTTTTCAGTTTAAATTCGTTGAATGCTACTTTCTCCAATAAGTAGAGTATTTAAGACCTACCTACCCGATTTATTTTGTTCCCACTCTCCTATCAACGATGTTGTATTACGTAAGAATTATTTTCACCAGTCTTGAAAATGACGCGATTTAGAAAAAAAACGAAAAATAATTGGAAACCCCACGAAGAAAATTCGCAGATTTTTATTCCCGAACTGAAGGATGATGTTGAATACTTTTGTCTGTGCTGCCTTAATTAATTACGATGTGATGACGGTTCAGTGGGAAACATTAGGGTTTAACTTATATTTTTGTACCCAAATGAAAATTTATCGGTCTTTCTAAATGTACAGTTTGATGGGGAAGAAAAGAACAGTTCTTTACTCATAAAATAATTATATTTGTAATGTTAGTCAGATGACTTTATGAGAAAACAACTTAACGATGTTAAGTACTTTTGTGAATAATTCTGTTACATGTAAGTAGAGACAAATTAATATATAAATGTTGGGAAATTTAAATTGAAATATATTATATACATACCTAAGAGCAATGATTTTATATGTACACCCTTCATCTAGTTAGGTCTTTTTTGACAAGTAAATTAATGTATTCTTGATGTAAAAGTAAAGACAAGTAAAATATGGTTCTTGAGTGTCTTGATAAAGATATACGAATACGTATTATTAAAGTAGCGTTTTAGGCTGACCTCAGATAGCTGAAAACAAGATCTATATACCTAGTAAGTTTTTTGAGTTTTACATTTTTTAAAAATACGGTTTAATCAAAGCTAAAAAGTGTGGTCATAAAAAGTACATCTCCTTTCATGAAATAACCATTGTACCTACTGGAGAGTTTCTTTACTTTCTCACTACAATAGGATGAGAGATTTTCAATTGATAAGAATTAACTGAAGGAACAAACTTTCAAGAAAACTTTTATTATACCCGTACGTCTTGTAATGAGCAATTCATCAAAAAGTTCGTACTATTTCTTATGTCTTATGAGAAACCGAACAATTTCTTGAGTTTCGTCTGCAAAGTTGTACAAAATGTATCAAAATTACATGAAAACAATTTCCTGCTCTGAAATGATTCAATTCATAGTTTGAAAGAGAGCTTTGCGACATACGTTCCACCGTTTAGAAGGCGTTTTATAGAAGAAATGCCGAAGTAGTCTCTCTCATCGGAAATAATGGATCGACGGAAATAATCAGAACGGTCACATATTCCATCATTACCAAAAAAACGTTGAAACCTGGAATCTAGGTTTACGAATTAGCCCAAGACAAAACGAAATTTTCTAAAAATGCCATACCAACCCATACTTTCGGATCCGCTAAATACCTTGACGTTTTTCCAAAATTCAGTAATGGGTTACATATCTGGTTCTTCCCATCGATCCTTCCTAATGCCAATGAGAAATCATCGAAATTTAGGTAGTTAGGAACTTCTCAAAATCCACCAAATTCAGTTCGATTCAGTATGAGCAAGGTGGAGGAAAATCCAGGACATACTTCCTACCCAAATTTTAAGTATCCGATAATGGTGTGACCTTCCGGTGGACTATTATTAACCCGACAGAGCGAAGTTATAATCGATTATTAAAAACTAGTTACCGTCAGGTAAGTCTTTCAACAGTTTGTTCTCTCTTCTTCTTTGAACATTTTGCACAGCTTCCAACAGACTTTTGAGTTGTATGTTCAACTTGAGAAGGTGTTTCTTCTCGTTGAACGCTTCAAAGTCGACAACTTCAATCACTTGCCGTTCTCCCAGATCAGGATCAGCAGCCGTGGTGAATCTCAAGCCTACGAAAATATAAAGTTACGTTGAATGGAAGGTATACCATGAAATAATACGAATTCAAAAAGTTTCTATTTGAAAACCACAGGGAAAGAAGGGGGAATGTGTGAATTTTTCCATTCAGAGAAAACTGAAATTCAAAGTTTGACGCGTTCTGCTCATATCCATCTTCATGAACGGCTGGGTCGTTTTATTTTTCCTCATTAGTTAAACTTTCATGTAACGATATTAATAAACATCCACAATTTTTAACTAGTTTTATTGAAAAAAAAGTGGAAGAAGGGGGAGGGTCAGGGAGAGAACAGGGAAAGAAGGGGGAGAGTGAGAGCAGTCCAAAAGAGTACTACCTTCCTATTTCTTTCCATGTTTTTTCAAACCTTCCCCTTTATTTCCCTCAATTCGGACCTTCCCCCTTCTTTCCCAGTAATTTCAGATCCAACGTGAGGTATTTCTCGCAGATCGTAATCCGATTTTTTCCCATTTTGATCTCATATTGTGAAACTACATCCTTGGGAAAGTTTATTGCCAACCTTAACTCATTTTCGGAAAAAAGTGACATTCCCCCTTCTTTCCCTGTTGTCTTCATTTCGTAAAAGCCTAAGAAGAGGCAATACAAACGTCATTGACATGAATATAATATAGTTAATCAAGTCACTAGGTACCTACATTATTTAATTTTCCTTAAGTACATGATTGAAGGAAATTGCATGCAAAAATATGACGATCGTCAATTCAACATACGTAATCAGGCAAAAAAAAGAATGAAACTTTGCATTTGCACTCCAACACAAACAGGTCTCTCCAGACAGATCACCGAGTACAGAGCAATGAATGTCTGGTACCTAATCCTGTCTCAAACTTGCTGGCACGCGAGGATTATAAGTTGGATGGTGACAATCAACCTCTTTTTTTGCGCTACCTTTGCAATACCAGGAAGAAATAGATATACTATTTTTTAAACAGTGAGCTTTGTAGACCCACGAACTGCATGTTACTTTAATAGTTCGACCTGAACGCCAGAGGGCATTTTAATTTGTATTACTAAACCAAGTGGTGACCTAAATCGGATTATTTTCCTATAAACCAAGCAGAAGTACTCTACTGGTCACCCTCACTAACCGAAGATGCGCTCAGTCAGAGCTCCAATGCCGATCCAGGTCCGTAGGTCAATGCGGTCGCCATCTCTCCAATCCACAAGAAATCTCAACTCAGAAGCTTCATTCGTGTCAAACTGCCTTCCCATCACTTGGGCTAATGCATCCAGAACATTCTGTGGGCAAATTTCATTAGCAATAAATATACCTACTGTAAAATATTAATAATAACAATAATGCCGTAGGTTACGTAACACATCGCCTGTCTCTAGTTTTGGCGAAAATAGATTCCCCCAGTTTCGTATAGCACATTTTTCAAGATGGACACTCCATTTCCGAATTTTCTTTTCATTATACAACGTTTCTACCGTTGAGGAAGACCATGCTTCAAAAATCGATTCTAATAGGTATTTTCTATTAAAAAAAAAAAAAAAAAAAAGTCATAGCAATTTCGTTTTTTGAACGCTTGTTTTTTCAGTATCAAGATTTTGTGTTTTTGACCATAATATCATGTCATTAAAACTGCCATTCAATTTTTAAGTCGAATTTAGGAGAGAAATTTGGATGTGAATTTTGGTTTATTATTTTCAATAGTAAACCTTTGGATCGAGCAAGAAAAAAACTTTTCTTAGCCACCATGGACCGTTTTGGTGTACAGGGTGTTTCACGAAAAGGTTACACCCCCCTTCATTTTCGCAAAATACAGCGTAAAAAATTCCGACCAACGCAATTCTCCATGATTTTTTGTGAGGATCTCAGGAAAAATACTTTTACGCAAAAAAGTTGCGCGCAATCGTGCGCAATTGACACTAACTTCATTTTTTCAAATGGAACTCCCCCTTTTTTATTACAGATTCGGATTCTACGTCAAATTTCATGAAAAATTCATACCCACATCGCTTTGTCTTATTGCGCGCAACCTGGCTTTTTGAACGCTCTAAGTTGCGCAACTCCACAATTGCACAAAAATTAGATTTTGGAAAACCCTTAGTGTGGCACATGTTTTTTCATCATTTTTTAACGCTAAATCACAAGGTGACATCCGTTTTTCAATTTGACAGGAAGTTTTCAAAATGGCGGCCAAAAATTCGGTTGTTTTTAGTGAAAAAATCGCGCTTTTTAAATCGTTACGAGTTTTTAGGCAATTTTATTCAGTTCAAGCATGATTATGCTGTCAGTTTTTATTTTTAACTCCACCGTAGACGGCTCCAAGCCCGTGGTTCAGAAGGAGGTGAGAAAATAAAAAATAAACATGATTTCGACCTCAAAACTGATGTTTTCGTGAAAGAAATGTTAATTTTTCCTCTCAAATCTTGGTTTTTCTCAAAACGGATTGACACCCTATGATTCAGCGTAAAAACATGTGCCACACTTAGGATTCTCCAAAATCTAATTTTTGCGCAATTGTGGAGTTGCGCAACTTAGAGCGTTCAAAAAGCCAGGTTGCGCGCAATAAGACAAAGCGATGTGGGTATGAATTTTTCATGAAATTTGACGTAGAATCCGAATTTGTAATAAAAAAGGGGGAGTTCCATTTGAAAAAATGAAGTTAGTGTCAATTGCGCACGATTGCGCGCAACTTTTTTGCGTAAAAGTATTTTTCCTGAGATCCTCACAAAAAATCATGGAGAATTGCGTTGGTCGGAATTTTTTACGTTATATTTTGCGGAAATGAAGGGGGGTGTAACCTTTTCGTGAAACACCCTGTATAGGCTCCATTTGGCGTTTAGTTGTACCGCGATGTCAGTCACCCTTAAAGGCTGAAAAATAATGCCCTACCTCAAAAAATTTCGATATATCCTAGGTATTTATTGTTTTTCTATCAATTTAAGATAGTATTGAATTTTTAGAATCGAATAAGACCACCAAGAGCTCTGTGGGACCAACCGTTCGGTCCATATGAGAACTTAAGGGTTGGACTTAAATTTTTTAAATTCATTACTATTTCAAATTGGTGAAAAAATATTAGGAAATTTGATTACTGGTTGCTTAGGACGCAAAACTGAGAAAACTCGAAGAAACGAACAACGGTCGCATTTTGGGTCAGATAAAGTTTTGAACTGGAAATTTGACCACTTTTGCGATTCACACTCGTGTTTCTGATTTATCGTAAGTTTCCGTTGGGAGCGATCGGTTTGTCCTACAGAGCTCCGCGTGGTCTCTAAAAATTAAATACTATCTTAAATTGACGGAAAAACAATACCTTTATATCGAGATTTTTCGAGCTAGGGCTTTTTCAAAATTTCAACCCTTATTTTTCAACCCTTAGAAGTGATTGACATCAACCAAAAGCTTCGGGGCACAAAATTCTTGACAAAAATTCTATAAGTAGTAACTGAAGAAACGTTATTTTAGCTGAAATTGGAGATAATGCAAGTGAGCGATGATATGCAAGTAGCCTAAATTTAGGTGCTAGTCACTGCAGTACGGTGTGACGATAGAACTTATAATATAAGTTTTCTGTTCTAATATAAGTTATTTTGTTTCCTATATTAAAGGAAACAGTGATTTTCAAAATTCAAATTTGCTTGATCGGTAGGTGAAATACAAACCTTTCCCAGCATATACCAAGGAGGATCATCGTTCGGTATTTCCCTGTACTGCATGAACACGTGATTATAGAGTAGCCTGTACTCTTTGGCCACAACGACATAATTCTTTAGATAATCCAGTGATGACATTCCTGAGCAAGAATCAAAGAGAAGAAGATCGCATTTTAGTTAACCCTTATACACAAATATTTGAAAACGTGTTGAAATATTTCAAGATTTTAATTTTCAGTTTACCGTTCAACGTTGCTTTGCTTATAGGTATGTCGAACCTCGCTGATGAATATTTGAATTCCCGTGGATAATTCTTCCATAGTTCTGGGTCGCTGGGTTTAAAAATTAGATCTTGTTTAACCACTGCAGGCTCCACCTCCGGTGGTTTATCACTAGCTGCTAAGGCTTCCAGAAGCACGTTTCGCCACTATGAATTGAATAATAAATGTATTCGTAAGTGCAATCTTATTACGAAGGACTCTGAGTAAGTTGCCACACGTGATCAAAATTTGATTTGATCATTTAATGATACGTTTGATTGAAATAACGTACT
Organism: Apolygus lucorum; assembly: GCA_009739505.2. NCBI lineage: Eukaryota > Metazoa > Arthropoda > Insecta > Hemiptera > Miridae > Apolygus > Apolygus lucorum. The sequence continues at coordinate 75,545,611 of CM019176.2, read as the reverse complement.
TAGATAGTGAGAATGCAAATAACATTCAGGAGAATTTTACAATTTTAGCATGCGCGAGGACTATTTGGATCAAATTCGAATGTTTTGCCGAAGTTCAAAATTACTTGAAAATTACTAGTCTAATTTACAAAGATTAGTCCAATCAAGTGACGCGATTTTTGAAAAACCCAAATCCTACCTGAAAGATGCGTCTTCAATACCTAAAAAATGTCATCTTTGTCCAAAAGAATCAATCATTTTCAATATTTGTAACGTGGTTTGTCAATATTGACATGACACGTGGACGCATCGGACCCCTCGTCCAATTTCAAATGAAGAGAGACTTAGTGAAGTATCTAAGTAGTTCTTGCAATTTAATCATGTATTTATATCAAAAGAATGTTGCTAATAAGTATAACTTGGTGCAATGAATCATTTTATGAGAAAAAAATGCAAAACTATATAGAATAATCGTACGATTTAGAAATTCGAGTTGTACAGAAACACGGAAAAACGTGGTCTTTCAACTCTCCAAACGGTGCAATCTTTTTCTTCTTTGAAGTTTGTCGAAAAACTGGGAGTTGGGAAAAGTTTAAACTAAAAGCAAATCGGATTTTTATGATCAAGAACTGGTCAAACTGGTTTAATAAATTCGTTAAGAAGAATGATCAAAATGAAAAATGACTATTAAGAATCATCCATCCATGTTGATAGTTTGAAAAGCTGATGGGGAAACCAGCTAACTTACACCTGACATCTTGAATATATTATATTTCGAAACAAAAATTTAAGAACCTTTGAAATCGAACAAGTAAGAACCAAAATTGTCTATTCCTTTACATTATTGGTCAGAGCTTGTGAGACCTAAATCAAACAGGAAATCTCTGTGGCATCTTTCTTATTGATTGCGTCATTAATTTCTTGAGACCACTCCTGATGTGGCTTTCGTGACCCGAATGGTGCCATATTATCTCGTCTCGGTGAATTATTTGCTGCCTGACATGCATAGTTTGCTCACATAACGCCTTACAATTCTTCTGAATTCACCCTCTGCCTGTTGAAGCGTCAGGCTTCTTCGTAAGTGAAGGAGAGTCGGGTCGTCGAAGATGTCAGACGACAAATGCAGCGCGCTGTCTGTGTCAGGAGGATCAAGTGACGTCGGCTGAGGCGTTGCATTATTTGACGATCCCCTCCAACTCAAATCGTCACCTTCTTTCCAAGTAGAAATCTGAACATTCAAGAAAATATACAATTTTATTTATATTCTGAAAATAAATGTAGGTATCTGCCTTTTTGGTTTATTATTTTCAATAATGAACCTTTGGAATCGACCAAGAAAAAAAAGTTAACCCCCCCCCCTCAAAATTTAATTTTGAGGGGGGGTTAAATAAATGAATAAACAAATAAATAAATGAATAAACAAAAACAAACCAACAAATTTTATTGGTTTACGTTTCAAGATACGTAGAATCCAAAAATCGAATAAAAATTTGGCCGTCCGTCCGCCGTCCGCCGATTTTGATGAAATTTGGTATGTAGGCTCCATTTGGGGTCTAGTTGTGCCCCGAAGATTTTGGTTGATGTAGGTCACTAAGGTCACTAAGGTCACTAAGGGTTGAAAAATAAGGATTGAAATTTTGAAAACGCCCTAACTCGAAAAATTTCTAGATGAAGGTATTGTTTTTCCATCAATTTTAGATAGTATAGAATTTTTAGAATTTTTTGAGACCACACGGAGCGCTGTAGGACAAACCGTTCACTCCCTACGAGAATTTAAGGGTTGGACTTACGATAAATCAGAAACACGAGTGTGAATCGCAAAAGAGGCCTCCATTTGGGGTCTAGTTGTGCCCCGAAGATTTTGGTTGATGTAGGTCACTTCTAAGGGTTGAAAAATAAAGATTGAAATTTTGAAAACGCCCTAACTCGAAAAATTTTTATATGAAGGTATTGTTTTTCCATAAATTTAAGATAGTATTGAATTTTTAGAATTTTTCGAGACCACACGGAGCGCTGTAGGACAAACCGTTCACTCCCTACGAGAATTTAAGGGTTGGACTTACGATAAATCAGAAACACGAGTGTGAATCGCAAAAGAGGCCTAATTTCCGTTCAAATTTCAGCTGGCCGAAATGCGATCGATGTTTTTCTTCATGCTGATTGGTGGTAACAATGGCAAAGCCGTGTTCTTTGCAGACGAGTGATCTATATAGAAAAATAATAAACCTTTGTGTAATAATTTGCAGCGTTTTTGAATGGTAATAAATGGTGGCTACCATAAAACCATTGATGAACCGTAGAATGATGGCATATGGACTTTGTCTTCTGGGACTGGGTGTTTGGCAAAGCTACCCTCCTCAAAGATGAGAGTATGCAAAAATACTTCACTCAAGACCATTGAGTGTTGAAGATGTACCTACCCTTTAAGTACCTACCCTTGTATGAGTAGCATCTTACAGCAACAACCTGGTAAGTGTATTTGAAAGTCACGGTCATCAAATATTGGAAATAGCATGGCAATTGGTGCAAAATAACCTAGGGCAAAATAATCTAGGTCAGAAATAGCTGCAGGATCGTTTTTCAAAAACTATAGATGCCTATGTAAATCCCATAAAATAAATATTACTGCAAATTATTACACAATGGTTAATAATTCTACTGTATGACATAGAACGCAGATTTTTCATTAAAAGGTAGTATCCACTGGCAATAACATCAATATCCTAGAGTTGCGTCATCAAAAAATTTGGATCTTAGTTGCTCAGGAAGCACAGCTGAGTGCAACAAGAAACTCTATTCAAAGAAATGGAAAATGATCTATCTCCCAGCTAAAATGTTAACGGCAATTAAAACAGCCAATGGCAATTCACGCTAGTGTTTCTGATGTATTGTAAGTCCAACCCTGAAGTCACCGTAGTGTGCAAACGGTTTGTCCTACAGAGCTCTGGGTGGTCTCACTCGATTCTAAAAATTAAGTTCTTCTTTAAATTAATAAAACTAACTTTATATTGAGACTTCTCGAGTTAGAGCGTTTTCAAAATGACAACCCTAATTTTTCTCTTCTTAGTAGTGACTGTCACTGACCAAAAGGCTTCGCGGCACAACTAGGCCCAGGAGTCCATTATACCAAATTTCACCAAAATCGATCACTGGGAACTAAGGAAAGTGCCGTGTACGGCGGACGGAAGGATTTTGGTTTTTCAATTTATTTTTTCGATTTTTGGATCCTGTTTTCTATAACGTAAACCAACAAATTTTGAAGGGGTGGTTAAAATTTTTCTTGCTCGATTCCAAAGATTTATTGTTTAAAATAATAAACCAAAACACCTATAACGACACCATAACGTACCTACTGGTGACCTACATGTTGGCGGTATTTTCATTACCACAAAAAGTAACTCACCGTTCTCCTGGGTTGTAATTTGCCATGATTTAGGTAACTTGTTAAGTATTGAATGCTGATCATGACGAGTTCCGAGGGTAAGTGATACAGAGAGAGACCTTTGTGTAACGTAGTGGATATTTGTAGTTAGGAGGTCAATGATCAGTATTAGTTCAGAGTGTCGAACGCTCAAGTTATTGTTTTCCATGGTTCGGTTGTTATAGTTAATTTTCTAGGCGTTCAATGGATGAAAATACATTTAATAACATCTGGAGAGGTAGGGAGCCCGATCAATTTATTTCTAGTAAGTTTTTCGGACCTCCCTAAGAGAGATTGGTTGACGTCCTTATGCGATTAATCTATAATGGAGTAGGACAACACACAACGAAGAAAAAATATACCACGAACAATTTCTTTTTAGACAACCAAGAATTAAAATCCACAAAAATCCATCCTCCGAGTAAGTGTATATGTTAGTCAAAATCTTGGGTGCCTACTCATCTGAATCAATCTTACCGTTCAAAAGTTTGGCACAATTATCGCGCACAGTTGCACATTTCTCACAATATTTTAATGCCAGGATCCGGACGGCAAAAAGCTAAAACTTCCCGAATTTGATACAGTACGGCTGAACTGTTGAATAATCGGTTCAATTCAAATTTATATTACTCCCCGGGCAGCGCATGGGTAATATTGGATTTGGGATCCCCCCAAGTAAAGAGGGTAACGGGTGAGCACTACGTATAAACGCCCATCAAATCCGTCAAACTGATCAACATTTGAGTACAATTGCGCAATCCACACAACGTTCTCAAATAGCGTATTCCCTTACTTAAGACATACACAGAGTAAACGTAGGTACCATAATATTATTTTATAGTTATCGATTAAGTCGTTTGGCTTTAATCGGATCCGAAAAAACAGACAAAGAAATGTACCTACATGTTGGTATAAAAATAGGTAAATATTTTTGTACAAACCTGAGTTTCGCCAGGTTCCATCAATCCGATGACTTCTTTACTACTTTTCTCGTCCAAATTCGAAGTTGCTCCCCCTTTCTTCTTCTTTTTCTTAATTTTTCCTCTTCGTTTTTGAACATCGCCATCGTCTTCAACTCCCCCTTCAGTCGCAGTATCTCCTTCAGTCTACAGTAAGGAATTAATTTCGTTCTGGAATTCCCGACAACTTGGATTCACAACTACAATACTAGGTTATCGCTTAAAATAATATTAAGCGCAATGTCAGGGCCTGAACATTTTGTCTCTCAGGGCCTCTTCCTGTACTGCCTAATTGTGGAAGAACGAACTCTTCACACTATTCTAAATAATATTAAACTTCACTTAGCACACAGGATACCCACTCACTTCCAGCTTGTTGAACGATGTGTCACTAGGTGGAGTCATTGGCAGCTTATTGATGATGGTTTTATTATTTACGGGAACGGGGCTTGAAGCGGGCGACATGTAGGAAGATTGTAGGCCTGTACCTCTTCCTCCCTAATCGTGACGAATAAGACATATTAGAACTAAAATGTTACTATCGACTAATGAAACTAATAATTTTTCTATGCAATGGGCAAACAATTTCTAGTATGAACTTTTGCTTCGAAGTCAACCAAGTTAGCGGAAGCATTAACTTCACTTTTCAAGGTTGAAAAAACATGACATGTTTTTCCATGACATTGTTCTCCAAAATGCCTGCACAATTTTGGTTCCGTGTCTGTCTATGTGTCTGTCTTGAAATCATTGTAGCGGGCAAAACTATACTAAGTTATTAACCGATTTCGATGAAATTTTCAGGGAATGTATGGATTGGGGTGTGGATGGCCCACTATGAAAATCATTGCCCTCGACCGGAAGTAGCCTCTGCGCATGCGTAAACGTAAAATCCTTCTAAGAGCGGTAACTTTTCCTCCAAAATTCGATGACAATTTTAGAGATTTAAGAGAACATTTTCAAGTTTTTGCAAAATATTCACAAAATATTCATAATAACAAACGAAACATCTGCTAGGTGGGTGTGGCACATAGCTTCCTCGTATCCATAACCCGATTTCATAAATGATCCGATGGATGGTAGGTAACTAATCTTAAAACAACAGTCTATAAGTAGGTACCTTGTACTACCCTCACAGGGGATCGTCTACACGTCAACCCTCACAATACCTAAAAAAAATTCATCGAAATCAGACTATAAATTCGAATTGTTTTGCCCATCACATGGACAGACGCACAGACACAAAACCAAATTGATCAGGAAGGTCTAAAACATGACGGGAGTCGAAATTTTGATTTTGGAGAACTTTTTTTTATACTTTTTATACGGAAGTGAAAACAATCCTTCCGTTACCTTGGTAGACTCGTAAGCAAAAGACTATTTTGTTAGCCAGGAATTTCGGACAATCCTCAATTTTCAATAAATACTACGAAAATTTTCAATAAATACTGCGGCCAAGAAAAGTATTTTTAGGTTTTTTTGTGTGTAGATATTGCCATCATAATCGTAGAAATATAAGGAATATTCGGATTCAGCACGAAATTTCAGATAGGTTCCTATAAGTAAATGTACCTATACATATAAACAATAATTGTTTACATAAATTATTTATATAAATAATGAAAACCTACGTATATTTGTTGTAGTCAAAATTTGAAAAGCCGATTGGGAGCTCAATGAGTTTGTGGAGACGACTAGAAAATGAACATGGACTCATAACATCTTCAAAAGATACCCTGGCATACAGTATGTTGGTAAGTATGGTTACTGAAAACTAAAAAAAAAACCATATTATGAATACCTACTCTATAAGTTTGGGGCGACGAGAAGGGTATTTGTTGAGGCTTTTTTAAAATTCAGGTTCATTATTTAATAATGAACCTTTAGAAGCGAACGAAATTTGTTCTTGGACACAATTAATGTGCCCAGAATAGGTAATTTATTATGAATTGGTGGGTACCTTAAAAGAACTCCAAATTTGTGGGAGTTTTAAGTGTTCGATTTCGATAAAATTGGTTTACCATTGTTGTGCTCATCGTTTCCTGAGAAGCTGCTCTCATTAAATCCAGGACTAAAACAGGTCTAGACTGTGGTTGCTGTGTGATTGAGTCTTCAGCGCTGGAAGTCTCGTCGTCTTCAGGGTATCTCTTGTAGCGACAAAGCATCTCCTCAAGAACTTCTCCAACACGGTCCGCCAGAGCCTTTTTATCAACACCAATTTCTTCCCTCTCTTCATCCTGGCATCAGAGAAAAATTAGAAAAAAATATATACAAATGAAAACAATTATTATTATTATAGTATAGTATAGTCCAAACCTTGAACCTGGTTTAACAATGTCTCTGAAAATATTAATCGTCGTCTTCAAGAACGTGAATATGTTTACTAAATTTGTACCTAGTAGGTATAGTTTCCAATAGTATAGCTTCTTAGGTCGAGCATCACTCCCACCTTTTTCATCTTCGATTTCTTGATCATGTTTTTCAAATTGGTATCAGCAGTTGGGTGATTGCAGAATATCGAGCAACCCTTCCTGAACGGGTTCAGAAGAGATGAAAACGGTTTGACCGCCAATGGAGCGGGCTGGATGCATTTTTGAAATTCCAACGTCGGCAAGGTCTGCTATAGATGTGACAAATTTGTACTTCCAATAAATTTATTCATTCAATATTTTAGTGATAAGAGAATACCTACTTTCAAAGTTATATCCAAATATTATGAGTACCTAGAAAAATACGCAACTTTCTTCTCCGTTATAGCAGTTCAGTAAAGTTCAATTAACTGGATAATATGTAGGTATCGACACACTAATTTCATATCACGGTTACACTGTAACCATCCTTCCGATAGGAAAAGGACGGGGAAGGGCAAAAAATCTCTCGTTTAATAAGTAGGTACGTTTTCATGCTTACGTTTAATTCTCATACCGTAATTTTTTTTTATACTGTACAACTTCATGTTATTCGTCGCGCGTTGATGTCTTCAAGGTTTCTAAGATCGACAGAGAATTTATTAACATTGAAAATCAAAACAAACTCCGACCATGTAAAGGAATTAAGTTTACGAAAGGAAAATCAAGTAAAAAGGTTGAAATTTTCATGAGATTTGATTCAGAATTGTCAACGATTAGACCGTTTAATTTTTAAATGTACGAGTTTGATGTTGCAGTTGCTGTCCTCATAGTAGGTTATCCGTTAACATGACAACAAATTAGTGATTCGAGCTCTATCCGAAACGCCTACCTTGTTCGCTATGTCTCTGGAATATTCAGGGACTATGGGCATCAAGCCGGTTTTTGACGTGTCGAGCACCATCCTGACGGGGCTGGAGCGCACACTGAGGACGTTGCTCAACTACCAGCGAGACTGACACCCCCAATGTTCTATGAAGGAGAGTTCTCAACCACACCACCTCCACAGTAAACAGGCATATCGATCAAACGCCGTACCCATCTCTGTTATTTCTATAATATTAACCCTCGTAACGTGAAACTACCATTCGTTTTGTAGTAATGACCTCACTTATCAACGGTTCTCTGCATTTGTTTGTTAACACACCAATCTCACGCACTGGGAAACCCATCTTCGACGTCGGTGTTGTAACATTCAAACTATTCATTTTACCTCACTGTACATTCAAATTTCTTTCTCAAAATACACTTATTCACTTCATCTTGTAATATTCACGCTAATTTTTGTAATAAATTTGGAATCATTATTGTCTCAAATATATGTGGTGGGTGTTACAATTACTAGTTACCTACGCTTTATTCTTTTGCTTTTACCAACTTCCTGTTATTTGACCCCAACTTCTCCTTTGTGGGCTAGACCTCAATATTCCTTTATGGGTAAACTCCAACGTCCCCCTTATGGGACCCCTCTATTTCCATTTAAGGGTGTACCCAGTCTTTCCTTTATTGGGCTAGGCCTCATACACTTCTTAGAATATATTTATGTTTAATGACTAAATGTTTTAATTATTTAAAACAAAATGATATACTCGTAAGATTTATTGACAGGTCTGAGCAGCCAACCAGTCTGCTATTTGTATTGGTTCCACCGATAATACACCATTAATTGTATCAGTAAGTAAGTAAGATCAATTACGAACCTAATTTTTGAGAACATTTTCATAGGCATAATACCAAGGGAGCAACTAGACAAATCCAACTTCAGAGGACAATTCAAAGTTGGTCTCGACATGTTTAATTAGGTCATGGGACCACGAAAAAATTAAAATAGAATTAGTAACTACTGCAGCATTTTGACATTCTAACATTTGAGACGAATTTAAATTCTCAAAGTAGCCATTGTAGGTAAGTAGGTACTCCTTTACTTACAAACTTACATTCACACACTTTATTAAGTGGCTTAACCACTTATCAACATGGAGAATTTGAACAACCAATACTTTAACGTATGAGCCCGATTAAATTCTTGAGAATCGGCTAGTTGAAAAACTCCAGGTTCACGGCAACATTCCGCCCAATTTACTAAACATCTTCAGTTCTCAAATGATTAATAATGATGATTTTGATAGATCATTAACAAGTAAAAATTCTATGCACATTTTTTTTCAAGCCACAAATACCTAAAGTTAGTCGGCAGGTTACTATGTTGAAAGTTGAATGTCCACGATGTTTGAATTTCAATTCATACTTCATAAATAAACTATTTTTTTACGTTCAAGCTTATGATTAATTCAGCAACTTTTTGTGGATCGTTACACAGAGTCTTGATGAACACTTGGCTGAGCTTCTTCAAATCCTCAGAATGGTGGGTTTGCGACTGCTCGAGAAGTACAGGGAAATTGGACTCATTCAATCTGCTCTTTATCTGATCGTACGTGTGCTCTATCAACTGTTTTTCTTCATAATAAACCGCCAATAAGTAAACTTCAATGAGGTCGTCAAATTCGAGAGATTTGCTTCCTCCACTGTACACATAATCAAGGTAGGACTTGTAAGCAGTGTCCTTGCAAACAACTACAGGTGGTTTTTCATAGATCGTAGTGAGATATGGAGGATTGCTCTGTAATAGCTTATTCTTTTCTGCATTATGAGCATTTTTGTGCAAAACATATTGAGGATTCTTCAAACTGTTCAGTCGATGCACATTAACTTTTTGCACATATTTATCAGTTGCGTGAAGCGTATTTTTAGCTGATGTGTTGTTTATTCTACGATTGGGAAGAACCAGTTCAAGCTTTTTACGAACTTGTTCGGATGATGTTGATGATTGCCGTTGGCGATGGTCCGACGATTCGCTTATAAGTGGCTGTGGTCTGGACTCGGACTCATGAATTGCTTCATCACTTGAGAATAAAAACTGATCACCAAGATTCGAAGGGGTAGCAATGTAATGAAAAACATCATAGAGCGATGTGGCTTTTTCGTACGGTTGAGGCCATTTGGAATCGAAGCTCCAACCCCAAACATAAATTTTAGAACTGATTTTGGATTTGGCGGCGTACACGGTATGTAGGTTGCACAGAGTGTATGAACCATTAACGTTGCAAACAGGTTCATCAATTTTGACTCTGACAGGCTTGGTGATAGTTGGTTCTTCACTATTTACACCAAGTCGCCCGAACTGAGGATGATTCAAACCACATGCCCAAATAGCGCCTGATTCTGTTATGAACATTGTGCTAACACTTCCAGTTTGAGTCTCCACACAGGGTTCGTCAAAATGTATCTTTTCGACTCTCCAATATCCATAATCTTCTGTCCACTCGTATCCAAGTTGTCCGTAAGCTCCGTGGCCAAAAGTGTAAATCTTGCCATCTGTCGTCAGCATGGACATGTGCCAAGCTCCACACGAAATAGATGAAACTTCTTTGTGCATAGGAGAAAAAAGCCGTCCGTCCGAATAAGGAGCGCTCCAATCTATGTAGCCATACATAAAGACCTTTTTACTGTCAGTGATCACACCGAAGAATCCTCCTCCACAATCCAATTTGGATACCACATGAGATATAAACGTCACAACATGCGGTATTTGGATACTGGATCTGTCGTAAGATGATCTGATCTTACCATAAGGAAGACCCCACTGGTACAGCTGTCCATGGGCATCTAAAGCCACCCCTTTGTGGTCTCCAACGGATATCTTTTCGATCCCTTGCCCACTAAGTCCAGGAATCTTCACAGGTTTATCCAGAGTTTTCTTCAAAAAGTTTTCTCCAGAAGGACCAAGCAAATTGAAATCTCCGTTGTAACCAACTCCGTAGGCCTCGTCGTCGTTGGTGATGTAAATCATACCAAATCGGCTCCCTTCGCCGAAACTATGAAGATAACGAATTTTGTTAACATGTTCGCTGACCATCCGGTTGAAAAGGTCTCGTTGGGCTTCCATATCAGATCTATAACATAAAACAATTCAAAGAATTATTAATTACTCAGAGCTAATGGGCAAGAAGACCCATTTGATAAAGGGGCTCAAATTCACACCTGGCTTTCACAAACCAAAGCTGGACTTTTCAACTCAAGAATGTGTAGAAAAGTGTCTGTAGGACTAAAAGTAGATGTGATTTTTTTGGTTTCTCCGCATTGTGAATAGGGCTTTCAATTCGTATAAGTTTTCAATCCCGCTGGATACAAAACAAATCGATCCAAAAAATGTATGTTCAAATTGCGATATGTAAATTAATCATGTTGGTCGTAGATCACTGAACTTGCTCTTCCCAGTAAACAAATTGATTGTGATTTGTAGTCTCACGAGATTGTAAACTGACATCTCCTTTGGTAGACGTTATAGGTACGGTGAATACTGATTCTAACGTCCCACCAAGTAATCCACCTTTTGAAGAACTCGATGAGTACAATGCGAAAATTCTCACCGAAATCAATCTTGGCGTTTGAAAGTTGTGCACTATTCCCTTCTCCACATGCCGCATAAACTTATTGAATTTGGTAAATTTCGGAAATAATCGATTGAGGACAGGTTTCGCTAATTTCCCGAGCAACCCACCACGTTTCGCTAATTAACTTCACATCGGGACCACCCATTGGAGAGGGTTAAGAGCTCGATGCAAATATTGTTCAAAACCGGCCCAGTCGTTCAAAAGTAAATCACAAATGCGCAAATTTGCCCACTGCCCAGACTGTTCTCAAATTTGATTGAGTAATTTGGCTGTAATTGGTTACCTACAGATACAGATATCTGGTATATAGATATAGTAGTAGGTTATTTAAATATTAGTAGGTATAGATTCTGTTGACGAGGAGTGTAGGGGAGAAGGCAAGGCTAAATAATCTAAATTTAGAATAAGTACATCTAAAATATTACTTGAGCTGTTGTGATGAATAAATGAAGTGGAGGAATGATAGTGAATGTTCAAGTTCCTGCGTACTTCCATTTTATCTCGGATACACATCACTATCTATACGATAATGATAATGGAAAAAAACCCATCAGTCAATCAAGCCTGCTGGTACCTACGACGCGTACTTAGGTGATAACAGGCTAACCCTTGACAAAATAATGAGCGTCAGGAAGTGACAATTAGCATCATCAGGGTTTCGACATCGTAAACCATCTCAATTGCGTAATAGATAGAGTCGCCGTTACTTTTGAATTGGCGGATTTACTTTGTAGCGAGAATCTTCATAAATGACTGACACAATGAATTATGTGTGGTGGGTATCCAATTATTTTCATTAAAAATAAATGGTACTTATTTTTTAAATTTAATTTTCGTTTAAACATCAAATACTATATTTGACATAAACTTAATATTTCAGTTTTCTTGAAATCCAAATTTGTAAATTTGAAAAAAGTTATTATATGTATATATTTATTTAAAGTTGGTTAACTTCAGATCGTGGAATTGTAGGATTCGTTGGAGTGAAAATAATTTATTGTAGGTATAGAGAGGTATAGATATTACCTACTCAAAATAGAATAGGATCATTGATAAATTCCCTAACATGAATTTCACGGTCATGTTATTGATAGCTATCTGAGAATTTTCTGCGGCTTCTAATGATCGGATAGATAGTGATAAAATCCTACTCTCTGAGTAGGATCAAACCAGGATACTGCGCTACGGTGTTAGGTATTCGATGAAATTCATAGGAGACATTCTAGGGGTTTCTCTTGTTGTTAGAATTTCATCATCATAAAAATTATTGTTTGGTCTACGAAAGTTTAATTTTACACGAAAAACAGTTGTGATCTTGTTCCTTCTTAAATTACGCCCTATATCGACGAATTGAAATTATTAAGGGTTGAATGTTTAAATAATATTCAAGTTAGGTAGTAACATTAAATTGGAGTTTTGGCGACATCAACACAGTTCAAAATAGCTCGTTTTCTTAGCTTTGATTATGTGTAAGTAACTGTCTTTTAAATTCAAGTTCAAAACGTTTAACAAATCGGGAAAAAGCTACCAATATAATAGATCCTATCGAAATATTGCTGGACTCACCATATTAATAAAGGGACATTCAATAACGTCTCCAGGTTGTATGGTTCACTCTCCGAGTCTTCTTTAACATTGAGTAAATCGTGGGAGCTCTCACTATATCTGATTTTATCTCGGTAAGTATTTGTCTTTTAAACATGCAAATTTACGAGTTCTCAAGAACCAACAGACGTTTCCCGCTGGTGCTAAATCCTATTACAAACAATTTGTAGGCACAATAATCATAATATAATATAAGATACCTATATATTGGAATGAAATCGTCTAGTCCAAGGCAAATACAAGAAATCGTTGTTCGATTTTGTTGACATCGTCAGGGTTGATGCAATTCAGCCTAGAGACGATTTCCTACAAATTTCTTTAAAATCAGTCGAACAAAAGCGAGAGCATGGCGCGAATGTACTTACTTACTTCATCATCGATTTTTGACGACCCGATTTCTAAAAGTTGGAGGTAGTCCACAAAGTATACACTTGATTTCATCAAAACCCGGTCAGTAGGAGTCACGTTGCTTGTGAAAAATCATCAACATAATCACGATTGTCTTCTTAATTGTGTAGCTCGGGAAACCTACTCATTCAGAAAACCATCGAATCATCGTAAAATTACAGTTCCATATTGGGTGCTTTATCAAAAGTACTGCTAAATTAATACGATCAAGCATCTTTAGGAGGAGTAAACTAGCTAGTTCTGTACTTATGTACATATTATTCCATTATGAGAAATGGTATTATTCACTTCCAACAAGACAGACGTTTTTTGTGGTACTGAGTGCTATTTACTCCAAAAACCAAGCCTACGGTGGCTACTTCTTCCATCCTCCGAGTAACATTTTGAAATAGGTATAAGTACCTTAAAATTGTAAGTACCCAATTTTGTTAAAACATTGCAATATATTTTATTAATATGGAGTGCACCAAGCATCTACACGCACACGCAATGGCAGTGCCTGCCGCGAATCTCTCCAGAATACTCAATGATATTGATAAGAAAGGCCTACCGTAAAAGAATAGACGGTACCTAGGATGAGTCACGACATAAAGATCCCATTATGAGATATTGGTCGATTTGTACCATCCAAAATATATTACCATCATCGCTGAAGAAAAATTGTCTCGTTCTTTTGATAGATAATGTTTTTTGGTCTCAACACGCGAAATAGCTTGCACAATCGGAAAGAGCTGTCGATTCTATTTTTACAAGAGATTGACCTCGTAAAACACCAGTAAGTATTCCTCTACATTTTATTACTAGGACGAACTCGATTCAGGAACCCGGAAGTCTGAGTAAAAGGGAACGTGAAGATTAAACAAGGTGAAATTTCATGTTGTACCATTATTTATTTATTTTAGTTCCAATTCTTGTGTCGTTTTTCATCGGTCATTAGCTGATAAATCTGAGTCGAAACACTCGGCAATGTTGATTAATTATAATCCAGACATAGGTGTAAATCTTGTCGGGCGTTCTCAAGTTGGGAGACAGGTAAGACACACAAGGCACACTTGTTACGGACCTCCTCAGTGACGAGGCCGTTAAGTTCAGTAGGCAGGTACAGCACTCGACGTCACAAATCGAGTCCTTCGTTTTGCATCACATCATTTATTATCATTTTCCAAAGACAACAGATGATTTTGAAGTGATGTGAATTTATTGAAATATAAATTTGTGAAAGCTCCAGCTCCCTAGCTAAAAATAGGGTTGGCATATCGAATGAAATATATCGATATACTGATCAAACGATATATCGTCAATGAGATATCGATACCTACGATATATCGGAGAATATATATCGATATTTCGATATATCGGAAGATCTAACTTGGAAAATCTTGTTGAAGTAGATACGTGAGTTAAAACGTTTTAAGCTATACAAACATTATTTTGGAAGAAATTTATCGATATAGGTACTCGACATATCGGAAGGTTTACATGGAAAAACTCTTTGAGGTTAGTATTTAACCCTCTCAAAAGTATCATGGTATACGTTACAAGGTATGTAGGGATGGCAAGTCGAGTGAAATGTATCGGAAGATCTACTTGGAAAATCGTATTAAAGTAAGTAGGTAGGTGAATTGAAACGTTACTAATGTCATTTTGGAAGGAATACATCGATATACTCGACATATCGGAAGATCTACTGGGAAAAACGGCCGAAGTATGTATTTAACATGGTTTAAATAGTTACAGGTATGAATTATCGAAATTATCATAGATATTATCATAACTAGATATTATCTAGTTGTAAAAGTGCGAAAATGTCACGGTTGTCAGAGCACTAGGTCTGTAGCAAAGGGTTTTTGGGGTTGCAAATTTGGGAAAAAACTACCCTCAGGGGTCCAAACAACAATGTTGTTTAAAAATATTAGGTCAAAATATAAAAAATCATAGATACCTACCCTCGCCATAGCAATGTTTCATTAATTTATAAATTGCTTCAACTCGTATAAGTATTAGGCCGTTTTAATCTGGACGCACCTCCATTACTTTTGGCTCAAGTCAAATAGTTGAGACTTGAGCGCCACTGTAGTGTAAACCATTATGTTTGAACTAAAGTCAGTAATCTGAAATCAACCCATCTTGTAGGTAGTACCTACAAAATTTGGAATAAAATTACTTGATGTTTTTGCATGTACAGGCGTCCCGTCTCATCTATCCATTTCTCTCTATCTATTTTCGTCTCGTTCTCATCTTTTTAATTTTTACTTGTTGAAAACAAGTCGCGATATATCGTTAAATATATCGATATTGACCGATAATATCGGTTCTCTATATCGATATAAATATATCGATATATAAAACCTAATATATCGATATATTACATATATCGATATATCGTTGCCATCCCTACTAACAAATTATTACTGAAAGGAAACAAATTATTCCTTTCCTAAGCGTTTTAACAAGTAGAATCATTAAAAAGTTCATCAAAATCGGACAGTAACTTATAGTTGTGCTCTTTACAAGGATTTTTGGACACAAAGACCGACCGACAGACACAAAGTCAGTCACGAAATAAATTTGTTTAGGAAGGTCTAAAACGTCAAATGCGAGTGGAAATTTTGATTTTGGAAAACATTTTTCGTGTTCTTGAAAAGTGAAAGTAATGCTTTCGCTACCTTGATAGGCACGGAACCAAAACCTTCGTAAATTCCCTCGAAATTGGATGAAACACGGCTGAGGTGGGACAACGATTTGCCGTAACATTGAATGCTTTCGCCACGTACCACCCACCTTCCCCGATAGATCAAGTTACGACATGCCATAGAAATTATAGCACTCTGCTTACCTACCCACATACTTTGTTGAATTGAGGTGAACGCACCTATGTTGTGTAAATCGTGGTAGAGCCTAAACTACCTTCTCTCCTGAAAACGCTACAAATTACTACACAACGGATCATCATTTTCCTTTAAATATCGCCCGTCTGTGAAGAACACGGGAAAACTACCTTCCAAGGAACAAGGGCAAGGGGCAAGGGGGCAGGGGGCCCCCTGCAAGCTAGGAACAGCCTAGCTGGCACCCACGTGTTCTGATGAATTTCACAATAAACGCGCATTTAACTATTTTGATCGTCGATGGTCGTTTTGAGAATTGTTTTTAGAAATTGAACGCTATCTTCATTGATGAAAAAATGTCATGAAGATTCACTCATTAGGAAATTAATTATCCTAATTAGGCGTACGGTTGGTCTCACGGAGCTCTGGGTGGTGTCATTAAATTCTTAAAATTCATATCTTTTTTAAATTAATGAAAAAAAAACAATACATGTACCTATAGATATAGCAAGTTTTCAAGTTTGGGGCGTTTAGAAAAAATATTTTCTCTCACTTTTTAGGACGTCCCACAGTAAGAATTGGGCGCCCGTATGCGATTAATCTGGGGTAAAGTTGGATAACACTCTACAGAAGAAAAAAAACAACCACATACTAATCCGTTTTAGACCATTCTAAATTCAAATCCGTGAAAAAAAAAACCATAGGTGTATGTCTGTGTGAGACAAAATGTTGTGTACTCTGCCCAGGCCTTAGTTTTCAGAAATTCATTTAGTAGAGCACCTCGTCGTACCAAAATACGATCATTGAGTGAAACAGTTTTGTGCAGGAGGAAGGTAAATAAAAATACGTGTTTTATAGCTCATAGGGGTGGCTACTGATAAGAGCATAGGCGGATGTGCACCCCCAGCCAATTAAAAAAAGAAAAAAGTCAAAGTTAGTATTCTGGGTTTGAAGAGTACCTAAGTTGGCTAGTGACAGAAGACACGATCATAAGTACCTACTGTGCTAGTTGAATCTACGCGCGAAAACAGTGGCGGGGAGCTCCCTCTTTTCTGACCAATCAGCGGCGGTTGGAGCAACTCCTTTTCTATGCTCCGTTTTTGGGGAGGGTGACGTGTTTGTCGGTCATGGAAAAGTGCGACATTCGTGAAATTGGCCGCCCCCTACCGTCTCTACCTGGACTCCAGCGGACGTTACAATATAAAAAATCGTGCAGATTTGTACCGTAAGTTTAACGTCGAATATTACAAGAAGGTGGTGCTTTGTGGGTGTGAAGTGAATAACAAATTATTTTGCTTTGCTTTCCTATTTTGTTCTACTAACCGAAATGAGGCATTGGCTGGCCATAAGACCGATCTGGTAGATTTGCTCAAAATATAATGCAACAACATGACAGTGCATATCTGATGCAAAAAACCGAAACGGTTAAGAAAAGTAGGTACATTCTATCTTGAAATAGTAAACCAAAAGCAAAATCACGGAACCAAATTTTCAGGAAAACCACGTTTACGAAGGTACATGCTCGATTGATCCGACGAAATTCATTGATTGAATACTCAAATCAATCAATATTGCTTCCGAGTCTACCAAGGAAGAAGGAGCTTTGTTTTCACTTTTCAAGGATGAAAAAAAAAGTTCTCCAAAATCAAAATTTTCACTTGCGTTTTGCGTTTTAGACCTTTTTGAACAATTTTGGTTCCGTGTCTGTTTGTCTGTCATGAAATCCTTGTAACGGGCATAACTATACGAAGTTATTGTCCGATTTCTATGAAATTTTCAGGGATTGTGCGGGTTGGCGTGTAAATGGTCCCCAATGAAGATCATCATCCCCGGACTGATAGTAGCCGCTGCGCATGCGCGAACGTGAATTCCTTGTAACGGCCATAACTTCTACATTTTTTACACGATTTCGATGACATTTTCAGGGATTACGCGGATTAGGTTGTAGATGGTCCCCAAAGAAAATCAAGGCCTTAAAGTTTACATAAGCCTCTGCGCATGCGCAAACGTAAAATCCTTGTAACAGCCATAACACTTACATTTTCCATCCGAATTTGATGAAATTTTCTTGGATTGTCCAGATTAGCGTGAGATGGTCCCCTATGACGGTAGTGAAAGGTACTTAGAGATTGGTGTTTTGAGATTAACTACTATGCATCGGATCATCTATACAGGGTGTCTACCATTTGGATGGACCAAACTTCAAGGATCGATTCTACAACTAATTTGCAACAAAAAATGTCTCCAAGCAATTTTTTCTTAACCCACTCAAAATTCTTTTTTTTTCCACTTTAAAGTTTTTATTCGTATTTTCGACCTTGTAGCACTAAAGTGATCATAACTCCCTCATTTCGCATGCTACTTCAAATCTGAGTACACCGTTGGACTGACCGTTAAATTTCCTATCCATTTAGTGGGAAACCCAGTTTCTTAAAGCCATTTGTAAAAGTAAAAAAATAAATCAAAGTCGACATTTATAATTTTTTTCGAAAATCGCCATTTTTCAGGCTAACGATTCCCCCGTAAAAAATACCGCTATCGTGGTGCACTCAACGGGGAAAACTACCCCAAGATCTCACCTTTCCAATGGTATGTCAGTTTCAAGGTTTAGGAGGAAAGTTTCTTTGAAAAAAGTGAGTTTTATGCGAAAAAACGTGCTTCTTTAGGCATATTCCGCTAGAGAGTCGACCAAGTATTATTGCCTTCACTTTTCAAGGATTACAATAAAAAGTCCACCAAATTACATTTCTACTCTTGTTTTACGTTTTGGACCTTCCTGAACAATTTTGGTACCGCGTCTGTCCATCTGACAGTCGATCTGTCTGTCTAAAAGTCCTTGTAGATGGCAAAAGCAATACGAAGCTACTGTCCGATTTCGATGTAATTTTCGGCGATGTTCTCCATGTAAATCAAAGTCAAAGCATTAAATTTTCAAAATCAAATTCAAAAATTTTACTTTTTTTTAGAAATTACCATCTTTTAGGTTTATTGTTAACCTGGAATAAGTTGTGCTATCGTGGGCCACTCAACGGAAAAATTTTAAAAATGGAACTAAAATAAAATTAAAGAACAATTAGCAGAAAGAAATTGTCATTGTAACGTTGGTAGGAAGTGTTGGTAGGTACATTGACGGACACTCATTATCGGAGTGGAAAGTCAATAATTGTAAAAAAAAAAAAATTATATTAGTGTCAATGAAACTTTTCAAATTATTCTTTTGCTACAAAAAGTCAATTTCATGAAATTTATTCTAATTAAAACTGATTCCTAACGTAGAAAAGATGTGATCCCAGGGTGGTTTTGGCCATTGTGTGGCCCCGCGATAGCGCTACTTATTACGGGCAAGCAATAAAACAATTTTGAGAGGGGGTTAACTTTTTTTCTTGCTCGATTCCAAAGGCTTGTTATTTAAAATAATAAACCAAAAAATAGTAATTTCTATTTTAAAAAAATTTAAAATTTTTGAATTTGATTATGAAAATTTAATGCTTGACTTTGATTTACATGGAGAACATCGCCGAAAATTAAATCGAAATCGGACAGTAGCTTCGTATTGCTTTTGCCATCTGCAAGGACTTTTAGACAGACAGACCGACTGTCAGATGGACAGACACGGTACCAAAATTGTTCAGGAAGGTCCAAAACGTAAAACAAGAGTAGAAATGTAATTTGGTGGACTTTTTATTGCAATCCTTGAAAAGTGAAGGCAATAATACTTGGTCGACTCTCTAGCGGAATATGCCTAAAGAAGCACGTTTTTTCGCATAAAACTCACTTTTTTCAAAGAAACTTTCCTCCTAAACCTTGAAACTGACATACCATTGGAAAGGTGAGATCTTGGGATAGTTTTCCCCGTTGAGTGCACCACGATAGCGGTATTTTTTACGGGGGAATCGTTAGCCTGAAAAATGGCGATTTTCGAAAAAAATTATAAATGTTGACTTTGATTTATTTTTTTACTTTTACAAATGGCTTTAAGAAACTGGGTTTCCCACTAAAGGGATAGGAAATTTAACGCTCGGTCCAACGGTGTACTCAGATTTGATGTAGCATGAGAAATGAGGGAGTTATGATCACTTTAGTGCTACAAGGTCGAAAATACGAATAAAAACTTTAAAGTGGAAAAAAAAGAATTTTGAGTGGGTTAAGAAAAAATTGCTAGGAGACATTTTTTGTTGCAAATTAGTTGTAGAATCGATCCTTGAAGTTTGGTCCATCCAAATGGTAGACACCCTGTATAATCGGGTTATGGATACGAGGAAGCTATGTGCCACACCCACTTGGCAGACTTCTTTTGTATTGGCGTCGGTCACCCTCGCAATATTGATAGGTACCAACAGTGGAATTACCTATAACTTCAACGCTCGAGTGTTCACTTGAATGAGAATAACTCATGAAAATAATCACCAACACTCGAAGCCCTTGAGATCCAGTTACCCTACGGAATGACTATCTCTACTAGATCTAACTCAAAGTCGGTTTTTTTCAGAAGTTATGGCCAATAACTAATAGCTAGTATATTACCTAAAAAACTACATATACTTTTAATCAATAGTTTCTTCTTCTTCCGGCGCTACTGTGAGACTTGGCCTCCCAAACAATGTTTTTCCATCATACTCGATCCTCCGACTCTCTTTCCCAGTTCCTCACTTGCAATGTCCTCAAGACGTCCTCCACACCGCACACCCATCGTCTTCTAGGTCTTCCCCGTCACCACTTTCCGTCCATTCTTTGGTTCATCACCCTCTTAAGAATCCTTTCATCAGGCATCCTCTGTACACGACCAATCCAACGCAGTCGCTGTGACTTCACAAACCTAAATGTTTTCTCCCCTCATCTGTTGGTCGAGCTCGGAGTTGTTGCAAATCTTCCAAACGCCATTAGAATCCAATTGTAACCAGTAATATAAGGTACCCCTGATCCTCAAGTCTACATGCAACACAAATTAGAACACCTATCTACCATGAGTAGGCAGGTCGATGATTCAAAAAACCAATTTACAGGACACAAAAAGGTCGTAATTTCTCCCATTTCCGAATTGAATTTTGATAGCATCCTAGAAAACAACCACACATATAGGAAGGTACAACAAGCAACAAACAACACTGATTACAGTTTCAAATGATAATTTTTTTGTTCTTTTTATTAACTTGCTTAAATTAACCTTTGTAATAATTTTTCAATATATAGGTAGAACTTAAAAGTAATTTCTAAAAATATTTACACGTGCCGATTTCACAAGGGAGACCAATTCAAAGCGTTGTTAGGTATTTCCTAACAATTTCCTGACAATATTCAGCTGAGGAATCTGGATTGTTATCAACAACCACCTTACGTCAACTAAACCAGCACAGCAGCTCATCATCGATGCGCATACATTAGTTCAATATTCACTATTTTTATCAGCAACAAGACTAATTTTCAGCAAGTAGGTTGGTACCCAGGTATAGTTTGTACGCGTTTGATAGCAATATACGCATAACACGTTAATAACTCGAACTTAACATTTTTTTCTGCTGTAGGTATATTGCTACATATTTATGTATTATTCGTTATTGTACAGTTCAATGAGATTAATCGTGCTAGAATGATCTTGTTAGCAGACAAAATAAATTATTACCTACTAGTTTTAAGTGCTTACATCAACATTCCCTGAAAAATTACTCTATAGGATGATTGAAGGAACCATTAGATTTTTCAAATTCATTGTAAGACTAAAACTGGTAAGATGACGATAATATTTTAAGAACAATACTGAACCGTATAGAGAAACAATGTCCAATATAATAAAAATAATAATATTGACAATACAGAAACCAGACTCAAAAAATCCATGGTGTCATGAAATACCTAAATAACATCGTCTACTGCAAATCTATAAATTAAGAACAGGCGATGTATTCGAGTGTATTCGCTACTCAGAAATAAAAACAAGAACATGTTCGAGATTTTCGATCTTTTCTCCAACTACCTACATCGAATCAATAACACTCAGCTATTTCGAAAACGATCATAATATTTTTCGTTACCACCTAATGTAATAGAAATGACGAAACTCCATGTGTTTTCACAAAGTAATTCGACATCAGACTTTCGGGGGAAATATAACAGCTAATAAAACCACCTAGGTCACCACGAAACACTGACAAAACGTAATTGCATCTAACACTCATGAAGAAATGCAGGCTACGAAGTGTGCATTTCGAAAGATCCATCTGCGAACGAATAATTCCAATTTGGTAGGTCCTAGAGGTAAAGTTTTATTGTAATTCTGAGTTACATCGTAATTATAATCGAATTAGGTAGGTGAGGAATGATTAGGTTTATGTTTAGAATTTCTAAGGAAGACTGCCCACCGAGTAATCAGAAATCTAGGCAAAATGGGGACATTACAGAATCCGTGCCGTAGATACATTCTACAATCCTTCACCACAGTGAGGGACTAGCCCAACATCTGAAAAACCGTGAGTCAATGTAGTAGATTAGAAATAATAGTAAAATTAATAACATATTTCAATATTAAGACCTGACCGAGTTTAGGAGGAAGTTTTGTTGGTACCTACTTCGTATCTAAACATAATTATTTTAAAATAAATCAAGATAGCATAATTACATTGAGCTATGAAGCAACATTAAATTTAGGTAATTTTAAACAATCAAGAACAACCGAAAAGAAAACCCAACATCGAGAAAACCCAACAAATTAATGCAGATTCGTTAAGTTTTGTTCAGTGATTTCAAAGGAGTATTTTGAACTGAAGAAATCACAGTACCTAATATCTTGTGATCAATTTTAACAAAACGAGAACAAATGAGACGGAAAACAAGTGCAATTATGAAGAGCAGTGTAATTTTTACGGCACAGTACTCGTAAGAGCACTTAGAGTACGGACTGGCGGGCTAGTTGAGGGTCTTCTAGCTGGTGCAACCCATCTTCCTAAAACAAGACGAGAAGCATAGGAAATGAGTACAAGACACACACACATCCATACATAATAATATCAATTGGAAAGGGGGTGTCCCGAACTTTTGATTGCCACAATGCACAGTACTGTGAGTTTATGGAGCAAGTGATCAAAAATCAATTTGTGGAGAGTTCTGTTAGAGAAAGTTGCTCTGATCATGGATTTCATACTAATTCGTATTTTAAGGAAAGAAAATTGCACAATAAACAATATTAGAAGGAGTTTATTAAAAGGGTGATTCTCAAACTACGGGACAATTTATGTCCTTTGTTAATAAAAAATTTTCTGTTCAACTTTTCTCAAAAAACCATTTTGTAGTTGTTTTTGTGGTATCACGCATACATGACACCACCCTAGTTGATCTATAAATCGATCAATTCATGTGCATAATCAATCGATATGTACCTCAAATCGCATTGTCGTGGCCTGTCCCAGAGTCAGCTTTTCAACATTCCCGAATTTTTCTCTGCCAGTGATAACGTTTCACGGTAATTGTTTTCATTCACAATTGTTTAAAAATAGATATTGAACCAATATGCTTGAAATCTGTCGATCATACAGTTACTGTACAAGCAATATGTTACTAAAGTTTGCCCCATAGTTTTCTCCTCATTGTCATGACCTATGAAATTTATAAAATCAAATTTTGAGCAACTTCAGGGTTATCATGCATGCTCACACATCAGAACACCTTTATATTAGACTCCCGAAGGTAGTTTTTAAAAATTTAGGGGAAATTGAGAAGGTTTAATTTTTGAGATTTCCAACTCCAAATTGTCCCGTAGTTTGAGAATCACCCAAAAATATTGAAATTTTAAATTCAAAACAAAAGTAACATTTCACCAATTTTACAAAAGTTTAGGTACCGAAACATAGGTAATAATTAGATGTCTTTAGAAGTGCATTACACTGAATGATGAATCTAAATCGTCACTCTCATTAGCGCTGCTGATGCTGGAGAGAGCGCTTCCACAACTCAGTTCCACAGCGTTAGATGTGCTTGGTACAGCATTAGGTATCAGTTTTGTGGATGGTGGTCGTGTCAATGAAGTTATCCCTAATCAGATACTGGTTGATGACTTCATAATCTTTTCTGTTGATATGAAAAATGCGAGGATGTGGATTTTTTCCTCTCCACACTTTCCCGCGACTTTAATTTTTCTAAAAGCTTTCTATTCGTAGGTATTGAAAATTTCATAGAAAAAAAGTCGCGGCTAGTCGCGGCAAATTCCAACGGGATTGAGTCAAGGGATAGTGCCAGAAAACATTCATCAAGTGCTCTAATTCCTCATTTCTCCTCTTTTTGAGAAATTCACTATTTAATGTTAAGGTTTAAGAAGAAAAATTGGGAATTATTATTGTGACGGTTTTACCGAGTGCTTAGGGGAAATTCATACTTCAAAAATTATTTAAAAAACGTGAATAAAGTACATACTTATGCCTTGACTCGTCATGAAGAGCAATAAGACCCAACTTGTTGATATGACGGTATCCGCACTCATAATGAGCAGGTAGTTCATCGTTAGCGTTTTCGGTGAAATGAGTTAATAACATAAATGATCGCGGAACTTGCCCTCTGGTGATCCGTAGGAGGCTTGTGAGGTCAGGAAACCTATTTAAACGTGCTCAAAGACTATCTGGGGATAGGTTCTTGCACTCCTTTCCAATACTAATAGACGGTCGTTTTTTCGATTTTTTATACATACCCACAGTACTGTGCAATGGTAAAAAACTACTAACGGTAGGTAAAACAACTAGCAACCATTGCGAGCAAGGAAGAAGGAATTGATCTTGCTTACTCCCATGTAGGTGAGCATCTTAATTTAAATTACGAACGACAAGTTAAGTGAAGAGCTCACCTGAGGATGGGAAGGTGGAAGGATGTCCATCAACAAACTGTACATGTCCGTCTATGAACTTCTTTCCTTCCGGGAGACAGATGAGGAATCAAACATAACCCCCCACCCAAAATTGGTGAATTTAGAATTTCAGAAAAAAAACCTACAGCCGGAAGTGGTAGGTGAAAGCCGCCGGAAAAAGAAAAAAGGACTATGAACTATTGAGGTACACCTAAAAACGCTGCAAATTATTACACAAAGGTTTATTATTTTTCTGATAGACCACTCGCCTCAAAGAACACAACTTTGCCATTGTCACTGTTTACCAACCTAATTTCGCTTCACATTCAAGTTTAATTTGATGAAATAAACGCTTCACACTCAATTTAAAAAAAAATGGTTGCTAAGGACGCAAACCTGAGTACAACTCGAAGAAACGAACAGCGATCGCATTGTGGTCAGGTAAAATTTGAACGGAGATTAGGCCTCTTTTGCGATTCACACTCGTGTTTCTGATTTATCGTAAGTACAACCCTAAGATTTCATGGGGAGCGAAAGGTTGGTCCAACAGAGCTCCGGGTGGTCTCATTCGGTTCTAAAAATTCAAT
Organism: Apolygus lucorum; assembly: GCA_009739505.2. Classification (NCBI taxonomy): domain Eukaryota; kingdom Metazoa; phylum Arthropoda; class Insecta; order Hemiptera; family Miridae; genus Apolygus; species Apolygus lucorum. Next base: position 75,520,144 of record CM019176.2, on the reverse strand, counting down.
ACGATCTTAAATTTATGGAAAAACAATACCTTTATATCGAATTTTTTTGAGCTAGGGAGTTTTCAAAATATCAACCCTTAGAAGTGACTGACATCAACCAAAAGCTTCGGGCCACAACTAGACCCCGAATGGAGCCCACATACCAAATTTCATCAAATCGGTCCATGGGAACTAAGGAAAGTGCCGCGTACGGTGGACGGACGGAAAAATTTCAATTCAATTTTAGGATTCGACGTACCTACCTTGAAACGTAAACCAACAAATTTTGAGGGGGGTAAAGTTTTTTTCTTGGTCGATTCCAAAGGTTTATTATTCAAAATAATAAACCAAAAGGGCAAATTAATCATTAGGGAGAACCACCAATTTATTGTTGGCTCTCATCAAAACTCCACTTGAAGTTTTGAATCGAGTTACTCTCACAGGCCACTAGAACCGGAAAACAATAAGTGTTTTCAAGTCTTGCTCCTCGCGTCCTACAGGCCACTGGGTTAGCGCCGTGTTGGGTGACTTTAGGAGGACAACTGCTCCTTCTCTTAGTTCAGGATTGAGAGCAGTCCATTTAGATCGTGGTTACAGAGAAAGGAGATATTCTTTGCTCCAGCGCACAGTACTGTGAGTATGTGTAAAAAATCGAAAAAAACGATCGTCTATTAGTATTGGAAAGGAGTGCAAGAACCTATCCCCAGATAGTCTTTGAGCACGTTTAAATAGGTTTCCTGACCTCACAAACCTCGTACGGATCACCAGAGGGCAAGTTCCGCGATCATTTATGTTAATTACTCATTTCACCCAAAACGCTAACGATCTACTACCTAGGAACTACCTGCTCATTATGAGTGCGGATACCGTCATATCTCAGGTTGGGTCTTATTGCTCTTCATGACGAGTCACGGCATAAGTATGCCCTTTATTCACGTTTTTTAATAATTTTTGAAGTATGAATTTCCCCTAAGCACTCGGTAAAATCGTCACAATAATAATTCCCAATTTTTCTTCTTAAACCTTAACATTAAAAAGTGAATTTCCCAAAAAGAGGAGAAATGAGGAATTAGAGCACTTGAAGCACTTGTCTTTGAGCACTTGTTTCTGGCACTATCCCTTGACTCAATCCCGTTGGAATTTGCCGCGACTAGCCGCGACTTTTTTTTTCTATGAAATTTCCAATACGAATAGAAAGCTTTTTGAAAAATTAAAGTCACGGGAAAGTGTGGAGAGGAAAAAAATCACATCCTCGCATTTTTCATATCGACGGAATAGAACAGAAAAGATGGAGTCATCAACCAGTATCTGATTAGGGATAACTTCATTGACACGACCACCATCCACAAAACTTATACCTAATGCTGTACCAAGCACATCTAACGCTATGGAACTGAGTTGTGGAAGCGCTCTCTCCAGCATCTGCAGCGCTAATGACAGTGACGATTTAGATTTATCATTAAGTGTAATGCACTATCTTCTAAGTCTTCTAAAGACATCTAATTATTACCAATGTTTCGGTACCTAAACCTTTGTAAAATTGGTGAAATGTTACTTTTGTTTTGAATTTAAAATTTCAATATTTTTAATAAACTTCTTCTAATATTATTTATTGTGCAATTTTCTTTCCTTAAAATGTGAAGTAGTATGAAATCCATGATCAGAGCAACTTTCTCTAACAGAACTCTCCACAAATTAATTTTTGATCACTTGATCCATAAACTCACAGTACTGTGCAGCGGTTCCAAAACTATTGGATGAACTGTGACACAAACTACCAATGTTTTAGACGATTTTCTTCCAGGAGGTTCGATTCCGGTCTGGCGATGAAAGGGCATCCGATGGAGGAACGACCAGAAGAGAGGCAATCCTCAGGGTCATTTGGATATCCGGGAAGAGTTCACCTACAATCCGTTTGAGGTGATGTTTGGCTCGCTTTATGAGTTGGGTGCGAGCGAAGGATTGAAAACCCAGTAGATTTCACGCTGTGCTAAAAAGTTTCGAACTCTGGGCAACCCTTTTCCGGAAAATATGGAATTCAGGCATCTCTCGAGCAGCTCCTCTGAAGTTCCGTCCGTTATAGGAATAAAAGTGAGATGGAAGACCCCTTCCGTCTTGGACAACTCTGACCAACCAAACGTTCCCAACCTGGTCCTCAAACTATGCGACCATGTACGCAGCACTCGCCCAGTTGCCCTCCACCATAAGTCTCCCAAAACACCGTAATCCATCACGATCTACGGACTTCACGCCAAGTTTTCATTTGCCAAGATGATGTATGCCGATCTCTCCAGCTTACCAATGATGGTCCCTCCTAAGTAACTAGCGTACTGACAAAGTGTACAAATTCTAACTCCCAGAGGTGAGCAAGATGCTCTTAGAACAAGAAAGAGAGAGGAGGGAGCATCTGGTCCGCCCCCTCACCCAGAACTGATTAAACGCCCCAGGACTCAGCCCGAAGTAATGTGCTAAATGGTTCCGGGCTGAGCTCCAACATGGGGGGAAAAATGAAAGGAGAGGTGAGCAATCAATGTCTGTGGATCCATTGAAACCACCTTTCTTGCTGAATCCGCAGGAAGCAGATAGTCTAAGAGTGGACCTTCACAACTACCTAGCGAAACACCCCAACCCAGCCAACCAGCAGTGATAAAGTAGTAGTAAAGTAAACAACCATTTGAGGTTGGATTTTCGTCCGACTGCCATTCTGGCGTCGCGGACGTCATCAGCTGTCTTGCAAGGGGAATATCAGAATTATTTATATCAGTGGTTCCCAACACCAATGTCAGCTCTGTACCAACTCCGCTCACAACCACAAGGAGTGGCCGACATGTGCTCTTTCTGGCCAAATATCGTTGACACTGGGAGGGAATTCTATAGGGGGGTTTACAAGACACCTGGCAAGTTTGTTTACACATTGGCAATTTGACTTGCCAATGTGTAACACAGATGTGTAGGCACAGATTTCTGTGCCTCTATTTTCTAACAAGCTTTATCCTTGTAAAATACGAGTTTTTATACCGTTCTACGTTCCGCCTCGTCTAATAAGTTGCAGTTATACTTTCTCAGAGCAGTGTATTAATTAAACTCACTTGCTAGTGATCACCGGGCATTGGCTTGAGTTCCTTGATTTGCTTGATGAGGTACGCCTTTTCATCGTTGAATTGTTCATCTTCGGAACGGTCAGTGTGGAATTTAGTGAGGAAATCCACAAGCTTGTCTTGATTCCTCAGGAGTATGTCCAAAATAGGCTTGGGTTTGTTGGGATTGGCAACGAAGACCTACAATCAAGTTCAAAAGTGAAGAGGACGGAAAATGGAAAATTGTCAACTAGATAAAACTATCATTTGGAATTTTACCGGTTAAATTTTTCAAAAAGTGTACTACATTCTATAAACGTAACTCACTTTGAAGACGTGGAAAGCTTCAAACTGGATATTCCTCGACTTCTCTTTTAGCATGTTCATCATCAATTTCAAATTGTCAGGGTTCGATATGTATCGTGTCATCACCTGTAGCATTTAAATAAAAGTTGGGCATTCTGTGAGTCAATTATATACTACAACATAGAATTTTCCCCAACATGCTTACCACTATACGTAGCAGTCTAATCTATAGGGATTTACACAAATAAATCCTATAAATCATATCTTTGTGAAAAGCTGGGCACACTCATGCGTTATTCGCCAAATTCCGAGTAACATGTTGCCAAACTCCCCACGCGTGTGCTGTATTATTGACGAATACCGAACATTCGGGTGCTCCGCTTCTTGGCCACATCAAGAAGGAGGAATGTTCGCCTTGAGGCGAACGCGCGTCCGCCACACACATTCGCCTAGTTGCTCAGTGTTGCGGTATAGTCTATCCAGAGGAAGAAAGGCGTTTTATCCTCTCCAAAGGTAAGTGACGTTTCGATATTTACGTTTATTCGATAGAGTGCCGAAACAGCAATAAAAGCTCGATACTCGAAACATTCGCCGTATCCGAGACCAACATCAAATCCCAAATGCTCTGCGAATACCTCATGTATGTGTCAAGGCGCTAGTAGTTTGCCGAACATTCGCTAATTGGCGATTAACGCCAATTTGAAATAACTTTGTTGTAGCCTATTGTGTGTAATTGGTTGTAGCCTTGTACTCCGAATTTGAAGCAGAAGTGCATAGGGGGAACTAATTCTAGATTCTTGTAAACCATTCGAGGATTGAGTGATCAAACCAGCCTTCAGAGAACTTAGATTTTTAATGTACGAAGTCGATTGGGTTAATGGTCAAACTGGCCGGGGATGAGGGTCAGAGACTCACTCCTTTTCTGCCGAGCTTTCGTTACTTTCATTCGTCAGGGTCGTTTCTTACACGTCAGAGTGTATTTCACTCAGAAATTCATTTTTAAGCCCTGATGAAGGTAATATATTGACCGAAAGCTCGGCAGAAAAGAAGTGTCTTTGACACTTATCCCGATCAGTTCTCTCAAAAAATTAGTTTGGAGCTCAAGGCGCATCTCATGATTTATACTGGTTCTACTCGCCATACTTCAGAGATCGATTCTACAGGGTATTTCTAACAAAAATTTCTCTTAGCAATTTAGTTTTAACCCCCTGAGTCTCCCAAGCTTTTTCAATTTCGTGATTTTTTTTCGTGTTTTTGACCTTTTGACACTAAAATGACAATAAATCCTTCAATTTATGATGAAATCAAAATCTGATTAGAGCGCTGGAAAGAGCGTTAAATTTCCTATCCCACTAACGTCAAACCAATTTGTTCAAAGTAGGACTCAAGGGTCAACAGTAACCATTAATCATGATGACCACTGATTACGATAGCCGCCTTCCAATCTCTCTCCAGCGAGGGAAAACTTCCTCAACGTCATCTTTCCAACGGTATAGTAAAAAAATGTTTACAATCAAATTTAGTAGGGTTCTTCCAGGGTTGGAAGACACCCCCCCCCCCCCCCCCAACGGTGGCGCACTAGATTGCGTACCTAGCTTCAAAAAACAAAACAAAGGGTTAAAAGTTTGAAAACGCCCTAAGTCAAAAAATTGTGATGCAAAGGTATTGTTTTTCGATCAATTTAAGATAGTGTTGAATTTTTAGAGACCACGCGGAGCCCTGTAGGACCAACCGTTCGCTCCCTATAAGACCTTAAGGGTTGGACTTACGATAAACCAGAAACACGAGTGTGAATCGCAAAAGAGGCCTAATCTCCGTTCAAATTTTAGCTGACCAAAATGCGATCGATGTTTTTCTTCAAGTTGGTTGGTGGTAAGAATGGCAAAGCCGTGTTTTTTGCAGAAGAGAGATTTATAAGAAAAATAGTAAACCTTTGTGTAATAATTTGCAGGGTTTTTTTCCGAAGAGCACCCATTGAAGGCGCAAAGCGCCGAGTTTTTTTTATGTGCCATATGAAAGACATGAAAATGTCAAAAAATTAGAATCGAATTTAGGGAACTTCTTTGTTTGAACGCGGAAAAATGTTTCTTCACCCCCAATTCTTCCAATCCCGGAAGAACCCAAAATTTGATAGCATACGTTTTTTTTTATTATACCGTTGGAAAGCTGACGTTCTGAGGAAATTTTTCCCTCGCCAGAGAGAGATTGGAAGGCGGTAATTGCAATCCATAACGGATCAAAGAAAGTATGTAGTGATTTCAACTAATCAGACAATTTCAAAGTTCAGGGTTACTTTTGACCATTGAGTCTTTTAAACATATTGTTTAGTAATGCATGCATTCCAGGGGACGTCCCATTGGATAAGCATTAGATCAGTTTAACCAGTTGTTAACACATTCAGTGCGGCCGTCCCGGATCCAGGACGGCAGCTACCCTCCAGCCATGCGTCTGTCCCGGATCCGAGCCACTTACCCTTTTGTTGTTATCGGCCGGTATAAGGTTCACGCACTGCTTCAATCGAATTTGTTTTCATCTGTAGGCGGGCTGGAGAGTCTCTGGAGTGTGAAAATAACCTCAGTTTCAATGTTCACGAACTAACAACGCATTTTCCTACATCTACAATGCCAGACGATGTGACTAAACGCAAGAACTCAAATCAGGTTGGCTGGAAGTTCCCCGATCAATGGTCCGCAGTGAATGTGTTAAGTGATAAAACTGTTTCACTCGATGTAATTTATTTATTACTTTAGGCAAGAAATACTGACCCCCCCCCCCCCCACCATTATCCACCTTAACATTTCTAGCGGTATGGGAGCCTCGAATCTGAAGAGCATTTTAAAATCCATGATCTACGATACCCAACATGCGAATTCGAGTTCACCCCCCCCCCCCCCCCCCCCCCTCCACCATTGGTGCCGGTCTGGCACCAAAGCGGAAATACGTCGTAACATTGAACTGTCATATGTTAGTTTTGGTAGGCAGTCCGTCAAAGTTCGAATCCGTATTCAAGGTGAAACACAAAAAAAAAACACGAAATATGCGGTTTATGGTGTCCTGGCACCATGGTGGCCCCACTATTAGTTCCATGGCGGTACAGAGAATAATTCATGAAAATCCGGAGGTATAATGTGAATTTTTCCTCAATTTCAAAGGTTGGGTACAATTAGTAAGCAGTGAAGGAACCGAAATATTGAAAAATCGGATATTTTGTGAATATAATCCCCCCACTCATCCCCTCCCCTTGCGAATTTTGTTACTCTGGTAAAATCAAGTACAACTCGGAAGTTATTTGAGTCAAACAAAAAAAGAAACACGCAAATCGGTTGGAAATTGAGGCCTGGGCAGATTTTACAAGATTATGCACGCAAACGCACGTTTTTTAAGCATTAACCCCCTCTTTCCCCCTCTTAAAAAGCAAAATCCAAAATTCCGGCGCCGTAGTGCACAACAAGATAGTTTTCCGCGACGAAAAAAAAAAACCAGGAAAATCGGTTGAGAACTAAGGCCTGGGCAGAGTACACAAGATTATGCCCAAAAACGCACGTTTTTCGAGCATTGATCCCCCCTTTCCTCCCCTTAAAAGGCAAAATTCGAAATTCCGGCGACGTAGTGCACAACTAGATAGTTTTCCGCGACGAACAAAAAAAGAACCAGGAAAATCGGTTGAGAACTAAGGCCTGTGCAGAGTACACAAGATTTTGTTACACACACACACACACACATACACACACACACACACACACAGACATACACCTATGGTTTTTTTCGCGGATTTGGATTCAGAATGGTCTAAAACGGATTACTGTGTGGTTATTTTTTTTTCTGTTGAGTGTTGTCCAACTTCACCCCAGATCGATCGCATAAGGACGCCCAAGTCTTACTGTGGGACGTCCTAAAAATGGTTTGACATTGGGGAGGTAGGAGATTAACGCTTTTTCTAACGGTCTAATAAGATTTTGGTTTTTTTCAAAAATTGAGGGAGTTATGGCCATTTTAGTGTCACAAGGTTAAAAACACCAAAAAAAATCTTAAAATTAAAAAAAAATACTTTAAGAAACAAGAGGTCTAAACAAAATAGCTAGGAGACATTTTTTGTTGAAAATACCTTGTAGAATCGATCCCTTAAGTTTGGCGAGTCGAACCTGATACATCCTGTGTAATGTACACACAAATCCGCCGAGTAGGTACATACATTTAAGCCAAAACTTTTACTTGACAGTAAGTAGTGGTCGGTTGGGTACTACTCGTATACAGTTAATTTATCGACAGTTCATTTTCCTTTCCTGCTCAAGGACATTGACGACTGCCAACCCTTTCAGGATAACAACCAGAAGACGGGTAGTTACGGCTTCAGCATATGAAGCACAGATAGGTTCCAATCTAATGGAAAGGTATTATTTCAAAAGTAAAAAAAACGTACTGTGAAATTGTGGCGGTCGAGCAAAAGTTCGCCCAGAAGTTTCAAACTCTGCCGCCGGGTCACGTAGTTTTCGGAATTTAATAGACGCTGGTAATGCGAGAAGACTTTGTCGTAATTCAGTTCCAGAAATTCGGCACAGAGCATTTTATGTCTTGTGAGAAGCTCCTGCAAAGTAGGACAAATAAGTAATGGTGAATCTAGGGTAAATATAATTATGTTCATCAGATAAGCTGGGAGCTCAAATAAATAGACCATAAATAGAAAAAACAAGTAGACCCGATAGTCGGAAATTTGGAAACTGTTGCTAGTTGATAAGTCAGAATGTATATGTACCTACCATTTTAGTAAATGGAGAATACTAATAAGATTCTTCACTATCGTAAACCTACCAAAAGTAACACCCAAAAGATTGATTTCACCCCAAAGAAACATTAAACGCGTTACAAGGGCTTACACTATGAGGGGAGGAGGAGACTGTTAGAGGAAGTAATTGTTATTTTAGTTTTGAGTAAGTTCTGCGGGTCTGCGTCGTCCCAAACCTACCTTCAGTCACTATTTTCGTAAGTGCACACCAAAGATTAGAGGCTTAATCGATCTAAACGAACTTCATATTTTTGTTATTGAACAAGACACAATAGGGTGCGCCTGATTTTTTCTTAAATGTTCAATCGAAAGTAGACCTCATCCTGATAATTTTGACACCAACCGTTCTCTTTTAGGATGAGTAGATCTTTTTCTATGATGTTTAAAAGTTTCGAATTCTTATAACGTCACGCGCCCCTCCCGACTGGGCGGGACCCCCCAGCCCACTGTGACGTCATAAACATTCGAAACTTTGAAAAATCATAGAAAAAGGTCTTCTCACGCTAGAAGGTCGCGGTTGGTGTCAAAATTCTCAGAATGAGGTCTGGTTTAGATTAAAAATAATAATAAACAGTTTTTCCGACCCATGCGAACACCCCATTCATATCAACATACCTTCTTTAGTTAATGAATAACCTTAAATTAAATTTTGAGTCATTGGGTAGAAATACGAGCTAATGTTTCTCAGAATATTTTCAACTTTATTTAATTTGAGAATGTTAAAATGAAAAATAGCTACTCGTTTTTCTGCGAAATTCTCTTAGAAAACTGTAGACTGGTTTATTTATTAATGTCATGCAAGTAGGACCATAGAGTCCTCTCCATAGGGTCTTAGTGCGTAAATTATGAAGATGCAAGCCGGGCACCTTGCTTTCACGATGAGATAGTCTTAATATGTACCAGAACGTCAAAAAATATAAAGAACGTCAGAAAAATTAAAAGCCCCCTATGACCCATGCCTTTGACCTATGTCAAAGCGGAAGCTTTGTTTCCAGTTTTTTGGTGACATTCTGACCAATCCAAACAAACTACATGAATCAGAAACATGAATTGGGATCGGATGCTTTCGAATAGTACAAATCAGAACCAACAGTAGCCTCGGTATAAGCACATAAGTAAAATATTTTAGACATCAATGAAAACAATGATCTAATTTTGCTGAAATTTGGAGGGTCGTTGGTGAGGTAGTTCCGAACCATGTTATTTTCATTTCCCAGCCAGAACATCGTGGCAACTAGCAACAGTGGCAGTGCAAAGCTCCTGGAGCACTAACAAAGTTTACACTTCTTCCATAAATTATCTAAGTTTCTAATTTCAACTTCCTACAGAATCCAGCTAAATGTTCGACATAATAATATTATATCGAACATTTAGCTGGATTCTGTAGGAAGTTGAAATTAGAAACTTAGATAAGAAAACTTAGGATATTATCTTATACAAACCTTGAAAGTTGAGAAAGCATCCGAAGCAATATCAAACGTGGAGACTTCAACGTAACGGAAGAAGTTGAAAAAATCGTCAGAATGAAGCATTATTTTTGCAAGAGCCTCATATCTCGCACATTCGCGCAGCATAGTACCACAGTTGAGAGCAATCTCTTGATGTTCGTAGCTGAAAATCGAAGTCCAGACAACATTAACAAGGAAATACGAGTATCGTTCATAAAATAAGGACGCCTAGGAAATCGTTCTCTATTATATCTATAAACAATTAATTGACTTAGGAGGGGCTATGTACTATATAAATACGATTTTAAAGGAATCAAATAGAACATTTCCAATGCCACATTCATAATGCTATCCATATGAAAAAATTAATGTTTTTATTTGTCTTATAACACAAAGTGCAATAACAATAGTCAACATATACAAAACAATGGGGAACAAATGAATGGAACAAGTGATAGAAGGACAGGTAACGTAGGTAATAAAAAAATGGAAGAAGAAAAGAAAAAAGAAGCCTCCAAGGCACAAAAGCTCCATACTCGAGCTACTGTCCACCTTCGATTACTTAGCGTATTTTTCCAGCTCAAGACCAGGAGATCAGGCCGTCCTCGGCATTACTTGCCCTTTCAAAAACATACATTGCCCTTCTAGAATATAATTATTATCTCAGCATCTCAAATCCGAGTTGAAGTGTCTACATTTAATCGAACATCCTTCATTAACTCCTTTAACGATGGCCTACAAAGCAACTGCATGGTGCTATTTATAGCTAATTTATTCCAACAAAACTGCAGTTTTTCCGAAAACTCTAATGGTCCATTTTTCCTAAATGGATATTAACTATTATTATTCGAAGAATGATCAGTTGTAGAAATAGGAAAAGAATTGAATTTCAAGGAGCAGAAATTCTGTGTGAGGCATCTGTTCAGCGGCTTGTCTCGACCAATGTTTTTGGCCAAGGTGATGCACAGTGCATAAGGGTCTAGGAGTGCCTCATTACGGGTGGCATGGTGCCGTTCTCCCTGAAAAAATTCGCCTAGTAAATGAAGTCGGACAGTAAATTTAATTGGAAATACATAGTTAGATCAGTGAAGTCTGCACTTGCAGCATTGTGGATGTAGTAGGTGGGGAGTATTACAATGTGCCAACGATTCATGCGCTGATAACCCAGAGTCGAGTTGTATGTTCTAACTACCACCAAGAGAAACGTGAAAGGGAAAGACTTTAGCCAACAACCTGAGTTAACGAAGTTAAATAAGTCACAAAGATAGATATTAGAGAGTTACAGCGGACCAAGATACGTAAAAAGCGCGAGACTCACGTCGAAAACGTGAGCCTCGCGTAATCACGGCTCTCTCATGTAACTTACCTGAGAGTTGCGTAAATCCCGTGAGATAACTTACTACTCAACTCCTGTCCTCAACTGTCAATCAGCTGATCAGTCAATTTCTTTAGTTTTGTGTGTTTCTGTGAATCTTTTGCAAGTTCTTTTACTTTGGGGTCGCGATAAAGTAAATTTAAGATTGAAGAATTCATCCCTTATGCATTTCCCTTGAAGTGAATTGATCCCAAATACATTTCGGTCTGTTGCTGCGTCTGAAGTGTGAATGGCGGATGATTGATCTTGATGAGATCAGTTGGACGACTGATCTCGATTTCATTCCCGTTGAAGGCAACTTTCCTCTACCTTTTTGACCGACTTCTTTTTACTTCTTTACCGATTAATTTTACTGTGACAAGGTAACATTATAATACGAAAAGTAGATTAGTCTGAGGTCGATCATAAACTAACAATCTCGTTGAATTCGGTCATCTGTCATCTACTCCTTAAAAAATCCCACATGAATGGACCAAGAGTATAGTGTGCCCGATCCACAAAAAAGGTGACCGGCTGGAGTGCTGTAATTTTAGAGGCATCTCCCTGCTCACCGTGGCTTACAAAATCCTCTCCAACATAATTTATGAGAGGCTGTTACCACATGTGGAGCCCAACATCGGTGGATACCAATGCGGATTCAGGCACAATAAATCGACCACCGATCAAATCTTCAGCCTCCGAATGATCCTTGAGAAGACCAGGGAATTCAATATTACCACCCACCACCTCTTCGTGGACTTCCGAGCCGCATACGACAGCATATGTAGAAGCGAACTATATAAAGCAATGAGGCGCATTGGCGTTCCGGAAAAGCTCATCAGAGTGGTCGAAGTATCGATGAGGGACGTCAACTGCCATGTAAGAGTGCAGGGCGAACTGTCTGAGCCCTTCCAATCGACCAAAGGGCTCAGACAGGGGGATGCATTAGCCTGCATACTGTTCAATGTGGCGCTCGACAGATCCATCAAGGATGCTGGTCTGAATCGCAGAGGTACTATATTCAGCAGTTCTGTCCAGATATTAGACTATGCAGACGATATTGATATAATTGGCAGGAGTCAACGAGACGTGAAAGAGGCTTTCCTGGTGCTAAACCGTGAGGCAAAAAAACTGGGACTTGAGGTTAACGCACAAAAGACCAAATATATGATTGCGGGAAGAAATCCGAGCCAGACTGGTGACCTTGCGGTTGGAGAATTCACGTTCCAAAGTGTGGATTTCTTCCCATACTTGGGATCACTTGTCACTTCCAGCAACGATGTGTCATCAGAAATTTCTGCTAGGCTCATTGCAGCAAACAGATGCTACTTTGGTCTGGTGCGGCACTTCAAGTCAAGAAATGTGTCCAGAAGCACCAAGGTACTCCTGTACAAGACTTTGGTACGGCCGGTCCTCACTTACGGCTCAGAGACGTGGACACTATCTGCGGCAACAATTAGAGCTCTCGAAGTATTTGAGCGCAAAATCCTGCGAAGAATCTTCGGACCTGTGAGAGACGGTGAACGCTGGCGAGCCAGGTATAACCAAGAAATTTACCAACTTTTTGATGACCAACAAATAGTTGGATTCATTAAGTGTGGGAGGCTCAGATGGGCTGGCCACGTTGCTCGAATGCCTGACACGGAAACACCTCACATTGTCCTGAGAGGTGGTCCGGGTGGAAGACGCCCAAGAGGAAGACCGGGTCTCCGTTGGCTGGATGGGGTCGAGGAGGATTGCCGGCAAATTGGTGTCCGTAACTAGAAAGCGGTCGCCCAGAACAGGACAGAATGGAGAAGGCTGCTTGTGCAGGCCAAGGCCCGACATGGACTGTAGCACCGAGGGGTAGGTAGGTAGGTCATCTACTCCTCAGACAAGGGGATATACTAAAATGCATGATTACTCACATTCATTTTGCATGTACTCATTTTATTTTGAGTAATAAACAAGCGTTTATTGATCTCCTTATATTTTCCTTCCTGTTTATCTTCATTGGTTCAACGAAAACAAATAGAGTTAAGCTGAAGTTGTTGTAAAATCTGTTGTGAGGCTCACGGGATTGACGTGAGACTCACGTCGGAAAGTTTCTCACGTAATGACGGTTCCAAATGTCGCTGTAACTCTCTATTTTACCGTTGCACCACACAGATCGTCGTTCGTAGCTCAATCGCACAAAAAATACGAGTGTACGCGCACATGGTATCATCCTCGAGCCAATCATTCAAATACCTAAATCAGTTTCACTCCCAGACGTTTTTATTGATTTTCTTGTACTTTGGTTTGTAAAACTTAATAAAAAAAAGTTATCACGCTTAGAAATTGTTTAACATGTTGCCCAAACTCTTTTTACGAGGAAAAACCAATTCGCTCCTGATTCCTAACAAATCTAGTCGGCCATTAAAGATACTTAGTCATAAAAGCTACCTACTAATTAGAGAAATTTAAAAAGTTGTGGAAATAGAACTAATTTTACAGGTAGGAAAGAAAGTGATGGTACGATAAACAATACACACCCGTTCATGAGAGTGAAGAGAATTTCGGGCTTCGTGCAAATGTACTCAACAGTTGGTGACCTGGTTCCGATTTGACGGCGAAGAATGTTGTTGAAAACTTGGGCGACATCTTTCTTACCCTGAAATGTAAAAGAAGATAATAAGAGTAACAAGAAACCCCGTTTTGACCTAGATAAATACAACTTTGATCTAGATATGTACTCGTATACAACTTTTTCCAGTAAAATTCATAATTTTTTTCAACCAATTTCATAATTTTTTCAGCCAATTTTCTAATTTTTTCAACCAATTCCATAATTTTTTCAGCCAATTTTCTAATTGTTTCAACCAAGTTTATACTTAATTTTTCAACCAATTTGATAATTCATAATACATTCTATGTTTTGCACCTACTCCAATTCATATGAATTATCCTCTAATTCATAGGGGACTATCCTAAGAATGGTCACCAATTCCAACCACGGTCCCCAATGAATTGCGTAGGAACACTGTGTTCCATCCACTGTGAATTAGAGGATGGTCGCCTATGAATTGGAAAATGGTCCTCTATGAATTGGATTATAAAATTTAAAATATATAAGAAATATGAAATTGGTTCAAAAATTATAAATTTGGTTAAACAAATTGGGAAATTTGTTGAAAAAATTGAGAATTTATGGAAAATTATGAAATTGATTGAGGAAATTAAAAATTATGACATTGATTGAAAAGAATATGAATTTTACTTTTTTAAACGCTATATTATGAGGTCTACTTAATTTTTAACGCTGATAAAGAACACCAATAGGACCAAACCATTTAATTCTTGGAGTGGACATCAAGAGAACCTTTCAACTTCTAACAATGAGTGGTAATGATAATGTAAGGTCCTTCCTTAAGAGAAGTATGCAACAAATAACTTACCTCAAAATCAATTCTGTTCAAGTTCTGGATGAGAAGCAACAGAAGATTACTGTTGTAGAGTTCCTGAGCGAGTTGAGCAACGATAATATCAGTCTGTGGTTCACTGTCAGAGGTACCATAAAGCATGTTTTTTATCAAAACCAAATTTTTGCTGACATCATCTTGAGCCTGAAACAGTAATTAGAACTATTAAAAAGACTGGAAAGTTGCAGTCGAAATACTTTAGGGGTTTTCAGGCAGCCCAGCAGACGTTGTAATGTGAACAGCTTCATTTTAAACGATAATCAATAGAATGAAAGCTTTCCAGCTGGAATGATTATCTACGTCAAAATGTGCCAGCTTCTTCATACTAATATTGTCTTGTTTACCTTTTCAATTTTCTTATCACCCCTCTCTAGAGCGTTCACTGCTTCTTTCAGAGCCTTGACCACTTCGGCGGGGCTCTTCTGAGATTTTCCAAATAGCGGCATTTTTTCAGAATCGCACTGAAAAAAAAAAAAACAGAATTTTAATAAAGTACCTGTATGAAATTCAAAGTATTCCAGTTATTACTACGAGGCTTTCATAATTATGAAAGAAAGCCCTCAAGGCTCTCTAAGACCTATTCCCTGTCACTAGAAAGTATTGAGGGAGAGTAGGAGGAAGACCACAGGAGCGCCAACGTGCAGCATACTCCACTCAGCAAAAAAATATCGCTACCCCCCCCCCCCCCCTCACAACACCTCTTGGCTGAGTGGATGGATGCTGCAGACCCTAACACCTTTCAACCAGGACTGACCTGCCTTTCCCTTGGCCATGGTGGAGAAAGCCCCTCAAGCTGTGGAAACCAAGAGTTTACCATCAGTCCGAGCTCTCGTCAAGTTTGCAATTGCTACCTGCAGCCAAAGGCTCTAGTTTGTGTGACAGCTCCTGGATGCTCAACCCCTATACAAACCTCCCAAAACGTGGTCAGCTCGCTAATGAAGTCCTCAGCATTCAGGAAACCCCTTTTCTACATTCATCCAGTGTTGCTAAACCTGAACTGTGCCAGTCTGAGCAGAGGAAACATACCAGAGTTCCACCCTTTCAACCTCCAGCCCTCAACATTGGATTTCCTTCAGGCTCCAGCCATATGATTTCAAAGCGATTTTCCGTTGGCCAATGTACTAAGCGCCCCTTAAGTTGCTCACATTTTTGTATAAATTACGAGTCTATTGAGGTACCTTATTACATGATTCCTTTTGTATGAAGTAGGTAACATCTTAACAAAGTAACAGTAATATACGAAGTAACATGACTTTACTAAGTAACATTGACAAAGTTGTCATTAGAGTTCAGTCACACAGTAAGACGGTTTTTTTTTATCGTTTTAGCTCCTTCATACTGTAGTTTTCTTCCATAAATAGCATCGATTTCACTCAGAGAAACGTTTTTAATGTTTAGTCACCATTGGCTCATTATTTTTCTGTTCAATGAAACTACTCTAGACCATTTTTTTTGCTTCCTCACTACCGAAGGTAGGGAAGCTTTGTATTCGTGAAAGAAGTGAAAAAAAAAATGTCCTCCAAAATCAAAATTTCCGCTTGCTTTTTGCGTTTTAGAGCTACCCGAACAATTTTGGTTCCGTGTCTGTCTGTCTGTCGGTCTGTCTGTGGTCAATCCTTGTCCCGGGCAAAACTATACTAACCTGTGGTCCGATTTTGATGAAATTTTCAGGGATTGTGCGGGTTAGGTCCTAGACGGTCCCCTATAAATTTCAGCACCTTCGGACCAATAGGAGCGAGTGCGCATGCGCAAACGTGAATTTCCTGGAACCTCGGTTTCTCGGTTTCTAACGAACCGATTTGGCTCAAATTTGGAGGTTAGTTAGGGACTAACTTCTAAGAGACACCCTATAAGTTTCAATCAAATTGGTCTAGCAATAGCCGCTGCGCATGCGCGAACTTTAAATTTATTGTTACAACCAAAACTCCGCAACTATTCAACCAATTTCAATGAAATTTTCAGGGATTGTGTGGGTTAGGTCCTAGACGGTGGACCGCTAATATTTTGGTATTCAATAACTCTTTGAATCATAATTTTTTCGCCAACTGATTCTATACGTCCATGTTACTATGAGTGAGGAAGCTATACTGCCCACCCAACTTGGCAGACGTTTTTTTTTTTTTGTTTTCTGTTACAGTGTCTCTCTTGGTTTTAACAGGAATCACTTATTGACACCACAGCTGGAGTCATTTGTATACCATTCAGTGCATTAAAATATCAGGGTGTCCAGCGATTCCCCGAAAAAAAAATTCCCTGAGTTTTCCACGGTCAATTTTCGACTTTTTCCGGGGTTCTAAATCATTTAGAATATAAACAAATGTGATAATTTCTCAAAATTCAGTTTTTTTGAAATGGATAAGATATTTGAAATAATCTCTGTTCAATTTCTCCCTTGCGAGGGAAAAACATTAAATCATGTTTAATGTTTTTCCCTCGCAAGGGAGAAATTAGATTGCCGATCACTCAGCTGATCAGTGACCACTCAGGCGCCTTCAGCATTCTCCATTGACCCTGCTTCTCAAATTTCAGCTTCCTGTGTTCAACAGGAGAGAAAATGGCCTTGGAGCTCACTCAGCTGATCAGTGACCATCTTGGTACAACTAGACCCCAAATGGAGCCGATATAACGTGGTAACTAAGAAATCGGTCTGTGGTAACTAAGAAAAATAAGCGTTGCAGATTTGCGTGTCGGAATTCACAGAATGACCCCCAGCCCTAAAACATTAAACATGTTAATATAGTTTATCTCAAAACATCAATTTGTAAGTACCAATCAGTCCGGGGCGATGATTATCATATACACTCCAATCCGCACAATCCTTAAAAATTTCATCGAAATTGGCTGGAAACTGTAAAGTCAGAGGGAGATTACTTTCATAGGTGACCATCTGCACCGCATTAGTACATCGCATACCTGAATATTTAACCGAAATCGAAGAATAACTTCGAATAGTATGCCCGTTACAAAGATTTCAAGACAGACACAACAGAGACTTCGATTCTTGGATAAAGTCGAGAATTAATATTAAATTCATCGAAACTTGTAGGTTTACTGGGCAGAAACGACCACTTCAGAGACTTCTTTACACCTTCGATTGTTCGAAAAACTAGAGAATGAACGTTGAAATCAACCAAACTTGTTGGTTTACTCGAGAGAAACGACCACTTCAAAGGCTTGTTTCCACCTTCGATTGTTCGAAAGAGTCGAAAATGAACGTTGAAATCAACCAAACTTGTTGGTTTACTCGAGAGAAACGACCACTTCAAAGGCTTTTTATCACCTTCGATTGTTTCACCGAATTCTGTTTGCATTTTTTCCTGAATAGTTAATGGTGTTGGGTAGATGAAAATCGGGTTGATTTTGGAAAATATCCTGTTATTTTTGGGAGACAATCAAAATGTATGATTTCAAAAAATAACCGGGAAAACGGACCTCTTGAACGTGAAGCGGAATCGCTGATTGGCTGTTCGGATTGCCATCTCCTCCTATTGTTGCCCGATGGTACGACGAAATCGTGTAATCCAAGTTTTTTTTTTCTTTTAGGTAACTATACACAATTTATTCTTGTTTGTAATAGTTTTTCGATCCCGGTGAGGTGCTGTACATCTACGAGTCTCCTGCTGGCTATGGATTGGTGACTCTGCGGATAATAGCCTGGTGGATGTTCCTCTACGCCACGATTTTCACGTTGAAACACTACCCGGAGAAAGCCACGTTCTACTACCCCCTTTTTTTAAATTTATTTGATTACAAATACCTGCTCCCATTGCTGATTACAGGTGTAATCTAAGTGGAAAGTTATCAAACAAAAACAGGGGAAACCTAATTTTCCCCATCTTGCTTTTTCTGGGTTTTTTTCTTCGGTTTTTCGATTTCGATCTTTACTGGTTTTGTGAAATGTTGCATCTGAGGACTATCTATATAGAACTATCTATATAGATTTCATGATCTCAGTGCTTCAAGCGGCCGTAAATGAACTATTCCAGGTTGACGTCATCCTCCCGGTTTTTTCAAACGTTCATATTTTCTACACTGTTGTGCTTATTCGTAAATTAGGAAGTTCGGGCTGAAAGTTTGCCGTAGGAAGTTTTTTGAGGCGCTGAATCCGATTTTGGGGTCAAAAATAGGGAATTCCGACATGGTGAAATTCCTCATTCCTGAGTAAAATGAGGAATTTCACCATGTCGGAATTTCCTATTTTTGACCCCAAAATCGGATTCAGCACCTCTAAAAACCCCCTAAGGCAAACTTTCAGCCCGAACTTCCTAATTTACGAATAAACAAAACAGTGTAGAAAATACGAATGTTTAAAAAAAAGCGGGAAAATGACGTCATGCTGGAATAGTTCATTTATGGCCGCTTGAAGCGCTGAGATCGAGAAATCCATAGTCCCCAGATGCAAAATTTCATGAAACAGTAAAGTTCGAAATCGAAAAACTGAAGATAACTTTTCTCTTAGAAAACACGATTTCGTCGTCCCAATGGGCAACACTGGGAGGAGACGGCGATCCGAACAGCCCAATCAGCGAGCGTTCCAGCTGCACGTCTGTTTTCCAGGTTAGTTTTGAATTTAAAAATTTTGACTGTCTCCCAAAAATAACAGGAGACTTATTTTCCGAAATCAGCCCGATTTTCATCTATCCCACACCATTAACTATTCAGGAAAAATGCAAACAGAAATCGGTGAAATTCCTCATTCCCTGAGTATTCCCGGTTTTCCAGGTCACTGGACACCCTGAATATAGAAAGAAACTTGGTAACCAAATTTCATATTTTGGTTTATTATTTTCAATAATAAGCCTTTGGAATCGAGCAAGAAAAAAAATTTAACCCCCCCTCAAAATTTGATGTTTTACGTTTCAAGGTACGTAGAATCCGAAAATCGAATAAAAAAATTTCCGTCCGTCCGCCGTACGCGGCACTTTTCTTAGCAACACTGGACCGATTTGGTTCAAATTTGGTATATGGGCTCCATTTGGGGTCTAGTTGTGCCGCGAAGCTTTTGGTTGATGTAGGTCACTTCTAAGGGGTGAAAATTAAGGGTTGAAATTTTCAAGAGTGCCCTAGCTCGAAAACTCTCGAAATAAAGGTATCGTTTTTTCACCAATTTTAAATAGTACAGAATTTTTAAAAATTTTTGAGACCACCCGGAGCTCTGTAGGACAAACCGTTCGGTCCCTAAGAGTACTTGAAGGTTTTCCTTCGATAAAACAGAATCATGAGTGTGAATCGCAAAAGAGGTCTAATCGCCGTTCAAATTTTATCTGACTAAAATGCGATCGCTGTTCATTTCTTCGATTTGTATGTAGTTTTGCCTTCTGCGTAACCAGTAATCAAATTTCCATATCAAGCTTTCTATTTTTCGAATCGAGTGTGAAGCGTTTAGTTCTTTCTAATAAACTTGATTGTGAAGGTGTGAAGCCATTATAGTGTGGTAGGTAGTACCTACCAATAGTTGGTAGGTAAAAAAAAATTGGTAGGTAAAAACAATGTTTGTAGGTAAAAAACGCTGCAAATCATTGCTCACTGATCAGATCACTGATCAGCTGAGTGAGCTCCGAAGCCATTTTCAATGCTATTGAATGGAAGTGCTCTTCCAGGCGTGTCCAGCATTCGAGGAGATCTTCTTCACTCCTCACATCACTGATCAGCTGAGTGAGCTCGAAAGCCATTTTCAATTCTATTGAATGGAAGTGCTCTTCCAGGCGTCTCCAGCATTCGAGGAGATCTTCTTCACTCTTCTGATCATTGATCAGCTGAGTGAGCTCCGAAGCCATTTTCAATCCTATTGAACGCAGGAGCTGAAATTTGAGAGGGAAGGTCAAGGGAGAATACAGATGGTGGTAGGTGCAATTGATGGAGAACCAGTGATCTATACAGAAGGATGATCTATACAGAAAATAATAAACCTTTGAGCAATGATTTGCAGCGTTTTTGAATATTAAACGACTCTGCTTATAATTGATGGCAGTGGTGGAAACCTCTCCCTACCACTTGGCACAGTTGTAACACTCAGCCTCAAACCCTACAGAAGCACTCCAGAGGACATGAACATCAAGGTGATTTTTCTGTTTGAAACGAAGCGGCCAATCTATTCGAAAATAAGGAAAATATCTTAATCTGAAACGTTTCAACCGATATACACCAAGTTGGGTAAATTTATTCAGTATGTTCACTCGAAGAGAATAAGTTATTTTAGAACATTGTGCGCAGTTGAGCACAACTTTTAAAATACTGGGGCAATATAAACGGGAATTTTCGCAAACGTATTCATAATCCTCTTCAATGATGAACTAAAGTATCGGGATCAAAAAATGTCACTCTTGCGATGCACGAGGAATACATGGAACATACCCTGAACCAATTACTCTCAGTCAGCTCATCCGAAATTCAGTATATGTAAAGTGCAACCCAGCAGAGAGAAAAACAGAAAAAAAAACAGAGGAATCTATTGTTGCCAGTTATCTATACACGAGGCTTGGACAAGCTAGTGAGGGTACGAGTATTATGAACGAGCTTGGTATTTGGGTGAGTTCGAAGGAGCATGCAGTTTCTTCTGGTCAGCCACACACCTCACACAGTATCACATTTTCTCTGTCCCATTAGTAAAGATGTCATGGGTTTTGGTCTGCTCTACAAAGTTCAAGTCATCTCAATGGCTCAGCTCATCTCGGGAGGGCAGGTAGGGATTGAAAGGTGCCTGATATGCACCTCTGATCCGCTGTCCAGTGTAACTTGTCTCCGGTACTCTGTGCCAGTGTCTCTGCATGACAACATTGTCTTGTGTGGTTACAAGCAAGCGGTTCTAATGGTTATTGTGAAAACAATGTGATCGTTCCATTCACCTCCCGATACTGTTCTCTGGTAAGAAAAACCTCAAGTAATAGGGGTGCTTCGAATTTATTCTAAAGGTCCAAAAAACTGGCAAAGGAGAGAGAATTAAGAAAGAATGATAAATGTTGGTCAAAGTGTTGTGGGTAGAAAACATTGTCACTCCTGAAGGGCGAAAATCTCGGAAAGGGACGTCACCTGCTGAGATGTGGAGACTAAAGGAAGTGGAAATGATTTGGAACTTGTAGAAGAGAGGGGCGGCCCTGTGACGGCGATGTCGGCTCGACGTGGGGTCATTCATTCATGGAATGCTTCCAAGTACACTTGGAACTATCTGCAGAGATGTTGTGAGAGGACAACACTGTCACTCTTGAAGTGCAGGAGCCTCGGAAAGGGAATTCACTAAGCTGCAGGTGATAGTGGAGGAAATGACGTGAACGCAAAGTGAAGGTGTCCTATTCCGAAAGAGACAGTGTTGTCTCAACAGAGATTGAGTTCGATGTGCCACGATTCTCAGTTAGGTACTGGGTAGCTTGATTGATAGTGCTGTGCTCATGAAACGAACACATTTCTGTCTCAAAGTCTGAATCTATGTACTAATATTGAATCGAAGTCAGAAGAGGAAGGAGAAGAAGAGGTTAGAACGACGTTTTTTTTTTCAATATCCTTGAATTGAATAGATTAGGTCCAAGGAACTGTACCAGAAGAGGTGTGCCAACGAAGTTAAGTTGCTGTCATAGCACGGAACCATCAGATGTCAAGAAGTGGGCATCCACCTCCAACAACTCTCTTCCAAGCTTAGCGAGGAAATTTTAATAGTAAAGTGACTTTGGAGACGCATCCCTCTCGAATCCTGACTAGTGATTATCCTACTAGTCGGGCTAGATAGATTGGGTAAAATAATATAGAGAAGTGTCCCAATTTATAATAGAAATAAACTTGCCATATTATGACAACATAGATTCTAAAACTATTCGCGATTAATTCCAACACTATTTCAGGACGTGGAACATTCCAAAGCCTACCAAATAAATTAATAATGGTTGGATTGCTGAAATGTCCACTGCCTTTCGAAGTCGCATCCCTCTATTACTGGCCCAATGTTGGAAACTTCGAAGGTTGGGAAAAAAGGTGGGTAAAAAACGAAGAGTCAAACAAAGGTGGGCCAAAAGTGGGTTGGGGTCAAAATCGTGAATGCACGATATTTTGGGAAAACCTTTTCTAATATTTGAAGCTTCATGATTGTTGGGCTTTTAGATGATGGGATAGTGACAGATAACAACCCCAAGGAATTGACGAATATTTATGACTATTTGTTCGCTTATATGCGAACAAAAATCAATCAGGACAATGCCAAAGTGTCACAGTTGAGATAAAATTGTCATACCTTGTCATAGACGTGGCTCACATATCTATTACCTTTGAGGAAAGTTCATTAAGTAATTGTAGATAATTTGTGCTAACCGAGGATCAGCACTGAATCATGCACTTTTGTACTGAATCATGTATCTTTTGAACTGAGAATTTCAGTCAGTGTCAAAAATCTTTCATAATTACTGATAAGCAACGAAATTATCTAGAATCTATATTATAAATACAGAACGTATTTAAAATAGATCCAAAATTCACTTCATAAAAAAATCATGAATAACTTACGCAGAGAATGAACTACTACTAGGTAGGTACACCAAATGAAATAGGTTGTAACAACAGTGCTGTTCTAGGCGAACGATTCATAAAGGTGAGAAGGTAGGTACATACCAGTTTGGTTCAAGGTTACATCTAAATCATTGAACGATAAGTTTTCAAAACAGCAGGGACATCCCATCAATCACAAGTTTTTAGAATCCGTGCAGGGAAGAAAGTCGACAATATAAATAATACAATAAGAGCCATCAAATGACCAAGTTACCTTCAAATACGTATGATGGAGAGATTTTCGTTATCCACTAATGCACCATGGGAGAAGTTAATTTAGTCCAGGAAAGAGCAACGTTCCGTTGATGATATTGAACAACTTCCAATATAGAACGATCAGAACTCAATTTCTGTAGTTAATAGAAGACAAATTTACACAATTTAATAAAGAAAGCAATTATTTCGACTCAATCACAAATGTTCGAGAATGATGACCATCTTGGAGTTATCAAAGCAATCAACTTCGGAGAAATCATTCGCAATACCAGGTTTGCCGGAATTTCCGGAAAAACGTAAACCAAAATTATTTGTTTTTCAATGGGATTGTTATTGATTATTCTAAAAGAACCAGAATAAATTCATACTCCAAATTTCAAAATTGAAAATGATTGAGAACTGTACTGACTTTAGAGTGTAAAATAAAATTTAGTGGAAACATGGAAGTAATGTAGAAAAGGATGTAAAGTGTTAACTATCCATAGATACATGGTCCTACTAACCATGCATGGATAGGATATCCATGCATGGAAGGAGACAAAAGGGGATCCATCCTAGCTCCACAAAATTATGTTTTGTAAAAAGTAAAAATGTAAATGATAAAAATTATAAAAACATATTACGATATACCTGACTAATGGAAATGTATAAAATGACCATAAAATTTTTCCTGGATCAAGAGAAATGAAGGAGCTCTTGGGGAGAAAAGGGTCGCTGCCATTTTGAGAACCATCCCGAGTGGTTGCTGGATTTCTTGGAGTGCAGCTGAGCAAAACGTGTTGATCAGTTCATACAGATTGATAGGAAAATCAAATAACCGAAGTGTTGTTTTTTGAACTAAGCATGTATTAAGATTGTCACCATGCGTTCCAAAGTTTGATGTGCAAACATGATCGATCATTTCAGAGTGTTAATTGCTTCTTACCGTATACCGTACATATTGAATGGTACCTACAACCAAGCAAATGAAACAATAGCATCTCAATGTTGACCTTTCTTCAAGAATAAACGCTTTCAAATTTAGGACAAGGAATTTACCTTGTTTTTGATCACCTCCAGATTAACTTTTCTGATAAACGGTTGTGCAGCTGAAGCTGAATTAGAAAACTATACTGCCCACCCAAACTGGCAGACTTATTTTCATTGAATGAATGCAGTCGCCAACCCAAAGAGAACCAATGATGAGCGAAATTTGCTGACTAAGGCTCCCGGAGAAGGAGGGGCAGTCGCGATACAAAATAATATTTCGTAATATCATCATATTATGATGATATTTCATAATATCATCATATTATGATGATATTTCATAATATCATCATATTATGATGATATTTCATAATATCATCACATTATGATGATATGGTGATAAGTAATTTTTATGTTATTTTATGAGAAGTCATTTTTAATTTTTAAGTAGAGGAATTACCCAACAGGATGGTTCCTAAAATGGCTGCCATGGACGAATTCCCGTCCACGAGCTTCTTCTACCCCCAAAGCACTTGTCTCCAGTACTCTGTGCGCCAAAGCCAGGATCCTTCTACTTCTCTTTTCCTTGTTCGTTGGTTCGTACATCCATGGTTGGTCCTTGTTTGGCGCTTCTGCTGGCGATAAGAGTTGACGGTTATTTTATTTATTTTTCTGGGTTTTGTATTATGAATTTCTGAACTCTGAAGTTCTGAATCTGACCTATTCAGATTCTGAACATAGTTCTGGTTCTGACTATAGTTTCAAGTTGGTAGGTATCAACAAGATTCCAACAAGTTGGATTATTCACGTTCCCGCCATCGAAGTAAAAGAAACGTCAGCTCAGGCACTTCAGATATCGGTAAAGTTACTTACGACTCCCGATTTCGATAGATTATATTATTTATTTTCATTGTATATTTTGAGAAACTAGAAAGGTAACTAAATCAAATCGAAAATATGATAATATTCGTTGGTTTCACGTAGTAGAAGTGCTTGTGAAGTTTTATAGGTAAGTAGGTATGAAGGAAATACCTCACAGAGACCTAAAAGAGCTACTAAACAAATCCTTTCTCAAAAGAATTTAGGACACGTTCGTACTATGGATAGATTGGCTCAACATTCAAACAGTAGTGTTTTAACATGGTTGTGTTTGAAATCTAACTAAAACCTGTGCACTGCGAAAGAATGGTCTTCGTTGGTAATTTAATGGGAAAACCCTGAGTCCCTAATTGCTGTTGAGGTAAGTTCCTATCCCCAGGATCGTCGTTTAAAGAGCTAGTAAAGCTGAAGTTAAGAAGGCAGAGTTCATGAGCTTGGGACCTCGTGAGGGCCTTATTTACTCATGTGAATCTGTTCTGGACAAAAAAGATGAAGCCCGAAATGAAAAGATGATTTTTGCCCGTTAGAGTTGGACAGCTAGGTCCCTGAGCTATGTGAAACGCATAAATGTGCATGTTCACTGACGGATAGCGGATCTGTGGTAGCTGAAGAAGAAGACGGTTTCAGGTAGATCGTTTATTTAGGAATGACCCAGGTAGGTGGGACTTGGGAAAACCATTTAAAAGGGAGAAATAAATTGAATTAAAATCGGATCACGAAAAATAGAGCTTGTGGGTTTATTCAACTTGATAACAATGACGACTGGCGGGGACCATCGAACTATAACACCTGGAACGCCGTCTCAGCGTTGAGCGTGCGGTCCGGCTAGCTGAGGGGTTCCCCCACCCCGTGGGGTGTACCCATGCGCCTACTCCCATCCAAAAGCATTGGGCATTTTCTCTCCCGCTTGATTAAGGTACTGGCTTGTCATTCACAGGGAAAAAGTTGACCCGTTTTTTTTTCAGATACCTTTTATAGCATCGGGAAATACTATTTTTCACATTACATAATAATGAAGAACGTCAGTGAGGGTCTTATTTCGCTCTTATCACTCGGTCCCTGCGTTGTTGGTTCTGCGACACCGAACCTTCCCAATTGGTCCTAAAGTCTCAAGTTTTGAGAATGTAGGTTGTACCTATCCACTGTACTCTAAGAATGTACTGTGTACTTGTGTACTACCTACTGTCAGTGAAATATAGGTACTTAACTCATACTTAATAGAATAAATAAATGCAGTGGGTCATTTTCAAAACCCCTTTGTGAACGAGGTTTTTTTTTTTACAAGTTAAACTTCGTAAGTGAGGTTATTTATCTAGAGCCTCTATAATTGAGAATCATGCCCATAGTCGGACTTCGATTTCGGGGGGAGAGGGGGCAAATTTGAACGATAGAATAACCAAAATTATGTTCAATATTGATGGATTTTTAATAATTATAGTTTAAGCGACACCATAACCCGATGTTGAAGTTATGTTCCACCACTCCCCTGAAATTCCAGCAACCCAGTACGCAACTATGTGTGACATAGGTATCGTACCATTTTGAAACGTTGGATAGGAGAAAACTCCGGTTGAAAATCCTAAATCATGGTCAATAATAATAAAACTTGCAACTCATTGAACGTTTTAATTCGTTGGAAATTTTCATGCGTCGGACTTTTTGAGACCACTGAAATTTTGATACGTACCTACATTAGACATTTCGATACGTTGGACATTTTGATTTCGGTACATAAAATGTTGATACATTAGACGTTTTCTCCCCTCTCTCTTAACTACTTTCAGTTACTCCTTATCAAGCGGGAAGTTATGTCCACCAAGTATTCAGTTCTAGTAAGTTTTAAACTTGTGAATAAAAGTTTGTTCAGTTATGTAGAAGTGTCAAATTAGACATTTTGATATTCATACGTTGAATATTTTGATACTTAGGACATTATGATACGTTGGACATTTTAATACATTGAAAATTTTGATACTTTGGACATTTTGACACATTTTTTTTCTTTTTTTGTTTTTGACAATTGGAAATGTTGATCCAATTACGTTGAACATTTTGATACTTTGGGCATTTTGGTACCTACCGATGTTGAATATTTTGATAAGTTGAACATTTAGATACGTTAAATATTCTGATTCGTTGAGTATTTTGAAACTTTGGATATATTAAGATTAAGTATATAAAAATTGAAAATTTTAATACTAAACAGTATTTAACAAAAATTATATCATCATGAGAAGAAATCATGAGCAATTTAACACACAACAAATTCTTCGCCGGTAAACCCCCTAATATTGTTCTACTTTCATCTGTTTCTTAATCAATTTATCGGTTTAATTTTCATGAAATTGGATTTTTATATTACATTTTCGGAGTTCAACAGAATTCTATCTCAGAAGTTTCAAGCCCTGCCAAAATTTCGAAGAATTACGTCGAATCACAAACAATGAATATGAACATTGCAATGTAAACACGGCACGCGACAGATTCAGAACCCCCCACGGAGTGGGGGTAGGCCGAACGAGGCCCGACCGCCGGGGGCCCTATCCCCGCCCGCCTAGATAGCATTCCAGGTGTTTTAGTTCGATGGCGGGGACAAGGCGACCAGGTGTAACAACAGAACAAATAAAAAAGTCTGTGGTCGTTTGACATTCCAACACGCCCCCATCAAACGAACACTATAGGCACAAGAGAAAAAACTGCCATTTAAAGACAAACATCAGATAATCAAAAATTAGGCATTGAACACTTGATCAACAAAAGACTTATGTAACTGAGCTGGCAAAGATTTTGTAATATATCAGCTAACATCTGAACTGAAGGAATATGCTTAACTAGAACATTTTTCTTGCGCACATGATCTTTGATAAAATGAAACCTTATGTCAATGTGTTTCGTTCTATTGCTAATGACATCATTTTTGCTCGTATTAATGGCACCAGTATTATCACAAAAAATTGTAACAGTTGGTGGCTTATTATTAGGAAAAAGCTCGCTAACAAGTGATCTAAACCACAAAACTTCCTGAATGCCAAATGCCAAAGACATATATTCAGCATCTACCGTGCTGAGTGCAACAGTAGGCTGTCGTTTAGAATACCACGAAACCAATGAACCATTGTATTTCACACACAACCCGGAAACTGATCGTCTTTCAGTGATCACATGTCCCCAATCACTATCACAAAATGCGACAAGTTCGGGATTAGACTCTGTTTTCTTGTACGATAATTTCAGCGAGGCAGTTCCTTTGAGGTAGCGAAAAACTCTTTTCAACGCTTGCCAGTGTTGAGATTGATAGCAATGGTTGAATCTTGACAGAGTATTCACTGAATAACAAATGTCTGGCCTTGAAACTTGTGACAAGTAGAGAAGACAACCCAACGCTTCTTGGTATGGGACCTTTAGATCAAATGGTTTCGCCCCCTCTTCAACCTCTAGGTACTTCAAATCTACTTCCAGCGGAGTAGAAACTGGATTGCATTTTGACATGCCAAACTTCTCCAAAATGCAGGCGATGTAGTGGCTCTGGTCAATCCATAGGGCATGAGCAGCTCGGTTTCTGGTGATGTTCATGTTAAGAAACTTTGAAATAACTCCGAGGTCCTTCATTTCAAAATGCTCCTTCAGACCTTTCTTTACCGTTTTTTCCATTACCGAATCATTTGTAAAAATCAGAACATCATCGACCCATATCGCCAAAAATGTCATTTTCTCATCAGCTCCACTGTGCAAAAAAACGCAGGGATCAGCTCGAGAGCGTTTGAGACCAAAACCTTCCAAAACCGAAGAAATCTTCTCATAGAAACATCTACCGGCTTGTTTGAGACCGTAGACAGCGCGATGAAGTCTCCAGACTTTTCCCTTCTCTGTGAGGAGATTGGGGGGTGGCTTGACATAGATTTCTTCTTGAAGACTACCAAACTGGAATGCAGTACAAACATCTTGGTGAAAAACATTGAGATCTTTTTCCGCAGCTAAAGAGAGTAAATAACGAAGAGAGGCATAACGGACAACGGGAGAGAAAGTCTCTTGGTAATCACGTCCAGCAGCCTGGGAACAACCACGAACAACTAGACGCGCTTTAAATTTTCGCTCTCCACCCTGCTGTTCCTTCACCCTGTAGACCCAACGAGTTGACAATGGTTTTTTGTCAGATGGTAACTCAACAACGGAAAAAGTGTTGTTCTTTTTTAGCGAGTTGAACTCATCTTCCATTGCTAGGCTCCAGCTAGCTGCATCAGAGCTGCAAACTGCCTGTTCGTATGTCAAGGGTTCTTCGATGTCCAAAATCCCATGGGCGTAGTAGGTAACATAATCTGGGAAAACCTTTGGTTTTGGAACCCGCTCCGATCTTCTGGGTGGTTCAGCCTCATCGATGTCACTGTCTGAGATGAGCCCGTCATCCCAACCCAAAAAATCCTCGTCGTCGCTGCTATGTGGCAGTGGGACTAATGAAGGATCAACCTCGTCGGTTTCTTGAATTGACAGTTCTTCCTCTTTAATCTCGCTATCTTGAATCACTGCTTCATCTTGAATTGAGCTCTCCTGGGGATCATTCAGAACTATTGAGTTTCTCTCTTTATTCTTGAGGGACTCCTGAGGTTGATTGCTGTTTTCTACAAAAACAACATCACGGCTTATGACAACGCTTTTGTTGGATGGATCAATAAATTTGTAGGCTTTATAGTCTTCTGGATATCCAACAAAATGAGTTTCGAAGATTTCGCATCTAATTTTTTCCTTTTCTGCTTTGGGACTTGTACCCAGGCTTCACAGCCGAAAATGCGTAAGTTGGAGAGATCAGGCGGTTTACCTGTCCATAACTCAAACGGCGTTTTGCTGTTCAACGCACGAGACGGCGAGCGATTTATAAGATATGCTGCCGTTGAGACGGCAAAACCCCAATACTCCTTCCCCAGTCCAGCATCAACCAACATAGATCTCGCTTTTTCAACTAGGGTTTTTTGAACCCTTTCAACCCGACCATTTTGGGCTGGTGTAAAACGCGTAGATTTTTGATGAATTACACCTTTGGTTTTAAAATAACTGTCGAGCTGGGAATTACAAAATTCGGTCCCATTATCGCTTCTAAAAATGTTCAATTTTTGTCCAGTTTGATTTTCAACCAATGCACAATATTCCTTAATCTTGTCAGGGACCTGGCTCTTCTCCTTTAACGAGTAAACATGAACATAGCGTGAATTACCATCAAGACACGTTAGCATGTATTTAGCGCCGCCCATTGAAGTAGTTTCCATACAGCACAAATCGCTGTGAACTAAGCCTAGAATGTGCTCATTTCGTTTCTGGCTATTCTTGAAAGGCGCTCGGGCATGTTTACCCATGAGACATATCCCACAAACATCCGACATTTTTGTATCACCAACAATGCCTACTGCATTATTTTTTAGATGCTCAATACCTCTCTGATTTAAATGACCCAAACGACGATGCCACAAATCAGTGCCGGATGCTGCCAAAAAACTGGATTGCTGAGAAGGTACAACATTTAGACGAAAAATAGAATTTTCCAAAACTGCAGATGCAAAAAGCTGCCCATCTGCGTTGTAAACCTTAGCTCCATCCTTAGAAAAAACAACCTTGTTGCCATTTTTAACAATTCTGCTTACAGACAACAGATTTGCCGCAGCATCAGGGATAAACAGAGCGTCCTTCACATCCACATCAACAATTTTGTTATTTGCTTCAACTTGAAGTTCAACATGACCTTGCTTTCTGACTAACATGTGTGTGTTGTTAGCTGTGGACACTGTGTTGACGTCACTTGGTCTAGCGTCTAGGAGATGACTATCAGAATTTGTTATATGCCGAGAACTCCCTGAATCTAGATACCAGGAATTTGTGGAGGTAGGATGTATGGCAGCTGTTAAGAGTACACTTCTATCTCCGCCTGTCGGCTTTTGTTTTCTGTTTTTCAAATCCTTACGCTGAGGACATTTGCCAGAGTTCGCATAATGGCCAAAACCTTTACATTTAAAACACTGGATCTGTTTTTTACCTTTCTTGACGAAAAGAACGGATTCTGAAGACGAAGAAGTGACGAGAACGTCCTGTAAAATTCTGCACTTCACGAAATCTGCCGTTATTTCAACTCCCGAATTCTCGATTCCCATTATCATTGGCCGATAATCCGAGGGTAGGCCTGCCAATAATAACGAACCTAACCATTCATCCGAAACAATAAAGTTCAAATCGTTGAGCTTTTGAGCCGTTGTTATGAGCTTCTCACAATATTCAGCAGGAGTATCGAAATCCACAAGCTTACAGGAACTGAGATCTTGCAACAGCATGACTCGCCTCAACAAACCTGAATCATCCAAAGCTTTGGCCAATGAATCCCACGCGGATTTTGCAGAAGTTGCGGTTCTTATATGAGAATGCAACGATTTATTGACACACAAAGTGATCCGGGCTAGCGCAGCTTCATCCCGTTCAGGATCAACCGTTTTAAAAACTCCTCTTTCATCCTTGGTTTTCATCTCTATCACGTCGGTCCATAGTTTCTCAATCCGCAAAGCAGCTCGCATCTCAACCTTCCAGGATCCATAATTATCCCTTCCTCTCAGTTTTTCAATTTGACTGATGAGAGAGCTCATCGTAAAAACTGATGGATAAAAAAAAAGGTACGAGCGGAGAAACGCGAAAAAACACCGAATCGCGACGAGAACACGGCAGAGTACACAAACGCGACCGTTTTCACACGAAAAAATTTCGCGAACGACGTATCACAGTATTTATCGCTATCGGCGAAAAACTAACTGAGTTACGAACGGAAAACAGTTCAATTTAAAGGCACATAACCACTTGGGAAAACCATTTAAAAGGGAGAAATAAATTGAATTAAAATCGGATCACGAAAAATAGAGCTTGTGGGTTTATTCAACTTGATAACAATGACGACTGGCGGGGACAAGGCGACCAGGTGTAACAACAGAACAAATAAAAAAGTCTGTGGTCGTTTGACATTCCAACAGTGGGGCTATATACATCAAGATGACCAATAGTATCAGTCCTTATTTTGGCCAATAGAAAGATAGATCTATTTACACTAGAGACCCTAGTGGTGAACTTACTACATCATTCCTGGGTCTGTTAGGAGAGGCAGTCCGGAACTGAAAGGAGGGGGGGGGGGAGGCGAATCGACTCCTCCGGGCCCCTCCGAATGGTTCAGTTGGTCAATTCTCTAACTCGTTACCGCACACAATTAGGCAGTTAGCTATGGTCTTCTCACTCAAAGTAGTTGAAAGTACCAATAAGTATGGATGTGTGAGTAGGTATGTACTAACAATAAATAACAAGACAAAGGGGTATTTCGGTGGGTCGGAAATTCAGGTTTTTGACCTCAGATTTGGATTCAGCACCCTTGAAAACCTCTACACTCCAACTTTTTGCCCATTGATACTATCACATGCGGTAGAAAAGTAATTAAAGAGATCACACGTTTGAAAAAAAGGCGGGTCGCCATAAATGCACACACACTATGTCGCGCGTGTGTGTGAGTACTATTTTGTAGTATCCAAGAGGTCTTCCAAGGGTTTCTGTGCATGGATACTTTTTCCAAAGGCAGTTGGCTAGCTACGTCACACTATTCAAATCTTCAACTTTCCTTAGCTTCTCTGATTTTTTAAAAACATTTTCTCGACGAACAGACCCGATTACCGCTATTCCTGAGCCATACTCTTTTGAAAAAAAAAAAAAAAAAAAAAGATGAAAGGGAAGAAAATCACCGTTGAACGTTCAGCAGTTCAGCGTCCAATCGAGGCTAAAGCGTATTCTACGTTTCTATACGCTTGCATACGAGTCTGCAACACATTGAACATTTTCATGCCCCCCCCCCCCCCCTCCCCTCCCGAGACATCTGGGAGCTCAATTTTCGACTCAGCTGATCTGGGAGCTCGATTTTCGACTCAGCTGATCTGGGAGCTCGATTTTCGACTCAGCTGATCTGGGAGCTCGATTTTCGACTCAGCTGATCTGGGAGCTCGATTTTCGACTCTGCTGATCTGGGAGCTCGATTTTCGACTCTGCTGATCTGGGAGCTCGATTTTCGACTCTGCTGATCTGGGAGCTCGATTTTCGACTCTGCTGATCTGGGAGCTCGATTTTCGACTCTGCTGATCTGGGAGCTCGATTTTCGACTCTGCTGATCTGGGAGCTCGATTTTCGACTCTGCTGATCTGGGAGCTCGATTTTCGACTCTGCTGATCTGGGAGCTCGATTTTCGACTCTGCTGATCTGGGAGCTCGATTTTCGACTCAGCTGATCTGGGAGCTCGATTTTCGACTCAGCTGATCTGGGAGCTCGAGTTTCGACTCAGCTGATCTGGGAGCTCGATTTTCGACTCAGCTGATCTGGGAGCTCGATTTTCGACTCAGCTGATCTGGTAATAAGTACCTACCTAACTGTAAAGTACCTAACAACTTCACTTCTGATGGTCATAATCATCATTGTGGCGACTTGGGACAAATTTCGTCGCAACAAATTTCGCTGCAACAAATTTCGTCGCATCAAATTTCGTGACGATTTTTTTTTTTGACATTTTCATGTCTTTCATATGGCACATAAAAAAAAAATCGTCACGAAATTTGATGCAACGATATTTGTTGCAACGATATTTGTTGCAACGATATTTGTCCCAAGTCGCCACAATGATGATTATGACCATCAGAAGTGAAGTTGTTAGGTAGGTAGGTACTTTACAGTTTGATATTACCAGGGGGGCATGAAAATGTTTCAATGTGTTGCAGACTCGTATGCAAGCGTTTTTTTTTAACTAATTTTTTTCTGATGCTTTTCACGTACAACCAATCGTTGCTACTTCCTCATTTTCCACCCCACAAAAATCGTTCACCACTCATTGGAAAGCTCTCAATTTATTAAACATGGTACATGGTCCCTAATGAATGTACCTGTACGGAAAGCTGAATTATGCGCATGTTCACTAACATATGATCGTGAGTAACAAATGAGATGTCAACATGATCGTGAGAGGAAAATCGGTATCGTCATCCAACAGATCCCTTTGAAGATCTGTTGGATCTTCAATGCATCAACAGATGCATTCCGCATCCAAGACATATCCATGTACAGATGTATCTGCATGCAGTGTAGATACTCGTCTTTCTTCAAAACTTTGACATTTTCAGTCTTTGCTTTGGCACATAAACTGAAAAATCGTCACGAAAACTTGCTCATGCGACCAATAAACACAGTGTTGCGTAAGAGAACAATCAACTGTTTTCTTTTATGTGCCATATGAAAGACATGAAAATGTCAAAATTATAAAAATTGACTGAAATACCCCATTCATTACCTTGTAGTAAGATGGACAGGCAGTTGATTATTTGAAGCATCGAGGACGGACGAAATTCATACGAATGTGACTAATGAATTCGATTTATGAAAAGGAATTCCTTCCATTTATCATTATTCCATGATACAAAAGTATGAATAACAAGAAAAAATCCGTTTTTACGCGTCATTCCTTTGTATATTTACCACAGCAAAAAATATGAATCTGACATTTTGCTAACTGCAGTGAACTTCAACTACCCGTGATATCAGTTGGAAACTATTATCAATACGTCTTCCCATTGGCTAAAAATCATGTGTTGCTACCTTTCGCTCGCTCTAGACCGAAATATTGTCGGATCACATAGCGACGTTGTTATTTTGAAATGTAACGACCAAACTTCGCTATGCCTGATTATAGAATTTCAATTTCGTTATCGACCTGTCGTTGCATGAGAGGATACCGAATCTGACGCCATAACGTCAACCAAATAGCGAGTTACAGAATCGGCCTACAGGACTGCCTCTCCAAACAGACCAATAGTCAGACTTGGTCTTGAGCGCAAGGAGCTGGTTACAACAGGAACCAAATATCAGCATAATATAATTTGATATTATGAAATGCGATCTTTTTCAGCTTCTTCGAGTTGAATTTCATGTAACCCAGCTGTGCTTCCTTTACAATCGAAAACCAAATTTCTTCTTGAAAGCACCCAGATCTTAGGGATAACGATGTTTAGCTGATATTTTAACCTTGTACGATAATATAATTGGTTTTCATTATTAATGAAAAGTCGTGTTCTTCGAAGACGGGTGATCTTTACAGCAAATAACAAACCATTGTGGAGTAATTTGCAGCGTTTTAATTGTAGCGAATCTCAGGCTGCTTTAGTATGGGAGTGCTCGATCTTAGTAAGGTCCCTTTACT
Source organism: Apolygus lucorum (assembly GCA_009739505.2). Lineage (NCBI taxonomy): Eukaryota > Metazoa > Arthropoda > Insecta > Hemiptera > Miridae > Apolygus > Apolygus lucorum. The sequence continues at coordinate 75,484,927 of CM019176.2, read as the reverse complement.
GCTATTAGGTACTGGAAAGTAATTTCCTATTTTGCATTACCCAGTTTGTTATTACAGATCATGAAGAGAAGGAGTATGTTGGGGCGAAGGTCCCGTGCAGTTCCACAGTCCCCTGTAGCAGCAACTGTGCCTTCTCAATCTATTGGTCCAGGAAGGTAAGGCATCTTTACATCAGTTCACATGAACTGTGCTGAACTGACTACGTCAAGTTTTATTCAAAGTTAGGTAACTTTTAATTTGCTGGGAGAATGACAAATATAGGGAAAATTGATAAAGATAGTTTTGAAGATTATTGTGACAATACATTACTTGGTTCTGTATGAATTGAACTTTTAACCCAGTGATCCTAGTATTATTGTGGTTATTGTAAGTTTCTATAAACTCATTGCTGTCCTAGATATAGGGTAACATAGAACTAACCCTTGAGTCCTACCACACGCAGACTGTTTAAGGTATTTACCTGTCTTTATGTCATTTAGTGTATCGTTACCAATTTTGTGTTTGCACAGGAACCCAGAAACTCCAAGACTGGATAATCGAGGAAAAACAAGCCCCCTTCCATTTCATACACCATCCATAAATGGTTCACTCAATGACTCCAGGTATGTATTAGTGAGGTTGACACAACACACTCCGGACAATCACACAATCCCATCCAAATGTGTTGAAGCTCGCTAATGAGCTTGATTCAGCACATTGCTGGCATATGATAAAATCATCATTGAACATTATGTATTGATCTAAGGCTACATTCTTAATTTAATTTTGATGACGTCTCATTATCGATACCGGATATATTTTCGATACCGATGTTATAAAATATCGATACTTCGATAATATCGGCTCAAAGTATCGATACCACCGATATTTCAAATTAACCCACCGATGTTTTTCAATTCAAATAAAAACCTTATTAATTGAGAAAAGACGATATATTTTTTAAACAGTAATTTAAAATTTAATAAAAGTCAATGGCAATTAAAAATGTAATAAAAGCCAATGATTTAAAATTTAATAAAAATGAATAATCATTCCATTTTATTTCAATTCCAATTCTTATTAGCAATAAATCTCTGTTCAATGAAATGATGTTTTCATTCCACTAGAAATCGAAAGGATCGAGTAATAAATCAGTTACAATACAAATAATAGGTACTAAGTATTTATTTTGCAATTAATATTTTGCATGCCTCCCTCTTCTTGTAAGTTCGGGAAAATGGGTTTAAATTCCTTCCAAACTCACATTAAATATTGATACTATTTTGAGCCTATCGCATATATCGTCGTATATCATATATATACGGCGATATATCGTTTCAACTGTTACTATTCTGAGCCTCTTTTGAGTGTTATTCTGTGGCAGACAATATCTGGTATTATTTTCTAGTTAGGTACTTATTTGGTATTTTTTCACCAATTTACTTCGATTACAATTTCGATAGTAATATTATCGAAGATATTATCTTCAAGAAAGTATCGATACCTCCGATAATTTAGGCAAAAGTATTGATACCAATATATCGTTTTGAGTTTTGCATCAAAAGTATCGATACCAAAAAAGTATCGATACTCCGATATATCGGTGGTATCGTGCCGTCCCTACGTCTCATTGAAACAAGGCTGCCGAATCATGAAAAGCTATCATTAATATCCATGCTTGGATGTCTAATAAAATATTTTTCTATCAGGAGATCGATTTCTGATTCGATGAAAACATGATCAAATCAATGGGTTTTCTGTGACATTAGGTTGTTAGAAGATGCCATTGTTGTCATCAGTTGATAGCTGTAGGGTTGTGGGAATCACATGGTTGATGAAGGCGCATCTGCTAGTTTCTGAATTAAATGAAATTGTTTTTGACGAGTGTCTTAATCAAGTTCCTAAGATCTTTGTGTCTGATTGAAGTCTGAATCTCATATCATGGAAAAGGTCATCAGATTATTCTGTTGTCTAGTTCTGAGCTCTGAGAAATGTAGGTAAAGTCAACAATCAATGACGGGAAACGCATCATACATACAGGGTGTCTCAAAAGTTGTTCACCCCCCCCTGCTAAAATCGTCCAGATAGTGGTAAATTTTTTTTTTTTTAAATCTTCATGATTTTTCCCAAGGATTTCGAATATGACCATATTGCGCATTGCACATTGCGCGCAACGCACACCAACTTCGTTATTTCAAATGAGACCCGCCCCCATGTTTTATTGCAGATTTGAATTCTACGCAAAATTTCATGAATTTTAGACCCTTCACTTGATTTTTTTGGTTGCGCGCAACCCGTCCCATGAGCGCGCAAAGTCGCCCAACTACCAAATTGCGCAAAATATGGATTCACGTAAACCCCAAGTGTGGCACATTATTTTTCGACGCTGAATCACGTGGTGGTATCCATTTTTGAATTTGTTTGGAATTTTCGAAATGGCGGTCGAAAATTCGGTTGTTTTTAGCAATAAATCGCTCTTTTTTGAGAAGAGCAGTTCGAGTTTACGCCGAGCGGTTCCCGGATAGGCACCACCCCAACAGACAGACGATTCTGACGAGCTAAATAATGTTATTTTCTTTCTCTCCTTCTTTCTCAACCAGGCTGGGGACCAGCTATGGCGAAGTTAAAAGAAAAAAATAAATGAAATTTCCTTCTTTAAAAAACAAAAAAAAAACGTTAAAGCACCTGCTCGAAATGCAGGCATCCTTGCTGCAAGCAAAGTTCAGCCAATGATCGTGAAGAGCACGCTAATTAAAATCGCTTCAAAACTCATGAGGACGAGAAAAAGAGCGACTTTTCGCTAAAAACAACCGGCCGCCATTTCGAAAATTCCAATCAAATTCAAAAATGGATACCACCACGTGATTCAGCGTCGAAAAATAATGAAAAAACATGTGCCACACTTGGGGTTTACGTGAATCCATATTTTGCGCATTGAGGAATTTCACCATGTCGGAATTTCCTATTTTTGTCCCCAAAATCGGATTCAGCACCTTTAAAAACCTCCTAAGGCAAACTTTCAGCCCAAACTTCCTAATTTACGAATAAACAAAACAGTGTAGAAAATACGAATGTTTAAAAAAACCGGGAAAATGACGTCATGCTGGATTAGTTCATTTATGGCCGCTTGAAGCGCTGAGATCGAGAAATCCATAGTCCCCAGATGCAAAATTTCATGAAACAGTAAAGTTCGAAATCGAAAAACTGAAGAAAAAAATAGAAAAAGCGAGATGGGGAAAATTAGGTTTCCTCTGTTTTTGTTTGATAACTTTTCTCTTAGAAAACACGATTTCATCGTCCCAATGGGCAACACTGGGAGGAGACAGCGATCCGAACAGCCCAATCAGCGAGCGTTCCCGCTGCACGTCTGTTTTCCCAGTTAGTTTTGGAATTAAAAATTTTGATTGTCTCCCAAAAATAACAGGAGACTTATTTTCCGAAATCAGCCCGATTTTCATCAATCCCACACCATTAACTATTCAGGAAAAATGCAAACAGAAATCGGTGAAATTCCTCATTTGGTAGTTGGGCGACTTTGCGCGCTCATGGGACGGGTTGCGTGCAACCAAAAAAATCAAGTGAAGGGTCTAAAATTCACGAAATTTTGCGTAGGATTCAAATCTGCAATAAAAAATGGGGGGGGGTCTCTTTTAAAATAACGAAGTTGGTGTGCGTTGCGCGCAATGTGCAATGCGCAATATGGTCATATTTGAAATCCTTGGAAAAAATCATGAAGATTAAAAAAAAAAAAAAATTTACCACTATCTGGACGATTTTGGCAGGGGGGGTGAACAACTTTTGAGACACCCTGTATAACAAGAAAGTGAAACGTAATAGGCAATATCATAAGGGTCAAAAAATAGAAAGGAGGGCAAATTGAAAATAGATGTTCTAAATAGAAAATTGTATCTGCGACACGAGTTGGTATGAAATACCAATGTTCTAGGGATGCTGGGTGCCGAACAGGTAAGAACAGTATAGTATAGGAAACAACATATCTTTGTACACTATTGACTACAATTGACACGGCCATACAAAGTCTTAAAACCGTCGCAAACATGTCACCTTTTGACTGGTACAAACTGCTATCTTTCCAATCACTGGTCAATAATCGAAGGGAAGTAGTGGAAAGGGGAGGCACAATCTCAATAATTGTGAGTCTGTTTCTTATTGGATGACACTGGAGACGTGGGAAGTTCGTCACTTACATCTGGCTGACAATGTGGCAGGTTGAATGTGGACGTATTCCACTGTTAATGTACATAGGAGGGCCTCACGTGTAGCCTCTCTCACATTCGGCTGCGGATGCTGCAGCTTGTAAAGGGGACCTTGTTGACACCAACTTGTCGTGCAATTTGATAAGGGATGAGGTACTTCACAGCCATAAAGACGAGGGCCAGTACAAGGGGTGGTCGAGATGGCAACTTCATAAATGGCCGAAGGAAAGGGGGAATTGGCTCCATTAATGGCCACTGGCCAGTGGTGGGAGTACCATCACCTGGGCTTGAGGCCCTGCAAGATCTTGTCCCTGCTCCTTGGACTTTGGGGTGCTAGTGAAGGTGGTGGCTTCATGGGGGATGCTGCAGGCCTGGGTCCTCCTTCCAGATCTTCTTGAAGCTTGTATTCTTGTCCATATACAGGGAACAGGCTCACATTGCTAACTGTTTTTCAGATAGTAGAATTATGTTATAATTTATTGCCCACCCTCTTGTTAGATGTAGATATTCCATAGCTCATTTTCATTTTTAAAAATTTTATTTTTCAGAATATCGGCGCCTTGGAGTGTTTTCAAGAACTGTAATGTTGTGAGTTTGAGATCACCGACAAATAATGATGAAGAAAGGTAAAAACTACGATGACTTACTTACTTGATTAGGTTGATCTGCATCTCCCATTTCTATTTGACTTTTCTATCTGAAGACAGAAAGGAACACACTACTCCTCTCACTAGGACCACCTCCTCTCAAGTAGGCTCCCCACTGTTGGCCAGTTGAAGAGTCCTGAGAAGAAAGGGGCTAACAACCAATTTTCCCACTGAGCCCCTTCTTTCAGTTTAACTGAGGAAATGGGCCCTTTCTTTCTGTACGCAATAAATTTGTAATCTGTTAAAATACGTATACAGGGGCAGCCATGTTGTTACGTATCCGGCTTCCTTACCTAATATGACTTCATAGGGGGATCTGTGCCTTTTAAAATAGTAGTGCTACCTTCAGATGCATAAATAAAAATTGTGATGAAGCATAAATGAAAATTTTGATGAAGCATAAATGAAAATTGTGATCAAGCATAAATGCTTATTTGGTCAACACATGAGTGCGTGAATGGGGGAGGGAAAATGCACAAACACCGAACTTGATCGAACAAATCGACACAAACTTGAAACTATCAATTTCCCCCATGGAGGAAAAAAACAATAGCTCATGGATATGCTCATTGTTGTAAGTGTAATTTGAAATTTAAAATGTTGAAATAAAATACACACAAGATATTTCATGAATAATATGTTCCAATAATAGTACCTACCTACCTATTTACTTTAATTAATAACTATAATAAATTATAAACTCTGATTGCACTTAATATATTGCAGTATTCTAGAGAACCGTGCTTCATAGCTACCAATATTTAGGAGGAACCCCAGGGTGTGACGTCCTCAGCTTCCCTCGATTTTCGCAATGATTTTTGACAGAGGCTTCACTTGATTAGGAATTTTCTTCTACGGTAATTGTTTTCCCTTGGGTTTTCATGTGTTAAACGTTATTCTAGGGCCTATTATAGGATTCGACTTGAAATTTCAGGATCTAAAATTGAGGCAAATTCCCCATTAGTCCCTTTCTTCACTAAATTTTCAATTGTTTTGACTTAGTTTACTTTAAATCGTCTTCCTCCAGGAAACCGTAAAAAAAACAGTCAGTTTTCTGTCTCAATTAAAATAATAATAATAGTTCATTTGACTTCAACTTTTTTCTTGGTTTTTTAAATTCAACATCTTCATTGAGATGAATTGTACTCATCATTTGGCTGCGAGAGCTGTAGGTGGAGTTTGTAGATGGATTTCTCTATTGGTCTTCAGCCAATGGATTCAGGAAGAAATGGGAAAGGCTGATGCAGATTTACTCCACTTTTTCAAGCAGAATTTTCAATTAGATAATACAACAATCAAGATAGAATTACTAAAAACATTCTTACTTGGCGTTTCTTATTAGAGAATATGCATATATTACAGGCGGTCGACAGTCGAGTCACGAGTTACACACGGCAGTCGCCTCAACAGATTTAAAAAACATGATCCGCTTTCAGAATTGAGGTATGTTCTACACGGGTTCGTGGGTTTAGATGTAAGTAATATGGTGATCTATTGTTGCTAGTGAAACCCTGTGTGAAACTCCTGCTCTTGAAACTCTGCCAGTTCGCCACTTTTCGATGGTTCTTTCTGTGTTTATTTCTTTGATTTTAGATTTTTAGGAAATTAATACAAGTAATGTTGAAGAAGTATGGAAACCTGTTTACTGACACATTTTCTGCTCGAAAAGTTGTAATTTTTGAATTAGGAGGAAAACACAGTCAATTTACGAGGGTCATTCAATAAGTGCCCATATTTTAAAAAAATTGAAATTGTATTATATTTTTAAATTACTTATTTGCTCTTGTTTGAAAGAGCCTCAGGTTAACGGTAAGTAGTCTAATCTTCTTCTCAAAAACTTTCTATCGCTATCATATTGGAGGTCCAACCGTCATTCGTATTTGTTCCAACCTTATTAAGTGACCCTCGCAAAATGGTGTGCAGCAACTAGAGACTACTTTAGTAGGCAAAGAAAACTAAAATCATCTAGTTGCAATCAAATCAATAAAAAGATACGATACCTATTAGTTTGATCGATGTTGTTATAATACATTTTTTACGTTAAAACTGCCCAATTTTCTTATCGGGAGTTAACGCATTATACCATTCAGATTCGTAATACTATGCGAAAGTGAAGGCCGTGGGATGAATCCCATTCTGGCTCGCTTACCGTGCAATCAATTATTGATAACCGCTGCAATAATTATTGATAATAATAAGGTTATTATAACCTTACCACAAATTGTGGTTACTTGTGGTACCTTCTCGTTCAGCGCACCCACATTGGAGACTGGTATATCACAGCAAAATAAAAGAGACTTGAGGCCATTGATGTATGTTATCCTCCGGCGTCTTTCTTGGTCGTAACTGTTGAGGATTGATCTCCAACATGTTATGCTAATTCGTTTCTATGTACATATACAATGTTTTGTAAGCATGTGTTGAACCATAATTAAATTGTCACTTCTTTAAAAAGTATTCGAGCGTGTTCTCACTTTAACAGATTATGAGACTTAAATAGCATTTTGAACGAGGTTAATGATGTCGACTAACAGTGTTTCAAGGATTGAAACCTTGAATAGGTCCAATTTTGATACTTGGCGGATGCAAATTGAAGCCGTCCTTATTAAGAACGATGCTTGGGGCTACGTGACCGGAGCAATTCAGAAACCAGGTGAAGAGGCTGGTGCGCTAGAATGGGATATAGCAGACAGTAAAGCCAAAGCGGATTTGATATTAGCGATAAGCCCAAGTGAATTAAAACAGGTTAAAGGATGTGCCACGTCAAAAACTGTCTGGGACAAATTGAATTCAATATACCAATCAAGAGGTCCGGCTCGAAAGGCAACGTTGTTAAAACAGTTGAACATTGTCAAAATTAAGGGAAAGTGACGATGTAAGAGACCACGTGAACAGTTTTTTCGATACTGTCGATAAGCTCAAGGATATGGATGTCGATATCAATGAAGATTTACTCGCCATACTGTTGCTCTACTCATTGCCAGACGAGTACGAAAATTTTCGCTGTGCCATAGAGACGCGAGATGAACTTCCTAACCCTGAGACCCTGAAAGTAAAAATTCTAGAAGAAAGTGATGCCAGAAAAGAAAAAGGAAAATCTAAGATTTGCGTCAACAGGGAAGATGACATTGGAAACGAAGGCGCCCTCCTTTCAAAGTTCGCCAGACCTCGGAATACAAATTCATCGCCGATTTGCTTCGAATGCCAAGCTACAGGTCATATAGCTCGATACTGCCCGCGCAGGGGAAGGTATAGCAGAGGAAGGCCGGGGAGTTTCAACAAGGCTAATGCAGCTGAGGAAGAAACATTGATTATGGTTTCAATATGACGCTCTCGTCGACTGAGGAACATGATGAGTGCAATGTACTCTCCACAAAGAAGAATCGTTGGGTGTTGGACTCGGGTTGCACATCTCATATGTGTCACAATGATAAGTTTTTCAAATCTCTCCAGTCAGAAGCAGGAAATCGTTCTGTCAGATTGGCGAATGACTCGTCGACTACAACCAAAGGAGTTGGTTCTGTAGAAATTCAAGTATAATGGGGATGGCAAGTTTGACAGGTATAAAGCAAGGCTCGTTGCTAAAGGATATTCACAAAGTATGGAGAAGACTATGATGAAGTTTTTGCGCCAGTTACGCATCCAGCAACATTTCGCTCCTTACTGGTACTTGTATCGGCCAAGAATTTGATTTTGCGTCATTTCGATATAAAAACTGCATTTTTGAATGGGATCTTCATGAAGATATTTATATGAAACAACCAGAAGGATTTATCGTTCCTGGAAAAGAAAACCATGTTTGTAAACTTCAAAAGAGTTTGTACGGTTTAAAACAGGCTGCGAGGGCTTGGAATGAAAAATTCAACTCTGTTCTGGTAGATGGTGGTTTCCAAAGAAGTGAATTCGATCAGTGTTTATATACGAAGGTGATCGATGGATGTTTGACGTACGTTCTCGTCTACGTCGATGATGTACTATGTGCCGGGACTGAGGATGGCGTCAGAAGAACTTTTGAAATGATGTCACTTAAATTTGAACTGAAGGATCTCGGTAGCGTCAGAAGTTATCTGGGAATAAATATTTCAAGGGAAAATAATGGCTCATTTTTCCTGGATCAACAAAGAAAGATCGAAAAGCTGGTTGAAAATTTCGGATTGAAGGATGCAAAATCAGAAAGAACTCCCATGGAAGTAGGATTTCTCAAGTCCACAGCTGAATCCCAACAACTGCCAGACAATTTTAAGTATCGGGAAGGAATCGGATCGTTGATGTACCTGGGAACGAGCACTAGACCAGATATAGCGTCAGCAGTAGGAATTTTAGCTCGCCGTGTTGAGAAGCCAACCCAAAGTGATTGGAGTGCTCTGAAGAGGGTAATTCGATATCTGAAGGGAACTAAAGGAGTGAGACTCAGGCTAGGAGCTGGAAATCATTTCCGCCTTGAAGGATTTGTAGATGCTGATTGGGGAGGAGATCCAGGTGATCGAAAATCAATCAGCGGATACATTTTCAAATTGGGAACAAGTTGTATTTCTTGGAGCTGCAAGAAACAGACTTCTGTTGCCTTGTCATCGACTGAGGCGGAGTTTCTAGCAGCATCAACTGCAGGTCAAGAGGCTGTTTGGCTGAGGTCACTATTGAGAGATATGAGTTGCCAACAAAATTCACCCACGATAATCTATGAAGACAATCAGAGTTGCATGAAATACATCGACAATGAAAAATTCAGCAACAGAACCAAACACATGGACGTGCGCAGAAATTATTTGAAGGACTTGATACAAAGGGGAGATATTGTTCTGAAATATTGTCGTTCAGAAGACAATGAAGCTGATATGCTAACCAAATCTCTTCCTACCAAGTCTTTCGAAGATTGTTTTAGGAAAGTAGGGTTGATTGTTCCAAGCATAACATGTTGAGGGAGGATGTTGAGGATTGATCTCCAACATGTTATGCTAATTCGTTTCTATGTACATATACAATGTTTTGTAAGCATGTGTTGAACCATAATTAAATTGTCACTTCTTTAAAAAGTATTCGAGCGTGTTCTTACTTTAACAGTAACTTGTTGTTTCTATATCGGCCATTTTTGTTCCTGTTACTCTGTGGTATCAGCTGATTAGCGCTTATACTCCATTGCACCTTATCATAGATCACCTTCAGAGGCAGTAGAGTTTTGCACAGGGTGGCAGTGGCAGCACGCTTGGCTCAATGCTCGCTTTCTATTGTATTCTTTGTTGGTATCCTACAGTTCTTCCACCAGGGGTATGAATATACATGTTATGACGGCGTGTGAAGGCGAATGGCTTCACGTTGGCATGTCGGTTTTATTGGTACCTATTCAACGAAGACAAAGGACGGGACAGCACTCGATGCCTGGCGCGTTTTACCGCCAACCGTGTGCAAGAGTGCTTAAGGACTTCAGCTGAGTTACTTACCTCGGCGCGATTGCTCGCCGACTGGAGGGAGGCAGCACATTTACCTAGGCCTAGTTGGGGGCAGACAACTACTAGGTGAAATGGGAGCAGAGGCCGGTGCGACGAGCTTATCCCATACTGAGACCTCCGAGGAACTGTGGGCTTCAGAGAGAAGGCGAGGTAGAGCGAGAAATAATCAAGTCGAGTTTTCGAAGACGAATGCATAAAGAAGAAGCCCTGAGTCCTCCTTTTATATTGTTTGAATAAGGTAAGGGGAGAGTGGAGGAAAGTGACGTCAAGTGACGTGTTTGTTCCCTGTACCTCACCTTACCTACCTGGCATGATGAGTCATTCAGGGTTTCCCTTGTCCTTTATTGGAGAACTAACATAGCTAAGAGTATGAGTCATTACAATACTCAAAGATTCATCTGTTCTGTGAAATGTGGTGAATCCCAGCAGTAACTTATGAACTGGACAAGAAAGCGATCTGTTTCCCTAAGCGTTATTTATTTATGTTTCTCGGCGTTTATTTGCGATCACCTGTGATCTTGAGGTAATATTGTAATATTTGGTGTGCAGAAACCATTCAGACCCGTTGGCATTCCAGATGGACTGAATAGAATCTCGTTTGATTTCATACAATTGCGAATTCATGCCATGCCTGGATGGTTTACTCTGTGACCCATATCAATGGTTTCTTCTGAATGTCTTCATTTGCAGAAACGTCGGATTTTCTAATATACTGTCCAAGAAAACTGGCATCAACACTGCCGCTCTTGGAAGTGGTTTTGCGAAGGTTACAAAGCAACCTTCTGATGTTCCTCCGGTTCGCAGTAAGGATTTTAAATTGAATAAGAACAAACAACAGAAAAATGTGAAAGGATCCAGCAGTGACGAAAGAAAAGAGAACAAAGTTGACTGTATGGACGATGAGCTTGATGCCGAAAGGTTGGTACCGTTTAACAACCAGTAAACAACTAAAAACTTCAGTTGGTGCCAAAATGTTTATAATAACAAACGAAATGATGAGTTCATTGGCCTGAGATTTTAGACCACTCGAAAGGGCACAAAAACATGTGTTTGTAGTTTTTTTTTAATGAGAACCTATTTTTTATAACAAGTACGGGTTCTAAGCAAAATTTAATGAATTTTCGACTCTCCATTCGTCTAGTTTTAGCTGGCGGTTACCTAACTACCAAAATTGCGCAAAATTTGAATCGTAGTTAACCCCTTGTGTGGTGCATACATTTTCATCAATTTTTTACGCTGATTTAGGTACGTGATGCTATTCATTATTTTATTTAGCTCGTTTTTAGAGAAGACCGAAATTTGGTTTTCATGTAAGTTTCTGTTCATTAAAGCGCCTATTTCCAGATATTTAGTGGGATTAATGGGGGGTGCGCCTTGATTTTTTTTAGATTTTTAATCGAAAGCAGACTACATCCTGAGAATTTTGGCACCAACCGCGACCTTCTAGCGTGAGTAGATTTGTTTCTATGATTTTTCAAAGTTTCGACCGTTTATGACGTCACGCGCCCCTCTCGCCTGGGCGGGACCCCCCAGCCCACTGTGACGTCATAAACGGTCGAAACTTTAAAAATTCATAGACACACGCTAGAAGGTTGGTACCAAAATTCTCAGAATGAGGCCTACCTTAGATTAAAAATAACAATAAACAGTTTTTCCTACCCAGGCGCACACCCTATTTTCGATGTTTGGGAGAAAATGTAAAAATATGACATGTCTGCCTTCAGTCATCAAGTGAAAAATCAACTCATTTCTGAGAGTTTGAAAGATATAAAATATGATTTTTTCACGCAAAGTAACCAATTTTTGGTCATCATTCCGCGGGTCAAATTTAAAAATGGATGGTATCACGTGAATCAGCGTTAAAAAATAATGAAAACCCATATACTTGGGATTTTTGAGAATCCATATTTTGGGCAATTTTGGTTTATTTTTTTCATCGTTTGATTATAAGTATTTATCATACCCCCCCCCCCCTCAAAATTTGTTGGTTTACGTTTCAAGGTACGTAGAATCCGAAAATCGAATAAAACATTTGTTCGTCCGTACACCGTCCACCGTACTTGGCACTTTCCTTAGTTCCCAGGGACCGATTCTGATAAAATTTGGTATATGGGCTTCATTTGGGGTCTAGTTGTGCCGCGAAGCTTTTGGTTGATGTCAGTCACTTCTAAAACGTGATAATTAAGTGTTGAAATTTTCACTTGTACCCTAGCTCGAAATAAAGGTATAGTTTTTTTAACCAATATAAGATAGTATTGAATTTTTAGAATTGTTTGAGACCACCCGGAGCACTTAATCTCACGCTTCACACTTAATTCGGAGAAATAAAGAGTACCTTCATTAGGAAGGGTGCCTTCATTAGGAAATTTGTTTACTAGTTGCTAAGGACGCAAAACTGAGTACAACTTGAGAAACGAACAACGATCTCATTTTGCTCAGGTAAGATTTGAACGTAGATTAGGTAGTGTTGTGATCAGCGACCTCTTCGTATTTCTGTCCATTCGCTTCCTTAGCTCATGCGATCGATCCCCCGGTCGAGGGAAGTTAATTTTTGATGACTCAACAGTATGGCGCAGTCGGTAGGACCTGAACGGTCTCCTCAGAATTTCTCAGAGAAACATTAATTCATTAAGATAAGGTCATCAAAACAACTCCCTCCCAAGACACGAGTCGAGCCACCGCCTATTCGGACAAACTTTGAGGTCAGCAGATCCCCCACCCCGTCAATAAGGAACAATAACAAAAAACTCCGAAGCCAGTCAAAAATACGCGTTCTCAATGGGTTGTAAAAACGCAGGCCCTGACTAGGTAACGGAGTACCTAAGATTTCGTAACGGGGAGGGGGGGAGACGTTGTGATCAGCGACCTCTTCGCATTTCTGTCCATTCACTTTCTTAGCTCATGTGGTAGGAGCTCTGATTCAGAATCGGAACTCCTACCACTTAAGCTAAGGAAGCGAATGGACAGCAATGCGAAGAGGTCGGTGATCACAACAGTAGGCCTCTTTTGCGATTCACACTCGCGTTTCTGATTTATCATAAGTTCACCCTTTAAATTCTCATGGGGAGCGAACGGTTGGTCCTACAGAGCTCTGGATGGTCTCATTCGATTCTAAAAATTCAATACTATTTTAAATTGATGAAAAAACAATACCTTCGTATCAAAAGTTCTTGAACTAGGGCGTCTTGAAAATGTCAACCCTTAGAAGTAACCTACATCAACCAAAAGCTTCGGGTCACAACTAGACCCCAAATGGAGCCCATATACCAAATTTCATCAAATTCGGTCCATGGGAACTAAGAAAAGTGCCGCGGACAGCAACATTTTTATTCGATTTTTGGATTCTATGTACCTTGAAACGTAAACCAACAAATTTTTTCGGAGGGGGGGGGGGGAGGGTAACAATTTTATCTTGGTAGATTCGAAAGGTTCTTTATTGAAAATAATAAAAAAAAGGTTGTCATTTGAGAAAAAAACGAACACGTGCGCAATAAGTAGTTAATAGTTAGTACGTTAAAGTTGATAAATTTTTCAAGCCATGATAATACACCTCTGGATGAAGTAACTCCTTGTTTTAGGGTTACTCGAGAACTGCTAAGTTTGCAGAAAAAATGGGAGCACCAAGATATAAGAACTGTTAGTCCACCGTGGTCTAATGGTCCCAGCGCTCTTCCAGACTCCAATTTAAGTACCCCTCGACCAATTCCTGCTATAACAGGTATGGATGTATTGAAGATCATAAATAATTGCTTAATTAGTCCCCATTATAATTGAAAGTAGTCCTTGAAGTAATGAAAAGTTATTATTAACTCTTAAACCACGTTCTCTGTGTGGTTTCAATGTATGAATTGTGTTATTCTTTAGTTGTCTGTTAATTCTGTCTGCTCTCCTTTTGTCAGTCTCGAGCCCACCAAAGTTTTCCAAGCCAGTGGATTTCAGTGCAACTTTGGGAGTGGCTCCTCTAGAATCAACACTAGTTATAAAAAAAGATGAAATTGAAGAAGAAAAACAGGACGCAAGTTTCTGCGAGTTGGAAAGCATGATTAATGAAGTGAGTGTTGGTACAGATAACAAATTGATATTCTCGGTAGTATAAGTAAAGAAAAAGTGTGACATGTAACTCAGGAACGACGCTAATGTGACTCAGAACACAGGTTCTGTGATGTTAATCACGTATAATTTATAGTCGCAAACGTCACAAACTATCGACATGCGTCTAATAATCGGATCTACCAGTCTCCTTCAGATGTCTCTGCCATCATTCACCACTCTTCTCAGCAGTTCCATGACCAATTAGTCTCATTTCAGTATTTAGTGCAAATGTCATATCCATAAGTGTTAAACAAACAAAGCTTCTGAAGATTCCTCCAAATTTAGGTGAAATGTTCACGGACTATGCAGCAAGGGACATAGATGATCTCCTTTCATCGCAATTGGATCATCAGTACTAACTGCACATACGCAAACGTAGAACTCCTTGCAACAAACATAATTTCCAAAGTTTTCATTCAATGTTGATGAACTTCTCAAGGATTATTCTGGTTGGGAGCTAGATGGTTCCATAATTTACAGTAATCTCCGCGCATGAGCCAACCTAAAGCCCTTGAATGAATAGTTGAAAATTGGTGTGGGTTGAACCATGGAAGGTCCCCTATAAATTTCATTTTCGTCATACTATTTACATTCAGTCATCGTGTGCTGGCTGTCATAGCATTGGGTCCCTGAAGTGGGGAACCTCCATGATGGGTGGTGCCTGGCTGGTGGGTGGGGGCCTCCTTGCGCTGCCTCCATCCTCTGTGCAGGCACTGTGCGGTTGTGTTCTTAATAGTTAGCACATAGGTTTTCATTAATTTTTTTAAAATCTTTCTTTGATTTAACCTACTACCAACTCATTTCGTTTGATATTGTAGGCTGCTCACATCTAAATAATTAAATTCATCGAGTATTCAAAAACTTCAATAGGTAGGGTAAGGTCGTGTACCTTGGGTCATTTTTTTGCAAACTCAAATTTAACGTTCAAAAAACCTTCTGAAAAATCCCGTTTTGTTTTTAAATTGTAGGGTGACAACTTGGGAACAAATGAGAAAAAGAGTTTTAGCTGAAATCACCCTATATTTAATATAGTGATTTTTTCAAAAAAACTTGAAATTTGACCCAAGGTACATTCCTGAATGTACCTTGGGTCAGTGATGATTGTACCTTGAGTAGGGAATTGTGCCTAGATTCGCCTACAGAAATGTAAAAAAAACATTGTTAAAAATATTAAAAAACACATATTATGTACTCAAGGTACAATATAATATATTATATTAGTAAGAAATCACGCCAAACGATAAATTCTTTTTTTTTTTTTCGGGTGAATCTGACGGTCCTTGATCAACGGTTGACGGATGGAAAACCCTCCTCTTATCTCATCCTCCGCTTCTGCAAGCGTTTTCGGTGGAACTGGAATGGTTTGATTCCGGTTGCACTTCGAAGCAACTGAATTAAACGAAAAAACAACGTAAAAGAAAAAATGACTCAAGGTACACGAATGCGCCAATTAAAACAAAACATCAAATGACGAGTTATCACTCGTAATTAACCAAAAAACCATACATCATCTGATTAACTGATTGTTTTACTTCACTTTGCAACCAAAAATATAAGAAAATACACTTCCCGTTCTTTGGGGACCATCGAAATGTGGAGCAGCTAAACTCCGAAATAGGTTAGGAAAACTTTAAGTAACTCTTATCAATCCTGTGCCAAATCTGTGAAGATGACATTTCTTCTCATTTCATTGTTTCGATGAACAGTTTAGATTATGGTGGACACAAACTCTTTTTCACTAGTCCTTCCTACAGATCTTGGAAATGACCCAAGGTACACGACTTTACCCTACTTCTTAACATGATTTTCTCGTTATCCTATATCTGTTGTGTTCCCTACCATATTCTGGGTTGCACTAAAATTGGGCTAAAAATAGTTGATAATCAGAGGGTATACTAACTTTTGAGTCTAAAATGTATAATTTTGAACAGCAAAAGCTGATACTTACCTAACTCATGATGCTAAATTATTTACATGTTGAAGCCTACATGTAAATAACTACTTAATATTTTGGAGGAGTTAACAAAATATTTTTTCGTGGTGCCACAACTATCCAATTGGATATTACTATTAGTCAATATATTTTCATAATGACTACAATCCACACCTCAATGTTTCTACATAGTTGATGGGTGTTCCTAGTGGTTCACACAATACTTCTCTTGCTGTTTACCATGATTGTTTTCATCATTTGATCAGAACATACTCATAAACCAAGTGGAGAAACTGATTCAATTATTGTGGCTACTCGGATTATAATAATTTCTTGTGAGGTAAACTCTTTCAAAGAAGAGTTTAGGTATACCACAGAAAGTGCATCCTTGAGGCGCCCCCTAGGTGACGGATCTGCTAACTGATGGTCGAGAGTACCTTGCATGATGAAACCTTTGCAGGGAAATTGGACAGGTGCGAAATTTTATTTTCTTGTGGTGGCTGCACTGCGAATGTGCTTCTGGAGGAAAAGTAACTACTTGATACTTTGGGAGGAGAAATTCCCGAAAAAGTAAAGTATGGATTTGCAGGAAGATATAAGATAAGAAGTTCTACCTTCTCCAGAAGAATGCGCCAGAGGGATGCAGAGGTTGTGTGGTAGACCTATAGCAATGTATACAATAGCTATCTTGAAAACGATAGGTACTGAACGTCTTCCTCCTTTTGAAACTAGTTCCAAACCTATTTTTCGGTCATATTTCCCATTTGCAGTTCTAAAATTATTAATAATATAAAATTTCATTCAGTGTTACATGTGAAATGTTTGGATTAAGATAAAGCATACGATTCAACACCTTCAGTTGTACACAGATTTTTCCAATATCGATGTCCTGATTTGATTGACACTGAAAAATACTTTCACTTTTGATGTAAAATATCATATCGGGATGTACCATAGGTATCTAATCATTACTTCTGTGAAAAGTTCTGACGAAGGTGCAAGTCTTTTAGCCAAACACGATTGTGCCTACTTCGGCACTTCCGTTTGACCGAGAAAAGATATAAAATATTTTGGTTTGCCCGAAAACAGTGAGGGTGCCATGATAGCTTCGCAATTAAGGTCCTTCTCTATGAACGCTTCTGTAACGATGGTGAAACAACAGTGATGACTCGCGAAACTGCACATTTTCTTATAATCTCTACACATGTGTGGTAATGAAAAATAATAGTCCGTAATCCAATTTTTCTGGACGTAGAATATCATTGTCAGTGTTAATTGCTGTGGGTGTTGAAAGCTATTTAAAGTTATGTGTCAAAAGTGTCCGAGAGTTATCACAAGTGTGCATGTACTTGTACCTGGAGCTATCAATCCAAACTTGGGCCAGTTGTTGGTAGGTTCAACAGTTACCTTTTTCCTTTTTTGTGCTACAGGAAACCTATGGCAATCATCAGTCACTGGATTTGAGTTCTGTACTTGGGACGGCTACCTTAGGAGTTCATACCGTCGAACTTCTGGACCAACCCAACAAATCCTTGACCAAAAAAAGCTGGGGTGATAAATTCAAATCGGTAAATGAACCCTTTCTTCACTTCTATAAATTCTGTTTGCAACGTACCATCGTTCTTTGATGTGTTGGTGGTTTTTTTCTAACATTTTGAGTAGCGACTGGTTGGAACGTGATTGTCAAGTGCAACTGCTGTGACAGTAAATTGTGATAGTTGGCAAAGGTGACGACAGAAAGCTTCCTTTCTTCAGTTCTTAATCTGGCATCACGTATGTACCTACACATAAGATGCCATCATGTGCTGGTGAAGAAGTTTAGATAGTGGAAAGAGAATGGTAGATACTCTGCTTTGGCTTGCGCTTTATAGGACGTCCCATAGTAAGCCTCGGGAGTCCATATGCGATTAATCTGGGATGAAGGGGGACAAAACTCAAGGAAATAAATAGCCACATACAAATCCGTTTTAGACCATTCTGAATAGAAAAAAAAAACATTAGTGTTGTGATCCTGAAGTATTGTTGTAATTGTCGAAGCCTGCCTACAATTACCTACCCACCTTTTATCTAATAAATCAGTTTATGATCATACTCTACGTGGTGTCTTTGTCCGTTTTGTCTCCTTCTTTCTATCTCGCTATTAACTATAAAAAAAATGTCCGTAATAAGTGTATATCAGTGTGACAAGATCATTTGTACTCTGCCCAAGTTTTATTCTCTAACCGAATTACTTGGTTCTTTTTGTTCGATGCGGAAGTCTATCTAGTTGTGCACTACGTCGCCGAAATTTCAAAATTGGAGTTGAAGAGGGAGGGGGAGGGGGTTACCTATTTACCGAAAATAAGGCGCTTCTGACGACACCGTAAGATAGCTACCTACTCCTAATCTCAACTGACTCAGACTACTTCCCATTATAGATTCCCATTATAGACAGTATAGATACTAGGTCCATGCTCAAAAACAAACATGCAGCGCTCTCAAAACCTACCGGAAGGGTTACCACTGCAGTGATGTATCGATACAGGGAAGTTCCCCATTAAACAGGGGAAAATCCCTGTCAAACAAAGGAAGTTTCCCGTTCAACTAGCAATCAGGGCAACCAACTGCTGGTTGAGGAACTACTCGAGCCTCACGATGCATCTCCAGAATCTCGAGTAGTTACTCTTGTCGAGTAGTTACTCGAACGACAAGTAATTGCTCGACTTACCCTCTGAATACCAAGTTTCGAGTAACTACTCATGTCCTGAGAGTAATTACTCTCAGGAGTAGTTACTCAAGTCCTACTCGAGTCACGACTATGAATACCACCCTAAAGGTACGCGCACACTAGAGGCGGGTCAGGTGGGGCTGCATCGCAAAAATACGCCTGGATAAATTCAATGGAATTTAAACGGGAGTGCGCACACTGCAGTCTGCGTACATTATTTCATCAGAGTATCGAAATGAGGATGGGAAGGGGGAATAATATTCACAAAATACACGACTTTTTCAGTATTTCAATTCCTTTTAAGGCTGTCTAATGGTACCCAAGCTGTGAAATTTGGGGAACCTAATTAATATACCTCTTGAATCTAATTACAGTGCCAAAACACCAGAATCCGCGGATTTTTGGGACCCCAACAGATGAAATTCCTATGTTTTGACCTATTAGGCACCGTTGTGGTGTCGAGCTGGCACATTGAAAGGTAGAGGGGAGGGAGGCGAATGATCATGTTGGGTATCGTACATCGTGGATTTTAATATGTTGTTCAAATTCAAGTCTAGACATATTATATTTGCTAAGGGTGATGGGGGCCAACAATTTCCGATTTAAAATTATCAAGTTTCGGGCTTTCATAAGGCTATATAGATAAATAAAGGTATATAAAAATGTATGTGTTATCGCTTACTGGTTGAAATTGAACTAATTCTCATGGGACTTCCCCTGGAATGCATGCGTTACTAAACAATATGTTTTCTATGTTAAAACCTGCGAATATAACAATTTTTGTGCTCGTTATAGCCGCATTAATTGTAATACGAGAAGTCAATTTGATAGCTTACGATAAAGTTAATGCTAAGAAGAATTTTGATTTCATGTCCGAATTCTACCTGAAAATGATCACCATCAATATAAATTATACCCAGTCGTATAATACTTGAATACCTATTTTTTCATTTGAAATCATACTATTTTTTTTTTTTTACTAGCCTCTTTTTGCGTTGACTGAGGAGCCTGAACAATCTATGGTTGGTAAAGAGAACGTCCCCCCTGATGTTGCTGAAGATGTTTGCTCTCCAGAGCCTTCAAACGAATCGGTCGCAACAGGAGTTGGCTCACCCTGCAGCAACAATCCAAATCTCTACAAAGAGGTTCGTTTGGCATCTTACTAGATATCCCTTCAATGTACGTTGAGATTTCAAGTTTAGTTAGGGCAAGGCGGACCATTTGGATCGATATGGTTAAAACAAACAAGCTCAGTCAGAGCCCCTAGGGATGGGTATCGATACTCGATATTTCAAAATATCGATACTATCGTACCGATACTCGATATTTTAGTATCGATACTACACTATCCGATATTTTTGGATATCGATACTATGGATCCGATATTTCTAAATATCGAATATCGATACTTTTCTCGCGGAAAATTCAACCTAATGGCTCAAAAATAATGAAGGTAGAGAGGCTTTTGGGTCATTACTCTTTGATTGCACAAATAACGTTTATATCATGGAAAAAACCACTCTTCTTGGACTCTTAATAAAGAAAAATGAATAAAAGTTGTCGAAAAAATTATTTTTCTTGAGAAAATTGGATCTGATATTGATAGTTTGTGACACTAAATTATCGATACTCGATATTTAAAATATCGATACTCATGGCCAACGATACTTGGGATATCGATACTCAGATACGATACAGTATCGATACTCAGATACAATACAGTATCGATACAAAATATCGATACTTTTATAACGATACCCATCCCTACACTGCCCATGTGGAAGAAGACGATGGAGTGGTTCGAATCTCCGCTAATCAGCTTGTAGTGAAGATTTGTAACTGACGCCTACCTATTTTTCTTACAATCATGTTCACAGTTTCTCTTGATGATGTATATCAAAGTATTGCAATATTAATTGATTCTGTCAAATAATCGTGTGGAAAAATAAATTATATAATATATAATGCCATATATATATATATTATATACATGGCACCTCATTACTGCTGATTGTTAATTTTTTTTTTTTTTTTTAGTTTCAAGCTCGATTGGTTGATTTAACTTTAAAGATCGAAACTGCAGAAGAAAAGAGAGCACAAGCAGAAAAAGAAAGAAGGTTTTTCGAGGGAGAAAGAAAGAAAGTCTTCGTCGAGTTTTTCGAGTTCCTTGATACCAACCAACAGACCTTATCACTCCCAATTTCAAAACGCCGCAAAATTGCCCCTAACTCGGCTAAAAAGACCAGACCAAGCGTTGTTGCTTCCAAACTTCTCAAGAAAGGTGAACATTTCCGATAAGTAGTCATTACAATGTGCCCTTCAGTTTAGACGTGGTTTTGAGAAGTTATCTGAGTAATGATATGCAATAAGAGTCTATGGATAAAGCAGGTGTTTAAGAAATGATTAGGCAGCCCTAGGCAAGGACAGCGGTGTGGCTACGGTCGTTGGGGCGTCGTTGTTTGGTGGTGGACTTTGGACCGACCTCTGCGGGGATCGTGGGTTCAAGACTCATCGCCGGCAGCGTGCGTTTTTTGGCGGCTGGGGCTCTCATCGCCCCCCTCGTCCTAACCCAGGGCGGTGAGGCAATGGGAAGCCATGAGGGAAATCAGAACAAATTCTGATTGAAATCTCGTCTGATTCTGTTCTCGTTTCTAGTGTTTCATATACTTTTAGAAGTTTTCTAGTTCATTATTTTCAATAATGAGAAAATACACTTTTCTACCCCTCCCTTTAAACATAATGGTTTACGTTTCATCAAAGTACCGAGAATCTTTCCCTAATTACCAACGACCGATCTTGATATGGGCTCTATTTGGGGTCTCCGGAAGTTTTTGATTATTGTCAGCCACTCCGAAGGGTGAGAACATAGGGGTTGAGATTTTCAAAACACCCTCGCTCGTAAACTATTGTTCGTTGTCGGTATTGCTTTGTTCACCAATTTAAAATAGCATGTATTGCATTTTTATACCACTCAAAGCTTTGTAGGACAAACCGTTCGCTCCAATGAGAACTTACGGGTTGGACTCGGAATAAATCAGAAATACTAGTGTGAATCGCATAAGGTTGTTCTCTGAACGAAATAGGCCTAATATCCGTTCAAATTCTTTGGATAACCGGTTTGTCTCTTAGTATAGAGTATAAAGTCACTTAGTTGGGCTTCCAGAGCAACAAAGAACCGAATTTCGTATTGAAGGCCTCTCGTGAATTAATGGAAAAGTCGCTTTCTTTGCAGACGGGTCATCAACAGTAAAATAGTAAACCATTGATAAATATTTTGCAGAGCTTTTTTCTTATGTTCTAGTTTCAAGTGCAAGTTTTTCTAGGATGCATGTTTTCAGTTAATTTAAAATTATCGGAGAAACACTAACGAGTAAAGGGTCGCAGACCTTGTCAAATGTTCTAGTTTTTCACTCTCAATGGAAGACTGGTACATCTGGCTGCAAATCTAGCCATGATGCATTCTTCAGGGCTTCAAATCAACACCACCACCCAAGAATTAAGACGTTGAAATAAATTTTTAAAAAGTGCTGACTGTTTTTGTTCTGTTTTCCAGACCTCCGTATGCATACTCCGAAGGATATTGGAGCATATTTGTGCACTCCGTCGCAGATACCAGGTACAGTTGCGTCCATGCTTGTACCTTTAACTCCCAGGTCCATCCGGAAAAACATTAATCAACAGATCAACTCAATTTTCGGATCTCAGTCTGATGTACCTTTTACGTTTAATTAGCTAATAAATATATCGATTGAGCAGGTGAAAGGCCATTCATGTTTTGTTTTATATCAAGTTGTATTCATCGTTTACCTTTTATAATAAATTTTCATATTTTATCATCGACATTATGTAGCACACTTTTCCTGATTCAAAATACGGATTCTTCTGAGATTGTTGTTGGAAATTTTCAAACTTACTTATTTTCGCCTCTCACATTTTTTTTCTGGTTCCTCCTCATCCAATGAACACTGCTCAATGCAAATTCATCTGTTCATTAAATTTAATTCCAGTAATTGAATCCAACTTGTAAAATTTCGTGTTCTCAACCTATATTACTACCAATATTGGAAATTCCAGGATAAGCTCCAAGGTGGTACAGCTGGACAAAATATTCGTAGTGGATCTTCTCAGAAGTGTTACAAAACTGGTCCCATCAAGTTCAATTGTCAAGTAATCACAAATCATGTTCCTAAGAGAAATTTTTCCGGTATCATGATTTACAATAACCATTGTTGTGTTAGAACCAATCAATAATAGAGAGTTTTTGCACGCCACTACCAGGGCCCGTGGAACCTCTTCACAAAGCTCGTAGTTCGTGGGTGATGATGAATTTGCCTCCCAACAACAGCAGGCGACAATGGAAGGGCTCCCCAGACAGTCACCCGTTTCTAGAGGCCCCCTGGCACGAGCGCCCCCCTCCTGTCCATAGTTAACAGACCTCCTACTTCAACTGGGTAGCATCCTTGGTTGCTCATGCTAGTCTCCTAACGGTGCCTGCCAGATTCTGGCACCAAAAACTCTATTAACAGCCATTTTCCTACCATTAGGATGGCCAACCGTGTTAAGGTGCGTTTACACCAAACGCGCATTGCACGCGCGCATGGTTCGCCTGCAGATGCGCGTCCGGTGTAAACACTTACAACGCGCTGCGCCGTGCCGAACAATGCACGCGAGGAGTGCGCAGCGCGGCGCAAAGTGGATCCGCCGGCTGTGGATTCGCCGCGTGCATTTCCCACGCGCACTCTTCCAGTCTCCTTTCAAACTTTGAGTAGGTAGGTACCAGCCCAGCTCTTCGTCCAGTAATTTTCAATGGAGTGGTTTTTTAAAATAATAAATGTTTTTTTGGTTTTGAAAATGTTTTGCATACCTACTTTTGCATATCTCCGCCATTTTTTGTATTTTGCTTCCAAGTCTACCAAGGTAGCGGTAGAATTAATAGGGTGTGCGCCTTGGTAGGAAAAACTGTTTATTGTTATTTTCAATCAAAGGTAGACCTCATTCTGAGAATTTTGACACCATCCGCGACCTTCTAGCGTGTGTAAATCTTTGCCTATGAATTTTTAAAGTTTCGACCGTTTATGACGTCACAGTCGGCTGGGGGGTCCCGCCCAGGCGAGAGGGGCGCGTGACGTCATAAACGGTCGAAACTTTGAAAAATCATAGAAACAGATCTACTCACGCTAGAAGGTCGCGGTTAGTGCCAAAATTCTCAGGATGTAGTCTACTTTCGATTAAAAATCTAAAAAAAATCAAGGCGCACACCCCATTGTTTTCACTTTTCAAGGTTGAAAAAAAATTCCTCCAAAGTCAAGATTTCCACTCGCGTTTTACGTTTTAGACCTTCCTGACCAATTTTTCAAGTTTCATAGGTACCTAGTTCATTTCATAGTTTGTTTTCAAACTGTGGAAAAGCTGTGCACTCCAAAAACACTAAAAATGCAATAGAACCTAAAACCAATTGGGTTAAAAATATGATTTTTTAAAATAAAGAACGTGTCTTGCAAGCTCTATGAAGCGGAGACTTGAAAAACTATCTTTCACCCAAAACTTTTGGGCCAAAAGTTTAGGAGATCAGTTAGTAATGGAATGCTGGGACCTGGTGTCCTTAAACTTTTGGTAAGGATTGTACAAGCATTCAATTCTTCTCTATTTCAGAAATAATAAACACAGATACAGCACAAACGGCTAATTTCGACAAAGCAGGAGCCATTGTTAACTGGATTGATGAAATGCTAGAAACAACTGTTTGGCCGTGCGCGGCCGGTGTAAACGGCTCTTCCAATTCGCGGCGTGCATTGCTCGCGCGCATTGCACAGCGCGGCGCAAGGTGCGCGTTTGGTGTAAACGCACCTTTAAAAATAACCTCCAGGATTCGAAAAATCGAATTTTCTGGAATAGACACATGAGATTTCCTTTTTTAGGACATCCCTCAGTTAGACTTGGGCGTCCTCAAGCGATTAATCTGTATTGAAGGAGGACAACACTCAACGGAGAATAACAGTAACCACGTACAAATCCGTTTGACCTTTCTGAATCATAATTCGCGAAATAATTGTATGTTTACTCTGTCCAGGCCTTAGTTTCCAACCGATTTGCGTTGCTATGTTTTGTTCGACGCAGAAATCTATCTTGTTGTGCACGGAATTTCGAAGTATGTTCAAGGAGGAGGAATGGGAGAATCACCGAAAATAAGGCTCTTTCTGACAACACCGTGAGCAATTCTCGACTCAATTCTCTACCCATTTGCCTGTTGTTTGTTTCGTTCCTCACAGATAACTTCTTAGTTGCACGTTACACAGAAGTCACCATAGGAAGTGGGCGAAGTGAAGGATTATATTTTAACGAAATACCTGATTTTTCCAATATTTTGGTTCCTATTAAAATTTACCTACTAATGGAGCCCAAGCTTATAAATTCAGGAAACATAATCAATATTGATTATCGTCGAGGGAAAACATTATTATTAGTAAATAAATAATAAAGAACCAATGAAATAATTTTTGAAAAGCTCAATTCCTCTTGTGTGTTACCAGTGGCTCATAATATGAGCACACATATTATGTGTAACTATCAAGTCAATAACAACACACTTCAACTTGAGATTACTACTAACTTTATCAAGCCTAGCAACATTCAAGTTCGTTCATTTATTTATTTGCGATTCAAAAAATGCGGGAAACTAAAGGTATGCGACCCGGGAAACGTGTCTTTTGAATGAGAATGATCCAAGTACATCCACGTCCCAATCTTACCGCTAGCGACTTTCCTAAATGAAGACTCAGGATTGTAATTAATCAATACGATCAAAAGCAACAAAACTCAGTAGGTAGTGTATTTTTAAAAAATCAGACTTGTCCGAAAGACACAATATGATTGCACAATATTACACAAAGCTTCATTTAAAAATGCCATTACAGCAATTGCTTCGATTCACCAACCATACGATTAATGTAGAAACAACACAGCCTCAGACTTTGCTATGATTAAGCTCAATTTCCGATTTATGACGCATTTTCAAACATGGTGGGTAGAGCACAGTTGGGACAAATTAAAATTTCCCATTAGGAATTATTGTCATCCCAAAGAAACAAAATGTTCAGGGTACTCGAATCCCATGAATACCTGGATTGGGACACTACATTAGTCTTAGGTACTTCACAACGAAGGTAATACGAATTCACAAGGTGATGAACTTTCTAGCAAGTGGCATAATAAATCAATACTAATACCTTACCGCAGATAGCTATAAGTGCTAACGATATCTTCATACTGGAGTCTAGTTACGAGACGACTTAATAATACAATTTTTGCGTAGGAGAACTAAGTTCAAATGCAGCTTATAAAATAATTATAAAAAGTTCGTTTTATAAAATTCTTTCAAACTTCAACAACAATAGAAACAAGCTGGACTATATAATAGCAACGAGAAAAAAATCAACAACACATGAATTCGTATTCTAGTGGGTAAATAAAATATTCATAAATTAAAAATACCTAACAAAGATCTGGCAAAATAGTACATATTTATACAACCAGCTGCTTATGAGATGGATCAACTCGAGCAATCTTCAGTATAACAGTATTTACATAAGAAAGCTCCGCAATCAGTCGGATGAGACCTAAAGCTAGCTAATTAATATACAAAATACTCTGTTATTGACTCTAAAGTGTTCAGATGCTGCTAGGGTGAGAAGAGGAGAGGCAAAGATTTGACACTTTTCGCTCTCACTTCTGACACGGGGTCTTTGATGAGCTGGAGAAGTTTTGAAACGGCTGGCGCGATGTTGAGAGTTTGTCTTGTGGGTTGCGACACTTTTTTCACAAGTAATCCTTGGACAAAAAGAGCAAATCAGAACATGTCTCCATTTTCAGCCAATAATTCTAACATTGACCAAACTGATTCTGTTTTCACAATTCTTATTCTTCAAACTCGACCGGTAACTGAAGGACAAAACTCAAAATCGTGTCATTCTTAACATAACTTCACTTGTTTGGGTTTGAGGGCGAGGAATTAAAGGCCGATCCTCGTCCTATAATTCCTAGCCCTCAAACCCAAACAAGTTATCAACAATCTCCACAAAACCATAATGTTATTTTTTTCAATTAACTCCCCTGAAAGACGTAGGAGGCACGCCATAAATAAAATATTAATGGGGAGGACGCCCAGGACTCACCAGACACCGGCCCTAGGGATGAGGAAGGTGGGGGTGGGAGAGAGGGATGAAGGGAAGAGCCTCTATAAAACGATCACCAGTTCAAATATGAGCCGAGCAGGACACGGGTGGTGATACTACAGAGTACTCCTAGCGAGATGCCCAACTCGCGCAACTCCGTGGAATTTTGATAGCACCACACCCCGCGCCACGACAAGGTTGCAGCCATCACCCTGATGTTGCTGGTGATGTTGTGTTCCACTTCTTTTAGCTCTGACACCACTTGCCGTAAATCATTTGTGTCATATTTCCTTATCATAGCCCGCCGAGTCTGCTCCATGTCCAAGCTGCCATTGACAACTTGGACATCCAGCATAATGCAAGACTGGTCAGGCTTGACAGCAACGATGTCGGGCTTCTTACCCTGGTCACTTGGCATGTGATACAGTCTCTTCCTCTCAACAGCACCTGCTATCTGCATCTTGACGTAGGATGCGGCCCCTATGAGTCCGAGGACACTGCTGCACTACAAGAAACGGATGTTCATTTCTACTCTGACAGGCGCGGCAGAGAGGTTGGGCTGTCCCACGACTAGCTCTAGAACACCGCACCGCAGTTAGAAAATTAACTTATTGAAGAATCCATCGCCCTAGCAGCTTCAAACGGAATGAAGGTTCCGAATTTCACTGTAACTCTAGCAAAACTACTTTTCCGTTTCAACGACATTTACAAACCATGAGACTGACTCAGAATGGGGGAATGGGTAATCTCATTGGATTCTCTCCCTTCACCTAGATGCTCGCCTCCTGAAATCAACTAGGTAGTTACGACGGATTCTCTGTAGACAACATTTGTATTCATGTGGGTAACGAAACTAACCCCTTATAGAGTAGGAGGTCTTAAGTGAGTTGATATACAAACTCCTTCCACTGCGACCAACAAGATCTATTGTGGAGTGCCTCCAGGCTATATTAGCCACTAAGAAGGGTTTACTGAACACCCCTTCTCCCCACTTTTTGGCAAAGCAGAGAAGATCGGTGTATGCCACCTTTGAGATGGTTTCAGGAGCCAAGACATCACTTCCGAGGATCCACTCCGTATCTAGCTTCCGTATACTTCCGTATCTAGCTCGACCCAGTGCTTCACAGTGCCACAAGATGTGTTTGGCAACTTCCGTTTCCATGTCACAGAAGCGGCAGATGTCCGTTGTTTGTTTGCCTATCTTCTTTAGGTGACAGCGAAGTGGGCAGTGACCTGTTAGCAGACCCACAAGTATTCTGACGTCCTTCTCAGGCATAGAAGTAAGTTCTTTAGCCCGTTTCTTAGAGAACGTCACAAATAGTTTTGCCTGTCTCAGGCCTGGGAGGTTCTGCCAGTATTCTACTCGTTCATTTCTTTCCCAGTTGTTAACCACATTCTGTAAGCAGCTTTTGGTGGTACCCAGCCTCTTTTTGCAAGACATTTAATATAAAAATTGTATACATAGTCGAATCACTTCAGGGTGCAAGTTCTGAACTTTACCGTAAGGAAGCCGTAGATTCATAAATTTCATCTAAGTAAAACATGAGAAAATCTAGAATACCAACCGAGCATGACTGCAGCGTTCCCCCTTATATGTGGCCAATTGCTTTTAGTATATGCAAGCGCCGTGTTGAACATATTAACGATGTAGTCCTCCATTTCTTCAATCTGAAAAATTGCTCATGTTCAGTTTTCAATCAAAAGAGTTTGGTGGGAATATGGTTAATTGATGAAGTCAGAATGATAAACTTACGACAGCATCGATCAGAGCAGACACGAACGGCTCAAATTGTAAAACTCCGTTGTATAGCAAGTGCTTTTGTATCAACTCCGATACCTTTTGAGCATCGAGGACCACACTAACCTGTTTTAGAGTCGTTTTACAAGCCTAAAAAATAAGTTAGTGGAATTAAATCTTGTATCTCACTACTAGTGGAGTAATTTATCTACACATTTTTGGGGTGAAAAAAATACAATTTATCAACGAAACAAAAAAAAAAAAAGCCAACTTTTTTTCAGTTGGGGGTGCGCTTGATTTTTTTTTTTAATTTTAATCGAAAGTAGACCGCATCCTTAGAAGTTTGACACCAGTCTTTCTCTTTTTGGGTGAGTAGATCTTTTTCTATGATTTTTCAAAATTTCGAATGTTTATGACGTCAAGCGCCCCTTCCGCCAGGGCGGGACCCCCCAGTCCACTGTGACGTCATAAACATTCGAAACTTTGAAAAATCATAGAAAAAAATCTTCTCACGCTAGAAGGTCGCGGTTGGTGTCAAAATTCTCGGAACGAGGTCTGGTTTAGATTAAAAATAACAATAAACAGTTTTTCCGACCCATGCACACACCCCATTGCACAACCATAAATGCCAACGTTGAGAATAGAGGATTTACCAACCTTGACTACTGACGGTTCGGGTTCCGATAAATGAAGCAGAATACAAGTGAAGGAATTCAAAACTTGCTCCTTATAACCTGCTTGTACCACGTTTTCAATGCAGCTCAATTGGCCGAATAGTCTTAGTGATGTGCATCGAAGAGCAATTTCTTCCTGGAACGAATTAACGAGAACTTGTTTAGGGTTAACGTCCTTTAAAAATGAAGCAGTTGCAGTTGTGTTTGTTTGCTCTCGGATGGTGATGCTCTAGACCTTTCCGATCTGTCTTTTGAACTCAAAATTTTCTTTTCAGTTTTTTGACCTGTCTTAAACTTTATCAGCGAGTAGAGGAAGAACTTCAATTACCCACCAATGCTGAAGTAAATGTGCCTCACGAAATTTGAAGTTATTTTTATCAGTTTTGTAGGTACTGGAGCCCTTCAAAGGTGAGAACGTTGATACAGGCATAAAAAAAGTGACTGGGATATTCACATTACTTCTAATTCGGGCCCAGCACTCATACAGACCTAGCCCAGTATAAAACAAATAAATTCAGATGTATCCAAACCAGTCATTAAAAAAATGCAAGTAACTACATACCTTTTCGAAAAACAGTTTGATCCTCAATGCAATGGACACTTGAATGCGTCCTAGCGTCGGTGAATCCAAAGAAGGCATCAATTTGCACAAGCTAAGCATAGCCTCTAAAGGTATTCTGCTATGAACGTTAGCGTCTGGATCATCCAAACCTTGCATTAGAACTGCTAGGACACTGTCCTCGTGTCTTTTCATCTGCAAGAAGTAGATTTTATTTAGATTCATTTGGAAGATGACTTTTTAGGACGTCCCACAGTAAGACTTGGGCGTCCTTATGCGATCGATCTGGGGTAAAGCTGGACAGCACTCAACACACTAATCCGTTTTAGACCATTCTGAATCCAAATCCGCGAAAAAATCATAGGTTTATGTCTGTGTGTGTGTGTGTGACAAAATCTTGTGTCGTCTGCACAGGCCTTAGTTTTCAACCGATTTTTTTTTATTTGACGCGGAAAACTATCTAGTTGTGCACTACGGGGGCCTTCCGTCTGACTCCCGGCCGCGAAAAGTCGTTACGAGTGGCCCCCGCTCGGGCACGTGTGACGCCCAAGCAAAGTCGAAAGTGGGAGGTCACGTGTGACCCCCGATTCACGATTCACCCCCGATGAGAATGAGCGCTGTCACGTCTCACCCCCAACAAGACATCAAATTTTCCTTCCCACTTTAACAGACTTAGGACTGTCTGCAGTGTGGTTAAAAATTTGTGTTCGTTGTCAGGAAATGTTCGAAATAACTTTTTCGTCGTCAAACTACAAATTTGCATTAAATTAATGAGCGCTAGGCAGTCCTTTTCCGAGTGGGGGCGGAGCTTGCTTGACACCTTTTTAACAAATTTATAAAGTGGGAGGCTGCCGTTTTCCGGTTTTTAGGACGTCCCACAGTAAGACTTGGGCGTCCTTATGCGATCGATCTGGGGTGAAGGAGGACAACACTCAACAGAAAAAAAAAATAACCACACAGTAATCCGTTTTAGACCATTCTGAATCCTAATCCGCGAAAAAAACCATAGGTGTATGTCTGTGTGTGTGTGTGTGTGTGTGTGTATGTAACAAAATCTTGTGTACTCTGCCCAGGCCTTAGTTCTCAACCGATTTTCCTGGTTCTTTTTTTGTTCGACGTGGAAAACTATCTAGTTGTGCACTACGTCGCCGGAATTTCGAATTTTGCCTTTTAAGGGGGGGAAAGGGGGGGTTAATGCTCGAAAAACGTGCGTTTTTGGGCATAATCTTGTGTACTCTGCCCAGGCCTTAGTTCTCAACCGATTTTCGTGGTTCTTTCTTTCTTCGACGCGGAAAACTATCTAGTTGTGCACTACGGCGCCGGAATTTCGAATTTTGCCTCTTGGGGGGGGGGGGGGTTGATGCTCAAAAAACGTGCATTTATGGGAATAATCTTGTGTATTCTGCCCAGGCCTCAATTTCCATCCGATTTTCATGGTTCTTTTTTTATTCGGCGGGGAAATTTATCTAGTTGTGCGCAACTTTGCCGGATTTTCGATTTTTGTCTTTCAAGGGGGGGTTAATGATTAAAAAACGTGCGTTTGCGGGTATAATCTTGTAAACTCTGCCCAGGCCTCAATTTCCTACCGATTTGCGTGTTTTCTTTTATGTTCGACTCAAAAATCTTCCAAATTGCACACTATTCCACCAGAGTATGAAAATTAGCATGGGGAGGGGGCGAGAGGGGGGATAGCATTCAGAAAATATCAGATTTTTTAATATTTCGCCTCCTTTACTTACTTTAGCTTACTAATTGTACCCAAGCTTTGAAATTGAGGAAAAATTCTCATTATACCTCCGGATTTTCATGAATTATTCTCTGTACCACCATGGAACTAATAGTGGTGTCATCATGGTGCCAGGGTACCATAAACTGCATATTTCGTGTTTTTTTTTTTTTTTTTTGTTTCACCTTGAATACGGATGTGAACTACGACGGACTGTCTACCAAAACTAATAGATGAAAGTTAAACGTTACCACGTATTTCCGTTTTGGTGCCAGACTGGCACCATTGGGGTTGGTGTGGGGGGGGGGGGGGGGGGTGAACTTGAATTCGCATGTTGGGTATTGAGATCATGAATTTTCAAAAGCTCTTCAACATCGACGCTCCCATGCCGCTAGAAACGTTATGGAGGATGATTGTGAGGGGGGTGGGGGACACCACTATTTCTTGCCTGAAATACTAAATAAATGACATCGAGTGAAACAGTTTTTAAATTGATCTACCGCTTATCCAATTGGACCTCCCCTGGAATGCATGCATTGCTTAACAATATGTTTCTTGGTAATAGTCGAATAGGATTTCACTTACTTGTTCAGTAGGCAGGTCGCCAATGTAGCTGAGTCCTCGAAGAGCTAAGGCTCGCACAGTGTAGTCTGGAGCATTGTATGCAGAAAGGAGACAGGTTACGAGACTGTCTATTAAAATTGCATCTCCTCCCGTCGAAGCTTGCACCGCAAGACACTGAAACAAAAGTAGCTAAATTAATAGAAAGACGACCAAGGTTTTAAACTTTACTCTTTTCGGAGTTATAGGAATTAACCTATACTTTCAGTGCATAAAATGAGGAGTGGAGGGATGAAGCCAATTTTTCAAATCCGCCTTCCAAAAACATCCTCCAGCCCACCCTGTGTTCTGAACTATTTAAAAAAAAACTTTATGTTAGAGCGGAGTAGAGAACTCTAGGATTAGGTTTGTTGAGCCCTCCTGTTTATTCCAAGTTTCGGGAAAGCCCTCATTCGGTCACTGAGCCCCTCAACTCCTTTTTGGCCAATTATTTGATAGAAAAATAAACACAGTTACTTAACCCTACCTGCCTCTCCCTCCTATACCTACTTCCTAGCGGGGTTTTCATTCCTTCCCAATTCCACCACCCTCAGAACTGGCTACCTTTTCGAACATAATCGTAAAAGAAACTCAGTTGAAGTTGTGCGATAATCAATTCAGTACTTGTAACGTTTGTTAATCGTTATACAGTTTTTCTTAATACTTATTTTAATATTGAATGAAAAGATAAATTGAAGTTTCCGTGTAGTTGACAGCGCATCCTTTATATCGCCCTCTGCACCACCTGTTTGAAAAGCTCCGTAGGAGATCACAAAGAGCTGAATGACATAAGAGAATTTAAAGACGGAACAAGTATAGGGACAAAGATATATTTCTGGAATTTTCTCATAAATTACTTACTTCGGCATAGAAGGCGGTTATGATGATTCTTTGGGTTTCCAATACATCGCTATATTGGTTGAAAGCTGTGAGCAGCGGAGAAACCAAGTGAGGTAGCGTCTGGCAAATACTCCTGTCCACATAAATTACACATTTGAAAAAAATATTGGAAATTACCACAAATTGAGCCTGCTTGAAGATGATGCTTCGGAATGGAGTACTTGAGTGTTTCATGAATCACCAGATAGGTATATTTCTGGCCACAACTGATGGAGACTTTTGCTCCAAAGTTACCAGTTTGTTTGTTAGTTTGCATAGAATTGACACTTTTAAAATAAATTTTCATATATCTTCCCTTATTCTATTTCTCTTACGTTCTGACGCAGTTCAATTCAGGACTGATAGTGCGAATTAACCTAAATAGATTTCATAAAGCCGTTTTTTCCGTCGCGTCGGACGGAGTACGCTGGCGGTGTCATGTCAACCACTCCTTCAACGGAAAAAGAAGGCAACCGTTTCCCTAGAGAGCGGAGTACGTTTTCCGCTGGCATCTTCCGTCGACATAAGATGCTTCGAGTGCTTCAGGAGGTGGCATGCCGCTCAACGCTGACGGGATAAGCTTGGTTCACATAGGTGCGTAATGTCCATAATCCGTAGTGTGTAATTGGGCGCCCCCTATGTGAGGCTCCCAGCCAATAGCATTCAATTACGCACTACGAATTACGGACATTACGCACCTATGTGAACCAAGCTTTACGCATGCGCATCTGACACTTCCTATTTGTTTACTGTCAAAAAGTTTGAGTTCATTCGCAAAAAGATTAATTTCATTTAAAAAAGGTTTGAATATGTGTAAAAAATTAAATTTACTTGTAAAAAGTTGAATTCTATTTTCAAAAAGATTAATTTTATTTGTAAAAAGATTAACTCTATTTGGAAATGCTATATATTATCTAGCACCCTTGCATATGTACCAACCAATGAACTTTATTACCACCAAATTATATTTTTTGATTTAATGAACATACCCCAGGGTGATATTGGTTTTGATACTCGACCGTAAGGGACTCAATTTTTCTAGTACCAGGGAAATCAAGAAGGAGAATTGAACAGGCGTGAACCGACAATATTCTTTGAATCTAACTCCATTGTCGAGTAGGTGTTGAGTGATGAGAGTGTTGTATGCTCATTCTTCTTCTCTTTCTCGGAACATTTGATCTGTGAGCTTCTGTCAAAGGAGTTCAGCAACAATTATTATATCTTCTCCATCATGAACACAATTTAATTGGTCTATGATGGCCAACAAACTCTTTTTTTTTTCCGCGGAAAGACATGGTTGACTTTTTTTGACTTCTAGACAGCTCAAGTGAAAATGGTTGTCCCGCCGCCACGTGACATCAGTAGTAACACGCTCACAGGAAAACATTAGAGAGTTTTTGGTGCCAAAATCTCACGGGCCCGTTAGGAGGAGACTAGTGCGAGCAACAGAGGATGCTACCTAGTTGAAGGAGGAAGCCCGTTAACTTTGGACGGGGGGGGGGGGGGAGGGAGGCGCTCGTGACAGTGGCTGAAGGAACGGGTGACTGTCGGGGGGCACCCTTTCATCGTTGCCCGCTGTTGTCAGGAGGCAAATTCATCGTCACCCGCGAACTCCGAGCTTTGTGAATAGGTTCCACGGGCCCGTTACTGGTTGCCAAAAACTCTCTATTAACACGCTGTGTGGTACGTCATTCTCCGCCCGACGGGATCCCACTGGCGTACTCCGTTCGATGTGACGGAATAAAACCCGTCAACAGGAAAACGCTCCTTAAGATCTTAGTTGATGTGAGTAACCCTTACACAGTGAGTTGTGGAATGCAAGTGACTAGAGCATCTATATGTTGCAATTGGGAACCTGTCGTGAGAGCATCCGATCCTGGTTCACAACCGACACTAACAAGTACTTGTTGAAGACAATCTTTCACCACTCTGAAAAAAGAGGAAACAAGTTAAAGGAATTTCCTGGTGTTGATTATGTTACGATATTAGTTGATAATATATTACTATGCAAGATGATCCATGGAAATTACTTGGAAGGAATAATCTTGTAAGCATCTCTATTTGTGATCACTAGTGTTTTATTAGGACTAGGCGCCAGCACAGGCGGAGTCGCTCCTATGTACGCGGCTAGTAGTGTCATCAAACTAGGAATTATAGAAGGGAGATTCTCCTTGAGAAGACCATCCATTTTATTCCCAAGAACCATTTCGTGAAGCGCACTGACAGCCTGAAACAGGAATATAAAATGTGCTGATTGGTAACAACAGAAGTAAACTTTTAACGCGCGTGACTCGAGAAGCTCGTCTTTCAAATCGAACAACTCATACTTCAAAACTTAAGTGAAAGAGGGCCTACAGTAAAATGGTAACCATTTTGAACCCACGCTTTCACACGTTCTTTGAACCAAAATGTCTTAAAGGACCCTAGAAGTGTCTGAAAGGTTTTGTACGAGAAAACCACAAGGTATGCGATATCCATACTTTGAAAGAACAATTCGTAACAACAATGTTTCAAGAGAAAACAAGTCAAAATAAAATGGTTTCCATAACAATATAAACTCGACATAATTTACCAACTTATGGTCGTCATAAATTAACATAAAGCAATAAAATATTCTTACCGACAATGGTTGAAAAGCTGCGACTTTGGGGCGATTAGGAGATTTGCTTTCTTCATCGAATAGTGTTGAAGAGGATAAAGTGCTAAAAATATGGTCGAGTGTGAATTTCGCCAACGTTGGTTCATTTGCTACAGCTCGCCAACACTCGCACAAACTGCTGCTTCCAAAAAACAAATAAACAGCATTACGTTCGGAAAATGATGAAATTCGAACTAAGATGATGAAATTATTCAAATTAAGTTGAAGATGTAATTTTGTTTTTTTTATAAAACAGCTTACCCGTGCAGGGGTAAAGGGTGTTTCAGTAAGAGATTTATAACCATTTTGGGATGGTGTTTGGCCAAAGCAATCACAGCCTGCACTCCGTTCGTTGGGTGGCTTCCTCCAGTAACAAGTTGCAGGAGGAGGGATCCTATAAAAGTAATCGGAATTCGTGAAACCATTACAGAAGGAAATAGTGAATAGGAGGACTATTCTTGTCAGACTCTCTTTATCTGAAAGAAACAGCGAGGAAGAGATTGGACGTTATTGTTTCCGACTTGGACAATTTGGATCCCTCTGTAAAAAGTATAGAGAGTAAATACCTACGTAGGACATGTAGGTATTCAAACTTTTCAGAGTCACGGTGGATTGAAGAGAGACTGTTCATAGCCCTAAGTAAAAAACCATTTCAGGTTGGATTTTCGTCCAACTGCCATTCCTGGCGTCGCGGACATCAGCTGTCTCCCTAAGGGAAGATCAGAATTTGTTCTGATGATTTCGCTCATGGCTTCCCATTGGCCTCACCGCCCTGGGCTGGGACGAGGGGGAACTGCGACCGACTTACCCGAAAATATCGATACCTTAAAACACAAAGAAGATGCTATGTCCATCCATCTTCCACATTTTAATTTTTTTTCAACTTCAGGGAAACTAAAATTTAACAAAACTATTATTGACCTTTTTGACGATTATAGCTCAAAAATTTCTTGAAGAAATTAAAGAGTTTGGTGTAATAAGCCATTATTTTAGGAATTGTGCACTGATGATACCTTCTTTTGCGTTCTTCTCAGAACTCCGTTTTTGGACATAGCCCCTTTGTGCTTTAAGGTATCGATATGCTCCCGAGGCGAGCCCCGAACTCACGGCCCCTGCAACCGGTCCGAGTCTCGGCTCCAGAGACACATGCCGCAGCTCGCTCGGCCACAGCTAAACCCCTCATAGCCATAAGTACAAATATCTCAAATTACCGAAGCGCCCCCACGAGGGAGCAGCATTTTCCTTCCACTATTAAGACTTCACTGTCGAAATACATACCTAGTATGTCGTTAACGTAGTGATACAGTTCAGCTCCTTTCAACGTGAAAACAGCTGACAATACATCAGAAGCATTACTACACGCTGTAGGATCAACATCAGTCAATCCATCCAGTAGTCTAGCAGTCAACTTGTGGAGTTGAGGATGAGGCAGCCTTTTGCAAAGAATCTGAAGAAAATGAGTTTTGGGTAAGTACAACTATACAGGTAACTGTTGGATTGCAATGAGCGCTTACACAAATAATTTTATTTAACGGTTTACAATATTTTTTATTAGTTTGAATAAAATTAGACCGTTAGAATTTGGTGTTCTTGGCACCTAACTAAGTTCAGCATCAACACGAGGTATATAAAACGCTGCAAATTATTACACATTGGTTTATTACTTACTATAAACCAAAACAGACCGTGTAAACCAAACCGTGTTCTGTACCCGTCTGTACAGAACACGGCTTTTCCATTAATACTAGGTACCTACCAGCAATAATATATACAACCCTCATATAATATATGAGGGTTGTAATTGCTTTCATTGTAAAATTTGATTCTTGGAGCTAAAAACGCACAACTCAGTACAACACGAAACTCTATCCAAAGAAACGAACAACGAAATTTGATCAGCTGAAATTTAAACGGATATTAGGCAAGTTTCCGTTGGTAACCAGTCTTGCGGTTCACACTCGAGTTTCTGATTTGTTGTATATCCAATCCTTAAGCCCTCATAGGGAGCGAAGGTTTGTCCTACAGAGCTCTGGGTGGTCTCATTTGATTCGAAAAATTCAATGAGGAATTTCACCGAATTCTGTTTGCATTTTTCCTGAATAGTTAATGGTGTGGGATAGATGAAAATCGGGCTGATTTCGGAAAATAAGTCTCCTGTTATTTTATGAAGACAATCAAAATTTTTGATTTCAAAACTAACCGGGAAAACGGACGTGAAGCGGGAAAGCTCGCTGATTGGGCTGTTCGGGTCGCCATCTCCTCCCAGTGTTGCCTATTGGGAAGACGAAATTGTGTTTTCCAAGAGAAAAGTTATCAAACAAAAACAGGGGAAACCTAATTTTCCCCATCTTGCTTTTTAAATTTTTTTATTCAGTTTTTCGATTTCGAACTTTACTGTTTCGTGAAATTTTGCATCTGGGGACTATAGATTTCTCGATCTCAGCGCTTCAAGCGGCCATAAATGAACTATTCCAGGATGACGTCATTTTCCCGGTATTTTTAAACATTCCTATTTTCCACACTGTTTTGTTTATTCGTACATTAAGAAGTTCGGGCTGAAAGTTTGCCTTAGGAGGTTTTTAGAGGTGCTGAATCTGATTTTGGGGTCAAAAATAGGAAATTCCGACATGGTGAAATTCCTCATTCTATTTTAAATCGATGGAAAAAAAAACAATACCATTAAACATACAAAGAGTTTTCGAGCTATGGAGATTTGAATATTTCGACCCCTATTTTTCACCCCTTAGATTTGATTGAAACTAGCAAGAGCTTTGAAGGTACAACTGGACCTCAAATGCCCATGTACAAAGTTTCAACAGAATTGGTCCATGATAACTAGGAAAGTGCTGAGCCACAGATGTTTACATGTTGAGAAGATTTGGATGATGGACATTACTGAGGTGATGGAATGAAAGGTGTTCCACAAGCATAAACTTGAGATTTACGAGTATACGTAAGAAATCTAGAGGCTATGTAGTATTTTTATACAGAAAATTCAAAGGTGGCGTCTTCAGTCTTGAAATAAACTGGGAGAAAGACAACAGGAAGGACGCTTGCATAAAACTGATTTTATTATTAAGAGATTGGGAGGAGGTAGGATGAAGAGAGGGGAAGGCAGGTGCGCCAACCTAGAACACTTATCACAAAATAACTCTAGTTAGTTCAACATTCAGCTAGACCATCTTACCTCACTGATGTGCATAGAAGTATTCTCTTCAGGTAACGATTCAAACAACTTTTCAATGGCAGGATCATGAGAGCGTCCTTCATAGACATTGGCGATGGCCAGCAAAATACCAATGCAGTGGGCGGCTATCTTGCCTATGGATTCTTGAGAGTCGAAATACCTCACAACCAAATTCCCAATCAAGTCACCACATTGATTGAATGAACTAGGCGTCTGAAATTGGAAACATTCATAGAGTTTCAATTTAACTGTATTTCCCTGAAACTAAAGTAGACAGTACTTATGAGAGACGCCATTTGCCTTTATAAATACCTCGTATCCTGGTTGCATATTATGATAGTATGAGAGAAGGGCTGTCTTCATGACAGTAATGGCTGATAACCGCTGAGGCCAGTTACGATCCTTCAACCAAGGCTCCAGGAGAGTAGTAACTTCGTCTAGTCGATCTGGTGTGACAGAGTCCATCAACATACCTTCAACCAGTTCGCCTACGGAAATTCCCAGGTATTGAATATTGAACATTAAATAGAATGATTCTATCCTAAAGCAAGAGATTCTTGTGAGTAACGCGATACTTGTGTTCGTAATATGTATGTAACATTTATCTGATATCGCCTCAACATTCTCCTTTAAACTTACTGACTCCTACGTCATTA
Source organism: Apolygus lucorum (assembly GCA_009739505.2). Classification (NCBI taxonomy): domain Eukaryota; kingdom Metazoa; phylum Arthropoda; class Insecta; order Hemiptera; family Miridae; genus Apolygus; species Apolygus lucorum. The sequence continues at coordinate 75,445,077 of CM019176.2, read as the reverse complement.
GGATAGTTTCTTTTTCCATAGCAAAGTATAGCTCATCCGTCACATCGACAGAACAATTATGCTTCTTAAAGGTTCCTTGCAAGGAGTTTAAAACTCGTTCACAAGAGGAACGATAGGCGTTTCAAAGAATGAGAGTAATATTTAGATGGAGCCATTTCACAGAATTTCCTACATTTGAAGGATTTTGGAGCATTAGCATCTAATTTGGTGAATGAGGATTTGGGGAAAAGCCGTCAGGCACCATTACGAATAGATCGAATATACATTTATACATATATATTCAAACTGCAAAGCTAATTAAGTAAATATCTGTTATGTACGTAGTACTAACTTGATTTTACCGTAATGCGAACAAAGTTGTGTTTACTTACCCAGGTGTTTCAATGTTTGGTGGGCAGACGCAGTGTCATATCCATTTGTAGGAGGGTCTTGAGAAAATACACGATCAAAACATGTTTTCAGGATGTGCAGTCGGGCTTCTTGGACTAAGGACGGTGGTAACTTTCTGTATAAATGTTAAGGTCATACACAAGATGTAACTAATATAAAACTTAAAGAATGACACCAACAGTGAGGTAGTTGCATGGGTTGGAATTTCGTATTTTTGACGTCAGATTCAAATTCAGCGCACTTGAAAACGTTCCTGCCGGTTTCCTGCGCCGATTTCTAAATTACATTCAGTTTAGCCGTATTTCCATAAGGAAATACCTTCCTCACTTGTGTTGGCAGGAGAGACGACAACTACTCTGATGACACCTGGCAAAAATAATCTCTCAATAGAGCGAGCAGTGATCTCTCAATCACTGGAATCGAGGAAATATTAAGCCAGAAACATTGAAATAATATTAATGATTAAATAAACAATAACAACAACATTAAACATTGTCAGGCTCTTCATATTTGAATTTCTCTTTACATTTCACAGTAATGAAGCGTGTTTTTGTTGTTTTCCTGCTCTCCCTAGTTTTGTTCCTTGCTCCCTGCATTGGTTCTCTCTAAATTTTTTAGGAAGCGTTTCTGGAAGTTTTTCCTACAGATACGTACTTCAATTGATTAATTAATTTCCTATCCGATTTCGATGAAATTGTTTAGGGATTTATCGGATTGGGATGTAGATGGTCTGCTATGAAAATCATCACCTTCAAACTGATAGTAGCCACTGCAAACGTGAATTCCTTGTAACAGCCATACCTTCTAAATTTTCCATCCGATTTCGAAGACATTTTCGGGATTATACGGACTCTGGTGTAGATGGTCCCCAATGAAAATCATTGCCCCCAGACTGATAGTAGCCACTGCGAATGCACAAACGTGTATTTCCTTGTTACAGCCATAACTTCTACATTTCCCATCTGATTTCGATGAAATTTTCAGGAATTATGCGAATTGGGGTGGATACGGTCCCCTATGAAAATCATGGCCCCAAATGGGGAATTTGCCTCAATTTTAGATTCTGGAATTTCAAGTCAAATCCTATAATAGGGCCCTAGAATAACGTTTAACACTAGGAATAACCAAGGGGGAAAAATTACCGTAGGAGAAAATGCCTAAACAAGTGAAGCCTCTGTTACAAAACACCGCGAAAATCGAATAATATTGTTGACGTCATACGAAGAAAAAAACGACGCGAAAACAACTCCGACAACAGACAGAGTTCTAGCACCGCCACACAAAACGATCCAGTGAAATGGCTACTCGAATAATGTGATTCAAATCTTGAAACTAAATAAGAGAAGATGAAGACTAATAATGCTTGATAAACTAGTAGGTAGAATCAAAAAGAGTGAGTAATATTGTTTCTTTTGGTCACTTTTGTGTCTGGGTTCTTCCTGCCAGTTCGCGGCGCACTCTTGTGCGCACTACTTGTAAGCTAAAAGTTCGTGTATGTTCCGCTTCTGTGGTAAGCGCCACAGAACCTCCTTTGAAGTCAGATTGGTAGAATATCCGTTACGTTTCAAACATGGCTGCCTCTTACACATTGCCACCACATTTAAAATTTCCATCTTCCTTAAATTCTCTAAATTTTTTGGATGCGTTTTCGAGCAGCTCACTATGGTTTTATTCCATAAAAATAAACCCTCATTCGAAAAAAAAAAATGTGAGGCTAATTCCCCATTGAAAGTATTTTGAACGTAAAAATCCTTATAACAGCCATAACTTCCACATTTTTCATCATATATTGATGAAATTTTCAGGGATTTTACGGATTGGCTTGTAGATGGTTCCCCATGAAAATCATCGCCCCCGGACTGATAGTGGCCACTGCGCATGCGCAAATGTGAATTTCTAGTCACAGATATGTCTTCTACATTTTCTACTTTTCTTTAACCTTGAAAAGAGAAAACCATTTCCTCTACCTTGGTAGACTTGATACAATTATAGGAAAAAAATATCTAAGAACATATGTAAATGAAAGATGAATGATACAAAAAAATTAGAAATAAGTAGTTGAAGGATACGCTAGAACTGTGATGACTTTTATAGCAAGTGGTTCTGGTTTCGAGTTTTGCAAAAGTTGAAGAACAACATTTAAAACATTGGTACGACATTTGATGGAATGTTTCGTATCAGTTTTGTGGCGAATCAGGCTTTCTGCACAGTTCAAAATGGCTTCCAAAGCAGCATCACGACCACTGGGCTCCTGAAAATCGAAATATGATTCCGTAATCGAGCATTTCATGTTTCATTGACTTGCCTAAAGTCTACTATAAATGAGAGTTTCATTTGAGATGGATACATTAACATTAATGATTTACCTTAGCCACCGTAATTTGAGACATGATCCATTGAGAAAGAGTATCCAATTTAGGGAGCAATTCCATCAGTGGACACCTATTGGCAATAGCAGCATAACACTCCAAGATGGCTTCTCGACACTTCTCCATCTAGAATGACATGAGTAGAACTGTAGGTAACTGTTTTGGTAGTTGAAATATAGACCCTATAAATCCCAATGTGATTATCATATCAAGTCTCACAATTCGAAAAAGACAATATTAGAGAGTTTTTGGTGCCAAAATCTCACGGGCCCCGTTAGGAGGAGACTAGCGCGAGCAACAGAGGATGCTACCCAGTTGAAGGAGGAAGGACGTTAACTTTGGACAGGGGGGGAATGGAGGCGCTCGTCACGGTGGGCTTCGAGGAATGGGTGACTGTCTGGGGGCACCCTTTCATCGTCGCCCGCTGATGTCGGGAGGCAAATCCATCATCACCCGTGAACTCCGTGCTTTGTGAAGAGGTTCCACGGGCCCGTTATTGGTTGCCAAAAACTCTCTAATTTCTCTATCAAACAAACCTCTGCTTCAGCCTTAGAGTCTTTCATTAAACCAAGAAGCCTCGAATTCCTCTTATTCAGCTCAGTATGGGCGATACCATCTAGTCTACTTAGAACCATGTCCAAGTGAGCCGTAGCCAGTATTCCAACTGCACGAGCGCATTCCTTCAAGAGTTGAAACATCAAGAAAATAATTAATAATGAATAAAGAATTATTAACAAATACCAACAATCAACTGTTGAATACATTTCGATCTCTCTTGAATAATTTAATCTGTGAAATACCTTCAAATTCAAATGAGGTGCCTTGAATTTCGATATGATGGTATCTAAATGTTCAGACACTATTTGCTTATCTTCGATTACTGCAGTAGTTATGGCGAGGGATGACAGGATCACACTGGCTTCATCGCTATTACCACCATTGGCCAACATGGCTGACAAATGTCTAGACATGGAAATCGGCCATTGACTGTCATGACACGATATGGTAGTAACTGTGTTGTTTATCATTTCCAACAAGAGAGAGTCCCACTCAGATTCGTTCCATTCTGAAACTGCAACGAAATTTACACCCTTTTGTGGAAAGACATGCGTTTTTTCATCAAGTTTTATATCTCACAGAAAATGGAGAGCTTTCCCAAAAGGTGGAATACGGAGGGAAGGGAGGGCAATTGAACTGAAGTACGTAGAAAAGGAAAGTTAACTTGAATCATAATTTTTGAGGTTCACCAAATCATTTCCTCAGACGCGAAAAGGAAATATATAATGACTGAACGATTTCCCTCATATTTTCTTAGCAGGTAGAAGACATGGGGAATTGGCTCCAATTTGTAGAGCCTACCTAAAGAAAATCGTGTAGGTAATTGAAGAATTAGCAGAATTGAAGTCTCCTTAACACTACAACCAAATTAAAACATTCAATACCTATAGAAGAATCACCTTGAAGATAGTTCATCAACTGAGGGAGCTTGTGGGTCCAAAGGTCGGCAATGTGAACACTGACAAACGGCGAAAACTGCTGTAGAAACAGAAGAATTGAAGGTCCTCGGTTACTGTCCAGGGGTGAGCCTAGAAGGGCAAAACACCTGCAAAGCACCAACTCCATGCTCTGCGTACTCTCATCTGAAAAAAAGGAATAGACAGGTAATAAACAAGATATAAGACAGAACCCTCTGCATTTAGCGTAACTAGGTCAAAAAGTTGATCTGAGTTCCAATTCACAACACAGTCCTGTACTTATAACTTGGCGACGATATAATTTTGCATTGGTTAAATCGCAATACGTAGATACCACTGATCCGGTCATCAGAAATCATTCAACGGTTTCCAATCACTTCGTTGAAAAGATTCATGTTGGAATGCAAGTGGAAATTAATTTTGTCATCAAAAGAAATACAAATGTATTCCAAGCTTCGGAGCATTATAATACTCGATAAAAAAAAAGACCAGTCTTCATTAAAACAAGATTAATTGCGACAATGAAGATTTCTACTTCAATGTTCAGACCTTCTTCAACAAATAGTGTTCTTATAGTGACTCGTGAAGAACTTACCTTTTTCAGGCTCCTGTTTAGGCGCTAATTGAGTCAAGGCTTTGGTCATCACGGAAACCGCATGGTCATAGGAAGGATCAGTAAGCAGCTTCAGCAGGGTAGTCCAAAGAAGGGGCCTCATTTCGTCTACAGTACTGCTCAGTAGATGAATCGTGGATGAGCAAATACCAGCAAGCTCGTTCGCTTCTACGCCCTGACGAGAATACGAATGACAATAAACAGTTTGGTTATTCTAATCTCATCCTTTCAATGACAAATCTGCAAATTATTACACGACGGTTTTTTTTTCTTTAAAGATCACCCATCTGTAAAGAACCATTTTTCAGGTTTTTCCATTGGTCAATACAGTCTTTAAATGACCCCCATTAAATAAGACTTGCCCTTTTCAGATTAGAATCCTGAGTAAAATCATACTCCTAGAACATGAATTACAACTTGTAGAAAAATGAGATATTTAATTGACTTATATTAACTTATGTTGTGTGACATGATGGGAGTTTGACCATCACTCTAGGAACAGTTGGCTCTCAGGGTAGGCGCACACCTGGTGGTGTGGAGGTAGGGAAGGAGGTTACAACACTATAGAATTTATGGTTATAAGGATTTCACATTGGCGCATGCGTAGTGGCTACCAATGATCTGATCACGACGAAATGAATAAGGAGTCCCAAAAACACAATCAGTGAAAAATTCGATAACTAATAGGGTGTGCGCCTGGGTAGGAAAAACTGTTTATTGTTATTTTTAATCGAAGGTAGACCTCATTCTGAGAATTTTGGTACCAACCGCGACCTTCTAGCGTGTGTAAATCTTTTCTACGAATTTTTAAAGTTTCCACCGATTATGACGTCACAGTGGGCTGCGGCGTCCCGCCCAGGCGAGAGGGGCGCGTGACGTCATAAACGGACGAAACTTTGAAAAATCATAGGAACAGATCTACTCACGCTAGAAGGTCGCGGTTGGTGCCAAAATTCTCAGGATGTAGTCTACTTTCGATTAAAAATCTAAAAAAAATCAAGGCGCACCTCCCATTTGGTTTATTTGTCCTCAATGGAGCAAACGATTGGTCTTAAAAAGCTCTGGGTGGTCTCAATCGACTCTGAAAAATCGCATTTATGGAAAAACAATGTTTCTATATTGATAGTTTAAGAGCTAGGGCGTTACGAAATTTCAACCTCTACTTTTTACCCATTAGAAGTGAGCGACAATAACCAAAATCTTCTGGAACAACTAGACCTCAAATGAAGCAAATACCCCAAATCTCATCAAATCAGGGCATGGTAACTAGGAAAGGCATTGCTAACGTAGAGCCAACAAATCTTGAAACGTAAACCATCAGATTTTGAGGGATTTAACATTATTTTCTTTCTACCAATGGCTGTTAGCTGGGTTAGTGAACTTGTTGGCTGAGATCACCGAAGTTAGAGAGATTATTATTATTTAGGGAGATTATTCGGATTGGTGACTCGCGGGTGAGATCGCAGATCCTACTAATTTTTCGAGTAGGTCCCTTTTCACTTAAAGGGGCGGAGACAATGAGTAGCCATGAGCGAAATCCTCAGAAACAATATGGGTCATTTCAAAATTTGGGGTTATTTCTTGTCACGCAGCTTTTGTGAACACTCTATTTGTCTTGGAAATTCAGAATTTTTTCAGGGAGATACAGTAGGTTGGTGTCTACAAAGATCACATAGAATGAATTTCGCTGATCAATTAACTCAGATAATTAAAAATCATTAATGACCCCAATTCTCTCTCCCTACACCTGTCACAAAGGGTAGGTTGGGAACTTTGAAAATTTTTGGAGAACTCTATAATCATATTTTAATTTAAGTAAAAAATGTTATTGGTCCAGGATACTCTCCACTTCAGGAATAAATTAGAAACGAACGAAAATTCCATGAATTGGAAGGGTTTTTGCTATGTTTTGATGCTGTCACAAGGTTTTATTCTCTCTCCCTACAATTTTTTTGAAATGCCCGCCCACTCCTGGAAAACAATTATTTTGTGTTATGAAAAACAAAAGTGAACACTGCTGCAAGATGGCTTCCGAAGCTACTGAAGTTTGTTGAATTTCCAAGCTCCCAGTTGTGTGGGTTAAGTTGTGAAGTGTTGAAGCTTTGAGAGTAGGTTAATACTTTCTCCATCCCTACAACCACCTCACTCATCAGGGTAAGTGTTTAACTAAGTTTAATTAAACTCAAATTACAATTATGAATGCCATAGGGTTATAAATTTTTTCTAACGTTCAGAATCAATAATGGTGAGGCCAGTAGAGAGTGATAACCTCACAAATCTCTCTCCCTACAACCTCTCTCCCTACAACTTCTGGGAAGAGGCTGGTTCGTAGGAAGAGAGATGGCATTGCAGGGAGAGAAGTTTTGCTCATGGTTCACCAAGATAATGGTTTAAATTTGGGCTCTTGGTGCATATTCTTGGTATTAGTAGTTATCCATAGGTTACATCAGTAATTACAACAACATATTTTGTGCAGAAGTTCTAGTCAACCTTGGATGAACCGTCTACGTGTGCTGTTCCTTCTACCTCTACTGGACTTCCAGCTTCAGCTAAACCGCCTGTGCCCGAAACACTCACTCCAGGAATGTTCATTTTGGCCAGCTTGAAGAGCGAGTCCAAAAAAAAAAAAAAAGAATTCTATTAATAACTATTAACAACCCGTACAATCCCTGAAAATTTCATCAAAATCGGATGAGAAATGTAGAAGTTATGGCTGTGGCAAGGATTTCATGACAGACAGACAGACACGGAACCAAAATTCTTCAGGAAGGTCTGAAACGTAAAACGCGAGTAGAAATTTTGATTTTGGAGAACATTTTTTTTTTCTACCTAGAAAAGTGAAAACAAAGCTTCCGCTACCTTGGTAGATTCGGAAGGAAAACATTACGCCTTATCACTATGTTTACAGCAACGATACTATTAATGACGATGGTACTATTGTAGTAAAAAATGGATTACGGCGTTTCCGGGGATCCATGCACAGTTTGAGGTTAATGACAATGATATTCGAGTCATAAATACAGGAGATTTTGTTCAGATTCCCAGTTCCCATTAGTGCAGTTCCCATTAGTTTGACATTTTTGGATTTTTGATCCTTACCTCATTTTATTTTAGTTAGGCTCTGATTCCCGAATGTTGGACACTATTGGTTTATTATTTTCAATAATGGACCTTTGGAATCGAACGTTTTTGTAAGAATTTTATTATTAAGAAACTGAGTTTCCTGAGTATCATCAAGAAACCGAGTTACCTATGTATTACTTAGAAACTGAGTTACCTATGTATTACTAAGAAAGTGAGTTACTTATGCATTATCAAGAAAATGAGTTACCTATGTACTATTAAGAAACTCAATAAACTATGGGTTTACATTTTTAAGAGTTACCTGAACTATTTACACCGCTGGGTCATATAATTCTGACTTTTCCTTAACCCACATTTTACGAAAGATTAGACTGATTGAAAGACTTGAAGAATCTGATAATTCTGATGTACCTAGATTATAGCTTCGGACTGTGATTGCGATAAATAAAAGAGACTCTCCTAAACTAAGATTCTCGTATTTTGAAGGAATAAAAAGGTTTCATGAGTTCAACTCACACTTGGTTTTCTCTCTCCCTACAATGTTTTATCTCTCCCTACAAAGTCGAAATTATGGAAAAAAATTCAAAATTCTATAAATTTGAAACTACTTGATAAAGTGTGCGCCCACTTCAGGATCTGCCTCAGTGGTCAAAACAAAGGACGTTTACGGGAGAAAAAACATAAAAACTTCAACAATAATTTATGGAAAAGTTCGAGGACAAAATAACCCCAAATTTTGAAATGACCCATATTCTGATTTTGATCTTCCCTTTGGAACATCTAATGACATCCGCAACACCATTATGGTAGTTGGACGATAATTCAACCAGAAATGTTTGTTTACTGCTTTACTTATTTATTTAACATTTATTTTCTTGCTCGATTCCAAAGGTTTATTATAGAGAAAACTAAACCAAAATTAAACAAAGAAATGGAATATAGCAATAAGTAATTTATAGGACAGTACAATGCAATCAATAGTAATAAGGTAAGTACTTAGTACACCAGCTACGATAAAATCATATGAATATTTCAAAATAACTCACACTTTGTGTTGGAAGTACCGAGCAATGTCGTACCAGATATTCTATGAAATCTGACCCATCCAAAGCATGACCTTTGGTACATAGAGCTACAATGGTTTTCACCAAAGCCTTCTTCACCTGAAACGATGGTTACAATCTTATTACTACATGGTAGCAATAACTGAAAGGAGAGTAAACTATGCCTTAATAAATGTTGCACAATACAAAATCCTGATTCAACCGAAGATTACCTTCATCGAAGGATCTTGCAACGTAGAACGAACGGCTGAAGTTATTTCACTGTTAATTCTGGTTTGAAGAATATTATCCGATCCTGATATTAAATGGGCACTGACAATAAGAGACTCGATTTTGTCTTTTTCACTACCCATACGCAAATGTTTTATTAGCAAGTCGCCAAGACGATCACAGAAATGATTACCTAAAACATATAAGATTTTTCTCAATTCAGGACAAATGACAGAATAGTCTATTTTATGGTGTTCTAAATTAGAATGATTGAAATATAATCATTGATAAAAAAAATAAAAAAAAGAATGCACTTTTAATGCAATGTCTTACCGAAATGGTCGTAACAACGGAGTACCTCGTTGTACTGTTTTACCGTATTGGGAAGCGAATAATCTGGAGGAACCACCACCTGAAACACAAACAAACCCAAATTAGTAGGTACGACCAATGAAATCCCCAACAAACTTCAACAGATTGGTTTATCTTTTAGATCTTAATATTATTGACATTTTCATGTCTTTGCTTTGGCACATGAACTGAAAAATCGTCACGAAAACTAAGCAAATCTTGCTCACGCGACCAATAAATAAAATAGACTCACTGTGTTGCGTAGAGAACAATCAACAACCTTACATTTTGCTTTGGCACATGAACTGAAAAATCGTCACGAAAACTTTGTGTAGTGGTTGACATGAAAATGTCCCAATGTGTTGCAGACTCGTATGCAAGCATTTAAAATTGAGTTTATGATTTCGAATCGAGTGTGATTTTTCAATAATGAACCTTTGGAATCGACATTTTTCAAATGCTTTCAGTTCATTCGGGATCACATTATAAAATTTAATCCCCCACCATCTGGTAGCGTTTCTTGAGCAATTCAACCTGGTAAACGGAACTGTCAAAGCTTGAGCATTCCTAGTACCATAGTTATGAGATGCAGTGTGAAACTTATCAATATTTGAACCAAGCTCCTAATCCGCTTTTACATTTGATTTAAAAAATAGGTTTGTATTCGGTACCTGCAAGTTCGTTTAGAAGAGGATTGTTGTTCTGTTGTTATTTATAGTGAAAATAGTAGAATTTCGCCAAGAGAGTAAGTACTCTGGGTAGTAATTGTATTGAATGAACACTTATCGAAAAACGGATACCTCTCACCACTCGGTTCAACGATGAAAAATAGTGCTAAATCATTTACCACACTTGGACTCTCCGGTCATAGGAAATTTAGCTAATAATCACCACTGCGTTCAAATTTCCTCACTGCCACACCCACTTGGCTGACTTTTTTTAAACAGAAGTAGCAGGCTTGAAGTCCAATCTGAGCCCTTGGATGTTACATAATTATTGGAATCAGTGAAACATTTCCTATAAGATAGTGATCACCGTGTAAGTAAATAGTTTGTGTCAACGAGCATTACACGATGGCCCTCGAATAGTGTTATTACGATAACCAATATAATATTTGTATTGAAGAGGACATCCTACAGCATATGGACAGAGCCGGGTGAGCCGATGAGCAGAACAATGCTTGTACCGTTAACCGCGACGTAACAAGGCAACAGGTGGGGAGGCAGGGGCGTTGGGTGACCTCCGAAAGTGGTAGGGCACCAAACCAGAAAATACACGAACTTGACCCTAGGATCTCACATACCTACATACTTTAGCGTCAAACAGAGGACCCAGTGGGGAACAATCACATCTCAACTTCATTCCAGTTAATGATGAAAAAAAAAATGCATTTTTGGGACTCGAAAAGATAAAAAATGTTAATTTGTTACTAAAACATTAAATATTCAATTTTTTTTCAAACGAAAAGCACATAATTTCTTAATCATAAAGACGAGATCATAAAAAAAGTGTCTTAACAAATTCTACATATTAGTCGAAGTGTCTCTTCGAGGATCATATTCCCTTTGAAGACTTTTAATTGTCTTTTGCAACGCCTACGTAGCATATTTATATGAAAAGTTGTGGAACTGAAGAGCACCGTACCTATTGTATTTCCCCACACCGAAATGTTGAACAGAAACGAAAAAATACGATAAGTAGGTAAGTAGTTATCAGTGGTCAACACCATCAGATGTCATTACAACAAACACCAAGACGACTTGAAATTCAGGGAAAATGGAATGGAAAACCGAAAATAATAAGAGGACCAGGAACGTAAACTGTCATTGTTTCAAGACACTTTAGGGAACACAGTAAAGAGCTCCAGAGAGAGACTATTTATTATCTTCTATTGCCAAATTAGTTTTCTTCATTAAAAAGATAGCAAATGGACTGGATTCATTCCATTATACATTACGATGGTACCTACTTAAATTACGATTCCCAGCTATTGACAGAGTGATGCAAAGTTCAACTTCCCGAGTCGCGACCTATCTTTCTACATAAATTGGTGAGTCCGCATAATGTTTTTACGTAGAGTTTATTGACGACGAGAAAGTCGATGTCCAAATTCCTTCTTTTGATACAGAAACTATTGAATTGCTGCTGGAGTACACGGTTTGTACACCCTACACAGCCTAGTTCTGAATAGTGCACATGAATACGGTCATTATGAGAGCCTTTAGGAGCTTCGGAAACAGGAGCACCATCCTTATTATAAATAAATAAATAAGATGCTACGCCACTTACCATGTTACCCAAACTAAATAGTACTTGATCCAAAACTGGCTGAAGAGAATGAGGAGGTGCCGCTTGAAGAACGACTGCAAGACACTGAGTGATGAGGTGGGGTGGTATAAGAGGACGCTTGTAGGCGTTCAGCAGACAAGTGACCGCTCTGGAAGTTGCAAGTTGCTGTTTTTCTACTGGTAGAAGACTGTATAAAGGGCCGAGAGCTGTAATCGCACTTTCTGTGACCTGAAAAAAGTATGAATTACTTGAAAATAATTTTTTACAGACCACTGAAAATACGATGACTTTTGCTGAACTTTACTATGGTTGCATAGAATATTATCAATAGTTTTCTTTCAATATTACTTTACAAATAAATACAATGTTGTGGAACTAAATGAATGTATAATATACGTATATATTATATACATTTTCAGATCGATTGCAGAACTCTTCAGAATTTCATCGAATCCATTTGGACTTTGTGATGATAAACTCAAGGATGGATGACTCTCCCTGAGTAGGGGAAGGGAGGGGTCGAGGTCACGTGACAAGTTAGTACCTCAACTTCTCTGTTTCCCCAGCCCATTCCACGTATCTGGTAAGTTTTATTTTCGAATGTACCTTCTTCATTTCCGTCAGAATACAAGTGTCATTTCTCCCCTATTTCCCAGTAATTAGATCTCCGACTGGGGATCATTACTTGGTAGCAGAGTGTGGTAGCAAGAATAATTGTAACTTTCCATCTCTCCGCTAACGGCGGAAGTTTGTCAGCTGTTTTGTTAGAAACAAGGTGGAAAGGGAGGTCCGTGGATTCGGAACAGAATAATTGTGAATACCATGTATTGATGTAAGGATACCATGTAGTGATCCCCAGTCGGAGATCTAATGACTGGGAAATAGGGAAGAAATGACACATGTATTCTGACAGGAAGGAAAGAGGTATATTTTTGGTTTCCCCAGGGATGCCTCCCAAAATTCACTTCTGTTGATCAGTTCAAATTTGGCATCACATAGTGCCCTACATGACCCTAAATTTTCTCACCAGAGGGGGAGTGTGATGATACAATCACTCAAGGATGGATGACTCTCCCTGAGTAGGGGAAGGGAGGGGTTGAGGTAAGTTGTATTTTCGACTATACCTTCTTCATTCCCGTCAGAATACTCGAGTCATTTCTTCCCTATTTCCCATTAATTAGAACTTTGACTGGAGATTATTACAACATGATTCAAATAATATTATCATTGTTCAACTGGGTTAGAAGAATATAATTTATTCGTGGATATATTGTGACCCTTAGATAGGAACATAACCTGTTTATAATGTTTAACATATACATATAGGTACTAAGTAGGTGCCTCGTTTCTAATTACCTTTGTTTCTCGAGCCTGCACCCACGAATTTGCTATCACATTGTAAGCACATATTACTTCTTCCGCAAACGTTTCTTTCGTGATAGATTCGTCTCTTTCTTCATCAGAGTAGTCAACATACTCCAGTATTGCCTCACAGAATTTTCCAACAACTGCAAAAATAGAAAAAAACATTAAAATACTAATTTATGTTGTCATCATCCATTCTTTAGATGCACTGATGATGAGGAATTAAAATAGGTGCCTAATCATTCATACAGAACACACCATTACATGAAATCAAAAAGAAGTAATACACTTGGTCAAAATGAGATTTTTTTTCTGAGCTGAAATAAGAGTTTGAATCACAACCATATTGTATTACGAGGGTAGTTCGGAAAGTAAGAGTACTCAATTTTTCCAGACTTTGCAAAAATTTTATTTAAAAAAAAAATAACAGGGTATTACAGGCATACATCTAAGTTATTTTTCCACGTAATCGCCTTCTCGATCAATGCACTTTTGCGACCGTGAAATGAGCTTTGTAATCCCCTCGTCATAAAAACTTCCTGCCACCTCCTTGCTCCAGTTTGTGACAGCTTTTTGAACCTCCTGGTCGGTTGAAAAATGTTTCCCACCAAGGTGCATCTTCAGAGAAGTGAACAGATGGTAATCAGAAGGCGCCAAGTCGGGGGAGTAAGGGGGGTGGTCTAAAATTTCCCAACCGAAGGAGTCCAAAAGAGCCTTGGTGAGGTTCGCCGTATGCGGTCGCGCATTGTCATGCAAAAACAGACTCCCTTCGTCAGCATCCCTCCTCCTTTGTTCTGAATTGCCCTTCTGAGTTTCTTCAAGGTTTCACAGTATCGTTCCGCATTAATGGTTTTTCCATGTGGCAAATATTCGATCAAAATGATGCCTTTTCGGTCCCAAAAAACCGAAGCCATGATTTTTTTCGCCGAAATTTGGGTTTTGAATTTTTTTGTCGACGGTGAGGTGGTATGGCGCCACTGTTGGGATTGTATTTTTGTCTCAGGAGTGTAATGAGCTACCCAAGTTTCATCGCCTGTCACGATAGAGTCCAGAAATGCCTCACCTTCCACTTCAAATCTCTCCAAAATGCGGCGCGCACCTCGCACTTGGTGGGATTTTGGATTGACATTGTTCACGCAAACGCTCACCAATACCAGAGTTTTCGTACTAGCGAGGTGGTTGACCTCTCAATTTCTTCAGGAGATCCCCCCCTACAACGCAGTGCAGCGAACTTAGGGAAAAAAATTGCCCCATCCCGTGAGAGCACCAGTACTCTTACTTTCCGAACTACCCTCGTATTTAAAATTACAAGAGTGAATGGAGTATAAAAGAGCCTTTCGTTATTTGAAAAATGCTGCAAATTATTACATAACTATATCAACAATATTAAAATCTTACTTTACTCAACTGAATGAGCATTAAAATTTACTCTTAGTTAATTGTAGTAAATAAACATTAAAATTGGGTACTTTTCTACGTAATTACTTTCATACTTCTCCCACCATTTTCTATGCATGGAAGAAAGGCTGAGGGTTGGAACCGAACCTATTCCGTTGGGTTCCATTTCGGACTCACTCGGGATGAGTTGGGATTCAATAAAATTTCATCGCTTTGGGTTCGGTGCCCCAGAAGTTGAACTCAATTGGTTGCGTTCTCACCCATACAGCCTTTCTTCCAAACTACCATAAAATATCGTTCCGAAACGGTGGGGAACGTATATAACCTGAAGGTTAACTGTGATAACAATTCTGAAGAAAATCGACTTACATGTTTCACTCACGAGAATTTTTTGGATCAACAAAACGATCCAACTATTGTTAATTTACCTTATTGAAGAATCCGTAGTAACCAGCAAGTCGAGAACAAGAAGCGAACGCTTTCGATGTAAGGACATCATCATCAGGCAGTCAAGAGACTACTAAAGTCAGTCAGAGAGGATGTTGTCCTTACATCGAGATCGTTCGCCTCCAATACTCAACGTTTTCTTTACCTACCTCCAATGAGGTACGCTCCCTTCGTCCATTATAGAGAAAATGGGTTATCGTTGGAAAGCATACTAAGTATTTGCCTTTTACATTGTTTTTTTTTAAATATTGACATTTTAAAAACAGTTTTCAACTTTGTTGGCACGTTTCAATATTTTTTAAAAGAAATTTGACGTCTTTTTATTAATCGATATCACTAAATTTGAATTTACTTGGTAAATAACGGAAGTTATGGCAATTTTAAAGACATTCGAAAACACGAAAAATATTGAAACTGAAACAAATTGTAAAAATAAGGGCGGCCCTGCACTTGCGATTTTCGGTCGCGCGATGAAATTACCGCTGAAATGAAACACACAAAAGTCAATCAGAGAACCCGCACCTGGGAAAGAAACATTGCCACGATTAAAAAGTCGCATCATGATCTATTTTTCGGGTGACACGATTGTCGCGGGGGAAAATGTGAAACACAGAATTGAATGACCTCGCCTGCACCTACGACCATTCAGTCGCGCGACTTTTTCCCACACGTGTGTCAGTCCAGGTATTTTCCTGGAACGGTTCCAACGATTACAGTGACGAAGATGTAACTGTTCCAAATTACCGAAACAGTTCAATTACTAGTACTGCCTACCTATCAAAGCTTCTTGAACTTAGCCAATAATAATCAAGAAACTTGGCCAGGTACTTAGTCAAATCCCCATGGATCTTATGGAATTGCCCCTTCGCCTCTCTTTAGGATATAATTGGATGCATGCACCCATATCCTTCTCTTAGATTTTCCATACCACTGCCGTTTTTTTTTTAAATCTTAAAACCAACACCACAACAAGAAAGCTGCTTCTAAGTCGTCCATTGTCGCACTGTGACTTTTTAATCACCGTGACTAAAAATTGCAAGTGCGGGGCCGCCCTAAGGGGTTGAAACAAAATTGCTGAGACCTTTTTTGTTTGAAATACCTTGTAGAGTCGAACCCTGAAGTTTTGACCAACTCAAGTGTAGACACCCTGTGGTGCGTCAGAGCAACACCCCATATCGGCATTTTGACAACTTTTCAGGAGAGCCGGAACGCCATCTGTCAATGATTTGCCTCTTTCAATTTCACGCTTAAGAAATTATTTGTTTGAACCTTTTTTTAAAAAAAAAACAGATGACGTTATGGGATATTAACTACTGCAGTCATGACGTTAAGGGGTGTTCACATAGAAACGATTTACGCGTTACCTACCTATCAATTTTAACTTTAAACTGTTTAGTTTGATCAATTAGCTACGAGAACACATGTCCAATGATGTTCTTAACTCTTTTTCGCAAAAATTGACGATGTGGGGGTGTTGCTCTAACCCCCTCGCTGTTTAGGGTGGATAATATATTTTATAAAATTAGTGACAAACTGACCAAAGGCGAGAGCAATACGAGTTGTATCATTCCGCGTTGCGTGAGAAGGCATTAACGGCACAATGATATTCAAGGCAGACTTGATCACAGGCACACACTGGTGGGAATTCGTCATTGCGAGTTTCCCCAAAGTAGTGAGCACACATGCGTTGGGATCCACGCCTGGCTTCAGCAACGGAAAGAGGACTGAAAGAACCTGGAATCAAAACCATTTGAACAATAACAGTCATAACCGCAGGAATCCACCTACTTGAATTCAACATCTTCTTTGCTTCCTTCCCATTCTCAACAGTAATAAGTAGTTGAATAATCATTCAAAGCAAAGATCTGATCGAAGGCACTTAAAACCCTATACAATATTTTTTGTTTTTAGTTAAACATTTACTGTACAGTACAGTACTGTCACAGTCTGAAAAAGAAAAAAGCCTTTCAACCCTTCTCATTATGAAGTGGTTTTCAAGAAATTTCGTTCTCTGCCGATTTCTCGTACTTCCTTGTTCATTTTCTAAGTTGATTGAGTAGGTGGAACAAACATAATCACTGCCTAATTAAAAACAAAACTTCTGCTCAATGGATGATTAGGCAGAATGTCCATTGCTAAACAGTTCTATAACAGGATGTTCACAATTGTTGTTTTCTCAACTGACAAAAAATAAAGCGATCGAGAATTCGTTTTCCGTTGATAACTTTTTACGCACGCACTGGGCAATTGGTAATCCGAGTAATAAAGATTCGTCAGATCTGCACCCAACTATCATATGACCCAGAATCAGACCATCGAAAACCAAACCATATGTATATCCTGTTACAATTTCCACGATAAGGGTTATATTTATCTTCAGCTCATTAAATACTGCTCAAACAACGGGCATTTTGAAAGAAATTTAGTGCGATTAAGATCACAAGTTCATTCAATTGGGAAGATGCATGGGTCAGAATTTCGTTTTTTTGTCAGATTCAAATTTAGCACACTTGAAAACGATCCTGCGCCAGTTTACAGTTCTAAATTCCATTTAGGTTACCCGTACTTCCCTAAGGAAAAAACGTCCTCACTTTTGTTGGCGGGAGAGCCGGCAAAAACTCTGACAAAAAAATCTCGATGAAGTATGTTTACTATCATGGACAGATTCAAGTCAGAAACATTGAAATAAGGATGCAAAATAACGATGATGATAAACAATAAAAGATATTGTTCCTATAATTTCGTAGTAATGAAGCATTTTTTGTTGGCCAGGGAGGCAATGGAACAGTGGAGTTTCGTTGGCACAGTGTGGGACTGATACATGCGCCATCCGAGCAGCACAGGAAAATAAGAAATGAGGAATTTCACCGAATTCTGTTTGCATTTTCCCTGAATAGTTAATGGTATGGGATGGATGAAAATCGGGTTGATTTCGGATATTAAATCTCCTGTTATTTTTGGGAGACAATCAAAATTTATGATTTCAAAAAATAACCGGGAAAACGGACCTCTTCCACTTGAAGCGGGAACGCTCGCTGATTGGGCTGTTCGGATTGCAGTCTCCTCCCATTGTTGCCCGTTGGTATGACAAAATCTTGTTATCTAAGAGGAAAGTTATCAAACAAAAACAGGGGAAACCTAATTTTCCCCATCTTATCTTTCTATTTTTGGTTTATTATTTTCAATAATGAACCTTTGGAATCGACCAAGAAGAAAAACATTTTAAAACCCCCTCAAAATTTGATGGTTTACGTTTCAAGGTACGTAGAATCCAAAAATCGAATAAAAATTTGGCCGTCCGTCCGCCGTACGCGGCACTTTAGCCACTTAGCATTGACCGATTTTGATGAAATTTGGTATGTAGGCTCCATTTGGGGTCTAGTTGTGCCCCGAAGCTTTTGGCTGATGTAGGTCACTTCTAAGGGTTCCAAAATCAATTTTGAAATTTTGAAAACGCCCTAACTCAAAAAATTTTGATATAAAGGTATTGTTTTTCCTTCAATTTAAGATTCTATAGAATTTTTAGAATTGTTTGAGACCACCCGGAGCTCTGTAGGCCAAACCGTTCACTCACTACGAGAATTTAAAGTTTGGACGTACGATAAATCAGAAACACGAGTGTGAATCGCAAAAGAGGACTAATCTCCGTTCAAATTAGAGCTGACCGAAATGCGATCGATGTTTTTCTTCATGTTGGATGGTTGGTGGCTTTGCAGACGAATGATCCACATAGAAAAATAAAAAAATAATAAACCATTGTGTAATAATTTGCAGCGTTTTTTCTTCAGTTTTTCGATTTCGATCTTCACTGGTTTTGTGAAATGTTGCATCTGAGGACCATAGATTTCACAATCTCAGCGCTTCAAGCGGCCGTAAATGAACTATTCCAGGATGACGTCATCCTCCCGGTTTTTTTAAATGTTCATATTTTCTACACTGTTTTTTCTATTCGTAAATTAGGAAGTACGGGTTGAAAGTTTGACGTAGGGTTTTTTTCGAGGTGGTGAATCCGATTTTGGGGTCAAAAATAGGAAATTACGACATGGTGAAATTCCTCATTGGAGGCACCTCAAAAGGTTGCAAGTTTTGAAGTGGATAATGAGTGAATAATGAATTACTGACTGTTTAAGTTTCAGAAACGATTGAAACCATCCAGAGCTCTGAACAATGAACCATGGTTAAATTAAAGGTGATTGTTAATTTAATTGGGATTAAACTTGAATCTCAAGACTTGAACGCTTGTCTTCTCTTTGTTGACCGTATTGATGCATGACTCGCCAAGTTTTCAATGACTGGGGCGAAAATAGGATATTTTTCGTTTCTTAGAATGGAATTTCAAGTTACTCAGTTGATTCTTGATAAGATTTGATAACAAAACTGCGGATATTAGCGCTCCTGGTGATCTGGCGTGGAAACTAATAGTTACGGGGTGTCTGGCTGGATAAAAATACTTACATTTGATTACCTGGCTAACTCAAAACCGCCAAAAATCTTGAAAAGTCATGATACTGCTAAATCGCCAATGCATTTCAATAGAAATTCACTACATAGAAGAAAAAAATTTAAAAATATGCATCTACCCCATTCTTTTCTTTTATAAACGGGCAAGCAGATTGGGACCTTTAACCCTAATTGGACCACGATGTCACTAGTGTCACCGAAAACATCTCAGGAACTCCACAGCTGTCCAAGGTGTCACCGGAGTAACCAAAATTAAATTGAAAATTTAAATTGAATGGACAGCAGAATTTTTTGTAGGCTTTTGGAAGTCTCATAATAGTTATGAAAAAAAATTCGAAAAAATCGTAATCAATGAAAAAATTTCAAAATTTTTGTAACATCATTTTTTGACTAATGGGATATTTCGGTGGGTCGAAAATTCAGGTTTTTGACCTCAAATTTGGATTCAGCACCCTTGAAAACCTATATACTCCAACTTTAAGCCCAATGATACTATAACATGAGGTAGAAAAATTAATTAATGAGATCACACGTTTGTAAAAAAGGCGGGCCTCCCTTAACGCACACACACTTATGCCGCCCGCGTGTGTGAGTAGTATTTTGTAGTATCCAAGAGGTCCTCCAAGGGTTTCATCGCTTCTCTGTGCATGGATACTTTTTTCAAAGACAGTTGGCTAGCTACGTCACAATTGGCTAGCAACATGACACGATTCAAATCTTCAACTTTCCTTAGCTTCTCTGATTTTTTAAAAACATTTTCTCGACGAACAGACCCGATTACCATTATTCCTGAGCCATACTCTTTTGAAATTTTTTTTTTTAAATTGACTGAAATACCCCATTACTCATAAAAAATGGTTTGAAAAAAATCAGAACTATCCATTAATTTTTCAATTGCAATTTAAACCTAGTTAATCTGGTGACGGCTGTGGAGTACGCAAGATATTTCGGTGAAACTAGTGACACCAAGATCCAATTAGGTTTAACACCAATAAAAATCAATATCCTTATAGATAGGTAAGTATCTATTTATTATAACACTTAAATCAAAACTTCTACAAAATACATGGTATGATACGTTTATTCTTGTAAGAATGAATAATATAAGTAGTTTACCTGATTGCAATGTTTCGGACCAAGAACAATTAGAATCTCACTTGCTACGTCAAGCACAGCCTGTCCACTGTCACTTCGCTGTATTTCGCTGATAGAAAAGTTGACCAGCTTCGTTACATTTTCCTCGCTTAGTCCATCTTTTTCATGGGCAGAAACCTCCAAGACATCGAGGAGAATCAATAAATGATATTCCGGGAGCTTAAATGGAAATAAAGTAACGTTAAGTATTGGTTTGGCACAAATAACATGAAACAAATTTGAAGGCAGAAAGGACTGGGATTCCGATTTATCTCAAGGTTTATATGCTAATAGGTATACCTTATCCCTTCAAGTACTACAAAAGTACCTTCCCAAAATAATTATTAGCAGCGATTAAGAATGAGGAATTTCACCGAATTCTGTTTGCATTTTTCCTGAATAGTTAATGGTATGGGATGGATGAAAATCGGGCTGATTTCGGAAAATTAGTCTCTTGTTATTTTTGGGAGACAATCAAAATTTTTGATTTCAAAACTAACTGGGAACGTGAAGCGGGAACGCTCGCTGATTGGGCTGTTCGGATCGCCGTCTCCTTTCAGTGTTGCCCATTGGGACGATGAAATCGTGTTTTCTAAGAGAAAAATTTTCACACAAAAACAGGGGAAACCTAATTTTCCCCATCTTGCTTTTTCTATTTCTTTCTTCAGTTTTTCGATTTCGAACTTTACTGTTTCGTGAAATTTTGCATCTGGGGACTATAGATTTCTCGATCTCAGCGCTTCAAGCGGTCATAAATGAACTATTCCAGGATGACGTCATTTTCCCTTTTTTTTAACATTCGTATTTTCTACACTGTTTTGTTTATTCGTAAATTTGAAGTTCGGGCTGAAAGTTTGCCTTAGGAGGTTTTTCGAGGTGCTGAATCAGATTTTGGGGTCAAAAATAGGAAATTCCGACATGGTGAAATTCCTCATTGTTTTCAAGTTCAGTTTGGAACCATATAATACATGGTTCTATTATGTTCATATATCACATATTATGTTCAAGTAAGAGAGAGCATAATTTGAAAGATGAAAGAAGGATTATGAACTACAAGCGTATCTAATTGTAACGTATTTTTGTTGGGTAAAAAGAGTAATGAAGCATGTAGAGGCCTCAGAGTCACCCTCATCTGCGACAGAATTACGTAATATTGCCGAATAGGTTGGTACCAATACCTTTGAGTTGTTATGACGGAATTCACAGATCGCATCGATAACGCTTTCCCTGTGGTTTTCCGCTAAGCTTTGAAGAGCTTTCCTGGAGGAATCCCTGACGAAAATTTCCCGATCACTGGCTGCGTTCAACAGTTGTTTCAAGACATCTGGAACAATCATAAATGTCTCAGAAGCCGAGTGCTTACGCCGATGTCCAGCGTTTTTGCATCCGACGGTGTTGCGATAGGATAGATAGATAGAACAGATCCAGCATGAATAAATCGATAAACAATATAAGAAATAAAGTAGCTGATGTACCACTCAGTAGTGTTTCTTGAGTAGGAGGTGATTCAGGAAACTCCATTTTTTTCTTCAACCTAAGTAAATCAGCCGCCTGACTCACTCGAAACGTCACGATTTTGTCAAAACGTCCTACGGAAGAAACTCAGCGAAATTATAATCAAAATGTTACGAGTGGATCGGATGAGTTTTCTAGGTAGTAACTGAGTGGAATTCTTGACACGAAAACATAACAAACTATGACAAGAAGGAACCAAAATGCCCGAAACCAATCACAGCCTCCAAACCCAACTCTAAACTGATAAGGAAACTTTGATAACGGAATGTAGTATCGATGTCGATGTTTTACATCGATTGTCCGAACTTTAAATATCGATATTTTACCTAGATGTTCGATTATTTTCATCGATGGTGTCAGAAAACTAATCTTTTAGTTACATAATATAATTCTTTGTTAATTCAATTAAATACTAAGCTTTTCACCCAACGTTTAGGCTTCATGGAGATTTCTTCATTAAACCAAAGAAGGAGGTACTTAATGGAAGCAATTTGGAATCGTGCGAAAAAAAGTTTTCGTAACCGCTAATCGAATGAAAAACACTGCAAATTATTACACAATGGTCTATTCAAGATCTCACGCCTGCGAAGAACACAGCTTCTTCCGACCCTTGAGGATTGGTCCTCGATTAATAATACGATCAACTTTCATTCAATCATGGTTCATAGTAAAGAGCTCTGGATGGTCTCATTCGTATCTAAAATTTGAGAAATATCCTAAATTGATGAAAACACGTCAGTAATTATTTTTCACGAATTAGTAAATAATTAATTATCCTCATAGGAAGTGACCGATTGACCTCATATAACTCTGGGTGGTGTCAAAAATTCTCAAAAATCGTCACTTTTTAATTATTGACAGAACAATACGTGTAGGTACATTGAAAGTTTTCAAGATAGGTCGTTTTGGAAATGTTATCACTCAATTTTTACTCCTTGGAAGTTACTGACAATAACCAAAACATTCGGATCACAGCTAGGCCCCAAAAGAACCTGGTATTCCAAATTTCATCAAAATTGGTCCACGGGAACTGGGGGAAGTGCCTCGTACGGGCGGACAAAGACATGTTTTACGGTGTTTGTATTCTACTTAACTTGAAACGTAAACGTGAGTGGGTTACATTTCTTTTTCTTGCTCGATTCCAAAGGTTCGTATTTAAAAATAATAAACTAAAATCCGTTTTAATTCTCTTCTGATTTGCGTGTTTCTACACAAAAAATATTATCTGCTAACTTTGCTTCTCCCTGAACAGCTGGTTGAGCCAAATTCGCTCCTCCCGCGAAGCTGAAATTTCACTGGAAGACGCCCTGGGACTTCAAAAGTCCAATGACAAACTACCTATGCTCCTCCCTGATCAGCTGGTTGAGCTAAATTCAGTTCAGGAGGATTGGTGGGTAAATCATGTTCCATGTTTTCTACTTTAGCCACCAGGCCTTATGTGGACCCAACCCGGGGTGCAGGGGGCGGATGCCCCCTTATCAACATTGGTTTACATAGGTTCAACTGTTATCTTTAAAAAAAGTACCTAGATATTTCAAGTAATTAACAACCTTCTGTACTTTCTTAAAGGCTTAACAAATAATTCCTGGTCCTAAGACTTAGAAAGTGCAAACCTATTCTTTGCAGTAGACACTCAATGCTTTTATAGTTCTGGTAATCACGTGGCTCTTGTCTACTGATTAAGTAATTTATTGTAGACTATATCGAGACATTTACTGGCGTTATAGCGATTATATCGATCAAGCGATAGCGAAGGTCTGTCAGAGGAATTCTTTGCCTCCCTCTCCTATAACCCAAGCCCTGCCCTCTTGAGCGAGGCAGCCAGCCAACCCAAACCCTACCCAGTCACAGTTCCACTGCCAAACGTTGCGCAAGCAGTTTGAGGTGAGTCCCCTCTTGACTCCATTCTACTTTCCAATCGATAGACACAGTTTTGCCGGTCATCTTGAACAGGTGGATAAAAATATTACTTGAGTAAACGATTCAGGCTGATGTATGTGCTATTTGTCATCCAAGAACGTACAATCAAGTCAACAACACAAGTTTTCTGGCGATGTTTATATGTATACCTACGTCAACGTAGAGGCTATTTTTTGCCAAAATCACATCCAGTCCTCTGGGAGAGGTAACTTCAGCTGAAGTAGGTTTACCTGAAGGAAACCTACCTTCCTCATTCATACCGGCTCCTCGGAAGTCCTCGTATTTTTAACCTATTCATCATCTTGTCGTTATGGAAATACGTCTCTAGGTAGGAATTTCATTAAGAGATATAATGTACATTTCTAAATCAGGTTATATACATTTTGATTTTTCATCAATTTTCAAAGTTGATAAGAGTTTTAGTTATTTAATTTTGAAATAGGTAGGTATTTCAATTTTGTTTGTCTTTCAAGTTTAAATTTATTTGTCTCGAGTTTAATCAAATTTTACAAAACGTTAATTGGTTAACCATGTTTTAATGGTAGATGTAGTGGTATTATACTTCAATTCACAACAAACAATGCTATGAAATGTGTTCCTTGAGTTTTTGCTAAGGATTGTTTCTTCAATAAAATTATCGTCATGTTTTTATGTAGAGCCAATAGAAATCCAAAACAACTATTATTACTAATCTGGTGGGTGCCGAAAATTGGTGCAATATTGATGAAATTGGGCTAATATTGGTATAGTAGCATGCGAATTAATGTGCGAGGGAGATACAATTAGGTACCTGTAGGTAGCTGTGAGATAAACCCACTCTTCAGTTCATTATTTTAACAAACGCTGCAAATTATTACACAATGGTTTATTATTTTTCTATATAGATCACTCGACTGCAAAGCCATCACCCATCCAACATGGAGAAAAACATCGATCGCATTTCGGTCAGCTTTAATTTGAACGGAGATTAGGCCTCTTTGGCGATTCACACTCGTGTTTCTGATTTATCGTACGTCTAAACTTTAAATTCTCGTAGTGAGCGAACAGTTTGTCCTACAAGGCTCCATGTGGTCTCTAAAAATTCTATAGAATCTTAAATTGAAGGAAAAACAATACCTTTATATCAAAATTTTGTGAGTTAGGGCGTTTTCAAATTTCAAAATTCATTTTTGAACCCTTAGAAGTGACCTACATCAACCGAAATTTCGGGGCACAAGTAGACTCCAAATAGAGCCTACATACCAAATTTCATCAAAATCAGTCAATGCTAAGTGGCAAAAGTGCCGCGTACGGCGGTCGGACGGCCAAATTTGTATTCGATTTTTGGATTCTACGTACCTTGAAACGTAAACCATTAAATTTTGAGGGTGTGTTAAAAAAAAAAGTTTTCTTGGTCGATTCCAAAGGTTCATTATTGAAAATAATAAACCAAAAGGGGGGTGACGTTTTGGTCCTTCATGAGAAAGTAAATAAAATCAGCGAAAATTAGTTAGTTGTTTATGGGCGAAAGAGACTTTATACAGAGGGGAGGTGGGAGAGGAGTCGTTTGATGGGAGAATGAGAGATGCTTGTCACTTGAGGGAATGAGTAGGTGTGTGTTGACTCTCCAGCAGTGGATTTCTCGTAACTTGTCAATTTTTATAGTACCTAGTGGTGAAGAAAAACTGGTTACTTATTGCAGGTACTTATTTTCAATGTTTTCATCCCAATGTTCTTGAGAGTTGATGAAAATTCAAGACAAAGAAATAGTCCTTTTTTTAAACTTAGTGATGACATTTTGATACGGGTTTAGATAGTCCCTTGACTGTTAAAGCACGATTTAACGTATTTTCTCTCAATTTATGATTTTCGTATTATGTAATTTTTGAAAAATGTCACGTCACCTAGAAAAATTGCTATCACTTGGTACCACTTATAGATAGTGACCACTTTATCTAGACTCAAGTACCGCCAGTTAAATCTTATTACTAGTCCAACTATCCATTTTCCTATATAATATACAAATATCAAAATATTATATATCAAATATCAAAATATTATTTTGATTGCCTATTTATTTATTTTGTCGGGTTATATGTTGACTGTTAATGAAAAAACCATAGGAATGGAAATTGTGCTATCATAATAGTTTTTTCTCAAACTTAAAACCCCGAACAGGAGGTGCCGAAAGCTGGTTTTTAGGAGGACCAAAAACTTAAGAAAAACGCTGCAACTTATTGCCCAAAGGTTTATTATTTTCTGTATACATCCCTCCCTACCAACCGTAGGTACCTACTACCTACTAGGGCATTTTTGAGAATTTCAACCCCAACCACCAACCAAAAGGAAATGAAGGGTTGAAATTTCAAAAAATGCCCTAGTACCTATGTAGTAGGTACTTTAGGTTGGTAGGGAGGGATCTATACAGAAGGGTGATCTATGCAGAAAATAATAAACCTTTGGGCAATAATTTTGAGCGTTTTTTTTTTGCCTACCAACCATTGGTAGGTACTACCTACCACACCATACTGCCATCACACCTTCACAATGAAGTTTATTAAAAAGAACTAAACGCTTCACACTCGATTCGAAAAATAGGGAGCTTCATATGGAAATTTGATTACTGTCTCCTAGGAAGCAAAACTGAATACAACTCGAAGAAACGAACAGCGATCGCGTTTTGGTTAGCTAAAAATTCAACGGAGATTAGACCTTTTTAGAGATTCACACTCGTGATTCTGTTTTATCGAAGAAAAACCCTTGAGTACTCGTAGGGAGCGAAAGCGTCCTACAGAGCTCCGCGTGGTCTCTAAAATTTCTAAAAATTCAATACTATCTTGAATTGATTAAAAAAGATACCTTTATTTCGAGAGTTTTCGAGCTAGGGCACTTTTGAAAATTTCAACCCTTAATTTCCACCCCTTAGAAGTGACTGACATCAACCAAAAGCTTCGCGGCACATCTAGACCCCAAATGGAGCCCATATACCCAATTTGAACCAAATCGGTCCAGGTTGCTAAGAAAAGTGCCGCGTACGGCGGACGGCGTAAGGAATTTTTTTTTGTCGTTTCCAAAGGATCATTATTGAAAATAATAAACCAATAAGTCCCAAAAACTCACTATTGCAGTTGTTTTCTACCTTGTGTTATTATATGAATTAAAAGTGTCAACATTTCAAACATCGAAAGTGGGGAACCAGATTTTTAATGATGCCCAGAAATTGTTGCGTGAACCCAATTATTTAGTTTAAGGCATATTAAAAACCGTCTAAAACTCCATAAGAGTGCCGAATGAAGTCGATAAAATAAATTCCTAACTTAATTCGTGTTGAATTTAATAGAAGGACTTATTTGATTAAAGTATGATTTCATTAATAGAAATTCATACTTCTTCTTTTTATAAATAAGGAAAAAATATTACACAATCTCTGGAAATAGTTGTGATACCAACTCTCACACCCGCAACTCAAGCCCTGAGTGTGAGAGTTGGTCGATTTCAGTAAACCACAAACCTTGACCTTAATCCAGAAAGAGGATAAACCATTGCCACTACCTACCAACCATATTTTTGCTTCACAATCATGGTTATTTTGAATAACGCGTCACACTCAATTCAAGAAAATAGGGAGTTGTTGGTGCCTTAATTAGGGAATATGACTACTGGTTGCTAAGGACGCAAAACTGAGGACAACTCAAAGAAACGAACAGCAATAGCATTCTGGTCAGCTAAAATTTGAAATTCAAATTTCAGCTGACCAAAATGCGATCGCTGTTCGTTTCTTTGAACTGTTCATTCAAATTTTGAATCCGATTTTGACGAAATGTCTCAGGATTGTTCAGATTAGCGTGTAGATGGTCCCCTATGAGGGTAGTGGAAGGTACCTAGAGAATGATCCATACAATCGGATTATGGATGCGAGGAAGCTATGTGCCACACCCACTTGGCAGACCTTTTTAATTTATTTTTTCAATTTTCAACAATTTTTTAAAATAATAAGTTCTATTATTCCACATTTTATTATTTACTTTCCATTCGAATTCGTGTTTTTTCGGGAGCAGGAGAATTCACTCCATCTTTCCGTGGATTCACTCCGGGCCTCAAAACCCCATTAACTCACTCCCTGCACTCCCCTTACGGGAGTGAATTCCCCGGACCTCTGTTTGCTGCCAATGTTGAAAGTGGAATGGGAAAATAATATTTTCATACTATATTATAGTAGGCACACGTCTTGAAATATCAGAAAGTTATTTGTTGTTTCATCGTCGTAGGTGTAGTGGGGGGTTATTTTTCGTTGACTGCGGCTTGAGAGTATACTTTGAGAGCTTGATCGTCGCAGGAATGGCCTTAATGTAATCAAGCATACAGCATTTTCCCGACGTGTACTTGGCGTTCTCACTATCGATAGCTCCCCTCAATTTCCTCCTGAGGCATATTATTTCGTTTTTGAGGTTAACAGCTGAGTATGTGTCAACTTGCATTTCGAGTAAAATTTCGACTCTGTAATGAGATCTCCAAACCGGGCATCGAGATATCATTAGGGACGGAGAGGAGCATAATCCCCGGCGCAGGAGTGAATCAGCATTCACCTTTTTATCCTTTCTAAGGAACCAGATAGCCCGTTTTTACCCAGTACTCTTCAGTTATGAGCTTACTCCATTGTTTTTTTTTTCAATGCTAATACTAAGACAAGATTTCTATGATTTTACATACCATGATTTGATTGGCTCATGAGCCAAATTTGAAAGGTCGGAAGTTACTAGACTACGGTAACTAGTAACTTCCTACCTTTCAAATTTCAGCTGAATCCAGCTATTGAATCGGGAATATTGTGTCATTTCGCTTTGTCTTTGTAAGTGCGGAGAGGCCAGCTCCGACAAGGCTGAACTATTATAGGAGACCCATCAATCTATCGCTCAACCCAAAATGTCGTCGAAGGTCGCAATCGGAACAAAACTATAGAGGTTATTGCATTCCAATTATTTACGGATTCATGCTTAGATCAATATAATATATTTCCGTATATTATACGGAACAAAATTTGCTCAAAAATGTCCGAAACGTAAAATTCGAGTAAGGTTTATGAGAAATGAAGCTTTTGCAATAAAATAAATAAAGCGAGAGTGAAATAGTACCTATTTTACGTGGTAGATCCCTACCAAGTTTGTACCTTCCGAGGAAAAACAATTTTCAAGGGGCAACTTGCAACTTTTTCCTGTCGTACAAATTCCTCCACTATTCCAAAATTCGGAGAGAGTTAAGCGAATTTTAAGAAGTTTTTCCCTCCCGGTACTGTTGCTAATGAGATCGGGAACCCAGGAGAGGAACGTGACAAATAATTATGTGATGCAGAGAAGAGAATTTCTATAAATTAGTAGAAAGAAGGGCACGTTTGGACTATAAAATCAAAAACCTTGAACTACCCTCATAAGGAACCGACTACACGACAACCAGCACAATCTTTGAAAATTTCATCGAATTCGAATTGAAAATGTAAAAGTTATGGCTGTTACAAGGATTTCATGTTTACGTCTGAACAGAGGCCTTTACTATCTATCCGGGGATCATTGATTTCAATACTTAAGATACCATCAACATGGCAACCCGCATAACATCCCTGAGAATTTTATCAAAATCGGACAATAACTTTGTCTAGTTTTACCCTTACAAAGATTTGCAAACACACAGACCTGTGTGACAGATATACAAACACAGAATCAAAAAAAAGTTCTTCAGGAAGGTCTAAAACGTGAAACGCAGAAGTTTTGATTCTGGAGTTTATTTTACCTTGGTAGACTCAGAAGCAATATCGTCATGAATTAAAATTACCTACTTAGTTGATTTTTCCGAGAGGAGTAGAACTCTTTAGAGATTTTTACGTAGACACAGTAGTTGTTATTTGAATTGATTAAATTTACTTGTTGGTTCTAAATAAGATGTTTTGTTGGTTCATTATCTTTTCCCAGCTATTGTAAAAAGAAATAAGGTACCTAATCTTATCACAATGTTTGTCCTATATTTTAAGGCGGCGGCGCCTCCAAGTTATGTTTTAGTTTTATTTCTCTCTTGCCGTCTGATGCATGATTCAATTAAGTTGATAGGTACCTCTATAGTTTATTTACTTGTTAAACACGTCAGACACTTTAAGTTTGACTTAATTGGTGTAGATTTGGCGGTGGTACTCGAGACAGTACCTATACTGCTCCCCCCTGTCTCGTCGTCACACCTGTCTATTTGAAAATTCCATCTCCACAATGATATTTGCGTCTCAAAGTTAATCAGGAACTCTCTGAGGTGACAGCATCTTCAGTCCGTCCAGAGACGACTTTGGATGGATCATTTTGGCTGGGAGAGCCTCTAGGCTGTTTTGGGTACTTCCCACTACTTCGTTGATTTCGTGTATGTAATGAAATAATAATTAATGCAAGTAAAAAGTCTAATAGGAATAAAGTAATACCTGTCTTATAAATGAAAATGATTAGGTTCTCTCTTGAGAAATTTTGTAAGGAATTTTAACGGAATTGTACGACTGAGTTTACTGTCTGAGAATACTAAATAACTGAAGCGTTGGCTGAACAACTCGGTTATGCAAATCACAAGTATTTCCATTAAGCTTGTGTAACTAGACGTGTTGGTTGAGCGTAAGATAATACCTGTAAACAAAAATAGTATTGACATTAGGACGTTACTTAAAAGTTAAAAGTTATAAGTATTTTACTAGTGGGTACCACGTTTTGTAGGTACGTTCCTACGAAAGTGAGAATAGGGTTTGTAGGGTTGAATCATCCGTGTCGCCGTCAGTCACCTTTCACACTCCTTCAATGTGATTCGATCCTATACCAAAATAATTCATTGGTACCACTGAAGTAGCAATATCAAAATATTCAGTACCTAGGTACCTACTACATTGGAACCTTCAATCATCAAGAAAACGGGATTTTAATATTATCAAAGATTTTACGGGCAAAACTACTGGTATTAACAACGATATGTGGTCTTAAAAGCAATAAACACTGTCTCAAAATCATCCGAATAATGAAGAGGCGTGTGGAGTGGTCAATTCTGATGTTAAACGTCCTTGGACCCCAATAACACTTCCTCACGATACGCCCATCTATTTTCTCTAGACTGAAATAATGGCGAACAGATACCGTACTAATTAGCTAAGAAATTTATGAATCAAATAGTTGCTGAATCGGTACGAGTTGTTGTAAGTAATTAACGAACTTACTGATTAGGTCAAAGTTGGAACGAGCTGATAATGAGCAAACTTCATTGGATAGTCTTGATTTTCTAGAGCTCCCAGAAGTGGTTTCAATGGATAGGTAGGTATTTACCCTTATATAGGTACTTTCAAGTGAATAGGTAGGTATGGCATTTATTGGGATCAGGTTAATTCCGTGTAATGCACAAAATTGTTTCAACCAATTTAATTTTGTTAGTATGTTGAGGAAGAGCTAGGTATATCGTTTTTAGCTATATTGGGGCCCAAAACGTGTTATTTTGAAAATCGGAAATAGTAGACCCCCTTCACTCTTAGTCACATTAGTCATTTCTAACGACATGCGAGCCTCGAATTTGAACAGAATTTGTGAATCCATGATCTACGACATCCAACATGTGAATTCGATTTCACGGTCGGTGTCTTTATTTTGACTTTATTTACGATCTCGTACTTTATTTTGTTAGGAAAGATATTTTGCTGCTACAGCCCGTAGCAATAGGTACAAATACATCATATTATTTTCAGTCTATTAACCGATTTTATTGATATAAGTATTGTCTAAAAACTAACGAACTAGTAATTATACTAATTACACGTTTCTGAAGTTCTTTATCGTTCTGTACCAATTCACAGGAATGGACTCCTTCAGGAAGGAGTGGAATGACCATCCTTTCGAGCGAGCTGGATTCATCAGTCAAAGTTTATACGCGTGAGTACATGTTTATTTTTTTTCTGTTGAATCAATTACCCGATTACGATTAATTACAAGTTGAATATTATAAGGTGGTTAGGTACGTATAAAAGTCTTTCAGTAGCTTAATCAACTTTAGGTACATCCCAACGCACTTTCCAATTCATACTAACCTAATTATATTATGCGGGAGCGCTTGCGTTGATTATTGTTGAAACTTATTGCATATAATCCAAGGACAAGAGGGAGATTCTCGGCCGGATTATTACGATAATTCATACTTCGGTAAAATCGTGAGGAAGGTGCAGAAAAAATTAAAATTCGATAACAAATTTCCGTATGAATATAATATTTAATTTATTATCTATTAGAAATACAGTAGGCATAATAAAATATAAATAACAGCATTCCTACTAGTAGGTACCTACGCCGAATTCTTGAGTACATCCAAGGATAGACTACTTCGCATGGGAATTTGGTATTGAATCTCGGCTTATACCAATTTCTTTTGTTAGATGCAATTAGTTTCAAAATAATAACAATACAGCTACCAGCAACCCTATCCAGCCCAGACAACGGTGAATCCACTACGTCACTGCGTCGTCACTTCCAGGGCTTTGTGCATCAAGGTCGGACACTCTCGAGACTACTCTATCCTATAGGTGAATCTTTGTAAGCTCGCCGTTCCATCGACTCCTCTTTCCAGATAAAATAGGAGGTAGGAAGGGCTCAGCATAGATTGTACAAAAGCTACACTTGAACAAAACAATGTCGTTTCTGATTTTTATTTCAAGAAAAAGAAGATTTCCGGGATGAGCGCACAAATTCAAAGAGAGGTACGTCCTATGTGATGGGTCAGCACCTTAACACCTCATTTTTCACCAAAGGTTCCGACCACGGCTCTGAAAAGGTTCCTCGTCATCACTATGCTCCACACTATTAACGTTACTTCACTGTTGTTAGAATAGGTCGCACGGCTGATTGATAAACATTTTTTAAAAACCACAGCATTACCACAAGTAAATTTTAATCTTGGTGAGAACTATTTACAAACTTTTACCTATTACTAACTTACCTATAACTAACTTTGGTATATGGATTTCCTCCTTTTTAACTAAGGAAAGTACCGCGTACGGCGGCGACGGACGGAAAATTTTTAATTGGATTTTCGTATTCTACGTACCTTAAAACGTAAATCAGGAGGGGGGAGAGGGGTGAAAAATTGTTTTCTTGGTCGATTCCAAAGGTTCATTATTGAAAATATTAAACCAAAAAAGGGGGGTTCCTTCAGTCAGAATGAATTGATTCTTACCATGGGTTCCTACAATATAAAGGAAGAGACTAAAATTGCAAAACCTATCCCGTGATCCTAAAACATAATCCAACGAGACTACAACTCTATGGGACTATACTTTCTTCAGATTACAAACCTTAAGTCTGATTCAACAACCAAGAAGTCTAAATCTGAATGAGCAAGTTCAGTGATCAATACTCATCCGAATGAGTGAGAGATGTAAGCGAACATCCACATCTAATTGGGAACTGTACGAAATCACGAAACCCATTTGCATTTGTATTTTTCATTATTTGGTTCTACTTATGTCAAAAAACAATATCATACTAACAATATTTTTTTGGAATAAAATTATCTTACAGAAAAGTTTAAGAAAGATACGAAGGTACCCGAAAAGTAATGGATTACAAGTACTTTGTTTGGCCTTGGCCATCGTTATCTTATGTAGTTTGCGTTGTACTAAAAATCCCAACTAGGATGGTACGATGTTTGGTACTTGACATATTTTTTTGGTTCTTTTGCAGGTGGGCGTGGAACATTTTTCGTCAGGATCGAAAAAAACAACTGAACTTGGACAACATATGGGCACCTTACAGTCAACACAGGTCCGCAAAGCTAGGAGACAGACTCGACAAGTAAGTCCAACATTATTAATTTAAACTTAAGTGTAACTGTAATTTTTATTTGTTATTCAAATATAATGAACTTTGATTCGCTCAGGAAAATTTCTCAAGCCTTCTTTCCCTGATTTGTTTAAGGAATTTTATTCTGAGCTGTCTTATTAGCTACCCGGGATAAAACGGACAGATACAATTTTTTATTGGCTATTCAGGAACTGGTGTTCCTACGATCATCACCTAGAAGAAACAGAAAGTTGAGGTTACCCTATTATTAGGAAATGTGATTACTGGTTGCTAAGGACGAGTAAAACTCGATGAAACGAACAACAATCGCATTTTGGTCAGCTAAAATTTGAACGGAGATTGAACCTCTTTCGCGATTCACACTCGTATTTCTGATTTATCTTAAGTCCGACCCTTAGGTTCTCGTAGGGAGTGAACGGTTTGTCCTATAGAGCTACGGGTTGTCTCTAAAAATTCTAAAAATTCAATACTAGTTGAAATTGGTGAAAAAAGGCACTTTTGAAATTTTCAACCCTTAATTTTTACCCCTTAAAAGTGACTGACATCAACCAAAAGCTTCGGGGCCCAACTATACCCCGAATGGAGCCTACGTAACAAATTAATTCAATCAAAATCGGTCCATGGGAACTAAGGAAAGTGCCGCGTACGGCGGACGGACGGAAAATTTTTTATTCGATTTTCGGATTCTACTTACCTTGAATTGTAAACCACCCAATTTTGAGGGATGGGGTTAAAAATTGTTTTTCTTGGTCGATTCTAATGGTTCATTATTGAAAATAATAAACCAAAAAGCTCATTTGAAGCTGAAATTGAAGAATGCTTTTTTGTCACCTATCTTTATAGTGTAGAAATAATAAATCAGATATCATGAATTAAAGTATTAACTTTCAATTAATTTCAAGCAATTGAAGTAATTATAACAATAAAGTGGTAATAACTTCTGCAATCGATTTAGCTCAGTTATTATTCAGTAACTAGTTGAATTATTTAGTGGTTAAGTGGCCGTGCTTCATAAGAAGATGAAATACTGTTCGAAAATGCTATCTGGTTCCCCCCTCAGACTTACTTTTATTAGATACGATTATATTCAATGGTTCATTGATCAAAAGAGGAGTCATAATATGTAGTAATGTTTTCTGAATCAGTTTCTCAACCAGCTCCGGCCCAACCCAAGTAGTCATCATTTTTGAACCAGCTCCTTATTTTGTTCCACGGATTCTAGTCGAATGAGCCTTGTAGATGAACATAGAACAAAACTTTACCCCATTCCACTTCGAGCTAATTTTTCTTTGACCATTGTAGCCCAACCCAGTAAATTATAGGTACCCTCTTGTATCTAAAACCTTATTGATTTTTGTTATTCGCAGAATATGGATGAACCAAATAGAGGAGTTCAAGAAAAAATCGAAAACTCCCAGCCTTCCAAGAGCAATTGCAGTCACATTTAAAAAGGAAATCATCTTCATAACTCTCATACACCTCATCGTATCGTTAGCTGATGTGTAAGTATAACTACGAGAATGTGTACTAGCGCACACTGATTTTATTAATAATAGATTTTTTCGCGGGTTCAACTACTCACGCCTTTGTTTACGTCAATAGTCTAAAGTGTAGTGTCAATAATATAACAGTATTTAGTATTGTTACATATTTGAGTGGTAGTAGAACGTTTGGTTACTCAAGTTACATTGATTATGGCTTGTTGAAGGATTTATCGAAAGACTCTTTGAATATCGACATTGAGAAATTACATGGTTTTCGAAAAGGAGATAATGGAATACATACCTGTAGGGGTGTAGGGGTAAGAATAAGTGGGAGCCGACATCGAAAGGAGAAGAAATTTAATTAGGAAGGAGGAACTGCTTGCGGTGATGGAAAGAATGAAGATTGAAGGACAAGCTGGAAGAACAGCTCGAAGTGTCATATTGCAAAGATGTGAACTTAAAAAATGTCATTATTCGACTCTAACTTGTTGTACCTACCCACTAAGTTGAAATTAATTACTAAGAGGTAATTATTTAGGTAATTAATTATCCTCATCAAGTGATTGGTTGGTCAAACAGAGCTCTGAGTGGTGTCATTGAATTCTTACAAAAACAATCTTTTTATTTCAAAAGTTTTCGAGTCAGGGCATTTTGAAAACGGGTTCCCTCACTTTTTACCTTACAATTCACCTGTCACCTGACAATAACCGAAACCTTCGGGGCACAATTAGATCCCAAATGGAGCCGATATACCAAATTTCATCTTAATCGGTTCATGGTAACTGGGCAAAGTGTCGCATACGGACGGACATTTTTTAATAGGATTTTCGGATTCTACTTACCTTGAAACGTAAACTATCAAATTTTAACATGGAACATGTTTTAGCCGAGAGCTAACTGGCCAAAATGGTCACGAAATTGTGTTACGAAAAAGCGACTCCCCCTATCTTGCAATGATTTCCATTTACAACCAAGTCGTTGCTACGAAACTTTATCATTCGTGTTCGTAGAAAATTCGTTCACCATTCGTTGGAAAGCCTTAAATTTTGCATAAATTATATACTGCTAAAACCGCTGTAATAATTACAGTGGTAATTCCATAATTATTATGGAAGAAACTGAGATATACCCCTGAGTTAGAAGAACTGTAAACAACATTCACGGCGAGAGCTTTGTTACACGTTAACAAACAATTATGGAGAAAGCATATTATTACATACAGGTAGGTAGCGAAGTATTTTAACACAGAATGTGTTTTAGCAATGGACTAACTACCCAAAAAAGCTAACGAAATTTCATAACGAAATCTGGGACGACAACATGGATACCGATGATACGTAACTAAGGATCGTGTAACCTGGTGTAACCTATGCGATATTTTGTTATGACGCAGTGATTATAATAATATTATTATATTAATAAGATAATAATATAAGATTATATTATTATATAATATATTATTATATATAATAATATATTATATAATATAATAAGATAATAATATAATAATAATAATATAATAATATAATAATAATAATAATAATATAATAATGATTTAGTGGGAGGAAAGTAGCGAAATTATGTGAAACGCGTGAGCTAAAACACATTCTGTGTTTCAATAATTTCGTCCGAAGTATGTAAATAGAGGTAACCGGGGGTCCAGGGGGCTTGTTTTAATGCATTTTAGATAAGTTGCTAGGGATGATATAACTTTTGTATTATACCTACCTACGACTAAAGGTTCAGCACTAAATTTGGCTAAAACATGTTCCATGTTTTTTATAATTTACCCCCTAGGCGTGTTTTTTTTGGGAAGAATTTTACTTTTTTAGCTCGATTCCAAAAATGTTCATTATTGAAAATAATAAACCAAAAATAATTGCCCTGACAGTCGCTATTGCACGCTATCCTTAATGATTATCAATAACAAAAAATAATGGTTCTTACAAAACGTCTTTGAAAAATCTATTGAGACAATGAAATCTTTTGACGAGAGTCAAATGGAAGCAGAGTTGAAAATAAAAGTAGCCTCAAGTAAAAAGCGGGATGAGATTATGCAGTAAGGCCTCTACAACTTCAAGTGGTGGAGATAAATTTATTGGCACGTTTGTTATCTCTGTCATCTGCCCACTACTGCATGGCGGCGGCGCCTCTTGAGTAGGTACCTACCACACGAGTGAATTGAGTGATTGATAGGTAGTTAGAGTTTGGAAACAATATTGCAACAATTGGTGTATATGATCGTCATCGATAATAAGTGATGACCGAAATTATGACGAAATGTGAAATGACGAAATCACAATGTTTTCGGAGTGTCAATCCAGTATAGGGCAGCAGCTGAGGGGATATGGAGGCCATGAAGGCCAACGGCCTCAAGGTCATTCTGAGTCACTTCGTTGTACACGTTTTTGAAGAGCGGAAAATCTCACATCCCACACCTCGACCATTGGCTGAATGAGTTCATCAAAAATCTGAGAACAATGGTGCAAAATGTGCTTGGTCATTTCATTTGATGGGGGAGAAACTCATTCATAGATTGCGTTAGGTCAATGATTCTATTCAATTCGTTTTATTTTCCTTCATATAAAATCCATTCATAAAAAATGCATTCTTCATATAAATTGCAGGCTGGGGTTCATGACAAGATAAGCGTGATCGTGATAAAGAAATTAATGTAATAGGTAACTAAGTTGTTAACTGTTTAGTACAATTTCTTGGATATCAAACCATCGTATTTACGAGTAAACTAGTCCAGAAAAAACGCTGCAAATTATTACACAATGGTTTATTATTTGTCTATATCGATCACTCGTCTGCAAAGCAACCAACCATCCAAAATGAAGAAAAACATCGATCGCATTTCGGTCAGCTTTAGTTTGAAAGGAGATTAGGCCTCTTTTGCGATTCACACTCGTGTTTCTGATTTATCGTACGTCCAAACTTTAAATTCTCGTATTGAGCGAACGGTTTGTCCTACAGAGCTCCGGGTGGTCTCAAAAAATTCTAAAAATTCTATAGAATCTTAAATTGAAGGAAAAACAATACCTTTATATCAAAATTTTTTGAGTTAGGGCGTTTTCAAAATTTCAAAATTGATTTTGGAACCCTTAGAAGTGATCTACATCAACCAAAATCTTCGGGGCACAACTAGATCCCAAATGGAGCCTACACACCAAATTTCATCAAAATCGGTCAGAGTGCCGCGTACGGCGGACGGCGGACGGACGGCCAAATTTGTATTCGATTCTTGGATTCTACGTACCTTGAAACGTGAACCTTCAAATTTTGAGGGGGTATTAAAATTTTTTTTTCTTGGTCGATTCCAAAGGTTTATTATTGAAAATAATAAACCAAAATGAGGAAGTAACTTTTTCTTAGCAATTTACGAAATAACAACAAAAAAATTCGAACTTTTTATTTAAGTGATTTCACTTCATACTATATCACCTAATGTTTCTTATCTTACCTACAAGTTAAGTTTCGAATCAATGTATTAATAGGCTCGTGCCTAGTTTCATTACGTTACTAATCATTTCAGTACTCATCGCCCTTTATCATCTAAAACTATCGAATTTTAGTTACATTGTATTGTGTTGTAAATAAAATATATTGTACATAAATACCTAATTGCCAAAAGACATATACATTTTTAAAATTCCGCGTCATTGCCTGGCAAATTTATTTGTGCAAACAAATGATTAATTTATATGTATCTGCGCTTTATTTGAGAATGTTTGATTATAATTTTGTAATAATTACAATTCGTTTCCAAATTCGGTTTTATTTCCAATATTTTAGCAGTTGGCCCCGAAGCTTTTGGTTGATGTCAGTCACTTCTAACGTTTTTCATTTTTGGTTTTAACGGAGATTTTTCCTACTTCCGTTAGTGAACATTCATTTTACACAAGTTATACCTGATTTATTATTTATCGAACTCTCAAGACCATAAATATAGGAAGCGAACAGTTGGCCCCATTGGTCTCTGGGTGATCTCATTCGCTTCTAAAAATTCCAATCTATTTTAAATTTACGAAAAAACCTTGACATCGAAAATTTTAAATCTATTTTAAATTTACGAAAAAACCTTGACATCGAAAATCTTAAATCTATTTTAAATTTACGAAAAAACCTTGAAATTTACAATCTATTTTTAAAATACCATTTCTTAAAATCTATTATTAAATTTACAAAAATTTAAAATCTATTTTAAATTTACGAAAAAACCTTGAAGTTTACGAAAATTTAAAATCTATTATAAATATAAGAAAAACCTCAATATCGAAAATTTTCGAGCTAGGGCGTTTTGAAAATAACTGTGACTTGAGCAAATCTTTCAAGATCGTGATTACAATATTATTTTACCAAAAATTGTTTCCACATTAGATTGATGGTTTGGACGTATATTGTTCATAAAATATGTAATAATTATTATTCTTCTTGCAGACTATTACGGCCATTACTTCTAGGGACTCTCATAACATCGTTTTCCCGTGATGACCCTCAAGAAACCGTAGTCACAGCTGTAGAGCTAATTCTAGTGAATTTAGGAACTAGTCTTCTGAGCAATCACTACCTTTACCAAACTGTGATATTTGGTATGAAAATGAGAGCGGCTGTAGTGTCTATCGTCTTCCGTAAGGTAAATTTTCTATTTTTTTCAACTTTACAACCATCACAACCATAATGTATTGCAATGGAAATATATATTTATATAGATTTACTATGGCATCCCATTTATACAGTGTAAAACAAATGAATAACTCCTATGAATGTAATTGGGATCCCTTCACCGAGAATACTTCATTAGTCTACGCGTTTCACTAAAAAGAGGGTTTACCTACTTTTGTTGTTATCTCAATATAGTAATTTTTTGTGAGGTACGAGTATCTACTCCAAAATTCAGTAAAAATACCTGAACTAAGCAATTTTCCCAATTTTCTCGATAGACATGTGACGACCTAAATAGCGCAATCGACTTTTCAAAACCAACAATATTTAGGAAACAACACTTAATATTTGCTTACAGAGCTTAAGGCTGTCTAAAACAGCATTGAATGATGTCTCCCCAGGGCAAATCGTTAATCTCGTTTCTAACGATGTGAGCCGATTTGACATCGTTGCTGTAGCGTTCAGCTTCCTGTGGTCTGGTCCTCTCCAAACTGTCATTGTATCTTACTTCCTGTATCGAGACGTTGGAATTTACAGTTTCGCGGGAATGGCTGTGATAGTCGGTGTAACTATCTTTCAAAGTAAGTTACTGCTCCGCTAAAAAAAGTATTTGAAAAAATAATGTATTATTCTCATTTAACTACCTACATATTACCGTCGAATAACCGCAATTTCTGTTCATAGCTTATACAGCTCGACTGACCTCCCAATTCAGAAGAAAAATAGCCAGAGAAACCGATACTAGGATCAGGTTGACGGATGAAATTCTTGCTGGAATTTTGGTATTAAAGCTTTACGCCTGGGAGATACCGTACACCAAACTTTTGGAACAAGCAAGAAGGTAACTTCAAAAAGGTCCGTTCATGTAGCTATACATGAATAGGTTCTGCAACAACATAATATGTTAATAAAAATTGTGTGCTATGGTTCCTACTAATAATAGAACAACTTGGGATAGTCCCAAACCACATTCAAGCGTAATCGACCCGTTGAAATATAAGAAATCTATGGAACAGGAAAATCAAACTACGGTTGCTCGCGAAACTTCGTCATTCAACAACAATCAATAAAAGCATTTATTTATGTATTCTTCCGAAATTTGACATTTTACTTTCCAATTGATGCTGGATACCTAATTAAAAATTGGAAAATTTAGATACGCCTTCCGTAAAGGTGGGTTGAGCCGTCCTGATACTCCAGTCTCATCTTACCAACCTGTAATAAAGACGTAATAATTTCCAAGTGAAAACATTGGTTTCCCTGTTAATTTTCAAGTTTACGGACCACACTCTTTCGAAATTAATTGACCGGATTCATGGTCACAGTCAAGCTTCCAATGAACGCCATTGTCCACTATTTATAGATAATGTTAGTATGTTCTTGTCTACCGGCCTATATGTGGCAAGTCTGCCTGCCTGTGATTATGCCAGTAGGATATTAAGATCTGCGATTCAAAGACGACAATATCCAGCGAGTATCCCATAATGAGTAACCTATGATTTTTTCAACCATTCCAGAGCGGAACTAAAATACGTTAGGAGATCTAACTTTATTAGAACGATATATATGGCGTTCAATTTATCAACAACGAAGTGGGCTATGTTCCTTACGTTGTCAACCTATATTCTCAGTGGATTCAAGCTGACAACTGCTCAGGTATGAGATTTATATTCGTTTTCTAGCTGGTGTTCCAGTAATATAATTCTTTCAAATCTTACCATGAGTACTGTGACATTGAATAGACGATTAATAATATTTTGCATGAGCAGAGAATCGTTTCTATGAATAATTCGTACTGTTTCTTACAAATTCCTACTACTTCCTATTATGCAGTTGCTATATCATGAATGAGTAATATACTTACATAAATTATGATCACAGGTGTTCGTGATTTCATCATACTATTCCATCTTGAACCACAGTATCTCCAGTGTGTTCGTTCGAGGGATTCAAGAGGTAGCAGAGTGCACTGTCTCTATGAAAAGACTTCAGGTACCTCAATATACAACGCTAATATAAGTAGAAGAATTGAGTTTCTCAATTCATGAAAAAACAAGCAGGTACAAAGGAACTTATTTATCTACCTATGAAGTTAGAAACCAACAATATATTTAAAAGAAAGTATGGGTATATTGAACAGAGGAAAGAGTTTGGTTAATTAGGAGGAGAAATTTTCTATTTCAACCCTCAATAAACTCATATCAGCGTCAGCAATCAATTCGTATCGGAATCAGTAAGTCAAATGGATTGGGAATGACGAAGGCCAGAACAATCACTTTAATACAAGTATTTCTGACGAAACCCTTTCATCACCGAGCTTTTGAAATATTAGGTATAAATTCTTCATCAGGGCTGTTGGTCGTTGGAATGGTGGTAAAAAAGAGATTATTTTTATCATACGATAAAAATGCATTAAGTATACCTGCATAAGTATGTAATAAACAAATAGTTTTTGTACAAACAAATAGTTATGTAACTATCTCGATCGATATGTCTTTAGCCCTATTCGAAAGCTCGACGAAAGAAGTGTACCATCAGTTGTGTCAATCTCTGGAGGATCGTAAATGTCGGGTCTAGCCAACCTTCTTAGTTTGATACTGAGATAACTCTTCAAATCTTCAATGTGCAGTTAAATCTCATTTTAGAAAAATTGCCTTTGAACTTTCAATAGTATTTTATGAGAGAATTCTTCTTTTGGCAGGCTTTCTTGATGAGGGAAGAAATCGATATAGTGGCGTCGTCGCCTGTTATCACAGTTAAAGAGGAATCTACGGGAGAAGAGCCGCATGAAGACACACCTCTCAAGCAAGACGAATCTATCACCACTGAGGAGGAAACGGAGTTCAATGCAGGGAACAACAAGCCAGTCAATGGGGGAGTCCATGGAAATTCGCCTGGGAAGAATGGGCAATCAGGAGGAAATTCGGATCTTGCAATTGTCGTTCAGGACGTAAAGGCCAGCTGGGTCGAAGGCCGAATGGTTCCTACTCTTATGAATTTGACGTTCACAGTTCGTCGAGGGAATCTCATTGGATTGATTGGATCGGTTGGCTCTGGGAAGGTAAATCCACATCAAAGCACAATTACCTACTGCATGGTTAACCTGCACTGTAAGAAACATTTTCATCATTGACGTCTAAATCTGATTCAGTCCCTATGAAAACCCTTTGGAGCAAATTTTCTTCAGCTTTAAATCTGGCGTGTTTAAACCAAGAAGAGTGGTTTACAAGCCACAGTAGTTTGGGAGGATTTACTAACATGGGACAGGTCACGAATTTGCAACAAACAAAGAACTACAGGTACGTTTAATAGGTATTTGGGTGAATGATAAAAGTGAAATCTGAAATTATCCGAGAAATCGGGAAAACTGGTCCACCAAGGGAAAACAGGTCCAGACATTTCCCCAGGCTCGCTTTGGGCCAGTTTCCCCATGACTAGTAGGTAACGGCCTCAATAAGTAGCTACAGTCCGTTCTGAACATGTATCTTCCCCTTGAAGTTGTACAAATCAGGGCAGTTTTCCTGTAATCCTGAGCTGAAAAGAGTTGGAACTTAGATTCCATTTTTTTTGGCTTCCTTGTTGAGAGAATATGAGCTTCAAATACTCCACCTTTATCCTCCCTGGGTGTCGTTATTGTATTTTGTTGTTTATTCTTCTCTCTTTCGTTATTTGATTTGTCTCTTTCGACAACAACAATTTTTATTGTAATCCAATATCTTGATAGAGCTGCCTTAACAACGAAACCATGCCAACATTAGAAGTTAATGAATTATCTAATTACAGAGTTCTCTTCTTCATCTTCTATTGAGTGAGCTTAAGCAGGATGTTGGAAAAGTCTTCGTCAATGGATCAGTTTCCTATGCCTCCCAAGAGTCTTGGATTTTTGCCGGAACAGTCAGGGACAACATTCTTCTTGGCCGCCCCTACAACCGTGCCCGCTTCAGAAAGGTTGGTTTCAGAGATGATTCTGTACACTAAGAGAGAACATCCACATGTTTCTACTACGTAGACTTTATGTATAATCAGAAGTTTTATTAAAAGGTTGTTGCAGCTTCCTGTTTGACAAGGGACTTGGAAATGTTTCCACACGGAGACCGGACGATGGTGGGTGAGAGAGGTGCATCGCTTTCTGGAGGACAGAGAGCTCGTATTAGTTTAGCCAGGTAAGGATTTTCACTCCAGCTTCGTTTGTTTTGTGCAGTTTGTAGTGCATGATTTTTATTTGTTGGGCACCACGTCGCTTTAACTGTGCGTTTTGTTTGTAGAAACAGTGAACGGGGGGTTAATACAGAAAAATGTACA
This sequence comes from Apolygus lucorum, assembly GCA_009739505.2. NCBI lineage: Eukaryota > Metazoa > Arthropoda > Insecta > Hemiptera > Miridae > Apolygus > Apolygus lucorum. Next base: position 75,400,708 of record CM019176.2, on the reverse strand, counting down.
TTTTTAGCCAAAGTCCCTAGTCAGAATTTCCAAGCAGTTTGCGGTTTTTTTGTTCTACTCAAATATCTATTTAGTTGGTTAACTAGGTCGCCAAAATTTCGACATTTTCATTTTGAGAGGGGAAGTAAGTGTTAGAAAACGGCTTACTTTGACAAGATCTGTAGTAAGCTGCACATTCCGATTTTGAACCAATTTGTGTGGCTCTTTTTTGTTCGGCTTTTAATCATCCACACATTTGAAGGGACCAGCGAAAGAACCATCGAGAAAAACGCTGCAAATTATTACACAATGGTTTATTATTTTTCTATACATAGATCACTCGTCTGCAAAGCCACCAACCATCCAACATGAAGAAAAACATCGATCGTATTTCGGTCAGCTTTATTAGGAACGGAGATTAGGCCTCATTTGCGATTCACACTCGTGTTTCTGATTTATCGTACGTCCGAACCTTAAATTCTCGTAGTGAGCGAACGGTTTGTCCTACAGAGCTCCGGGTGGTCTCAAAAAATTCTAAAAATTCTACAGAATCTTAAATTGAAGGAAAAACAATACCTTTATGTAAAAATGTTTTGAGTTAGGGCGTTTTCAAAATTTCAAAATTCATTTTTGAACCCTTAGAAGTGACCTACATCAACCAAAATCTTCGGGGCACAACTAGACCCCAAATGGAGCCTACATACCAAATTACATCAAAATCGGTCAATGCTAAGTGGCAAAAGCGCCGCGCACGGCGGACGGACGGCCAATTTTTTTTTTTGACCGACTTCATGCGCGGCGAAGCCGCGCCGAAGGAAGGAGGTATACAGTTCGGTGTGTCATGGGACGACGATTTTTTTTTCTTTTTTTTTTTTTTTTTCTGTATGTTTGTACCACTAGCAGTTTCTTATTCGGCCATCAATCTGCCTGATTCTTTTCGAAAAGTGTTCTACAAGTATCCATAGTGGTCCCGTTTTAATCAGATTTCATTTTGCTTTGTTAAAAGTATCGAAATTTTGTGAAAATAGTTCAAAAAACGTGTTTTTTCGGAAGATTGTTCCGCATCCTCTCCCCCCGCCCGACTCGTCGAAGCCACCCGCCCGTCACCTCCGGCATATTCTCGGACGCCTGCCGCCCCTCAACAAATTCAAGGGGGACCACCCTCTCATTCATTGGGAACCATCCTCCCCATTAAGAGTGAAACGCTCATTTCTTCAAGATAAACTTGATTATGAAGCAAAATTTTAATTTCAAAAAATGATATTGAACTCAATTTTGAAAATAACTTTAACATTTCATTGAAAGACGAGTTTCCCGACTCATTGTACATTTTTGTACATGTTTGTGTAGGTACATTCAAATTTAAGGTCCGATTCTAAGCTTCACAAAAAATGAGATGCTTTATGAGGGGGTTTCCGATAACCATCAAATTTCGGTAGACTACCAAGTGGGTCTAGCACATAGCCTTCTCATCATCCAAAACATGTTGCAGCGGGCTAAAATATGAAGTTCAAGTCCGATTCCGATGAAATTTTCAGAGATTGTACGAGTTGGCGTGTAGATGGTCCCCTATGAAAATCATCGGCCCCGGACTGATAGCCGCTGCGCATGTGCAAACGATAATTTCCTTGTAGCAGCCATCATTTCCACATTTTCCATCCGATTTCAATAAAATTCTCAGAGATCATGCAAATTGGCATATAGATGGTCCCCGATGAAAAGCATTGCCAAGGAACTGATAATAGCCACTGCGCATGCGCAAACGTGAATTCCCTGTAAGAGCTATACTTTCTACATTTTCCATCTGATTTCGATGGTATTTTCTGGGATTGCGCGGATTTGAGTGTAGATACTCCTCTACGGACATCATCGCCCCCATTTTACTTACGTTGAGTGAAACAGTTTGGTGCAGGAGGAAGGGAAATAATAATGCGTGTTTTTTCGCTCACCAACAGGTTCTAATTGACTTAATGCTTATCCAATGGGACGTCCCCTGGAATGCATGCATTACTAAACAATATGTTTAACAATTTTTTGGACTCACTAATAACTACTTTAAACAATAATACTGTAGGTATAGGTACTAAAATAAAATGTAAAAATTAAACAATAATGTTACCTACTACCTTCATAAAAAAACCTCAAAAAGTAATAATTAATTCCACATTAAAAAAACCATTAGTGATTGAAAAATACAAGTAAAAGATTTAAAAAAGAAAAATAGCGAAAAATGTCGAAAAAAGGTTAACGGTCGGTAACTCAAAGAATACCGACTTTAAACAAACGTACTTGGTAGAAGGTAAATTATGTAAAATTAAAAAAAAAATTATATAATAAAAGTCGAAAAAATTAATGAGTTAAAAATTAAAACGAATGATTTAAAAACTTAAACAAAAGTACTTGGTAGTAGGTAAGTTATGTAAAATTAAAATAATTAAAGTCGAAAAATTAATAAGTTAAAGATTAAATCAGATGATTTAAAAAAATTAAATTTTAAAAATAAATTTAAAAAACCACTAAAAAGTAAAAAATAAAAAATAATGAAAATACAAAAATAGTAAAATAAAAAACTTTTTAACAAAAAAAACGGACCGACCTCAAAACTGATGATGGCATCCCACTAAAAAGGAAAAAATAATAACGACAACTTATTCAGTTAGGTTGGTATGTAGGTACGCAGTGAAGTCGCCGCCGTGCCCATCTGCAGAAACAAACATACACAAGTAGATTCCACTTCCATCTGGTTAGTATTACAACATGGGTCGATAGTGCAATACAAAACATGAATGAGAGTGGGTACCTATCATTGAGGTAATGCATGTGTTCCAAAACGATTAGGTAGTACGTCACTGCTGTCGTATGAAGGAGGATGAGAGAGTGACAATAAGTGTGAATCTCAGTAAGAATGTTTCCTTTGATAACAGCTGAAGACGTCTGCGTCACCAAAAATGGCAGTTGGATAAAAATTGAACATGAGAAGGTTGTTTACTTACTTACCTACCCTTAATCCTGTTTTGTATTGCACTATCGACGCATGTTGTAACACTAACTGGTTCATTTGAGTATGAACTCATATCACAAACCCACATCATGATCTAGACAATTCTACATTCAATATGCCATACATGGAATATAAGAATAATTAGATATTATGACATAATAATACGTGATCTAATTATACGTGATCAATCTTTGATTACATTGTAATCAAAGATTGATCACGTATAATTAGATAAATAACTATTGGATACTATCTAATCAAGAGAAAGTTTGTTGGAATCCCAACATTTCGTACGGGGATTCACACTTATTGTCACTCTCTCATCCTCCTTCATACGACAGCAGTGACGTACTACCTAATCGTTTTGGAACACATGCATTACCTCAATGATAGGTACCCACTCTCATTCATGTTTTGTATTGCACTATCGACCCATGTTGTAATACTAACCAGATGGAAGTGGAATCTACTTGTGTATGTTTGTTTCTGCAGATGGGCACGGCGGCGACTTCACTGCGTACCTACATACCAACCTAACTGAATAAGTTGTCGTTATTATTTTTTCCTTTTTAGTGGGATGCCATCATCAGTTTTGAGGTCGGTCCGTTTTTTTGTTAAAAAGTTTTTTTGGATTCTACGTACCTTGAAACGTAAACCATCAAATTTTGAGGGGGTGTTAAACTTTTTTTTTCTTGGTCGATTCCAAAGGTTTATTATTGAAAATAATGAACCAAAACGGACTTCAAAATTATAGTAAACAGAAATTTATTATATCGTTGTAATCATAATTATAATAAAGTTCTATTTTCAATACCTACGTTAAAAACGCTGCAAATTATAACATAAAAACTCATGTTTCGGATTAATCCCAAGTCCAACCCTTAAGTTCTCATGGGGAGCGAACGGTTGGTCCTACAGAGCTCTGGATAATTTCATTTGATTCGAAAAATTCAATACTATTTTAAATTGATGAAAAAACAATACCTTTATAATATTGGAAGATTTTCAGCTAGGGCATTTTGAAAATGTCAGCCCTTGTTATTCAACCTTAGAAGTGGACATCAACCCACAGCTCCGTGGCACAAGTGACCCCAAATGGAGCCCTTTATACCAAATTTCATCAAAATCGGTACAAGGTAACTAAGGAAAGTGCCGCGGACGGCGAAACGGCGGATTTAGCATGGCGGTGCAAAATTTGAATTAGATTTTTGGATTCTACTTACCTTAAAACGTAATCCAACACATTTTATGGAGGGAAGGGTGGGGGTTAAAAACTTTTTTTGGTCGATTCCAAAGGTTCATTATTGAAAATAATAAACCAGAAAGCAGTGACTTCACCAAAACCTTCACTATTCACGAACGTTTTTATTCGATGGAATCATCAAAGAAAGGCCGATTCCAAAATAGAGGAGGAGGTTTTAGACCATCTACCTGAACCTTCCAGGAACTTTGCCATTGTCTTCCGAAAAACCGGTAGAGAGAATTCTTGAGTAGCAAAAGGTCGATATAATTATTATAGTGAGAGATATAATATATTTCTGAAATGGTGAATGAATATAAAGCATAAATTCGTCTTCTTAGTTTTAAAGTATTGTGTGATTATTCACAATACTACCCCGAAATACTTACAGTAGGCTACTTAGGTATCGATTATTAAGTGTTTACAACCAATAAGGTTACCTACATTTCATCTTTTCTTCATTATACAGGGCAATATACTGCGAGGCTGACATCTATCTCTTGGATGATCCACTCTCAGCTGTGGATGCGCATGTTGCGAATGAAATGTTCCAAAACTGCTTCAAAGGTATGTTTGCATAAAATAGTGTATAACATGTATAAATAGCGTATAAAATAATTCTTCCCAAAAAACCCTGTATATACTGAGATTGTTGTTTAAATCTTTAGGATTCCTCAGGAACAAAACAGTGATACTTGCTACTCATCAGCTGCAATTTCTGGATCAAGTAGACAAAGTTATCTTCTTACAAATGGTAGGTGGTCTGCACCTTTTCATCATCAAACTGGGACGATTATTTCAACATTATGTTGTTTTTCTCCATTTCACAATTACCAATATTTCAGGGTCAAATAAAAGACACGGGATCTTTTGAAGAGCTGATGTCACGAGGTCATGATTTCACAAAGATTGTTGAAGAGTCACAAGTAACGACGCCTGCCGTACAATCGTCGGATGTTAGCTCTCCTGTAGAAAAACGCATGAGCCGCCAAATTAGTGAGAGTGAGGTAAGTTCTGTCCTACTCATTCCAAGTTTGAAGTTTGCATTAGAATCCAGCTTAGTTTCGAAACTTTATGGCACTTTTTGCGTCAACCTTTGTTATCTTTTATAACCACCAAATAATATCGTTTAAGGGAACTACTTTTAACACAGAATGTGTTTTTGCGATGACCTACCGAAAAAAAATCGTCACGAAAAAGCGAGAGAAAAAACCGTTACGCGCCTTTTATAATGATTTTCACGTGCAACCAAGCCGTTGGTAAGGAAATAGAACTCCCGCAGTGTTCATTGCACAGAAATTGTTCACCATTCGTTGGAAAGCTCTCAATTTATATAGTATTTTTCTTGTAGTTACATATTTATTTACATAACATTTATAGGGTTTTAGACCAAATTAAATGTCTAACAATTATTTATTTTATTATTGCCAAAGACTCCACATTTATTATTGTTGTTTTTTATTTAACGGATGACTAGCATCGCAAAAACACATTCTGTGTTCCTATGATTTCATACAGAGTATGGAAAAAGAAATAAACCGGGGGGTGCAGGGGGGCGGAGCCCCCCGCCGAGGCGCAAAGCGCCGAGTTTTTCACATCCTACTATTTAAAGTTGTTTGCAAAGGAACACACTCATTTGACCCTCCCTGATCCAAAAATAAATGTGCAATTAACAGGGTTTATGATTTGGTTTTTCCACAGTAACCTAGTTTATGAAAATATATGTGCAAAAATGGTTTGGAATAAAAAATACTCGACTTCCTAAATTATTCAAAGATGTCAAAAAGTAGAGAGATTAAAAACGAAGTTCCTGACTATTTCTCCAATAAAGGATCTGGTTTTTGTGCAGGCATCAGTAATGGGCTCGACAGTGTCTATAAGATCTGTGGAAGGGAAAGACGAAGAATCACAACCGTTGCAGGACACAAATGCTCCTTATGAAGGAAACATATTCGTCGACTACCTTAAAGCTGGCAGAGCGACGTTGACATTTTCTTCATTCTTATTCACTTTGATTCTCGCCCAATTCTTTTGCAGTCTTTCCGATTATTGGGTTTCAGACTGGTTAGTAAATGCGAACATAATATATTATTGACTATTAAATAGATATCCATTTAACAGTATTACGTTATTTATGGAAATGTTTTATCCAGGGCAAAGACGTTTGACGTCAGAAAAGCTGGTTCAATTGCTGGTAACTCAACATTCAAGATCGGAGGACAGGTTAATGATACTGTTACTCTTCTAAAAGAATCATTAAAAGGGAATAATACTCAAGTGAACGGTACGGATGCCTTGACCAACATCATGAGTAACCTGACCTCTATCAACATAAATCAAACTAATCCTTCAAACTCAACAAAGATTTACGGTCTGATGAGTCTGTTTGGCAATGAGTGGACTGATGAATTCTATGCAACGGTGTACGGAATTTTAACCGGGCTCCTTTTCACCTTAGCGCTTTTGAGGGGCGTACTTTTTGTATTTTCATCACTGAAATGTTCTGAAGGACTCCATTCAAAGATGCTGAAGAGCGCACTGTACACTGACCTGTCATTCTTCAACAACAACCCGTCAGGTAAATAACAACTGACTATTTGAAAAATTAGATTGTTTCTATAAATTTGTGTAAAATGGATACCATTTAATTCTATATTTCCATGTAATTCGGTAAGTCCACGAGATTCTACTGTGAGGAAGCTGGTCTTTTTTGGTTTATTATTTTCAATAATGAACCTTTGGAATCGACCAAGAAAAAAAAATCTTAACACCCCCTCAAAATTTGATGGTTTACGTTTCAAGGTAAGAACATTCTTACGTAGAATCCAAAAATCGAATAAAAATTTGGCCGTCCGTCCGCCGCACGCCGTCCGCCGTACGCGGCACTTTTGCCACTTAGCATTGACCGATTTTGATGAAATTTGGTATGTAGGCTCCATTTGGAGTCTAGTTGTGCCCGAAGATTTTGGTTGATGTAGGTCACATCTAAGGGTTCCAAAATCAATTTTGAAATTTTGAAAACGCCCTAACTCAAAAAAATTAGATATAAAGGTATTGTTTTTCCTTCAATTTAAGATTCTATAGAATTTTTAGAATTTTTTGAGACCACCCGGAGCTCTGTAGAACAAACCGTTCGCTCACTACGAGAATTTGAAGTTTGGACGTACGATAAATCAGAAACACGAGTGTGAATCGCAAAAGAGGACTAATCTCCGTTCAAATTTTAGCTGAACGAAATGCGATTGATGTTTTTCTTCATGTTGGATGGTTGGTGGCTTTGCAGACGAGCGATCTATATAGAAAAATAAATAATAATAAACCATTGTGTAATAATTTGCAGCGTTTTTTTAAAACTCATCCGTCGTTCACAGGTTCTATCCTCAATAAATTTTCGAAGGATCTTGGAGTTACTGATGAGATGCTACCCAAAGCCATATTGGATTCTAGTCAGGTAACAAGACACCCCTCATTACATTACGCCCATCATTACTTTACACATCATTACCACTCCATAATGTCCAAATTATTTTGTTTGGTTTCAGACTATGGGATTGGTAATTGGTGGAATCGTCAATACATTGATTGTCAATTACATGCTGCTACTGCCACTTGCAGTCTTCATCCTAGCCTCAATTCTGATAAGAAAATTCTACATGAGAACAGCTACGAACTTGAAACGAATTGAAAACATGAGTGAGTTTGAAAATGTTTTCATATAAATTTATATATTGTACATTAATTGATTTATCATGGGAACAATTTTTGTTGTAATGCTTGATGGATCTTGATGTATTCAAATCTGGTTTCCAGGTAGAAGTCCTATATACACTCATTTGAATACCAGTTTACAAGGACTCACAACTATACGAGCGCAGCGAGCCCAAAATTACTTGAAAATGGCTTTCGATTTTCATCAGGCAAGTATATTTTTAGCGTTACTTCAAACTAGGATTACTTGAAGTAAGTAATGCAGTAGGTAGCAGAACTGGTATCACCTGAGACTTCTGCAGAATTTACCATACAATTTAAATTTACCATAGAATTTATCATACAGGGTGTCTACAAAACAGGTGTCATTCCTTCAAGGGGTCGATTCTACAACTAATTTGCAACAAAAATATCTCTTAGCAATTTTTTTAGAGGCTTCTTTTCCAAGTACTTTTTCGTGATTTTGACCTTATGTCATTAAATTGGAAATGACTCCTTCAATTTCCTGTGATAATTACAATTTGAGGTTACCGTTGGAAAGAGCATTAAATTTACTATCTCCCTAATACCAAATAAAATGTTTTCAGTTGAATTTTACGGAGAATAAAGCTACTCAAAAAGTGAACTTAGTAACTTTTTGAGAACTTTTCGTTTTTCAACGCCCGTAATGTCCAAATAATTCGAGATAATGAACTATTGCCGGTAAGCATAAAAACTGCGCTTAGCTTTCCAACGGAGTAATCAAAAAATATTTTACAATCGAAGTTGAGGGAGAAATTTCTGTTTGAACGCGGAAAAACGTGCATTTTTTCAACGATATCGACGATTTGGGTGTGCACATGGGTCGGAAAACTGTTTATTGTTATTTTTAATCTAAACTAGACCTCATTCCGTGAATTTTGACACCAGGCGTTATCTTTTTGGATGAGTAGATCTTTTTCTATGATTTTTCAAAGTTTCGATTGTTTATGACTACACAGTGGGCTGGAGGAGGGGCGCGTGACGTCATAAACATTCGGAACTTTGAAAAATCATAGAAAAAGATCTCCTGATGAAAAAAGAGAACGGCTGGTGTCAAAATTCTCAGGATGAGGTCTACTTTTGGTTTATTATTTTCAATAATGAACCTTTGGAATCGACCAAGAAAAAAAAATTTTAACACCCCCTCAAAATTTGATGGTTTACGTTTCAAGGTACGTAGAATCCAAAAATCGAATAAAAATTTGGCCGTCCGTCCGCCGTACGCCGTACGCCGTCCGCCGTACGCGGCACTTTTGCCACTTAGCATTGACCGATTTTGATGAAATTTGGTATGTAGGCTCCATTTGGGGTCTAGTTGTGCCCCGAAGCTTTTGGTTGATGTAGGTCACTTCTAAGGGTTCCAAAATCAATTTTGAAATTTTGAAAACGCCCTAACTCAAAAAATTTCGATATGAAGGTATTGTTTTTCCTTCAATTTAAGATTCTATAGAATTTTTAGAATTTTTTGAGACCACGCGGAGCTCTGTAGGACAAACCGTTCGCTCCCTACGAAAATTTAAGGGTTTATATTGAAATATATATATATATATATATATATATATATAAATCAAAACACGAGTGTGAATCGCAAAAGAGGCCTAATCTCCGTTCAAATTAGAGCTGACCGAAATGCGATCGATGGTTGGTGATTTTGATTTTTTTTTTGATTTTTATTTTATTTTTTATTTTATTTTTTAATATTTTGGTTTATTATTTTCAATAATAAGCCTTTGGAATCGAGCAAGAAAAAAAAAATTTTAACCCCCCCCTCAAAATTTGATGTTTTACGTTTCAAGGTACGTAGAATCCGAAAATCGAATAAAAAAATTTCCGTCCGTCCGCCGTACGCCGTACGCCGTCCGCCGTCCGCCGTCCGCCGTACGCGGCACTTTTCTTAGCAACACTGGACCGATTTGGTTCAAATTTGGTATATGGGCTCCATTTGGGGTCTAGTTGTGCCGCGAAGCTTTTGGTTGATGTAGGTCACTTCTAAGGGGTGAAAATTAAGGGTTGAAATTTTCAAGAGTGCCCTAGCTCGACAACTCTCGAAATAAAGGTATCGTTTTTTCACCAATTTTAAATAGTACAGAATTTTTAAAAATTTTTGAGACCACCCGGAGCTCTGTAGGACAAACCGTTCGGTCCCTACGAGTATTTGAAGGTTTTCCTTCGATAAAACAGAATCATGAGTGTGAATCGCAAAAGAGGTCTAATCGCCGTTCAAATTTTATCGGACTAAAATGCGATCGCTGTTCATTTCTTCGATTTGTATACAGTTTTGCCTTCTGCGTAACCAGTAATCAAATTTCCATATCAAGCTTTCTATTTTTCGAATCGAGTGTGAAGCGTTTAGTTCTTTCTAATAAACTTGATTGTGAAGGTGTGAAGCCATTATAGTGTGGTAGGTAGTACCTACCAATAGGTAGGTGTGGTAGGTAAAAAAAAATTGGTAGGTAAAACAATGTTTGTAGGTAAAAAACGCTGCAAATCATTGCTCACTGATCAGATCACTGATCAGCTGAGTGAGCTCCGAAGCCATTTTCAATGCTATTGAATGGAAGTGCTCTTCCAGGCGTCTCCAGCATTCGAGGATATCTTCTTCACTCCTCACATCACTGATCAGCTGAGTGAGCTCCAAAGCCATTTTCAATCCTATTGAATGGAGGTGCTCTTCCAGGCGTCTCCAGCATTCGAGGATATCTTCTTCACTCCTCACATCACTGATCAGCTGAGTGAGCTCGAAAGCCATTTTCAATCCTATTGAATGGAAGTGCTCTTCCAGGCGTCTCCAGCATTCGAGGAGATCTTCTTCACTCTTCTGATCACTGATCAGCTGAGTGAGCTCCGAAGCCATTTTCAATCCTATTGAACGCAGGAGCTGAAATTTGAGAGGGAAGGTCAAGGGAGAATACAGATGGTGGTAGGTGCTATTGATGGAGAACCAGTGATCTATACAGAAGGATGATCTATACAGAAAATAATAAACCTTTGAGCAATGATTTGCAGCGTTTTCCATTTTTTTTTTTCTTTTTTTTTCATATTGGATGGTTGGTGATTTTGTAGACGAGTGATCTATATAGAAAAATAATAAACCATTGTGTAATAATTTGCAGCGTTTTTCTACTAGGTGAAGGCCACGGAGTCCTCCCATCAAACCGTCAATTTCGTTGAAAAAAAAACGCATTTAAACAGTAATTTCTCTTTGTTTGAAGAAGAGGAAAATGAGACCTGTTTTGTGGACACCCTGTACACGTAGTAATGCTTAAACTACCTTAGTTACTAATAGGTAATTAGTTTATGAAAGACATGGATGTATATAAATAGTGAAAGAACTGAAAAATTTAGTAGTTATTAATTAGTTTTTTCTTCAATATTTGGCCTTCTAGGACCTGAACACCGCCTGCTTGTTTACATATTGCAGTGCCCAGCAAGCTTACACATACTGTCTGGATATTTGCAGCATTGCTTTCGTTTCTATAGTTCTGTTTGTTTGCATCGTATTCAGAGGAGGTAAGCAACCTTACGAGAACCTATGTATCATCCCAAAGATTGAAATGATTTTGAAGATTGATTGAAAGATCTACCAAAAGTAGCGTAAACATTGTTTTAACAGGGACTTTAACGCGGACTGGACATACGTGACGTTCCTAGTTCGAATAATTATATCCATATCTCATGCGAAAAAGTAGACCTCCTAACATACTTGTTATTCTCTCATTGCCTCTGATTTCGCTCAAACTTGGATGACAGTAAGGGATTAATATTTTTACACGAGCATGTATAGAAGGAAAATACAAAGAGGATACTATGTGCCATGCAGACATTTTCAATTTTCAATCACATGATTCGAACCCAAGAAATGTTAGATGCCGTGACTTGAATGACTCAATTATTATGCCTATGAATATTATACCTAAATGTCTATGTAGTTTCAGCTGTAGTAGGAATCCACAACCACCCTGGCACACGCCAGATACAATATAAATTAAACTATTAGTGTGCGTGTGTGTGAATAGATTCCAACGCTTGTGAACTGACCAAATTGTTCATAAATAGCCTTACCTACTATTCTAAATTTTAGGTATAAGCGGTGCAGATTTAGGTCTCGCCGTGACACAGTCTATGATGATGACAGGAATGTTACAATGGTCAACTCGGCAGTCTTCAGAAGTAGTTAACATGATGACTTCCGTCGAAAGACTCGTTACCTTCACCAAACTGCCTCCTGAAGACCCCAATGAAGGTAATAATTATAGTAATATATCGCTTCCAGCCTTCTTAATAATTAATAATTATTCATTAAGAATTATGAATTATTCATTGCGGTAGCACCTAAATGTGAATATTAAAATGCATTTGAAAATTATGAAAACGATAAACAAAAAATATTCATTACTCTGCAAACAAAAAACATGAAATTCACATAGTTAGTAGAAACATAAATATATATAGGTAGTTAATATTTTATTTTTCAAAGGTGTATTACGTGTGATCGGTACCAACTTGAGATTTATTTAATTTATCTTTGAAATAATTGTTTGGCAAATTTTCAATTGATTCAATTTTGTAAAAATTCATTTTTATTAGTTTAATTTACTAACCCAAAAATTCATTCCATAGCTGAAAAGAAGAATCCTCCATCGGATTGGCCATCGGACGGTAGTATAAAGTTGGAGAAAGTGTCTTTAAGGTACAAGCCTGACGGTCCTCCTGCTCTAAACGATGTGGATCTAATCATTCAACCAGGAGAAAAAGTAAGCGGACATTTTTACGTACCTACGCTGCGCATTTTCTTACTCGTAAAATGACCCCCCAAAGTGGCTTTATCCGTCTTTTTCTTTATAATAAAAAGAAAATCTCATCTTATGTGTTGAGAAGAGGGGACAGAGAAGCGACGGAATGTATCGTTTCCCCCGGGGCGCCCGTAGAATATCGTCTTTTCCTTTTACACTTTTTTTACTCCCTTTTTTCTCACATTTATAATAATCATTTCCTAGAAATATTGCATTCACCTCTCTCCAAGCTATCTTGTACGTTCAAAAGTCATTTTCGATAAAAATGCGACTATAAAATATCAACTTAAACTCCCTGCAAGGATAAATAATTAACCAATCAAATAATTTTTTTAAGGTTTTACTGGTAAAAATTCAATATTTTTATTGATTAAAATGGTAATAATAATGATAAGAAGAAGAAAAATAAGAAGGAAAACAAAAAGTAATCATATTTTGGTTTATTATTTTCAATAATAAGCCTTTGGAATCGAGCAAGAAAAAAAATTTTTTAACCCCCCCTCAAAATTTGATGTTTTACGTTTCAAGGTACGTAGAATACGAAAATCGAATAAAAAAATTTCCGTCCGTCCGCCGTACGCCGTACGCCGTACGCCGTCCGCCGTCCGCCGTACGGGGCACTTTTCTTAGCAACACTGGACCGATTTGGTTCAAATTTGGTATATGGGCTCCATTTGGGGTCTAGTTGTGCCGCGAAGCTTTTGGTTGATGTAGGTCACTTCTAAAGGGTGAAAATTAAGAGTTGAAATTTTCAAGAGTGCCCTAGCTCGAAAACTCTCGAAATAAAGGTATCGTTTTTTCACCAATTTTAAATAGTACAGAATTTTTAAAAATTTTTGAGACCACCCGGAGCTCTGTAGGACAAACCGTTCGGTCCCTACGAGTATTTGAAGGTTTTCCTTCGATAAAACAGAATCATGAGTGTGAATCGCAAAAGAGGTCTAATCTCCATTCAAATTTTATCGGACTAAAATGCGATCGCTGTTCATTTCTTCGATTTGTATACAGTTTTGCCTTCTGCGTAACCAGTAATCAAATTTCCATATCAAGCTTTCTATTTTTCGAATCGAGTGTGAAGCGTTTAGTTCTTTCTAATAAACTTGATTGTGAAGGTGTGAAGCCATTATAGTGTGGTAGGTAATACCTACCAATAGTTGGTAGGTAAAAAAAAGTTTGTAGGTAAAACAATGTTTGTAGGTAAAAAACGCTGCAAATCATTGCTCACTGATCAGATCACTGATCAGCTGAGTGAGCTCCGAAGCCATTTTCAATCCTATTGAATGGAGGTGCTCTTCCAGGCGTCTCCAGCATTCGAGGAGATCTTCTTCACTCCTCAGATCACTGATCAGCTGAGTGAGCTCCAAAGCCATTTTCAATCCTATTGAATGGAAGTGCTCTTCCAGGCGTCTCCAGCATTCGAGGAGATCTTCTTCAATCCTCACATCACTGATCAGCTGAGTGAGCTCCAAAGCCATTTTCAATCCTATTGAATGGAAGTGCTCTTCCAGGCGTCTCCAGCATTCGAGGAGATCTTCTTCACTCTTCATATCACTGATCAGCTGAGTGAGCTCCGAAGCCATTTTCAATCCTATTGAACGCAGGAACTGAAATTTGAGAGGGAAGGTCAAGGGAGAATACAGATGGTGGTAGGTGCTATTGATGGAGAACCAGTGATCTATACAGAAGGATGATCTATACACAAAATAATAAACCTTTGAGCAATGATTTGCAGTTGTATTTTTAAAATACAAATTTTGCATTAGTAGGTTAGTTTACACTCCATGACATGAGCTTTTATTATTATGATAATTGGTTTTTTGGGATCAACTTTCTCCATTGCATGTCCGATGTAGATACTAGGTTCATACAATACATACATTCTACCTATTAGTCAAATAAGCGATGGAGGCAAAGTTGATACACTTTATCGATAGGGTACAATTCGGGGGGTGATTGGAAATTTACAAGAGAGTTGTAAAACCTGAACCGAACAGAGTCTTCTTCGACGTTATCACTGTCAACTGTCCAGATGGTATCGTTGAGGGTTTCCTGAGAATGGCATTCAGGATGCTTCAAGATCTCTTTCAAGCCTTGCAACTCCAACTCCCACGGCTGTCTCAGTTGTTGGTTGTAGATGACCACCACCTGGTCGTGAATGGTTTTGGACTCTTTGAGGATGCAGTCGGTAAGCTCGCTCCTCTTCTCCATAGTGCATTCGGCAGTGTGGTCTCTCGAGCAGACCTCCATCGCTCTTCCGTTCCCTTGCGCCGCTATCCTCTTGGATAGAGAGCCCCACTGTCTGTAGAACCGAAGAATATCCTTTTCCATGTCGTTTATGTTCGACAGTGCTTGCTCAATCTGAGTCGTGTTGCTATTTCTCACCTGTATTTCACAATAGAATTGTTATTTGCATGCATACTGAACTCCTCCTACACTCATATTTTCTTACTATAATTTTGGTTCATTGTTGCCAATAATGAACCTTTGGAAGGAGCAAAAAAATTGTAACCCCTAACTCGAAATCTTTCGATATACAAGTACCTATTGGTTTTTCATTAATTTAAAATAAAGACGATTTTTACGAATTTAATGACACCACCCAGAGCTCTGTATGACCATCCTCTGTATTCTCTTAATGAAGATAATTAATTACCTAATTATTGAATATTTCATGACCTTTTTTCATCAATTTAGGATAGTGTTCAATTTTTAGAAATGAATGAAACCACACAGACGGTAAACTAAATGAACAGTTATTGTGAAATTTATGAGACCCACGTATTAGTATCCCTGTGAACTAGCCGGTGAGGATCCTCACTCCTCAACCCTCCTCCCCACATACCTACCCCATGTCCTTCTCTTCGAGTTACTTGCATACAAGCTGATTTTGGACGGCCGATTTTCTACCGGTTGTCCGAATTCCAGTAGTGAACCATAGAAGGGAATGGGACTTTGCACACACACTGACCGCCGATAGGTGACGGAAAAATACCGGCCAGTAGCCGGAGGTTGCCACTCCATACCGCTAGTGCCGGGCAAGAGTCGTTGATGCAGTAGCGCTTCTCGCTATAAATCCATTGGAAGTGACGTTTCGATACTTGCGTTAACCCGATAAATGGTATCAAAACAGTACCTATTGAAAGATCGGTAGGTACTAATATCGACAAAACGTCCGAACGTCCGAAAAAAGTGTTCGATACCAAGATTGACATTCGATCATTTAAACTTTTTATTATAAAATTGCATCATTTCTCCCAACGCTTGTATGTACCTCCTGGAAGAAAGTATCCGTATTGAAATAAGCATTGAAAGAAAAATCTCATTAAAAGAATATCAGGAATAATTACCGAACTTTTTTCGTAGGTACCTACTTCGTAACATGTGCTTGTTATTATTATGTGAACTACACCTACATTTTATAAATCGATTCTTTCGATACTCTCTACTGTAGTATAAGCAAAGTTTGTAGGTAACTCATGTTATTGATATCAATTGGATTATGTTCAGAAATTTCATTTTCAGTAGGTATATTTATGCTAGATTTTGCCACAGCAGAGAAGACCTGAGAAAAATTTTAAATTAATATAAATCCCAGATCAACACTCTCCACTGGCAGAATTATTACAACTGATAGTTTGACCGGTAAAATCCGGTGAGTCTGCAAACAGCAACCACCCATAAAATATCGACCGATGATGAACGAGTGCGAATAGCACGTGTACATTCACTGACCAGCCGATCAAATGCGATCATTCGCAGACTAATAGCGATAAAAGATAGTTTTGTAATAATTTGCAGCGTTGTATATAACGTTCGAAACCGCTGAAAAATCATCACAGTACTTTTCATTACTTCACGTAATTCAATCGTCTGACATTAGACAATTTAAATCAATTTGCAATCATTATACCTACCTACGTAATTAAATTTATGTTGGTACCAACACCACTGATTGGACATCTTGTTTTGTATATTATGTTTGAGGTCATTCATCTTCTTGTTCTGTTATTTCTTCCACTTAACGGGTTAAGGAGTTTTAGTAGGTATTGTTTTTTTTAGATAGCACGACCCTTTCTTTCTATTTTGCATCTAGTTACAGAAGACTTGGATGTTTTCTACAGTCATCACCATCAGTGAATATTCTAGTTTTATTTGCCTGATAAAAAAAAAAAATTAATCGAAAGTAGACCTCTTCCTGAGAATTTTGACACCAGCTATTCTCTTTTTGGATGAAAAGATCTTTTTCTATGATTTTTCAAAGTTTTCAATGTTTATGGACGGGACCCCCCAGCCCACTGTGACGTCACAAACATTCGAAACTTTGAAAAATAATAGAAAAAGGTCTTCTCACGCTGGCGGGTCGCGGTTGGTGTCAAAATTCTCAGAATGAGGTCAAGTTTAGATTAAAAATAACAATAAACAGTTTTTCGACCCAAGCGCACACCCCATTTTCTATATTTTTTGGTCAGCTCTTTTAATGAGTTTCTTTTAAAGTAAAGAGGCAACAGGGGTTTACTTAAATATCAGTTCTTACTTACTGTGGTATCGTTCGACTGACTCAAAGTGATGGTTATGTATCCGAAGAATATCACATGCTCCCAAAACATCGTTGCTGACGACACGGCTGCCCAAAATGAACTAGGTCCTATTTGGTGGGTTACTTATTGCTCGTTAGCATGCGGGTACCTCGAGCTTATTGGTTTTATCATAAAGGAGGTTATCAAGCTTGCGAATTGGGTTTGCTCAATAAACCAGAAAGAGAGAGAGAGATGCCTACTTTCGTTGCTACTGTACATACGTATTCTAATCTGATGAAACACACGAAGAAATGTCGAAATGTGATGAAAACAACTGGTTCGAATTCCGAACGGAGTCAACTTCGGAAGACGTAATAATATAGATCAGTCTGAAATTAATTTAAATGATTTTAATCCTTGTGGAACTGGACCATTAAATCATCAGGAAGGGTAAACACGTCCAAAAATATCGGTTTTTATCGATTGGATCATTTTTTCTCTAATTGATTGATTGATTCGTTTATTTTGCCACCAGGGAAGGTGGAATATAGGGCCTTAAGCCCTTGACCTTCCCTGGACTCTTCCAATTCAAATTGATCCGAAGAGTTAGTAGGACAGCTGGTCAAAAGAAATTGCAGCTACTGGGATTGGCCAGTTCTCTAATGTAGGGGAATAAGGTTGGACTCTTACGAAAACTGGTACAAACACAAGACAGTCATCTTGAAATTATCATGTTGAAGAACAAAATATATAGAAATGTCAACATACATTTGCCTACTAAATCCAAGTGCCAGGGTAGTGTGTAATATTCTAGTAGATATCGTTTTTGGATCAGTTATGCGGACAAACGCGAAGGTAGTAGTTTCAACAACATCATCGAACCAGTAGTAGTTCCAACAATATTGATGTGGATGCATGATTATGTTTCAATTTATATGTACGTATGGGTAATTTAGATTATTTTCTCTAATCTTCTTGCAGCTTGGAATAGTGGGGAGAACTGGAGCAGGAAAGTCAACCCTAACGTCCGTCCTTTTCCGGCTTGCTCCTGTCGAAGGAAAATGCACCATCGATAACTTGGAGACTTCCACACTCAATCTTCAAGGTCTTCGTGCTTCTCTCGCCATCATTCCACAAAACCCTGTGCTCTTCTCAGGAAATCTCCGACGCAATTTGGATCCCTTCCTGACAATTCCCGATCACGAACTGTGGAAAGCACTCGAAGATGTGAGTACTGTGTGATTAGTAGAGCTCCTAATATCTGAGTTAGGGATGAATATTATGTAACAACGATATTTTAGAACCAATAAATACTCGCGAAAATCATCTATTACAGACCACTGACTACTGATGAAATGTACGTTTTGATGGTTTGTGCTTAAATAATACTTAGCGTGCAAATCACAACCAGTTGTACGAGAAAATCCAGTGATCGATACATCTACTTAAATGAGCGAGCGAAGCAAGCGGTCATCTAGTTGGAAAATTGAGATTTTCAAAATTATTATCAAATATAATTTTGAAAATGTAAAGAGGAATATGCAAAGTAAATTTTCAGAAATTACTTTCATTTCAAAAGGTTCATTTCATGAATGAGAATGTTGAGAAACAATTTGAAGACGTCTCTCAAGTGGGTGTGGCACATAGCTTTCTCTCAACTATAACCCGATTGTATTGTACAATACAATAATATTGTATGTACTATGTACCTTGCTTCACCCAAATATTATTTGGGTGAAGCAAGGTACATAGAGACTGATGGTTTGAGGTTAGCTACTATACATCGAATTATATACATATAATATGTATATCGTTCGATGTATGGTAGTTCGATGTATGGTAGTCCAACTAACCTCAAACCATCAATCTCTATGTACCTTGCTTTAACCTAATAGGGGACCATCTACTCGTCAATCTGAACAATCCTGGAAAATTTCATCAAATTCGGATTAAAAAGGTAGAGGTTATGGCTGTTACAAGGATTTTACGTTTGCGCATGCGCAGCGGCTACTATCAGTTTGGGGGCTATGATTGTCATTGGGCTGTTTCATTTACGTCACAACCCGCATGATCCCTGAAAATTTCGTCGAAATCGAATGGAAAATATAGAAGTTATGGCTGTTACAAGGAATCCACGTTAGCTCATGCGCAATGAAATGTTTCAAGGATTTCTTGAAAGACACACGGACAGTCAGACACAAAACTAAAATTGAGCAGAAAGGCCTACAATGTGAAACGCGAGAGAAAATTTTAATTTGGGTGAACTTTTTTTTCCAACCTTGAAAAGTGAAAACATTGCTTCCGCTACCTTGGTAGACTCGGAAGTAAAAATAATAAATGTAATATTTTCCAGATTGATGTCAGTGAAATTGCAAAGGATGGTAAAGGATTGGATTCGAGAATCAGTGATTGCGGTAGTAATCTGAGCGTGGGTCAACGTCAATTAATTTGTTTAGCAAGAGCAGTTCTAAAAAACAGAAATATTATAGTTCTGGACGAAGCCACTGCCTCCGTTGATCCTGAGTAAGTTTGATATACTTATTCGTATTCGTATTCTAGTGTTTTCTTCTCGCATTGTAACTGTCATTTCGTTTTGTTTCTCAGGACTGATGCCCAAATCCAAAAGACCATTCGCAAAAGGTTCGCCCGTTGTACAGTTCTGACAATTGCGCACCGTCTAAATACGATCATGGACAGTGATCGGATCTTGGTGATGGAAGCTGGCCGTGCTGTTGTGAGTAACAATTATGCAACCTCAATACCAAAAAGAAAGGATATGAATTTCAATTCCGTTAGACTAATGGTAGCATAAATGCGCATGCGTATAAATTAATTTCTTGAAAATTCGATTTTTGAGTTCCATATTGTCCAAAATCGCTCAAAGTCAATCAGAGTTAAATGAGCGAAGTTTAAGCTCCTAGAGGATATCAATTGTAAATGTAAATTTTGGTTTATTATTTCTAATAATAAGCCTATGTGATCGTATCGCAAAAAATTTTTATAACCCCCCCTCAAACTTTGTCACTTTACGTTTCAAGGTGCGTAGAATCCAAATTTGCAATGTCCGTCCGTCGTCCGCCGTCCGCGGCACTTTTCTTAGCAACACTGGACCGATTTGGTTCAAATTTGGTATATGGGCACCATTTGGGGTCTAGTTGTGCCGCAAAGCTTTTGGTTGATGTAGGTCACTTCTAAGGGGTGAAAATTAAGGGTTGAAATTTTCAAGAGTGCCCTAGCTCGAAAACTCTCGAAATAAAGGTATCGTGTTTTCACCAATTTTAAATAGTATTGAATTTTTAAAAATTTTTGAGACCAACCGGAGCTCTGTAGGACAAACCGTTCGGTCCCTACGAGTATTTGAAGGTTTTCCTTCGATAAAACAGAATCATGAGTGTGAATCGCAAAAGAGGTCTAATCTCCATTCAAATTTTATCGGACTAAAATGCGATCGCTGTTCATTTCTTCGATTTGTATACAGTTTTGCCTTCTGCGTAACCAGTAATCAAATTTCAATATGAAGCTTTCTATTTTTCCAATCGAGTGTGAAGCGTTTAGTTCTTTCTAATAAACTTGATTGTGAAGGTGTGAAGCCAGTATGGTGTGGTAGGTAGTACCTAGCTGGTAGGTAAAAAAAAGTTGGTAGGTAAAAAAAATGTTGGTGGGTAAAAAACGCTGCAAATCATTGCTCAAAAGCTTCTTCATTCTTCAGATCACTGATCAGCTGAGTGAGCTCCGAAGCCATTTTCAATCCTATTGAATGAAAGTGCTCTTCCAGGCGTCTTCAGCATTCGAGGAGATCTTCTTCACTCCTCAGATCACTGATCAGCTGAGTGAGCTCCGAAGCCATTTTCAATCCTATTGAATGGAAGTGCTCTTCCAGGCGTCTTCAGCATTCGAGGAGATCTTCTTCACTCTTCAGATCACTGATCAGCTGAGTGAGCTCCGAAGTCATTTTCAATCCTATTGAACGCAGGAAGCTGAAATTTGAGAGGGAAGGTCAAGGGAGAATACAGATGGTGGTAGGTGCTATTGATGGAGAACCAGTGATCTATACAGAAGGGTGATCTATACAGAAAATAATAAACCTTTGAGCAATGATTTGCAGCGTTTTTAATTTAGGAATAAATTTTCTATAAAATTTTACAAGTAAATAAATTTAAAGTTGCATTGATAGAAAATGTTCCCAGTGAATTGAAATGTCAATTCACGAATTACATTTTCCTCATGTTTAGGTAAAAGCAATACATTTCTATAAGATAGTATAGGTTCACTATATTTATTGATAGTACGTACTTCTTAAGTACACACCTGTACGGTACCTCATAATTGCACCCCTCATAGAACAAACTACACAATAATATAATTTAAAAATTAAATTGTTTTAGGAACTGGACACCCCTCACAACCTACTAGAGAATAAAGACGGATATTTTTACTCTCTCGTGCAAGAAACAGGACCGCAAATGGCCTCTCGATTGACAGCCCAGGCAAAGGAGGTAATTTCGATTCACCACTTCTCATTTTTCGTAGGTTAAGTTGGTTTTCCTGGATTTCGACGGATACCTCATTCATAATGTAAGGTATCACTTACTATGTTAAACCAGGTTCATGAGACTCTTGGTAAATTATTCAGTCATGAAACGTTTTTTTTCGCCTGAATCTACCATTCTAAAGTCGAAATATTCTTTCCTGAAGTTGATTTTATCAGGAGTAATGATGATTGAAATGCTTGAAACTTAATTTTTCCACAATGAGGAGTCTGTAGCCAAAATAAAAAGTTTGGAACAAAGCAGGACTAACCCCCCCCCCTCCAAATAAAAGTGAATCCTGGCTCTAATATACGTATTTTTTGACGGTGAATCTGAATTCAAAGTTTTTTCAATTACACCAGAATGGTACAATGGATACATTTTCTCAAAAAACAAATTTAAGAGAGATTTCTATTAAATTTAATTCACCTGTCAGTAGGTACCCCTTATAGTTGGCGTGATTTAACAATAAATTTATTATATAATGCTAGTTGGGAAAAACCTAAAAAAAAGATTTTTACTCATTTTAAAAACCTCTGTTATGAGAAGGAAATAAAAGGCATTTGAAGAGAACGAAGAAATAAGTTGTTTTACTTTCATACTGTGGACGAAGGAGTGTCCAATGTTATATTTATAGTGAATATTATCCACTGTTTAAAAGTAGCAAGTTTTTGCTGTACGAACTCATAAATATCGTCTAATTAAGGAGTATGGATTTGAATGAATTTCGGATTTTGAGTCAGCGTAGGGATACTCTCAAAATCAAGACTCCTATTGTTTGCAGGGTTGTGTAATGCTTTGTAAGTGGAAACCAATTATACCTAATGCAACATCCTCTTTTTCCTTTTCCAGAATCATCTGCGGTCTTTAGAGGAAAAGAAAGGAAACCAAGCTTCTGATTCTGATTGAGGGATTATATTTATGGGATGTCGAATCATTGGTAGTTGTCATTAGCAGCTAAAAAATTTATCAGCATTTGGACCAATACTAGGTAATGAACATAGCAGTGAGAAGCTGCCTACTAATTTCCTAAAAATTCTGGCAAAAATGAATCAAAAGTACTCGACTATTGTTAAATTGAAGGTCGTTAAATCAAAGTTACTCTACTTAGCAAATCACAAATGATCATAAAATCGGTAGAATTATAGGGAAATACCATAAAGATCTCAGAAATATCATACGATAATTGCCAAATATCACTCTGGAAGGTAGGAATTCAGGTGTGTCAAAATGTTTGAAGAAACACATTTTCAAGAAACAACTTAATAGCTCGTCATTTCGTTGTAATGTCGAGGAACAATTCCTAATAAACAACCTTCCTACTATCGGTGATCTAATCTAGAAAAGCGTGTCAATTTAACTGCTTTACATAGGAACTACGTGTAAATTTTTGAGACTACTAACTTTTAAATAGGTTTAACCGAATGACAAAGAAAAATCCGTGAAGTACATGTAAGCGTATGATAGATATGTAGGCATTTGTACAAGTAGGAATCTACACCTCTATAAAAAAAAAAGGTTCTCTACCTTGACAACTTTATGTGATGCATAATACTTAACTTATGTACCTATTATACTACTGAGGGCGACAAAACGCACACCAAAGTTGAAATTGTAAATTACCCATTGTCAGTATTTTAATGAGGTGAGTATTAAAAATAGGATAATTTCAAAATACTTACAAAACAATGCTGCATGAA
Organism: Apolygus lucorum; assembly: GCA_009739505.2. NCBI lineage: Eukaryota > Metazoa > Arthropoda > Insecta > Hemiptera > Miridae > Apolygus > Apolygus lucorum. The sequence continues at coordinate 75,377,220 of CM019176.2, read as the reverse complement.
AAAAGTTTTGATATCGGTGTTAAAAGATAGTATTATTTTGAATAGATACTTAATCAAAATACCTAATTAGTTATATTGAAAACAATTTACTTACATTCCTACCTTCATCGTTGTAGGACTATATTTTTTATTTCGCATAAAATGCTTACTGTGTTACGCGTGCCTTAAAATGTTGTACTTACGTAGACCATAGGGTGAAAGTCCAATCCGATTTTGTGCGGGGCTGGCAACATTATTTTTTTATTGTATTAAATTTTTGAATGAAATACTGTGGGTCTTATTTTTGCATTTTGCTCAAACGTGACTGTTTAAGAGGCTTTAAGGTGACCTACCAATTTAATTATTTCATAACTGCTAATAAATCAAGATTCTTCCTCTTATTTACCGTGTGATACAATTATGTGAGATTAGTTTTACAATGTGATTACCTGATACTAACGGTCTTTACAATATTCCTCAAAACAGGAAACGATAGTTCTAATAAATACATTGAATAAGAATACACATTTGTTTTATTTTTACGGAAAACCAGTCCATTAAAAATTATATTGATTTTGTGGCTCTGCATATTATCGTGGCAAATACACGTATAACCGTGCTGTTTATTAAATAACGCTAAGATGTCCGCTAGCTCATTTAAATAGGCGTAGATATTTCTTTACTTGCTCATCCAAATGGTTTACGTAATTGTGGTATAGGTACATCCATGCTGTATAAAAGTCTTATAGAATCTCCGGATTGAAATCCCGAGCTATTGTAGTCTCGAGGGATCTCGGACGCCATTGTGTTCGGTAGTCCTTATAGTTATTACTCAGAGTAATAATTCAAAATACGAGTCGAGGAGGACAAAAATCGTTGATGGATTAACTTTATGCGAGTAAAAGTTTTGATTTTAGAGGACCCAAAATTCAACTTGCTGCATGAAAATAAAATAGGTACCTGCCTATAATATTCTATGGCTGAAGCTTTCTCCGGCTACACACAATAGAACCAAAAAGACGGCGCACGGGGTTTACCCCTCCTTCAAGACCCCTCCTTCAAGATTGCGGGTCTGTGCCAATTAACTAACAAACCTGTCTCCTTACCTGGGTATTCATGGTAAGTAAAAATCAGCCTTTCTGAAATTATAATTTTCTCAACCAATTAAACATTCAAGTTCATCGTAGTGTGAATCCTATCGATCTACAAGACTCTGTTTATTATTTTTTTAAATCTAAACCAGACCTTATTCTGATGATTTTGACACCAACCGCGACCTTCTGGCGTGAGAAGACCTTTTTCTATGATTTTTCAAAGTTCCAAATGTTTATGACGTCACAGTGACCCAGGCGGCGCATGACGTCATAAACATTCGAAACTTTGAAAAATCACAGAAAAAGATCTACTCATACAAAAAAGAACGGCCGGTGTCAAAATTCTCAGAATAAGATCTACTTTCGATAAAAAAAAAAAAAAAAAATCAGGCGCACCCCCCATTAGCCTTGGATTAAGCTCGACCAATTACCTATCATTTAGTTTATCAGTGTCGTTCTAGTCTTTCAATGTTTCGATTAAAGTTTTAATGCCTACATATTTAAGTAATATTAATTTTAAAATGTTTGTTTTTTATTTATTCAACAATCTTCATACATAAAGCACAATTTTTGAGAAAAGATGTGTACATTTTGAAACTTGGACCAATTGGTTGTTCAGTGATTGATGATGCCGAATGAATGCATCTAAAAATTTTGTTCGTCTTATTGTTTACCGTAATTTATCGAGAAATTTTTCGCCTAAATTATCATCCACCTGAATAATATTTCTGCCGTTTTAGAATAAAAATCGATACCGACTGATTATTTAGCAACGCACGGGTTAACCAGGTAGTGAAATGTAAAATAGACCGATATAGCTACTGTTAACTTTTGCATACCTAGGAACCATAACGAAAGTTCTGGAGAATCTTATCAAGTAAAATGTAAGTTCATGTAGATGCATTTCATTTAGGGGAATCAGGTGAAAGTAGCCTACCCTGATTGCATATTATCAGCTCGTTCACTTCCTGCTCGCTGAACTTCCCGAAAATCGACTATTTCTTATGTTTCCACTGGTGGTTTTACAGGCAACTCGACAATGCAAGGTAAGTAGATAATATTATTCTGGAGCTTATAATAATAAATTATAGATCTAATAGAAATATTCTGACTAACTAGTTTTGAAACGTTTGGTTTTTGTTGTTTCAGGTGTATCATTTGTAATGGTTGCAAGTGTCTTAGGACTTGAGATCATTTTAGATGTTGTAGTGTCTGATTCAATTTTTCGACGGCATCACATAGTTGCCAGAAAATATGCCAAATTTGAAACTACAAGAGCAATCAAACAAAGCAACGAGTCGACAGATTTGACCAGTATCTTGGATAAAGTCAATGAAGCCATGTTAGTTAATTCAAGCCCTTACGGACAGCTCCAAATAAATTCAATTCCACTTAGAGAGGTAAATAATGATACTATCATTAAACGCAGTATAATGACAACAAGTGAATCGCACGAAGATGAATTCGAACTGTTCACAGAAAAACTTATTCATAGGAACACTAGAGAACGTAAAATTACGGAAAACGTTAAATTTTCGGCGTTTGAAGTTAATGTGTGTAAAGAGTGTGATATAAGTAATGAGCTGTTAATTATTTTAGGGTTCATTGATGACACTGGAAAACATTCAATTCAGATAAGGAAATGGGAGAAAAAATCTGCAATATGTTCTGTGAATAACACTCAACTTAACGGTCGCTATTTAGGTTTTCGTGCGAAGACCAGATCTTCTGGTTTTAGATGTCGAAAGACAAATCTAAAAGGTGATTATGGTAAAGCCATGAAAATAATTTGTCTAAATAAGAATTTCGTTCGAATCGACTGTAGAGAACAGTCACATCGAAGAACAAGAGATGTTGAACGGAAAATTATACGAGTACGTAAAAGAGCGTTTAAAAGAGGAGATAAAGAACAGACTCCTCAAAACCGACTGAGGTTTAGTGTTTTTCTACTCAGTAAAATTTCATGGGATATAAAGTGCAGCAAAATTAAGAAAATCGTTATTAAGATGAAAACAATAAAAATACGTAGAAAACATAGTATTTCGTCAAGAAAATATTTCTATAACGATTCGGGAAAACGGACTAAACAGAAAAGACAGCAAGTACAATACAAGCTGAGTGCGGATCGAAGGAGGAACATACGACAGCAAGATGAGCCCCAAAATCGGAATAAGAGAGGGACAAATTTATTTCGTGATTTTCACAAAATACGAGTGAAAAGGGAAAGTGATCATTATAGTGGAAGAACAACGCAAAATAAAGTCGTAAACAGGAAACGGATCAACTCAAAAAAGAATAGAATGAATGCAGGCGGAAGGGTCGAAAAGAGAATGGATAGGAGTATAAATGAACTTGGAAGATCGCAAAATAAAAGAAACTATTTTCGGCTCCCGACACCCCGAGGGACAAAACAAGAAAATGCTTTAGTAGATGAGCGCATGGAGAAAAAAATTAGCATGCAGGAAAATCGTCCAAGAACTGTGACGGGTCGTAAAAATAAATCAAGATCCAAGAAACCGAAGAAATCAAAGAACAGAAACGATCGGAAAAAAGTACATCACAAGAATAAATCAACGTCAAGAACACAGCCCAAGTACGTTGGAAATATGGAAAACAGGCATCACAAGGAAGCCAAAATGCAAGCAAACTCAGGGAAAAGAGGAAACACAGAAATTAAGAAGAAAATCAAAAAGAATCAACCAAGAGCTGGGACAGGTCGTAAGAATAAATCAAGATCCAAGAAATTGATGACATCCCAGGATAGAGAGACATTAACTCGCAGGAAGAGAAAGCCGCCAAATGAACATCCTAAGTATGACAGAAATGAGACAAACGGACGTAACAAGACTAACACAAAGAAGAAAGGAAAATCAGAAATTGAGAAGGGTAGCAAGAAGAAGAGACGGCCAAGCATTGGAAGAGTTCGTAACAGTAAATCAAGATCCAAGAAACCGAAGAAATCAAAGAGCAAAAACGAAAGAAAAACAGTATCTCATTCGAAGGAAACAACGTCAAGAACACAGCCCAAGTTCGTTGGAAATAAGGAAAACAGGCATCAACGGAAAACAAAAATGCAAGCAAACTCATTGGAAATAGGAAATGCAGAAATTAGGAAGAGAAGCAAGAAGAATCAACCAAAAACTGTGAGAGGTCGGAAGAATAAATCAAGATCCGGGAAACCAAAGCGCTCCCAGGATCGAAAAACAGCAACTCACAAGAAGAAATCGACGCCAACTAAACACCCTCAGTACGATAGAAAAAAGGGAAACAGAAAGTACAAAGCTAAAACTAAGAAGAAGGAAGAATCAGATATTAAGAAAGGTAGTAAGAAGAAGAATAGGCGAGACGCTCTGACAGTTCGTAAGAATAAATCAAAATCCATGAAACCGAAGCCATCAGAGAGCAGAAATGACCGAAAAACAGTAACTCATACGAAGAAATCGACGCCAAATAAACACCATAAGTACAATGGAAATAAGGAGAATAGACCGAATAAAGCTAAAACTAGGAAGAAGGGAAAATCAAAAATTAAGGAGGGTAGCAAGAAGAAGAATAGGCCAGACGCCGTGACAGTTCGTAAGAATAAATCAAGATCCAAGAAACCGAAGCCATCGAAGAGTACAAATAACCGAAAAATTAAGAAGACTCATAAGAAAAAATCGAGACCAAATAAGCACCTTAAGTACGATGGGAATAAGGGAAATAGACCGAATGAAGCTAAAACGAAAAAGAAGGGAAAATCAGAAATTAAGGAGGGTAGAGAGAAGAAGAATAGGCCAGACACTGGGACAGATCCTAAGAACAAATCAAGATCCAATAAAACGAAGCCATCGGAGAGCAGAAATGATCAAAAACCAGTAACTCACAAGGAAAAACCAACGAATAATAAACACCCTAAGTACGATGGAAATAAGGGAAATAGACCGAACGAAGCTAAAACGAAGAAGAAGGAAAAATCAGATATTAAGAAAGGTAGTAAGAAGAAGAATAGGCGAGACGCTCTGACAGTTCGTAAGAATAAATCAAAATCCATGAAACCGAAGCCATCAGAGAGCAGAAATGACCGAAAAACAGTTACTCACAATAAGAAATCGACGCCAAATAAACACCCTAACTACGAAGGAAATGAGGGAAATAGACCGAGTAAAGCTAAAACAAGGAAGAAGGAAAACTCAGAAATTAAGAAGGATAGCAAGAAGAAGAATAGGCCAGACACTAGGACAAGTCCAAAGAACAAATCGGGATCCAAGAAACCGAAGCCATCCAAGAGCAGAAATGATCGAAAAACAGTAACTCACAATAAGGGAAATAGGCCGAATGAAGCTAAAACAAAGAAGAAGGAAAAATCAGAAATTAAGAAGGGTAGCAAGAGGAAGAATAGGCCAGATACAGGGACAGGTCCAAAGAACAAATTGAGATCCAAGAAACCGAAGCCATCCAAGAGCAAAAATGATCGAAAACCAGTTACTCACAATAAGAAATCGACGCCAAATAAACACCCTAACTACGAAGGAAATGAGGGAAATAGACCGAGTAAAGCTAAAACAAGGAAGAAGGAAAACTCAGAAATTAAGAAGGATAGCAAGAAGAAGAATAGGCCAGCCACTAGGACAGGTCCAAAGAACAAAGCGAGATCCAAGAAACCGAAGCCATCCAAGAGCAAAAATGATCGAAAACAGTTACTCACAATAAGAAATCGACGCCAACTAAACACCCTAAGTACGAAGGAAATGAGGGAAATAGACCGAATAAAGCTAAAACAAGGAAGAAGGAAAACTCAGAAATTAAGAAGGGTAGCAAGAAGAAGAATAGGCCAGATACTGGGACAGGTCAAAAGAATAAATTAAGATCCAAGAAACCGAAGCTATCCAAGAGCAAAAATGATCGAAAAACAGTTACTCACAATAAGAAATCGACGCCAACTAAACACCCTAAGTACGATGGAAATGAGGGAAATAGACCGAATAAAGCTAAAACAAAGAGGATGGAAAAATACGAAATTAAGAAGGGTAGCAAGAAGAAGAATAGGCCAGCCACTAGGACAGGTCCAAAGAACAAATCGAGATCCAAGAAACCGAAGCCATCCAAGAGCAGAAATGATCGAAAAACAGTTACTCACAATAAGGGAAATAGGCCGAATGAAGCTAAAACAAAGAAGAAGGAAAAATCAGAAATTAAGAAGGATAGCAAGAAGAAGAATAGGCAAGACACTGGGACAAGTCCAAAGAACAAATCGGGATCCAAGAAACCGAAGCCATCCAAGAGCAGAAATGTTCGAAAAACAGTAACTCACAATAAGGGAAATAGGCCGAATAAAGCTAAAACAAAGAAGAAGGAAAAATCAGAAATTAAGAAGGGTAGCAAGAAGAAGAATAGGCCAGCCACTAGGACAGGTCCAAAGAACAAAGCGAGATCCAAGAAACCGAAGCCATCCAAGAGCAAAAATGATCGAAAAACAGTTACTCACAATAAGAAATCGACGCCAACTAAACACCCTAAGTACGAAGGAAATGAGGGAAATAGACCGAATAAAGCTAAAACAAGGAAGAAGGAAAACTCAGAAATTAAGAAGGGTAGCAAGAAGAAGAATAGGCCAGATACTGGGACAGGTCAAAAGAATAAATTAAGATCCAAGAAACCGAAGCTATCCAAGAGCAAAAATGATCGAAAAACAGTTACTCACAATAAGAAATCGACGCCAACTAAACACCCTAAGTACGATGGAAATGAGGGAATAGACCGAATAAAGCTAAAACAAAGAGGATGGAAAAATACGAAATTAAGAAGGGTAGCAAGAAGAAGAATAGGCCAGCCACTAGGACAGGTCCAAAGAACAAATCGAGATCCAAGAAACCGAAGCCATCCAAGAGCAGAAATGATCGAAAAACAGTTACTCACAATAAGGGAAATAGGCCGAATGAAGCTAAAACAAAGAAGAAGGAAAAATCAGAAATTAAGAAGGATAGCAAGAAGAAGAATAGGCAAGACACTGGGACAAGTCCAAAGAACAAATCGGGATCCAAGAAACCGAAGCCATCCAAGAGCAGAAATGTTCGAAAAAACAGTAACTCACAATAAGGGAAATAGGCCGAATAAAGCTAAAACAAAGAAGAAGGAAAAATCAGAAATTAAGAAGGGTAGCAAGAAGAAGAATAGGCCAGCCACTAGGACAGGTCCAAAGAACAAAGCGAGATCCAAGAAACCGAAGCCATCCAAGAGCAAAAATGATCGAAAAACAGTTACTCACAATAAGAAATCGACGCCAACTAAACACCCTAAGTACAATAGAAATGAGGGAAATAGACCGAATAAAGCTAAAACAAAGAAGATGGAAAAATCAGAAATTAAGAAGGGTAGCAAGAAGAAGAATAGGCAAGACACTAGGACAAGTCCAAAGAACAAATCGGGATCCAAGAAACCGAAGCCATCCAAGAGCAGAAATGATCGAAAAACAGTAACTCATAATAAGGGAAATAGGCCGAATGAAACTAAAACAAAGAAGAAGGAAAAATCAGGAATTAAGAAGGGTAGCAAGAAGAAGAATAGGCCAGACACTGGGACAAGTCCAAAGAACAAATCGGGATCCAATAAAACGAAGCCACCGGAGAGCAGAAATGATCAAAAACCAGTAACTCACAATAAGGGAAATAGGCCGAATGTAGCTAAAACAAAGAAGAAGGAAAAATCAGAAATTAAGAAGAGTAGCAAGAAGAAGAATAGGCCAGACATTGGGACAAGTCCAAAGAACAAATCGGGATCCAAGAAACCGAAGCCATCCAAGAGCAAAAATGATCGAAAAACAGTAACTTACAATAAGGGAAATAGGCCGAATGAAGCTAAAACAAAGAAGAAGGAAAAATCAGAAATTAAGAAGAGTAGCAAGAAGAAGAATAGGCCAGACACTGGGACAAGTCCAAAGAACAAATCGGGATCCAAGAAACCGAAGCCATCCAAGAGCAAAAATGATCGAAAAACAGTAACTCACAATAAGGGAAATAGGCCGAATGAAGCTAAAACAAAGAAGAAGGAAAAATCAAAAATTAAGGAGGGTAGCAAGAAGAAGAATAGGCCAGACGCCGTGACAGTTCGTAAGAATAAATCAAGATCCAAGAAACCGAAGCCATCGAAGAGTACAAATAACCGAAAAATTAAGAAGACTCATAAGAAAAAATCGAGACCAAATAAGCACCTTAAGTACGATGGGAATAAGGGAAATAGACCGAATGAAGCTAAAACGAAAAAGAAGGGAAAATCAGAAATTAAGGAGGGTAGAGAGAAGAAGAATAGGCCAGACACTGGGACAGATCCTAAGAACAAATCAAGATCCAATAAAACGAAGCCATCGGAGAGCAAAAATGATCGAAAAACAGTAATTCACAATAAGAAATCGACGCCAAATGAACACCCTAAGTACGATGGAAATGAGGGAAATAGACCGAATAAAGCTAAAACAATGAAGAAGGAAAAATCAGAAATTAAGAAGGGTAGGAAGAAGAAGAATAGACCAGCCACAGGGACAGGTCCAAAGAACAAATCGAAATCCAAGAAACCGAAGCCATCCAAGAGCAGAAATAATCGAAAAACAGTAACTCACAATAAGGGAAATAGGCCGAATAAAGCTAAAACAAAGAAGAAGGAAAATTCAGAAATTAAGAAGGGTAGCAAGAAGAAGAATAGGCCAGACGTCGATAGTGAGGGAAAAGATAGAAGCACTGCGAGAGGCATTAAGAAGTATCCTAAGAGCTCGAAACATACCAAGAATCAAAGAAAGACAAACACTGGTGGAAATCTGAAAGAAAAGGGCGGAGAAAAGCGAGATAAAATAAATCGACAAAAGGAACCACGATTTGGGAAACTGAAGTTTCCAAAATACGATGCTAGAGGACAGCGAAGGAAAACAGCAGAAAGAAGACGTGCGATGGTTTTTGGAGGAAAGAATCCCATCGTTAGATCAAGTGCCTCATCGAGTTTGAACAGGGGACGGGCAATCACGAGCGGTTCTGCGAGCGCTGGGGGAAGTGTCAGAGTCTACACGGATTTGAACGGGGCATTTGCGATAGCTGGATAAGAATTAGGTTACTGCCAAACTTGTTGGTAAAAAAATGATACAAATCAGAAAAAATGCAGTGGAACGTTTTCAAAGATGGTCAGATAAGCAATTTTTCTTCAACGTCTTCGGCGTAGTATCCTGTCAAACACTATACCTCCCTAGTAATAAGATTTTTAACAAAATAGTATAACTCTTCATTGTTTTACAGACGTTATTTAAGACTGATATGTGACTAAAAGACTTTGTATGGTAGTATTAGAGTTATACACATTTTTTTGGTGCCTTGATTTGTTTCTTTTAGCTAAATACTATCAATACTTAATTGATTTATTTGAAAATATGTTATAAAAACTTATTATTATTTTAAAATGTTTCTCTCCTGGTAATTTCCTTCGATTTTTGATTGGTAACAGAGCAGTTTAATCATTGACCAGATTGTATTTTATGCTGCCTTTTTCGATAGGCAGTAAGTTCCAGCTTTGTAGCGTTCTTCCCCGATAATGCAAAAGTTTCATTTGATAGAACATTGGCCAAGATGAAGTATGTTCTTCGTATTTGAAATGTTGTAATCATCATCAACTGAACAAATAAATATAAAATTAGTTTTGCAATGAATGCGATAAAGTCTGAAAATAAATGGAAATAGAATGTTGGTTAGAATCTTTCTAATTCTAAATACATCATTCACAAGAATATGAAAAATTTATTTATTGCGTTTCTTTATTCATATCAAAACTATAGTACTAACTAGGGAAATGATTCTCAGTCAGTTTTCCACCTACAAAAATCGTTATCCACTCGATAGAAAGATCTCGATCTATAGGTATTATATTATTTATGCAGGATAGGTACATCCTGTCGTATATTTCTTATCTACCTAATTTTAAGTACAAAATTCACATGCATGTAAATAGGTAATAAATGTCTTTCTGTTTTCTACGAGTAATTTGATATTACACAGATGTATAAAAAACGTAATCAATCTTTTGTGTGGCTAAACCCCAGAACCACTTATTTATCATAATACTATTTTTCCATTAACCGTACGATAACACTAGTACAAATAAAAAAATTTTAAAAAGTTTAAAATTAAAATAACTCGAAAACGAAGCCTTTAAAAAAAACGTCTGCCAAGTGGGTGTGGCACATAGCTTCCTCGTATCCATAACCCGATTATATAGATGATCAGATGCATAGTTGTTAATCTCAAAACATCAATCTCTAAGTACCTTTCACTATCCTCATAGGGGACCATCTACACGCTAATCTGGACAATCCTAGAAAATTTCATCAAATTCGGATGAAAAATTAAGTGAGTAGATGTATGTGATTGTAACAAAACATACTTTGCCTCGGCTGGGATTCGAACCCGCGACCCCTGGGGGACAGTTGAAGTTACGGCCGTTACAAAGAAATTCACGTTTGCGCATGCGCAGTGGCTTCTATCCGTCCGGGGATGATGATTTTCATAGGGGACTATCTACAACCTAATCCACATAACCCCTGAAAATTTCACCGAAATCGGGAAGAAAATGTGGAAGTTATGGCCGTTACAAGGAAATTCACGTTTGCGCATGCGCAGTGGCTACTATCAGTCCGAAGGTGATGATTTTCATAGGGGACTATCTAAATACTAGTCTGTAGCATCCCTGAAAATTTCATTGAAATCGGATGGAAAATGTAGAAGTTATGGACGTTACAAGGAATTCACGTTTGCGCATGCGCAGTCGCTTCTATCAGTCCGGGGATGATGATTTTCATAGGGGACCGTCTACACACCGACCTGCACAATCCCTGAAAATTTCATAGAAATCGGACAATAACTTCGTATAGTTATGCGCGTTACAAGGAATTCATGGCAGACACACAGACAGACAGACACACAGACAGACAGACAGACAGACAGACAGACACGGAACCAAAATTGTTCAGAAAGGTCTAAAACGCAAAACGCGAGTGGAAATTTTGATTTTGGAGAACTTTTTTTTTCGTCCTTGAAAAGTGAAAACAAAGCTTCCGCTACCTTGGTAGACTCGGAAGCAAAATGCTGAGACGTTTTTTGTCGCAAATTAGTTGTAGAATCGACTCGTACAGTATGGCACACCAGTTAGGCTTACACCCTGTATACTCCGTTCATACCTGTGGATTGGAATGGGACACTTGTGTTGATGAGACACAAGCTATGCAATGAGTAATGCATTAGCAGGTTTTTTTAATGCTTTTACAAAACAAATCATATTGATAATTCGTTTTTCAATTGAAATAAAACCAAAAACAGTAAAATCACACTCGATTCGAAATCATAAACTCAATTTTAAATGCTTGCATACGAGTCTGTAACACATTGGGACATTTTCATGTCAACCACTACACAAGTAAGGTTGTTAGTTCATGTACCCAAGCATCAAAGTTTTTGTGACGATTTTTCAGTTCATGTGCCAAAGCAAAATGTAAGGTTGTTGATTGTTCTCTACGCAACACAGTGAGTCTATTTTAATTATTGGTCGCGTGAGCAAGATTTACTTAGTTTTCGTGAAGATTTTTCAGTTCATGTGCCAAAGCAAAGACATGAAAATGTCAAAAAAAACAGGCTCATTAATTTAAGAAAAAACTCTTTATTTGATGGTAAAAATTGAAGCAGAAATCATCAATTTCCGTTCCCAATGGAAATTACGCGGTGCAGAAATCCTAGTTCTTGTTCTTTTTCCAAGCATTCATCGTTCTTTTCATATCTCGCAGATCTTCGGCGGTGTTCCTGCAACAGCCTCCAACGTAGGCAATTCCCATGTCCAGCCACTCGGGAAAGTAGTCGGCAACCCTTTTTTGAGATTCACAGGGTGTCCATCTATACAACAATACGCTCATAATTCACTACTCAAGTAAAACAACAACAACAATAACAATAATAACAACAATAGCTTAATAGTAACAATTTTTCTATTAAAACAGTTTTGTTAGTCATCATTATGTAACTACAGAGTAATTGGAGTACCGAAGTCATACTGCACCCCAAAATTTATGAACGATGCTTTCAAATTGTAAATAACTAGGACTTACTTCTTTGCAGCAGTATCGTACTTTTCTCCGCTGTTGGGGTATGCCACGAATGGTATTGTAGGGTCTGAAGCTTTGAGACTCAGAAAGAGTGGAGTGACCCAGGCAGGGTCGAGACAGTTGACTCCTACTGCCACCAGCTGATCTTTTCCCCTCGCCCAGCACTTGACAGCAGCATCCGCGAATTTTTCTCCGTTGGAAATCTCTGTTGTATTCTGGAAGGGTTATTATGTACTCATAAACCGGTAATATCAAGTAAAACATACATAGCTTTGTATGTATAGTACAGTTGATTTAGACTTCCTTTCTATAGTTTGCTTGTTATGCTAGAAAATTCATGTCGCTAAGGGGGCACAAAACTTATCCTTATGGGTGTTGCTACCTATTTCTCACGGTATAGTATAGAGTAGACATAACGTCTATGATCTGCTACGCTCACTCACCCTCCCAAAGAATGAAATCCATCCTTTTATTCCTGGGAACTCTCTAAGGAGATCGATGAGAGCGAGTGCCTCCTCTGAGCAGGGGAGAGTCTCAAACGTTATAAAGTCGACTCCTCCATCTACCAGAGCCTGGAGGCGAGAGCGATGTTTGGAGATATACGTTTCTCTGGAGATCCCTGAGCAGAACTCACCGCTGTATTCTGAGCCGTCAGCTCGCAAAGCGTTGATAGAACCCACTGAACCGGCTACTATAATATCTGGAAAGACATTAGGAGTTGATACCATCAAAAAATCATCTACCTCCTGTAGTGATGAGTAGACAATGAATGCTTCCTGCATTGGTGGTTCACTATCCAATTTTAATTCGTTGATTTGAGTTTCGACTTTTGAGCTTACTTTGCATCTTCTCCTCTTTGATGGCCCTCCTGCACAAATTCACCGATTCTTTAAAAACATCCAGCGCCTCTGACTCCGTGAGTTCAAGGTGAGTCATAAATGCTTCCGGGGTGGCTTGATAAGTGTTAGTAAAGACCATACCAGCTCCAGCTGCAACAACATGGATTCGAAATGATTATTTGGAATTACTCGTAATTTACTTGCTACATACGTTGCTTTACATATCTTTAAAAACAATCACAACTTACATCTGATGAGTTCTCTGTAGGTAGCAACACAGGCTTCAGGATCAGTGACGAGGAACCTGGAAGCCCACAACGGATGTCCATCAGCTGGGGCACCTGTTTGAAGTTCGAGCTCCGTCGTGAACTCTGTCGTCGTCAATATAGGCTCACCCATTCTATAAGTGTACCTGTATAAAATTTATCAATAAGAATGTAAGGAACACGAGCAAATGCTATAAACTCTCGTACGCAATGCGAGGTAGGTGATGTTTAGTTTGCGGACCAGACGTCCCCAAAACTGGCAGCACCGCAGGGTACCGCCAGCGGGGCGTTCGACCACGTTTTGGTTGATTGGAATACCGGAATTTCTAGGTATCGATTGTTCGCGCGGGAGTGGGAAGGACCGGAACGGGACTGGCCCAGAAATGGCGGCGACACTATTTTATTTGACCTTCCTAAAAATTGCAACAATTGGGTTTTTCCATCCAGAAGAAAAATTGTTACAACAATCTTGCATGGAAACTCACCAAAAATATGTCTTCAGATTGTCCACTTCTTTTCGAATGGTCCTTCATGATAATGAAAACGCTGCAAATTATTACACAAAGGTTTATTATTTTTCTATAAAGATCACTTGTCTGCAATGAACACGGCTTTGCCATTGTTACCACTAACCAACATGAAGAAAAACATCGATCGCATTTCGGTTAGCTAAAATTTGAACGGAGATTAGGCCTCTTTTGCGATTCACACCCGTGTTTCTGATTTATCCTAAGTCCAACCCTTAAGTCCGCGTAGGGAGCGAACGGTTTGTCCTACAGGGCTCCGCATGGTCTCTGAAAATTCAATACTATCTTAAATTGATGGAAAAACAATACCTTTATATCAAACTTTTTCTAGTTAGGGCGTTTTCAACATTTCAACTCTTATTTTTCAACCCTTAGAAGTGACCTACATCAACCAAAATCTTTGGGGCACAACTAGACCCCAAATGAAGCCTTCATACCAAATTGCATCAAAATCAGTCAATGCTAAGTGAGTAAAGTGCCGCGTACGGTGTACGGCGACGGACGGCCAAGTTTTTATTCGATTTTTGGATTCTACGTACCTTGAAACGTAAACCAACAAATTTTGAGGGGGTTAAAAAAAGTATCTTGGTCGATTCCAAAGGTTCATTATTGAAAATAATAAACCAAAATTGTGAAATAATGGAGAAATAGGCTGAAAAAATTGGAATTGAAAACCACTAACGTTCGGTTCGAGTCAAACTGATTCCCTTACTGCCTAGAAGCCTTGACGGGTAGTTGGTAGAAGCGCGAATATAACTTGTTCATTGACGTCTCAGGAGAAAGTGTTAATGCGGCCTCTACGTCGGTAGCAGGTAAACCAAGAATCGAAAACAAGTAGAGTAACCGTTTTGATAGTGGAGATCAACAGGTAAAATATTTCCACTAAAAATTTCAAATGAGAATAAAAATGGGGTTTATTAAAAAGCTATCTTTTTCCACGAGAATCATGAGTTACAAACTTAAATTTGATTCCGACTGTTGGTCATCATCACTAGCATCGAAAATTTTGAACGTTTTTTAAAATGTTAGAATGATAATTTTTTTTCTCAATAAAATTTGACAGACATCGATTCTTAAAACCCAAAGAAATATACAAGTTATTTATTTCAACATAGGGGAACAGTATCGTAGACTGGGGTGATAGTGATCAATTTCTACAGTTTTTCCTTGAAAACTACCAGTGTAATAATTCAAAAAAATCTGAAAAAAATAGTTTATATTCTCCCACATCTTACGATCAGTATCCTATATAAAACTTTGAAATTTTGTTCAATTAAGCTCATTTAAAAAAAAAATTAAATTGATCAGTAGGTATCACCCCCCACATAGGGGGTGATAGTGATCACTAATTTAAAATCGAACTTAAACGTATTAAAAACAATTAAAAATCGAACTTAAACTATTAAAAATTGTTTTTTAGTACCCTGAGGTAAAAAAAAACCACTAGCAACTCATTTCAGAACAATTTTTGTTGAATAACTAATGAAAACCAACTCTTTACTTATAAAAATCAGAATCAAGCCGAAATTCAAGACTCGTAATATCCTCTTCAGTATTTTTTATTGTAATAAGACAAGTTGTGGCACATGTTTGGTAACTGACAAGAAACAACTTATTTTAAAGCACTTGTTGCCAAAAATAATGATGGACCAATTACGTTTTGATAGTTTCGGGGCATTTCGGCCGTGATCACTATCACCCCCTGGAAACGAGTTGTTTTTGTTTTTAACAGATAACCAACTGTAGTAACACGGAAAGAACAAACTAATTGCAGATATTTCATGTTTACCTCTAGTAGAAACAAAATCTTTTCGCTAGAACTTCACCAAACAACACCCGACACCGGCACAACAGAAGTTACAATCACAATATCAGCTGGGCCCGATTTTGAGATTTGTTTATTTCCTTATCAGCTACCTACCATATTAACCTAGACTATGGGGCGGGAACGATATCTCCCCAGAGAAGACATTGTTACGAACACATAACACGACCTAACTTTCCAATTTAGGACTGTGTGGAGTTCTGCAATCGCATGCATATGAAAAAAAGCGTGTTGATCAGTATCACCCCAGCATATCAGTATCACCCCAGTTCACGGTAATGAAAATAACGGGAAAACTATCGCGATGTACACCTGCCTCGAATATACAAAGATAAAGTTCCTGCGAGGATTGTAAATTGAGATTGTAGATGAATCCGAAGATCAGGATGATGGAAGCCCAAAGCGCTGAAGCCTAGTGGCTACAATCCACAATCCTACGAGGAACTTTAGGGACGTTGTTAAGGTCCTATTTAGAATAGAAGTTGAATGCCTTCCTTTTGAAGGCGCCAATCGTAAACTGCTTCACGAAGGAAGCAGCAAAACTGCAAACTTATGGCGTGATTTGGCATTTTCCAACCTGCTGAAACACTGAAAGAAAACGTTCATCTCCATTTATCCTTTCAAAGCTCTCGTTTTTAACTTTGTTTATCTTTGATGTGCGGTACAACTGTAAAATGAAGATTTTTTGCGATGACGTTTAAAAAAATAAATGATAACAAAGGGCAGACAAATTATGGTAAAAATATGAGGAATGAAATGAAACAAAACGAAACCTATGATTAATGCGAAGGCTTTCTAAAGTCTACTCACCTTATCGTTCCAGTAGTGAAAACCCAACTAAAGTCCACAGTCAGAACTTATGATAGTTACAGCTATTTGGTAGCGAGTGGGACGAACTGGAATACGTTCAATATCTACAAAGGATGTTTCGTGAGTTCTGGTTATTATATAATTTCACTTCAGTGGACGCCCTCCTTCCCTCCTCTATCGGGTGGCCTTGGTGGTGAGATCATAATGTACATGGAATAATAAAAATAGTTTCACAATGAGTGTCGAAACATGCTACTTCGGAATATAACATCTGAAAGGTAGGGTAAATCAGAGGAAATTCAATAGGTTAGCACTACCTATTTTTTCACTGAAAAAGGGAAATAGTGGGATCACAATAAATACTCCTTTTTGCTAAATATAAATATTGAAATGTATTGCTTCAGCCCATTTGGCACTAAAGCTTGTTTCGTGCGGCAATTACTATGCCACAAATGTTCACCCAAACTTTGATACAATTGATCCTAGATTGTTACAAGGATTTCATGTTAGTGCTTGCGCAGAGTCTAGCATTAATCTGATGATTATGAGTTTCACAGAGGACCATTAGAGTCTCAATCACACAGCGCCGGAAAGTACCATCGAAATCGGATGAAAACTGTAGGTGTTACGGTTATAGCAAAGATAAAATGTACAAAGCAGGTACCGATGATTCGGACATCAAAACAATTGATAAGAGACTATCAGATAGATAGGGATTATGTGGTTTGGACTCTAGATTCCAGAGTCCCCCCCAAAAAAAATCCCTAACCCCCTCCCCCCCTAAAAAATCCCTAAAAATGTTATCGAATCGGTTAGAAACTAGGAATTATGCTTGCTTCCATGCGCTGAGACTTCCTATGGTCACCTTGGTGACGCCACTGATTTGATCCACGGTGGCACTGGGTGAAAATGCAGGGGTATATAGATAAATTTTTCCTGAATATTAATGCTAGTGTTCCATTAGTATTCCCTAATGGTAACGGAAATAATTAAAAATCTTGTACTATGTGAATATCATCCGCACACTCGCCCCCTCCCCATGCAAGGACTCCGATGAAGTAATGCGCGACTGGGAAGTTGTGAGTCGAACATAGAAAGAAGAAACTGAAATCGGTAGAGAATTTAGGACCAGGAGGAGCACTTAGAATATCTTCAGAATGTACCTTATATTCAGTAATGTGTTCCTATTTCTTAAACATAGATTTCGAAATTCCGGCGATGTAATGCACAACTAGATAGTCTATCTGTGTCGAATAAACGACCACCAAAATCGGTAGAAAATTGAGGCCTGGACAGAGTACACAAGATTATACCCAAAATACACTTATTTAACACTAAGCTCCCAGTTCAAAGGCAAAATTCAAAATTCCGGCGACTTAGTGCACACCTAGATGTATTTTCCCCTCGAACAAAAAAAGAACCACTCAAATCAGTGGGAACTAATGACTGGGCAGAGTACACAAGATTTTGTCAATTACGAGCACATACACCCGCACACACAAACATACGCCTATGGTTTTTCCCGGACCTAAATTCAGAATGGTCCAAAACGGATTTCTCCGCTGAATGGCATTTTCTTTCACCTCATATTAATCTCGTATGGTCGTTCAAGTCTTACTGTCGGGCATCCTAGAAGAAACACTGCTAATTATAACACTAAAGATAATAAACAAAGCTTTATTATTATTCCGTAAAGATCACCTGTCTGCAAATAAAACGGCTTCTCCTTTGCATTCCAGGAATGGAAGGTAGTGTGAGGGGGATTGTGGCTCCTCGTCTGACCGAGAAGGACAACACGTGAGTGTTAATATTCTGATAAATTAATCAATAATTGCTCATTCAACAATAGATGATGGTCTGGGAGTTTCATTCGTTTTTAGAAATTGAACGCTATCTTGAATTGATGAAAAAACGTCATGAAAATTCGTTATTTAGGTAATCAATAATTGATAATTAATAATTATTATCCTCATTAGGCCAACGGTCTGGGTGGTATAAAAAAAAGCTTGAAATTCGTCGCTATTTTAAATTGATGTAAAACAATACCTACCTGTATATCAAAAGTTTCCTAGCTAGGGCGTTAAAAAGAAGTCTTACCCTACTTTTGCTTCCTCACTACCGAAGGTATTATTGTATAGGTATATTGTATTCGTGAAAGAAGTGAAAAAAAAAATGTCCTCCAAAATCAAAATTTCCACTTGCTTTTTGCGTTTTAGAGCTTCCCGAACAATTTTGGTTCCGTGTCTGTCTGTCTGTCGGTCTGTCTGTGGTCAATCCTTGTCCCGGGCAAAACTATACTAACCTGTTGTCCGATTTTGATGAAATTTTCAGGGATTGTGCGGGTTAGGTCCTAGACGGTCCCCTATCAATTTCAGCACCTTCGGACCAATAGGAGCGAGTGCGCATGCGCAAACGTGAATTTCCTGGAACCTCGGTTTCTAATGAACCGATTTTGCTCAAATTTGGAGGTTAGTTAGGGACTAACTTCTAAGAGACACCCTATAAGTTTCAATCAAATTGGTCAAGCAATAGCCGCTGCGCATGCGCGAACTTTAAATTTATTGTTACAACCAAAACTCCGCAACTGTTCAACCAATTTCGATGAAATTTTCAGGGATTGTGTGGGTTACCACAACTATTTACAACACTATTATAAACATTAATACCTGCAACCCTATCCCGCATATTATCGCCAATATTTTGGTATTCAATAACTCTTTGAATCATAATTTTTTCGCCAACTGATTCTATACGTCCATGTTACAATGAGTGAGGAAGCTATACTGCCCACCCAACTTGGCAGACGTTTTACCTCTTTGACGTGACTGAAAATATCCAAAACTTTCGGGGCACAACTAGACCCAAAGTGCAGCCAATAAAACAAATTTCATCACAATCGGTTGGGAACTGGGTAATGCCGCGTAAGGCGAATGGACGGAAAAATTTTTATATTCGATTTTTGGATTCTACATACCTTAAAACGCAGGTAACCATTGAATTTTGAGGGGGGGGGGGGGGTACAATTTCAATTTTTGTCTTGCTCGATTCCAAAGGTTCATTCTTGAAAATAATAAACCGAAATGTAGAACGAAAAAATGGTCCACTTGTGACTTTTTGTTTCTGTCACTTCATGAATCGTTGGTAAAAGGAGAGGGAAATCCTTGTGAGATGGAGGAAGAGGAGATGAAGGAGGTGCGTGCGTGGCGTAATAGAGTCAAGGCCCGACGAAGAGGGTCGGCCCCTTGCGAAACGCTCGACCCTGAAGAAGGTCAAATTATCGGCCGAAACCTTCTCGCAACTCCCACCAATACCGTATCAATGTCGAGGTCCCACACTCATCAGCACACCAAGTTTTTTTCCCAAGTAGTTAGTAGTTGCTACAATAGATGATAGATTTGCATAGATTGGTACCTAGAGAAGCAATGAAAAAATAAGTGTGAAATAATCACTCAGTAAATAAGGGGGAAGTGCTCAGTGGGAACGTGTTTATCGTTGATGACACAAATAAGCGCAGTCTATTGGATTTACCATTTGTACTATGTATATGTACACTAAGCCTTAGTGGGGTCAAGTACTTTAGCCATCCCATTTTAAAGTAATCAGTAAAAATCCGTTAAATTTGTAAAATATACACATAGAGCTCCTACTTAACAATTCAAATTGCAAACTATACAAGCAATACGATCAACTGCATCTTAGATAATGTTCGTTGATTGAAACAGCCACGTGACTCAGTAGCACGTGCCAGGGAGCTTTAAACCACGTGGAGCTCGCCCACGGAGGCGCTTAAAGGTATGGGGATTCCATGCCCGATCTGTACACGTGTTGAGAAGAGATTGGCTCTAGGCACGGATGAATCTCTGTTGGAATATTCTTTCGGTATTAATGGGTCGATTATAAGATTAAAATAGCCTTTCCTAATCTCCGGTTGAACGAGGTTAGTATAAAAAAGCTGGTTCAAACACAATAAGGGAGGGAGGACGGGCTTTACGCATTTTGTCATTATTCATTTCCAATAAAATCCAGAAAATTGTTGATGCGCACAAAAGGCGCATCATTGCTTCACAAACGTGATAGTGTATCAAATACCTGTTGGATATCGATCTATTTAGGTTCCGTTATAATTCCTAATAGATCGATATCCAACAGGTATTTGATACACTATCACGTTTGTGAAGCAATGATGTGCCTCTTGTGCGCATCAACAATTTTCTGGATTTTATTGGAAATGAACAATGACAAAATGCGTAAAGCCCGTCCTCCCTCCCTTATTGTGTTTGAACTAGCTTTTTTATACTAACCTCGTATTGTTTATGTTTTATTAATAGAATCAGTTCATTGTTATCTCTCTCGCAGTACGCTCTCTTTACCTTACCTTTCCCTATTATATTTAACAATACCTTGTGAAGCCTTTGTCACCATCTTTTTGCGACTTCAAACGCTGCGCTGATTTTCATGAAGTTTTTTTAGAATGATTAACAAGTTCTCGGTTAGATTCAAAGGCACAATAGGTTTCCCACTCCATTTCCATTAGTGAAATTCATCAAGCTTAAAATCAAGTTAAAAATCAAAGTGAAGCGTCACTTGGGGTAAAATTCCAGTTGTCCTCTAGGATCCTTCTCTTTGCATCGAATTCTAGAAAAATTGAGTCTACAAAGCAAGTGTATCTATTTCGGGAAATGAGAAAAATTGTTAACCATTTCTTTGAGAAAAAAACCCAAAAGATCAGTCGAGAAGTTGAGGTTTCCAAACGGGAAGAGAAAAAAAAGACAATGTGCCTTTCCAGAGGAGGGGGGGGGGGAGCTTTCTATTAATTCATAGTGCAAATTGACGAATAATACAAAATTTGCCAAATTTCACATCTAAAATAAAGGTATACACCAAAGGTTCCTTCCTCCAATACGAGATGGATCGGGGTCAAGTCAACCTGGCTGTGACCGACATTCACAATCCGCACTTCGCCCCCTTCACCGCCTCTTATGACAACCAAACGGCATTCCGGTACAAGGTTGATATTACTACCATGTTCTCTTTCTGCATCAACCACGATCACAGAGTACTGGAGACAAGTTGACCACGATCCATCCAGAATCACGTATGCTACTTGTCAAAATGTTGTTATTAATTCAATTAAATATAATTTTGATTATTGAAATAAAGGTATACACATTTCCATCCTTAAAATTAAAAGGTACTTGATAGAAAATGTGATTGAAAACATTATTGTAAAATGAGTGAAATAAAAAAGCGCTGCAAATTATTACCCAATGGATTATTATTTTTCTATATAGATCACTCGTCTGCCAAGAACACGGCTTTGCCATTGTCACCATCTACCAATCCTAAATACTACTACCTACCTACCACATTCCTACTTCACAATCAAGTTTATTTGGAAGAAATAAACGCTTTACACTCAGGTCGAAGAAACAGGGATTTAAGGTTTAATTATTAAGAAAGTCGATTACTGGTTGCAAAGGACGCAAAACTGAGCACAAGTTGAAGAAGCAGACAACGATCGTATTTTGGTCAGGTAAAATTTGAACGGAGATTTGGCCTGTTTAGCGATTCACACTCGCGTTTCTGATTTATCGTAAGACCCACCCTTAAATTTTCATAGGGAGCGAACGATTGGTCATACAGAGCTCTGGGTGGTCTCATTCGATTCTAAATCTATTTTAAATTGGACAAAAACCAATACCTTTTGGTATATCAAAAGCTTTTGAGCTTCGGGGCACAACTAGACCCCGAATTGAGCCCATATACCTAATTTCATCAGAATCGGTCCATGGGAACTAAGGAAAGCACGGCGTACGGTGCGGTGGACGGCAGATGGAGGACGGCGGACGGATGGTAACATTTTTATTACATTTTCGGATTCCACGTACCTTGAAACGTAAACTAACAAATTTTGAGGGGGGTTACATTTTTTTTCTTTGGTCGATTCCAAAGGCTCATTTATTAAAATAATATACCAAAAATTCTTTAAAATACATGCATTTTTTAATTAATGAACAACTATTCGAATTATTTTATTTTTAAATCATTCATCTGAAAAGAACACGGGTTAGTACAGTGGTGGGTGAGTACACTAGTACTTACCAACCAAATTATTGTGCAAGGTTAATAATGAAGTTTATTTTTAGACAGATAGTACCTCTCAGCAAAGCAGCATAATCCTAAAGAAACGAAAAGATTTTCGGACGACCAACTAAAGAGGGACCTATGGACAGCTGAAGGGTTGTGCGAGGGAGGGGGGGGGGGTTAATAAAGAATGTTGAGGGAAACCACAACCTTAGGGAAACCCTTGGGAGGCTTGAAAGCAGTCACTTCTTGAAATCTTGATAAATTCTCAAATCAACTCGCATTCAACCATGATTCATCGTTCAGAGCCCTGGATGGTCTCTTTTTTTTCTAAAACTTGAACACTATCCTAAATTGATGAAAAATCTCCTAATTATTTATTGATTGGTTAAATCATTTAATTATCCTCTTATGAAGTAAACGGATGTGTAGGACCATAAAATGCTTAAAAGTTTAGGACATTTTAAATTACTCAACGGAAAAAGAATACCTAAAACTCGAAAGTTTTTGAGCTAGGGCGTTTTGAAAATGTAATTCACCATTTTCCCCTTAGAAATGAATGACGATAACCGAAAGCTTCGAGATGCAACTAGACTCCAAGTGCAGCCAATATACCAATTTCATCAAACTCGGTCCATGAGAACTGGCAAAATGTCGCGTACGGGGTACGGCAGACGGACGAAAATAATGTTTCATTCGATTTTCGAATTATACATATCTTGAAACGTAATCTATCAAATTTAAAGGGTGGTAAAAATTTTTTCTTGCTCGATTTCAAAGGTTCATTACTGAAAATGTTAAACCAAAACCATATTCTTACCTTGAAAGTTTTCTCCCACTTGTTTCTGATTCACTCCAACCCGGGAGCGAACTGATTGTACTATAGAGCTCTGAGTGATCTCATTCGATTCAAAGAATTAAATTCTATTTTAAATATGTAAAAAACAATACCTTTATATCGTGAGTTTTAAATAGTTTTGAAAATTGCAGCTCTTATTTTTCAACCCTTAGAAGATATTGACATCAACTAAAAGCTTTCAGGCACAACTAGACCCCAAAGGGAGCTGAGATGTTGGCAATTTTCAACTTGTATCTTCAACATTATATCTGTCGCTCCATCTGTTCAGGAAGATGGAGCGTTTGGATGCCAAAGAGGGCGCCACTGTAACCCCCTCTAGGACACAAAAGAGAATGGGGTGAGGGAAAAATGTTAAGGTGACGAGGTTGAGCTAATAGGTACGCGTTTCTTCTATTTAAGTACGAAAGGGACTGACGTAATATCAAGGTCAATCCTGGATGGAAAGGAGCCCCGACCGTCACGACCCGACCTTGCCGGCGTTTTATGTTTCCATCTGCAGGGGCCCCCGATGCGTTATGACAGGCCCGACGAGGAAGTGACTTGGATGCAAATGTTCTCTCAGAGCAAATCTCCCACTTCTAAGGAGCGAGAAACCAATACTATGCCGACAACAAAGACAGATGGAGGAGATGGTGTGAGACCTTGTTGGCGCTGAGCGAACTGTTTCGAAACCGGCATTTTTGCTGCCGGCGCGCCGAGGCACTTTAAATACCGCTATTTTGCTCCTTCGCTAGCTACCTTCGGTGAGATCAGAGCTTTGTTGTAATGAAACTAGTCATTTTCATGTCTTATCCACAGGCATGTTGAAATATTATGACCGGGTGAATAGTAAGACAAAAATGCCATAAAAATGCCTTTTTACTTTTCTACCAAGGAACGCTTTATACCAATTTCTGAAGCAAATCAAAAAATTGTTCGAAATAAAACTTTTTTCTTCTTCAAAATCTGTATGCTTTTATCTGAAAAATTCATTTTATGCAAAAAATAAACTTTTAAGCAATTGGTTTTAGTAAGTTACTTGGGCGTTAGGCTAGTGGTAGCGTATTCGCATGCGAAACGAGAAATCCGATTTCTCATTTGCTATTAATCTGATATTTTTAAAATTTGAAAAGTATTTTGGTGCAGGATCCAAGACGCCTTGATGTGACACTTTCTTTACAGATTTTATTCTGCAAGTAAGTTAAGAGAGTTATGGCAACTTGTATGTCTTAAGATTTGAAAAAATAATCTTTAAAAGTGCAATAGCTGGGATTTTTGAGAGTAAAAAATGTTTAAGGGTACTTTCTTACTTAAATTAGTTGTAGAAACAACCCCTGAAGTTTTCCTTATCATGGGACACCCTGTATAATTTAACTAGCAGCCGATGGCAATAGAAAATAGGTCATTGAATGGTATTATTTCTTAATGATAGTGATAGGACATAAGTACATTTGGTCCATAAAACCAAAAGTGAACGTAGACATTTTTGCGTTCTATAGAAAATTTGGTAGGCACGAACCTATTCGACTTGTAATCAATTCCATATTTGGAAATGGTGAAAATGTTGTCAAAAGATCTACATAAGTAAGTCCAAATATCAGTCAGAATTCCCAGAGATAGTAATTATTACTCCCTAAACTCCAGAAATAGAATTTTACTTTCTTTTGGTTTATTATTTTCAATAATGAACCTTTGGAATCGACCAAGAAAAAAAATTTAACACCCCCTCAAAATTTGATGGTTTACGTTTCAAGGTACGTAGAATCCAAAAATCGAATAAAAATTTGGCCGTCCGTCCGCCGTCCGCCGTACGCCGTCCGCCGTACGCGGCACTTTTGCCACTTAGCATTGACCGATTTTGATGAAATTTGGTATGTAGGCTCCATTTGGGGTCTAGTTGTGCCCCGAAGCTTTTGGTTGATGTAGGTCACTTCTAAGGAGTCCAAAATCAATTTTGAAATTTTGAAAACGCCCTAACTCAAAAAATTTTGATGTAAAGGTATTGTTTTTCCTTCAATTTAAGATTCTATAGAATTTTTTGAGACCACGCCGAGCTCTGTAGGACAAACCGTTCGCTCCCTACGAAAATTTAAGGGTTTATATTGAAATATATATATATATATGTATATAAATCAAAACACTAGTGTGAATCGCAAAAGAGGCCTAATCTCCGTTCAAATTAGAGCTGACCAAAATGCGATCAATGGTTGGTGATTTTGATTTTTTTTTTTTTTTTTTTTCATATTGGATGGTTGGTGATTTTGTAGACGAGTGATCTATACAGAAAAATAATAAACCATTGTGTAATAATTTGCAGCGTTTTTGCTTCCGAGTCTACCAAGGTAGCGGAAGCTTTGTTTTCACTTTTCAAGGATGAAAAAAAAGTTCCCCAAAATCAAAATTTTCACTCGCGTTTTGCGTTTTAGACCTTTCTGAACAATTTTGGTTCCGTGTCTGTCTGTCTGTGTGTCTGTGTCTGTCATGAAATCCTTGTAACGGGCATAACTATACGAAGTTGTTGCCCGATTTCAATGAAATTTTCAGTGACTATGCGGATTACGTTTTAGATGATTCCCATGAAAATCATTACCCCCGGACTGATAGTAGCCGATGCGCATGCGCGAACGTGAATTCCTTGTGACAGCCATAACGTCCACATTTTCTACCCGATTTCGATGACATTTTCAGGGATTACGCGATTTAGGTTGCAGATGGTCCCCAATGAAAATCAAGGCCTTAAAATTTACAGTAGCATCTGCGCATGCGCAAACGTAAAATCCTTGTAACAGCCATAACACGTACATTTTTCATCCGAAATTGATGAAATTTTCTAGGATTGTCCAGAATAGCGTGCAGATGGTTCCCTATGAGGGTAGTGAAAGGTACTTAGAGATTGGTGTTTTGAGATTAACTACTATGCATCGGATCATTTATATAATCGGGTTATGGATACGAGGAAGCTATGTGCCACACCCACTTGGCAGACATTTTTTCTTTTTGGGTACTTTATAGGTAGGTGTGTAGATTAACGTGAAAATACACCAATAACCAGCCAATTTGTTTTATTACGTAAGTACCGCTACAAATTATTTAATAAGTAGGCGATCGAAGTAGGTAAGTAAAAATCAGTGCGTTGCCGATGTTTATATTGGAAACACCATTTACATTATGTGAATGATAGAAAATGACGTGGAGCGGGAATAACCCTGTGATCTTACTTCAGTGGGCA
Organism: Apolygus lucorum; assembly: GCA_009739505.2. Taxonomy (NCBI): domain Eukaryota; kingdom Metazoa; phylum Arthropoda; class Insecta; order Hemiptera; family Miridae; genus Apolygus; species Apolygus lucorum. Next base: position 75,350,625 of record CM019176.2, on the reverse strand, counting down.
CCTAAATTTTAAAAATTATTTTTGGGGCTGATTTGACTAGTATCAGAGATACATTTAAAAAAACGTCTGCCAAGTGGGTGTGGCACATAGCTTCCTCGTATCCATAACCCAATTATATAGATGATCCGATGCAAGTTAATCTCAAAACAGCAATCTTTAAGTACCTTTCACTACCCTCATAGGGGACCATCTACACGCTAATCTGGTCAATCCTAGAAAATTTCATCAAATTCGGATGAAAAATGTAAATGTTATGGCCGTTACAAGGAAATTCCCGTTAGCGCATGCGCAGTGGCTACTGTCATTCCGAAGGTGGTGATTTTCATAGAGGACCATCTAAATACTAATCTGTAACATCCCTGAAAATTTCATTGAAATCGGACGGAAAATGTAGAAGTTATGGCTGTTACAAGGAATTCACGTTTGCGCAAGCGCAGCGGCTACTATCAGTCCGGGGGTGATGATCTTTATAGGGGACCATCTACAACCCAATCTGCAGAATCCCTCAAAATTTCATCGAAATCAGGTAGGAAATGTGGAAGTTATGGCCGTTACAAGGGAATTCTTTTTTGCGCATGTGCAGTCGCTTCTATCAGTTGGAAGGTGATGATTTTCATAGAGAAGCATTTAAATACTAATCTGTAACATCCCTCAAAATTTCATCGAAATCGGATGGAAAATGTAGAAGTTATGGCCGTTACAAGGAATTCACGTTTGCGCATGCGCAGTCGCTTCTATCAGTCCGAGGATGATGATTTTCATAGGGGACCGTCTACACACCAACTCGCACAATCCCTGAAAATTTCATGGAAATCGGACAATAACTTCGTATAGTTATGCGCGTTACAAGGAATTCATGACAGACAGACAGACAGACACACAGACAGACAGACACACAGACACGGAAGCAAAATTGTTCAAAAAGGTCTAAAACTCAAAACGCGAATGAAAATTTTGATTTTGGAGAACTTTTTTTTCGTCCTTGAAAAGTGAAAACAAAGCTTCCGCTAGCTTGGTAGACTCGGAAGCAAAAAAGACTACTAAGAAAAGATCCTACTGAGATTGACAAATAGGAGGTGCAACCCTACTCAAATTACATTTTTCCCCGGAGGAAACCGCGTACCTACCACACAGTATCCTACTATTTTTTGAAAGTTAAGATGAAATATTCATATTACATGAAACTGTAATGCTCGACAGTTGGTTGCTCGATAGTTGATTCCGATTTTCATGTCCTGCTCAGGTGTCATTGGAGAGTTGGGAGTTCGGGAGGGTATACTACAACACGCAACACCTGCATGTTTTGCGGGAGAGAACGTAACACAAACCTCACACTCTCACAAGGCTCTCTTGGATTGAACCCACTATAATAATATAAAGTCTTCTACAGTTCAGTTCAGCGGCATAAAAGGGCAAGTAATGTCACGCAGACAAACGTACCTACCTATTGAAAACTATAAATAGTTGTAGAATTCATTATTAAAAAATTTCCTTTTCGATTCATTACTTTCAATAACGAATGTTTGGAATCGAGCAAGAAAGGAAGGTTACCATCCTCAAAATTTGCTATTGTACATTTCAAGGTTCGTGGAATTTGAAAATCGAATTGAAAATAATACGCTCACCGCACTTTCCATTGCACTTGATTTTGGAGCAATTTGGTGTACAGGCTCCTTTTGGGGTGTAGTTATGTCGCTAACCTTTTGGTTATTGACAGTCACTTCTATGGGGTGAAAAATAGTGGTTGACTCAAAAACATGTTATGTAAAGGTATTGTTTTTCGTCAATTTAAAGTAGAATTGCATTTTTAGTATTGGATAAGACCTCCCAGAACTCCCTATGAGGTCTTGAAGTTGGGACTAAAGTTAAAGCAGAAACAGTGTGAGTGTGATCGCCAAATGAATGTTCGCACACGGAAGTAGGCCAAATCTCCGTTCAAATTTCATTTGATCAAATGCGATCTTTGTTCGTTTCTTCGAATAGAGTTACTTGTAACTCAATTAAGCTTTCTTAGCAACCAAGAACCAAAATTCGTAAAGAAGGCACCCTCGAGTTTAGGATAACGATGTTTAGGTGGTAGTAAATTTATGTTGAGATAAACTTAAATTTTAACCCTGAGCGAAATTTTTTTATTTAGAAAATACAATAAACTGTTGTTTAATAATGTGCAGCATTTTATAAACCTCCTACACTCTTGCAAAAAAAGAAAAATAAACAAAACAAAATAAGCCGCGAGGATGTCTCTCTATGCTGTTTATGGTGATTTTTTTCCATCTTTCCTGTCAATTATTTCAGAGGAGCGACTGTGGTGGAGCTTCTTCATCTTAAAGAATAAAAATTTGAGGCCAGTTATGGATATTGCTGTATTTTTCAGCCAGGAGGTTACTTTACCACCACTCTGCCGTACCAGCGAATGTGGGAAGCTAGGTGTGAACCTACTGGTTACTTGATAATAATTGAGGGGGAATATTCCCCAAACTAACCAAACAATACATCTTACAGTAGGTGGCGCTTCTACTTTTTTCGTGCTTTTAGTAAACTAGTCCATTATGCGTCGGAGGGTGGAGGCAGTCTGCTTTAGAAATATCCCGTTCAACGACAGCCAAGGACGTCCGAGGAGCGAAAGGCCGCAGATTCCAGAAAGTAATAATAATTGATCTCTGCGCCGCACAAAGGATGAAAACGTCCCTCTAGCCAACTAATCTAACGGGATGCAGGAGTTGTGAGTGCATCTGGCGTCCACACCCAGGCCGTTTTGCATCCTTGGCTCAACATTTCTCCCTCAATTGAACGATTCTCTTTTTGACCGACTTCATTTTGTTACGGCATCATTATATAACAGGGGGATTGTTAACAGTTTCAAAAGCATGTTAACAGTTTTCGTGAGTACCTACCTGTTTAAACATCGTTTTCCTCCATCTTTCCTCAAAATTATTTGTCGTTATTCAAGACGTATTCGAACATAACAAAGAGTAATTTACAAAGATCGTATTTTTCATTTTTCATTTTACGAAAAAAGTACCCTGGAAATGAATTTTTAGGTTTCCGAGTGAAGGTAAAGGTGAGAAGAATTTTCTAATAGTAATTGGATAGCAAAATTGGAAGAAGAAGAAGAAGAAGAAATTTACAATGAAATTAACGCTTAGTGATATTTAACTCGAAGAATTTTATCTATTATGGAATATTGTAATACGTGTAAAGAGATTCCACCCCTTTTTAAAGAATAAGTTACCATTTCCATTGAAAAGTCTTAATTCGAAAAAAATTATACCAGATTTATGCATTGTTCGCAAAGTAACAGAAGTTTCTATCCATTGCCAGAGATGTAGAAGTTCTACTTTTTCAACATTTAGATGTCTCTTATGCATATAGTGAACTTTCTTTCGTTTGAATAACTCATATTCTTTTTGCATGGTAAACAAAAGACTTAAACTAGCTTCAAAATTTTCTATCAAAAAAATTAAAATAATAAATAAAAACTAAAATAAAAGAGAAAAATAATAAAATAAATACTTTTTAACCAAAAAACTGGCGAACTCAAAACTGATGATGGCAAACCACTTAAAAGAAAAAGTAATAATTTCAACTTATTCAGATAAGTTGGTAAGTAAAAGTGGCATTCAAGGAAAAAAAAACACTGCCGTGCCCATTGGTAGACCCAAAATTACGTGAGAATCGTATGTTTGGACGGCCTAACAAATTTTGAGGGTGGTGAAAATGTTGTTTCTTCGTTGATTCCAAAGGTTCTTTATTGAAAATAATAAACCAAAACCTTACCTCACTCTAGCACTAGCATAGCTCTATTTCCAAAATGTACTTGGCGAATTGTCCAAAGTTAAAATTCACAATTTTACATTTATGACAACACAATCAATGCTCTAAACACCGAAGAAAACCTTTTACCATTTTGTCTTGTGTTGATTGCGGCTTATCCGCACCAGCTCATTGAATGCAAATACAATTCTGAGATACCAAAAGCATTCTTAAACCCAAACTAGAACTGATTAATAAAGTAACAAACGATGGAACATCACTTGAAACTTGTGTACTAATTATCACTTATTTTTCTAAAGATGCCTTTACGAAGGATTAAGATAAATATTCTCCTTTCCTCATTAGGCTGATATAATTTATTGTGTAATCGAAGGCAGATAGGTAGGTCCAAGTAATTGTGCTGATAATTATCGGAGACGGATTACTTACTGACCGGAGCTCTGAATGCCGTTACATCGTTTCAAACCAAGGCCGCAAATGATCTCGTCAACAAGAGTTGAAGAGAGTCGGCACAGAAAAAATGGCGATGGAGAAAAAAATAAAAGTATGGCAAGTAGGTGAGGCACATAGTTTCACGATTCGATGCACTGTGGGTAATCAAAACTTAAAACTTCTACCTCCCACTACCCACCAAATTCATTAATCAGATGAATAGAAAATTCATAAGGACCCATCCAGGGTCTCCAGCACAATCCCTGAAGATTTTATTGAAATCGGACTGTAAATTTGTATAATTTGGCCCGTTTCAAGGGTTTTTTTTACGCAGACCGACTGACAAACTGCTAGACAGGACAATACATATAATGAACTTAAGTTTTGAAAATACAGTAATACTAGACTAAAAATATTGGAAGTGGGAAGCAAATAGAGCAGAGGCAGCAGTGCGGCTGCCTTGGTTACAACACATCGTCGCGCCTCTAAGGTCACTAACTGCCGGCAAATATAAATCCCGCTCATCCGACTCATTCCGGACCTCTAAATAGATGCTAGGCGAAAACAACTCGCCGATCCTTCAGACTTTTAGCTCCCGTTCTTGAAAAAGATGGACGTTTCTAGGTTTCTACGAGCACATTTTACTTCAATTCCCAGTGTATTGTCACGTCTACATAAATATCACTTTGGCTATCCGAATATAATATCAGGGTGTCCAGCGACCTGGAAAAACGGGAATACTCAGGGAATTTTACTCCACAGGAAAACTCAGGGAATTTCTTTTTTTCCCGAAAAAGCCTTGGAAAAAGCTCTAGCGCCAAAACTTTTAGTGGGAAACTAGCCATAACAGATTGGATGTGTCCTCCTACGCAAAACGTAGGCGGTTTCCAAAACGCGGGGAAGTGCCTAATATGAGCGTTTTATGCAAACCCACCCAAGTGGCTGTTTTTTGGTGAATTTTAAAAAATATACCTTCGAAATTTATTTCGTTGTTTCCTATCCTAGTTTAAGTAATGTTTCAAGGTTCAAGTTATCATTCAGGATGGCCAATCACGAAAGAAATATGGTGTAACCTAAGTATTTTTTCTCAAATATAGATGTCCCAAATGTAGAAAAATTGGTCAACTATAATATTATATAAAATATAGATTTCTATAAAACTAGACTTTTTATACTTTTGTTATTAAAATTTATAATGCCACTGAAATTGCTTAATTTTTCGAAAATTCGCTGGAAGTGTTCATATGGACACACCTCCAGCTAACTAATTAATGTTAACCCTCACCGCGTAAATTTCTCAAATAGTTTGATTCTGGTTACATTTTATTTTCATAATGAGATTTTTATATTGTGTTTATTGAGAGGCAGATATCTCACTTAGATTTTAATTTACCTATTTGAGTACCTATCATTATGTCTTTTCATTTTCTATGATCCTTGTTCTACTCAATGAGTACATTCAAAATAAATAATTGGAATAATTGGAGACATAGGTAGGTAAGCGCTTATTACATTCTTGATTTAGCATGTTGCTTCAGAGTCTACCAAGGTGAAAGAAACTTTGTTTCACTTTTCAAGGTTGAAAAAAATGCTCTCTAAAATCAAAATTTCCACTCGCAATTTACGTCTCAGACCTTCCTGAACAATTTTGGTTTCGTGTCTGTCATGAAATCCTTGTAACGGACATAACTATGCGAGGTTATTGTCCGAAATTTTTAGAGATTGTGCGGGTTGGCGTTTAGACCCTATGAAAGTCATCACCCATGGACTGATAGTAGCTGCTGCGCATGTGCAAACTTGGACACCTTATAACAGCTATAACTTCTACAGTTTCCATTCGATTTCTATGAAATTTCCAGGTATCATGTGGTTCAAACTATCGTACGTGAAAACAAACCTTTGAAGTGGTCGTTTCTCTCGAGCAAACCAACAAGTTTCGATGATTTCAACGTTCAAACTCGACTTTTTCAAACAATCGAAGGTGAAAACAAGCCTTTGAAGTGGTCATTTCTCTAGAGTAAACCAACAAGTTTTGATGAATTCAATGTTAATTCGCGACTTCATCCAAGAATCGAAGTCTCTGTTGTGGCTGTCATGAAATCTTTGTAATGGGCAAAACTATTCGAAGTTATTCTTCGATTTGGTTAAATATTCAGGAATTGAGCGATTGGGGTTGCAGATGGTCCCCCATGAAAATAATCACCCTCTGACTGATAGCCACTTTTACAGTTTCCATCCAATTTCGATGAAATTTTTAGGGATTGTGCGGATTGGAGTGTAGATGAAAATCATCGCCCGGACTGATAGGTACTTACAGATTGATGTTTTGAGGCAAGCCACTTTATTTCAAATACTTTTTCATTTCAAAATGTCCCTCAAATCTGAATTATGAGCAATTCTGATCACATTTATTTCTATAATAAATAATTTAGAACCCTGGAAATAGTAGAAAATTGACCCTGAAAATCCTGGAAACTCAGGGAATTCTTTTTCGGCGAATCGCTGGACACCCTGAATAACCAAGTAGGTACCTATACATAGTATTATGTTAGTTAGCTGCTTCTTCTGAATTGAACACTATTTTAATTAACTTACAAGTTTCAGAGAAATCGGACATTAGTTGTAATGGATAATGAGAAAATCGTGTTTGCTCATAGTGAATATAATCAATCCAGCTACGATGAAATTAACAGGGGACCAGCAACGTCTCAACCACTACTATCCCTAAATATTCTTCCAGTTCGGATGGAGATTGTGGAAGTTACGCAAGTTACAAGGATTTTACGTTTACTCAGGCTCAGTGGCTCCCAACGATCATGTAATTCGTGGGAGATAGAATGTAAATTTCAAAGCAACCCTCCAAATGTGAGAGAAGTTGGAGACAATGATGCTCCTCTCTGGAGCACTCGCAGACTCGACAGTGGGTATACTAAACCAGCCTGTGTAATGAAGATTACGAGAATGTGGAGGAGCAGTAAATGTCATCGATACTGGACTTTGTATTCATCGTTCATTACAAGAATTTGTGGACACACAAATACTACAGCTAGGTGGACAAACGTGCAGGAGGACGAACAGACAGACATACTGAACCAAATTTCACTTCCATTTTCAGAGACCTTTGGACTGTTCGAATGTTAGTGAAAATCAGACAAAGTCTATTTGAAATCAAGCTGAATAGGTAATTTAATCATAGGTAATTTAGTCAAAACCCGGAGTTGTCTTTGTGCATGCGAACTCCGTCTTAATTTTTGAGTAAATTAACTTTTGTCGACGTTAGTACCGTTGGATAGTTATTAAAGACTCAAAAGACTGTTATTACCGTGACCGTATTAGCTCAGGTGATGTTACGGACCAGGCTGAGCTTCTGTTCGAAACAAATGACAAACTGAGCTCTCTCCTCATTAGGTGAACTAAATCTCCAATAAATTATAAGTAATGTTTGCCAAAATTGAAATTTCACAGGGAGTCTTTAGCCATTTTCTTCTTACAGCTATCTATCAAACTAAAATTTTACAACCCGTTGGAGGCAAGCTTCGTCATGAGTAAGTTAAGTATACAAGTAAGTAGTATACAAAATTTCATTTCAACAGTCGGAGGACATGATCCGGCGAAGACCTCGGATTATGAAGGAGTGAAGGTGGGATGTAAAAAGGCTGAGCGATAGATTGAAGGCGAAATGAGAGGAAGAACTTGAACTTAAAAGGCGATCTGTAACAATTACCTTGGTGAGCCTGGCAGCGTTGCGACATGATATTCATGGGGAAGGCGGTATTGAAGGTGGTTAGGGGGGGATCACTGTCAATGAGTGGGAAGAGAGGGGGGTAGCAGTAAGCCCTGGCGAGAGAGGGGGCCTTGACACAGACAAGAGCCACATCTGCATGTTTTTTCGGATACCGCCGAATTTGGGTTGAAATATAACAACACAACATATTAATCACTCTGGAAAGTCAATTAGCAACTTGCTGGCGGGGGGGGGGGGACCAGGTAAGTACAAAAACTGGAATTTCACAGGAGAGCATTTTAAAGTTTCAAATTGTATTCCTAATTCAGGAATCCTCAATAATTGATACTTAACTCTGCCATTTTTCACGAAACTATCCTAAAACCGAAATGATAGCTCGAACTGCCCCTCAAATTACAACTTAATGATAAATTTAGTGGTTTTTTAAAAATTGTCGAGTTACCTGGTTACGTGCAGTATAATTTCCATACTTCTTTTGTTACGAGCAACCAAATTTTCAGACTTTCCTGCTCACCCACCATAAGAAAACCTACTTGCCTGGTTAAGCACAATTTAATACACTTGGAAAATTTTAATACACTTGTGCTCGAAACAGAAATTTCGTGAATGAGAGTTAACCGAATAATCACTAAGGCCCCAGCCAATAGGAAGCATGGTAGACTTACGCTGATACTCGCAAACGAAAGCTGACACAAAATAACGCCTACAGTGATGATGTCTCGATTTTCACCAAAAAACGACTTACCTGCCCCCCCCCCTCCCCCCAGTTAACTATCTAAGCACTTATAATGATTGCTGACTTAATCGTCTCAGTAAAGTCGACGAGAAGAGAATCAGAATTCAATACTGCTAAAAATATTGAGAATAATAAATAGTGAGAATAATAATTATTAATAATAAGTAAAAACAAAACATTGGATACTTTTGGTGTACTCAGATGCAATTATTGCATCTGAGTACACCAAAAGTATCCAATGTTTTGTTTTTACTTTCGAAATGAAAATAAGTTTGCCCACACTGTGATCAATGAATCAATCCCCAATATCATCTTCCCTACATTTCATCTTGGTGAGATAAGTCCATAAATATTAGCTGTCTGGCGAAGTAGTCAATCTTGTAGGTGTGGCTCATAACAAGAATCGTTGAAAAGTGACCCAATGGATACGGGTGAGGACCCAGATGGCTGTTATCCGGGCAGTTTCCCTGAGAATCCGAGGGGCAAGACGTAAGGTCCGATGCCTTGTTCTTGAAGACGGATCTCTCATGCCCCTCTAATGAAAAGAGAAATTGAACATCGGGAGTCCTTTCCGCTGAGGCAATATGCAGGCGGAAGAAAGTGGCTGAGCACCACAGAAACATGTACCAACGTCAGAAAATTTTGAAGGGTCATGATTGTCCACAGTTAATTATTGGTTAATTATTTGAAATAAAGTTCATTTTTTAAGACTTAAAAAAAATCTTGATTTAAGATTCTTTTTAAACCTCAAAAAATACCCTCCTCGTCGCCCCGAACTCACAAGTAAAATATTTTTGTTTTTCCCTTTTTCCAATAGGTACCAGTAACCAGTAGATACCAACATGCTATAAGCACAGGAATCCATATCCATGTTCTACTCGTATCCATGAAGCCATACAGTACCTACACACTCGGATATTGCTTTTTCGGGTACAACAAACAAATGCAGGTTTTCATTACCCATTATGTTATAATAACAATTGATTATAGTTATAATCAATTGTTTATTATGTACATTAAACATTTTTGAAATTGTACTTATATCTGAAGTTTTGTGCTGAATCCGAATGTACCTTTTACTATTATTATGATGGTAATATCCACGAAAAACCCTAAAAACATGTTTTGGACCCTATTTTTGGGACTTTGGACCCCTTGAAGTGGTCCAAAAATTCTGACCAATGAACTCGTATTTTTTTTATTATTACGAACATTTTGGCACCAATAATTTCTTACAGTAGGGTAGAGTGTCACACTGACTTGATTGACCGTCTGTAAACTGACAGAAGGTATGTTGGTATAGAAATGGGGTATGCGCATGTGTCGGAAAAACTGTTAATTGTTATTTTTAATCTAAACTAGACCTCATTCTGAGAATTTCGACACCAACCGCTACTTCGTAGCGTGAGAAGACTTTTTCCTATGATTTTTCAAAGTTTCGAATGTTTATGACGTCACAGTGGGCTGGGGGATCCCGCCCAGGTGGGAGGGGTGCGTGACGTCATAAACATTGAAAACTCTGATAAATCGTAGAAAAAGATCTACTCATCCAAAAAGGGAACGGTTGATGTCGAAATTCTCAGGATGAGGTCTAGTTTAGATTGAAAATTTTTAAAAAATCAGGCGCACACATCTTTGGGCATTTATGATAACCCTCACTTTACATGCAATAGTTATTACGAGTATGTGTAGTGGACAACAGTGTTCCTGCAAATGACCAAAATATTGCTCGTGTCTTCAGCGTACACTGATATTCGTGAAGTAAATTGTTCGTGATGAATATGGCGATACGTGTAGGTAACAGTCCTATAGCAGCCAATAGTCCAATATTACGCCAATTGCGACAACGAAAAGGTTCGAAGAAGCCCTTCAATACCCACTTCCCAAAGGCTTTCCAAACGCACTGCATCAATCAATAACCGTCTGCTGACGTCAGCAGTTCACTGGCCTCTCCTCGCGCCCCCTCTCTGCGAGCGTCATATTTCTCCCACTCAGAGTAGAACTATACCAAGGGCCGAAATAGCCATTCTACCGGCTTTCATATCTATTTATAGGTGAACGAGTACAATTCCTAGTGGATATTTCTCTCGACGAATATGAAGAAGGCCTTGGGAATTGAGTACCTTCCTGGATGCGTACAAGTACGAGTAGGTTGGTAGGTACTACAACAATCGACAATACGCTAACAGTCGACATCCAAAAACGATATTTCATTAGCTTTATTGTCATATCCTATTTACCTAAGGGAACTAAGCTGGAACTAAGTTGTTCAGATGCTTCCGACACTATTTTCATTGTTTCCCGCCCAAAAAATAGGGATTCTTTAGAGACTCGAATAGCCAACTGAATTCCAGGGAGTGGAGGTATTTTTGGACTCGGGAGTTACCTCATCGAGGGAGTAATCTAAACTAACAGCTGCATCCGACAAAGAGCCTGTTCCCTTGTTGGGTCTTGTTTACCCTCCACAGTCCGATCCGAGATTTTCATTCCAAAATTAAACGTAGTATGTTTCAACAGTCCCTTCGAACAAATCGGGCTCTGGAAAGCACACGAACGAAAAGATAACCGACTCTAGTCGTAACTAATAATGAATATCAAACACCAGGATCCATGGGATACATTTAGGTAGATCTTTCACGTTTGATAAACAAAAGGTACCCAGTACAATACCTACCTTAAAGATGAAAAAAATGTGTATGGCATGAATGAGAACAAATTAAAAATATATATGTATTTCAACAAATTTTCATTCATTTTTGAACTATGATATTTTTTTTATTTTATTTTACAAGAAATTTTACGCTGATCCCGAATTCTATCATTATAGAAGTTCAAGTAGCATTTTCGACCTGGAAAATCTCACTCAGATCCTGCTGACTGCCATAATCCAATTGTTTTCCTAGTAAGAGAGAAAGTTTAAGAAGAGAATTATTCAATTAGTTTTTTGAGTATCGGTCACCCCAGAGTGTTTTCCGGGGTAGTTTAGTTTAGGCCGATTAAAAGTTACGGTCTGACTTAAAGGAAGTAGGGAATTATTGAAGGAAAGTGAAGGTCCCTAACCCATAAAACCCTCAAACGGCGGAAATGTGTAGGATTTAAATCGAAATATCGGTGCAGCCCTTGGTAAAACTATATGACCGTCTCATCTCAAGTTGAATTTTCGTCTAACTGTCATTCCTGGCGTCGGGGATGTCATCAGCTGTTTTCCAAAGGGAAGACCAGAATTGATTTCGCTGTGGCTTTTTATTTCCTCACCCGCTCACCAACGGCCCAACCATAAAAATTATCAAGACCTACGACACCGCTCTCGACTGGTCACCAATCCAAGTAATCTCCCGGGCCGACCAGCCCTGACTTAGATGATCTCACGGGAACCGGTTCATTATATCAACTAACGTCCGTTGTTGGTGGGATTATATGACCACAACCATTTATTTACATTTATTTATATGTTTAGTTACATGTTCCATTTGACTCATTCGAATCAATGCTTCCATGTATCCGGTCATACTGTCATATAAAAAAGTTGTTCAAAACTGTCAACAAACCTACGAATTTTTTCAAAAACAAAATCTTTCTGCTCACATTATACGCTTCATTAAATAAAGGAAATTTTCCTCTTGACAAATCGCTCCTCAGGCTGAAATGTGGAATCTTCAAAAGCCTCATGTTTCATTCAAACTTGAGGGGTAGATAAAAACTGTTTGCCATGACTATCCACATGAATTAGTATACGTAATCGGATCATCGGCCTTTGTGCTCATGCACAATTGTAAAATCCTCTTAGAATTTTTTGTGAAAACATTTTCTTTATTCACATTTTGTGAATAAAATTTTAATAAATTTTATTGACGTCGCAGAGAAAAATTATAATTTAGATATAGGTACCTACCCTAATTCTAATTTTGCCCTCACTAAGAAATAATTCATTAGTCGCTCAAACTTGGGCATACCTAGTTGGGGATTGATGTTCGTATTATCCCCAATTTAGGGTAAACTATGTAAATAAATGTACTTTTTCTTGATTTATCTATGTTTATTGAAGTTTGATTAGATTCTTGAGGATTTTAACTACTCAAATAACAACAAAGACAATCTCATTGACGCTTTTGAAATATTGAGGCTCCCAGGAGTTTTGAGACAGTTTTATTTTGTGCACAACAATCGCACTAAGAAGCAACTATACTTCCTTTAGCGAAGTATTGGAATGTCATGAACAATTTTTCATTTCTCCCCTATTGTTTGTTGAGTACAAATGTACACTTTCTCGAATCGCAACGAGTTAAGTCACCGTTGGAGACGTTGCAGTTTTCTATGATGGGGTCATTGCCAGGTTCAGAAGCCTTGACTAGGGTCAGCCAACCCCGTTCATCAGTATTCGTCTATTCGTGTCCCCACCAGGACGGACAATCAGACAATGGCCACATGACTTCCTTCCGAGGATCCAACTACTCCAAACTCGGACACAGATCATCCCAACGTCTCCAACTCCGAAATCGGAGATGTCCCGAGCTCTACTCCCTCCAATACTAATAATTGTAACGTACTTTGTCTACCCGGGATGGACTTCCGTACGTTGTGGGCGCTCATGTCCTTATGAGGTGAGTGGGATCCTGTACTTCAAGGGACACTAAGATTGTGATAATGAGACACTCTCATTGGTGAACTCATCGACGATAACTAACCCATTTTGCTTAAACGGCACAGCTTGTTTATCTTTTCTTTACAACATACGCTATCAATCGAAAAATTGGATATTCTCCGATAAAGGCGTAAGTACGACAAAAGTTTGGAATGTTAGGTGTGTAAAAACACAAAAGCCCAACCAAATCATTGTCAACTGCGCAAAAATAAGCATATGAAGAAGGTAATTTCTATCGCATCATTCTAACGCAAAATAACACAGAGAATCCGCCATTGTATCTAGGACATACTACATTTTGGTTATTCGGTTCGGTATCAGCGTAAAATTTCTTTTGAACAAAAGTTGAAAAGTGAAGAAAATCGCTTAAAATATTTCTCTGAAAATTCGCTCATGGACATGCTGCACATTTTAAAGTTGTTACGAACCGGTGAGTTTTGTGTCTTAATAGTAAATAGTAACTACCATAAAAGGTAGAACATCTAAAGAAATCTTCTCAACCAAATTCAGTTGCAGGGTGTTACCTAGAATAATTATGTAAAGTATTATAGTAATTTAGGGTTATAGGAGAAAAACAAAATCATCACTGCTTCATTGTAAGCCAGTTGCGATTCAACTGAATCGCCATAACAGGTACTAGTAGTAAGTAGTAGTACTTAAGGAAGTATAAGCCCAGTGACTTTTTGGCGGGAGAGCTGTTCCTGTTCACGAAAAATAGATGAGGATCAGCCTCAGTGAGCTGTTCTCGGAGCAGTTCCCAAGAGTCCAGTTCCTGGAGACCACTCTGTTGCGCCACGGGGAATGGCTAGGTGAGTCCCTCTGGATGAGGTCCCAATGCGTCAGACTTCTCCTGGTCCCGCTCCCCGATTCGAGGTGATAGAGGTGAGTAAGATTTATGGGAAGCGGGAGAGGGGACAGTTCGCGAGAAACCGCGAATTGCGGCGCAGTTCCGACAACTGATGTCATTATTTCATGATCGGTCCCAATCTCCTGGTAAATTACATCGTGACGTCACAGATGTTTCGATCGTCTTTTAGTTGAGCTATCGGCACGGAAGAATCTCTTTGAATAGTAACTATAGAATAACTCCTTGAATATATACAAAATTTCACCAAAATGACCCACGGGAACTGGGCAAAGTGCCACCGTAAGGCGGACGGAGGAAAAATTGTTATTCGATTTTCGGATTCGACGTCCCTTGAAACGTAAACCATCAAATTTTCAAAAATATGGGGAGTACAATTAATTATTTTCTGCTCGACTCCAAAGAGTCATTCGGTAATGAACGTAGAACTATGACTATGTATAGAACGTGGTGACTATGAGACAAAGGGTTACTATGGTATCCACGATTTTTTTAATTCAAATAATAAATGAAGCGATTTGGATTTATAACCGTGGGAATGACTGCGTACAATTTTACAGTATTGAGGATTGATTGGCGAATAACCTCCTTGGTCTAAATCTCTGCTCGATGCAAAATCTCGCACTTGGCATGATATAAGAAGATAAAATAAGAAATGAAAAGACAGTGACGGGTAATGGTGATAAGAAGTGAACATTTGTTTTGTTTTTCGGTTGTTGGCCGAAAAAGTGTGTCACTGGGGTTGGAATGGGAGCTTTTTTGAGTGTCAAGTACATTTTATGCGTAGAGTAACTCATTGTGAGACGATCTGTTTACAAATCTTTGAAATAGTTCTATGGTGAATTTTTATTTAATTGTTATTAAAAAAGAACATTGGAATAATGGGGAAGACCCATCATTTTGTGATCAATTTTTGATAAATCGGGTTGAGTTTTTCAAGTCGAAGTGAAGAAATGATAATACGATTTAACCCTTAATTTCCCACTTGTTCAAAATATTTGTTTCTTCGGATTTGTTTATACAATTTCAACATCAAAAGCCCTATTATAGCAGTCAGTCAGCTGAAGAATGATCATTCTAAGGGCTATTCTAGCGCTATCAGCTTCAGCAGAATCTGTCTATAAACCCAATTTTGTAGGAGTATAAGAAGGAAACTTGGAAAAATCCTTAGTGGGATGTCGGGGTCTATTATTTCTTAAGTACAGACCAAGGAATGAGGTGGAGAAGGTTCTTATCACTGTGCTGCCTTAGACATTGGAACCATCTCTGACGAGAAAACCCTACTAATAGCATGCCAGGTGAGAAACGATGGTAGAAGATACCTCGAAGACCCTATTACAGTCTGTCAACTTGAAATGAATGAGTATAGTTCAGAACCTGAATTAGGCTTTAATCGACAAAGAACGAACAATGAATGGAAATATGAAATTGGTGAAACTAAGGAGAGGAGCGTCGTAGTAACCGCTAACATAAGATAGAGTTGTAATAATATCACATTCACCCCCCTTACAGAAAAGTAACATAATCCCGAAGATATCCAGGTACACGCCGTTCTCTTTGGGGTCTTGTAGAGGTAGTGATAGGAGATTCTTCTTCAGGCGGGAGAGTGGATGATCGAGTTTCCTGAACGCCGGAAATGTCGTCATTGGTTGGAATATCGGGTGCTTCTAGGGATGATTGCGGAGTAGGTGGCATTTCTGATGGAGGAGTTGACTCAGGCGCCTGTTCAGCACATGGAGCAAGGTGGCGTAATGAGATGGACGTCTCACGTCCATCTGGGAGACGTACAAAGGCGTACTCTGGATTGGCTTCTAGAAGCTCTACTTCCTCCACAGTCGGTTCGTACTTTGACAATCGGTTGAATCTTCGCATTAGAACTGGGCCAGGTGTCAACAACCAAGATGCTAATGCTGCCCCATAATGTGACCGTCTCTGATGTACGAACATACGTTCGTGAGGCGTAGCGTTTGTGGCTGTGCACAGTAAGGAGCGGATGCAATGGAGGGCCTCGTCCAATACAAATTGCCATTGCGTGAGTTTTCTATTGCGGCTTTGAAGAGCTAGCTGTACGGTCTTCCATATGATGCCATTGTACCGTTCCGTTTGTCCATTTCCCTGCGGATTGTAAGGTGTAGTCCTGCTGGTAGCTACCCCATTGGAGGTCAGAAATGACTTCAAATCCTGGGAAATCAACGAAGAACCACGATCTGAATGAACAAACGCTGGTGTTCCAAAGACATGAAATAATGAGAGAAGGTGCTTGATTACAGTAGCAGATGAGACGTCACTACATGGGAAGGCAAACGGAAAGCGAGAGTATTCATCAACTACTGTGAGAATGTACTTGTTTTGCGTTGATGATGGCAGAGGCCCTTTAAAATCAATATTCAATCGCTCAAACGGCGCGGTAGCTTTTATGAGGTGCCCTTAGTGCCTAGCAAAACGAGGTTTTTGTACTGCACAGACTTTGCATGAATTTACTGTTTTCCTTACCTCATCAAGCGAGAAAGGAAGATTTTTAGCCTTCACCCAATGTAGCATTCTTGTTATGCCTGGATGACAAAGTGCTTGGTGAATCTCTGAAAGTGATGCAGGAGTCAGGGCAGAACAGATTCTCGAGAGAGCATCCGCGGCTGCATTTTCTTTTCCTGGCCGGTAAGATATGTCGAATTTGAAACTTGCTAATTCCAGGCGCCATCTTGTAATTTTCTCATTTTTAATTTTGTTAGCTATTTTTGAATCGAAGATGAAAGAAACTGCCTGCTGGTCTGTAAGGAGTCGAAAGTGACGCCCTAAGAGGAAATGACGCCATTCACGCAGCGCTTCGACAACCGCATATGCCTCTTTCTCCACAGAGGAATGACCCCTTTCTGACTTGGATAAGGTCCGAGAAAAGAAAGCCACTGGGCGGCCACTCTGTGTTAAAGTTGCCCCAATCGCTCCCTGAGACGCATCTGTCTCTACCGTCAGTAACTCATTATGGTTCAAGCTGACGACAGCGGCCTTTATTATTTCTCGTTTTAGCGCCTCAAAAGCATTTTGAGCTTGCTCCGTTAGTGGAAATATTTTGGATTTTAGTAGCGGCTGAAGTTTTTCAGAGTACTTAGGGATCCAACGAGAATAATGCGCGAATAACCCGAGTGTCCTCTGTAAAGAAGCTGCATTTTCAGGCATTGGCAAGTTAATGAGCGGTTTCATGCGGTTACGATCTGGGCGGATGGTGTTATTGTCAATTTCGTATCCCAAGATGTGGATGCTTCTGAGCGAGAAATGCGACTTTTCCTTGTTTACAGTCAGTCCATATTTATCTACTGCGGCCATAAACCTTCTCAGATTGGCATCATGCTCCATTGAAATGAATGAATATATTTCGGAACCTGAATTAGGCTTTAATCGACAAAGAACGAACAATGAATGAAAATATGAAATTGGTGAAACTAAGGAGAGGAGCGTCGTAGTAACCGCTAACATAAGATAGAGTTGTAATAATATCACACAACTCAAGAATTATTTTGTTTTTTCTTGAGTTACCTATCATGTTTTCATTATTACGTTTTCTTACACAATCAATAGTTGGAGTATCAATATGCCAACGGCTATAATTTTTGTTTTTAGTGTGGATAAACTAGTGCAAGTAAAAGTTGGACTTCCAAAAAGATACCTCAGGATATTAAGGGTTAAGAGTGCCAAATTTTCTAAAATATAAATCATATTTTGTACACTTGAAACATTCTTATTTCCCTGATGGATTTCTATTTGGTTGAATGGAACGGGTTCCAACTCCGTTCGTGTGACTCAGAAGAATGAAAAAATGGGTGTTTGGTGAAATTTGTGGGAGAAATTAATTTTAATGGAACAGATCTTTTATGGATGCGTTCAGACGTGAAAAAAGTGTGTATGTTTTAGTGATCCCAAATCACGCGGTGAAAATAGTAGCTACATAAAAAAATTAATTCTTCAATTTAAAACTTGAAAACCCTTGCTGGGAATTGGTACGTGTGGGATATGTAGGTTTCAGGATCAACGCAATAAAAACTGATGAAAACGTTGACATTGTCAGAAGAACCTTGTGAACCATTTAATCACCCCGTTTTACGGTATTGGAAATAATAATCCGAAATTGAAGCTGAATGAGCTCATGGGATTTTTTCTGTCTCGGTTCCTCGCTTCTGAGGATGAGAGTCATTTGCCTTGTGTGGAAGAGTTGGCTTTTCACGCGAGCCAATGTTGAGTAATTGGGCGCGTAGAAGCACTTCCGGTAGTTGATTTACAGAACCCGTCCGATGAATGGCACCAGTTGTCAGCCACCAGGAATGTCGTGACCGTTGTCACGCCCCTATTTGTCTTCCGGGTCAACCGTCAACATGAATGGGAGATCGGCAACCTCTCGAACGGCTCGTCTGGCGGATTAGGCGGAAATTGTACTTGAAAAGTCCTCAATGGGCTGTTCGAGTGTTCTTAAATTTCATCACGACGTTCGTTCCTCGTTTCCCAGTGCATTCCAACTCTGTAACGGTCTCTTTCGTCGAGAGTCGAAGAATGTCTTTTGTGCTCAACTCCCTTCTCAATTAGATTCAGGTGAAAAGACCAAATGGGTTGGGACATCGTGGGGTGAGTCCACCTACTCATTGTGACTACATGTAAATGGTGACTATGTCCGGGTTTCGCAAACTGTCACAATCTCAGTATGATTCTCATAAACATTTTAAATTACAAAAGTGGACGAAACACAAAGCCACACAAGGGAGATTTTAGCGTAATTTTCTTCAATTTCACGTCTTAGCAGCTTTTGTTTCAAAATCCAATAATTATGAGAATCTAATCAACACAACTATAATATTTTTAAAATTTTAAAACTTCAATTTAAACAGAAGTTGCCCTTTCAATAGCTTCTGATAGAGGCAGAACCAGAAATAATATCGTAACACATGAGTTTTTAAAATTGATAGGTAAATATATGTACGAGTACATGTGAAATTCTCTACAAGTGACGGTTCTATACGCGAATGTACAGCGACAACACTTACGGTTTTGACAAGGACAGTCTTTTAGCTTGGGGTCTGTGGAAAAAAAAAAATCCAGCCCGAAAAATTGTAACGCGCACCCGATAAACGAATTTGGTAACTAGACCGGGTTCGAGTCCAAGCCGTGACATCAATTTTTGTCATTTAATAAATCAATTAAGTGTTTATATACAATTTTGTTGTTTTTTTCTTCCTGCCTATGTCTTCCTAGGTTCGATTCAAGTATTAACCTTCATCTAATTTCTCCCTTAATGAGGAAAATAATACCTACACATTTCCACAATCTATTGTTTTTCCCATCAAAGGAGAAATTAGTTTTTAGGAGATACTTTCAAAAATTAGCTTTGTAAATACGACTTTTTAAGTAAATACCTCCGAACGTATATAATATATCGTTATAGGTGAATATGAATGTGAAATGTTATTTCATACTCTCAATTCCCACCAAGGTGATAACTCATTCAAAAACAAATAGAAAAACGGATTTGGAATGCTGTTGGCATCAATACAGTGAAAGATAATGAACCTCATGATTATCCAGGTAAACATGGGATTCCAGAGAAGAAATTGTCAGCTGGTGATAAACAACCCCACATTCAAACAAAAAAAACCTTCCGATGACGATGAGCCAAGAATCTTGGCCAAAGATATGGAGTAAAGATAGTTGGTGGGAAAATAATTCAGCCCAAAACTCAACAAGATCATCCTGCTGATGACAATACAGTAGAAGATGAAAAATCTCATGATTTTCCAGGTAAACCAGCAATAATTCTGGAGAAGACATCGCCAGGTGATGATAAACAACCTCACTTAGCTGTTATTTTTCGTGGAAATTCCAATCTGATCACACCGTTGAAAAGAGCATTACATTTCCCATCATATGAGCTACAACTCACATTTTTAACCTTGCACCTAGTTAAATTTTTTCTAGTCCAAACTTAAAACTTTGCAATTTTTGAGTTTTTTGACGAAATTCTCAAAAGATTGTCACCCATTTCTTTAGAGGAAAATCGATGCGGTTTTCAGCAAAAACATCCTCAAAATCTCAGGTTTCCAACGGTATAATCAAAAAATATTTTACAACCGAATTTATGGGAGAAATCTGAGTTTGAACGCGGAAAAACGTGGATTTTTTTCAACGAAATCGACTTTTGACGGGTGATGAAGGGTGAAAGCAGCGGCGGCGGAGGAGACCATCAAACCTTCGATTTCGTTGAAAAAAATCCACGTTTTTCCGCGTTCAAACACAAAGTTCTCCCCTAAATTCGGTTTTAAAATATTTTTTGATTATACCGTTTAAAAACCTGAGATTTTGAGAATGTTTTTGCTGAAAACCGCATCGATTTGCCTCTAAGGAGATGGGTGACAATCTTTTGAGAATTTAGTCAAAAAAACTCAAAAATTGCCAAGTTTTAAGTTTGGATTAGAAAAAATCTAACAAGATGCAAGGTTAAAATGTGTGTAGTAGCTCATCTGATGGGAAATTTAATGCTTTTTTCAACGTTGCAATCAGACTGGAATTTCCACGAAAAATAAGGGAACTACAGTCATTTCAGTGAGACAAGGTTCAACATACGAAAAAAATCTTTACATTGGAAAAACTTGAAAAAACAAGGGGTTGAAAGAAAATTGCTAGGAGACATTTTTTGTTGGAAATACCTTGTAAAATTGACCCTTGAAGTTTGGCCGTATATTTCTCGTACACCCTGTAGATGATCCGATGCAGAGCTAATCTCAAAACATCAATCTTCAAGTACCTTGTACTACCCTAATAGGGGACCATCTACACGTCAACCAGCACAATCTCTGAATATATCTTCGAAATCAGATGGAAAATGTGGAAGTTATGGCTGTTACAAGGAATTCACATTTGCTCATGCGCAATAGCTACTAGGTATCAGTCGGGGGGCGATGATTTTCATAGGGGACCGTCTACACGCCAACCCGCTCAATCGCTGAAAACATTATCGAAATTGGACTATAATTTCGGATAGTTTTGCCCGTTACAAGGATAACGACACAGATAGACAGAACGGAAACAAAATTTTTCAGAAAGATCTGAAACGTAAAACGCGAGTGGAATTTTTGATTTTGAAAAACTTTTTTTTTCAACTTTGAAAAGTGAAATAATGCTTCCGTACCTTGGTAGACCTGGGAAGCAAAATCATCAACATGATGGCGGTCGGCAGAGAAAACTATCTACAAGTTTGATGTTGGATTGGAGAGTTTACTTGTGGTATTGCTCAAAATATGATGAAGCATTTTTACACCAAATATGTCGATGTGAGGAAACTATACTGCCCACCCAACTGGGCGTTTCTTATTGCCTTCTTATTGCCTTCAAAGCTGCAAAAGTAATCCCTCTCTTCAAAGGGGGAGAATTGGGTGATTTTGGGAATTACAGACCTATCTCCATGTTGAGCACGCTATCAAAAATATTAGAAAAATTTGTCAAAAACCAGTTGTATTCAAACCTTGAAGGAAATAAATTAGTAAACCCCAATCAATTCGGTTTCCGCAAAAATATGGGAGTAAATGATGCTCTATTTTCCTTAACTACTGACCTCTACAAAATAAGAGACAACAACCAGAAAGGTGTACTAATACAGCTTGATATAGCAAAAGCTTTTGACGCAATTCCTAGGGAATCACCAATGTACAAATTGGAGAGTCTTGGAATCATGGGCCTACCCTGAAATGGTTCAGAAGCTACTTGACTGACAGAAGGCAGATAGTCTCAATTGGCGACTGTACCAGTGAGGAATCTATTAATGATTTTGGGGTCGTTCAAGGAAGTACATTAGGACCAATACCGTTTTTAATATAATATATTAAAAACAGTATTGGTCCTAATGTACTTCCTAATGTACTATAAATGTAATTTATATATTATATAAATGAAGTAGCACATTTAGATTTACCTAACTCGAAATTATATTTATTCGCTGATGACACAGCAGTACTCTGTGAAGGTGACACTTGGGAAAAAGGTTTTCAGCAACGCCAATCAGGTAATAAATCAAGTAGGGAAATGGTTTCTCAAGAGTTATCTCACGTTGAATGCTAACAAGACCAAACTGATATTTCACGGAGGAAATAAGTCACTAATTGAGGAAAAACACTTGAATATCACCCTGCACTCTTGTGTAGAAGATCAAATATGGTCATGTGATTCGATAGAAAGAGTTGCAAGGCATAAGTATCTGGGGCTAGTTCTGGATGAAGAGCTTAAGTGGAAGCCCCATATAGACTATACCCATGATAAGATTAGGAAATATATATACATATATAAACAACATTAAGAAATAAACAAATAACAAGGGGGACTCACTGTAGTACGTTTCGGACGATCCGTTTTCAACTGACGCCCCTTTCCTCCTGCAGCAAGGGTATCTTCTGCGATGAGGTGGGTTGTAGAAGGGGGGCATGATGGGGGGTGATTGAAATTCCGATGTTATGGTGAGTTTTGTACAGAAGTGTGGTAATGTAGGGTGTATGAGAAAGGTATGGTAATGGCAAGAGGATGGTGATGAAAGTTGAATAAGAGGGGATGGAAAATGGTATGAAATAAAATTTGGAAATTGAAAGTAAACTCAAAGTAGGAAGGGAAATTTAGAAAAAAAGAAAATGAAAGTAGGATAGGAAATTTTTTTAAAAAAAGGAAATGCCCCCGCCCGCCTACTTATAGACGTTGATGCCTGGCGGGCGGAAGGCACCCAGCACCCACTGATAAGCCTGTTCCCTAAAACGCACGTCCATATCAGTAGCTGTCTTGAGCAAACTCTCCAGGACTCTCCAGGACTGTATATATATACATATATATATATTCTACAATGTTAGACATACGCTCCAGAAGCAAACAATAAAACTTATATATTATACCATGTTGCAATCTGTATTGCAGTATGGCATAATGGGGAGGAACGTATTCCACCCATATAAATAAGTTACATGTTCGGCAGAAAATTATCATAAAACGTCTGCCAAGTTGGGTGGGCAGTATAGCTTCCTCACTCATTGTGACATGGACGTATAGAATCAGTTGGCAAAAAAATCCTTATGTATTCGAATTGTATTTTCAACGTAGAATTTTATTTAGCGGTCCACCGTCTAGGACCTAACCCACACAATCCCTGAAAATTTCATCGAAATCGGTTGAATAGTTGCGGAGTTTTGGTTGTAACAATAAATTTAAAGTTCGCGCATGCGCAGCGGCTATTGCTTGACCAATTTGATTGAAACTTATAGGGTGTCTCTTAGAAGTTAGTCCCTAACTAACCTCCAAATTTGAGCAAAATCGGTTCATTAGAAACCGAGAAACCGAGGTTCCAGGAAATTCACGTTTGCGCATGCGCACTCGCTCCTATTGGTTCGAAGGTGCTGAAATTGATAGGGAACCGTCTAGGACCCAACCCGCACAATCCCTGAAAATTTCATCAAAATCGGACCACAGGTTAGTATAGTTTTGCCCGGGACAAGGATTGACCACAGACAGACCGACAGACAGACAGACAGACACGGAACCAAAATTGTTCGGGAAGCTCTAAAACGCAAAAAGCAAGTGGAAATTTTGATTTTGGAGGACATTTTTTTTTCACTTCTTTCATTAACAATTTATATTTGGAAAAAATATTTCACCGCTACAATTGATGGTATTGTACATAAATATTTACATCACAGTATTGTATCAGCACTTTCAGCACTCAGCAGTCATGTCCATCTGGCTGCTTGGTATCAGGGTCCGAGATCCGACCTCGGACATTGGGGTGAGGGACAAGGTAGAATCACCTTATCCCACAAATGATGGAGGGAGGATTGTGCCTCTTCTGGCTATGCCATCAGTCGACACTTCTCCTCCCAATGGGGTTCGAGTTCAGCTCCAAGTCCCACGGAGCCCACTTGCTCGAGCCGTGGCACGCCGTCGTGTGGCCGTAGCCCTGAATTTAGACCAGATGAATGATCCTCCTGTTAGGACTCGGGTGGTCATCCACTCCAGGATAAACAGTGGGTAACCAGCCCGAATCAGATCCTTCGCTGACTTGCCATGCCATATCCCTCTCCAGGTGATCGTTGCTCCAATCACCTTTAGTTGGTTTCGCTGAATGTTTGCAAGTGCTGCTGCAGCATCTAGTAATGCGTCAACTTCATATTTTCGAATTTTGGAAGCATTGATGTCTGCGAGTGATCTCTGGCCGGAGCCAGAGACCACTGAGACATCAATAATGAAGGCTCCTCTTGGTGTTACCACCAAGAGGTCTGGACGATAACCTCGTCGTTCCAGGTTAAAGTGTGGCTCTAGCCATACTGGCCATCCTTTACGGCGAGCGTAGGCTTCCAGTAGGTTCAGGGCAGAATTGTGACGGGCACACCTGGGTCTTACCATGGCTGGGCAAATCTGGAGCACATGCGAGGCTGTTTCGGGTGTTTGACATCCCATTCGGCATAGATGGCTGCTGCCGGTACGCCTGCCTCTTGTCCTCCTCACTCCTGTTGGTAGAGAACCAGAATGTACTTTCACCATACCCAACGACCTCCATCCCCATAGTTTCGCTGAAGGGTTCCTGATCCATGCCGTGCTAGCTCCGTTATCGCGCGATTTTACCAGTTCAGCTCCATCCGTAGTTTGATGGAGACGTTGTGCCCTGGCAATTCGACGGTCGATTCTTGATGTCCCATTTTGTTGTTGGAGACTCGTTCCTCCTTCAAAGAGTTGTGTGTTTGCCGCCCCTACCCTATTAGCTCTTATGGTTGGTATTTGACTGAGTAGTTCCATTACTCCAAGACCACCATCACCCACTGGTCCATGGATGTAGGCATTAGCAGAGTCAAATGGCAGGCGCAACCATTTTCTCACATATCTCCTTACAGATATATCCATCTGTTTTAGAGTTAAGAGCGTGGTATTTCCCAGCACTAGTTGGTGAGTTAGTGAGGGTATGCCGTGGTCTCGCAACATTACTAATTTCTGCAGAGGCTTCAGTGGTGCCCTGTCAATTTTCTCAAGGATTGTAGTCATTTTAATTGGCATGTTACGACATATACCCTGGGTACCAAAGGATACTCCGAGGTATATCCATCGAACATTGTGTGGTGCTGCCCTCAGGCACTGGCCATCAACATCAATGGAAGGCCTTTCAGCTGGGACCACGAGTCGATGCCCTCTTGGCATCAAAGGCAGATAGATGGATTTTCTGAAGTTGAGATTCAGTCCCACCGACTTCAAGGCATTATTGAATGCTACAATCTGAGCCACTATCCCAGCTCTAGATGTGGCAATCAGTACAACATCATCCGCAAAAGCCAGGGAAGACCAACGCTGCCCTGCATGGATGTATCCAACCCTATTAGGGAGAGCTAGCAGGACGTGATCCATAACTGCATTGAAGAGGGTTGAGGACAGGGGGTCACCCTGTCTAATGCCCCTTGCATTATACATCCATGGGCCTGCCCCAATTCGTGTAGACCCATTTTGGTAGATTGATTCAATATACTGTACCAGCTGTTTGGGCCACTGTCTCCCCTTCATGATGTTCATTATAGCAAAATGAGATACTCTATCAAATGCTTTCTCAACATCGAGAACTGCAATGTGAAGCTCTCTTTTTTTCCTGTTAGCTTCAACCAACAATTTATTGAGTGCCAATACATTCAGTGCTAGTCCATCAACGCCTCTGCGGAGACCTTTTTGTTGCTCAACATGAGTAACCGAGGATTCCAAACGCTTTCCAATGATCTTGTGAAATTGGCGTACTACTACTGATGGGACTGTGATTGGGCGGTAGTCTGCCTCTGTTTCTGGCATGTTTTTCTTTGGAATCATAGTAGTTCGAGCTTGTAAGAGGGTAGACGGCATAGATCCCCGGCGCAAAATCGTGTTGAAAAACAACTTCCTAAGGCTGTGGGGAACCATCCTCCAAACCTCTGCCAGTAGTCCATCAGGACCACAGGCAGTCCTGGTTGGTTCCGATACCCGGATTTCGTCCTCCGTTATTGGCATCCATATGTGGTCCATCAGCTGATCTTGGGGATGACGGACTTCCTCTGCTGTCCATTCGCTGGATGGAGCTGACCACTGTCTTGCCCAGTATTGCCTCAATTGCTGGCCTGTGTGACGCATTTGGGCTCTTCCATTACCAAGGATGTCCTCCGCTATTGCAGCTCTATCAGAATCCCATAACCTCCTAAACCTTGAGAATTTATCTCTCCTCGTTTCTTGTGTGGTATCATTGTTGATTATATGGTCCCTGGGTGGTCGTGGGGTTATACCAATGATATGGGATATCCACAGAAGAAGGTCATTTTGGGGGTCAAGATCCTGGACCACTGCTCTTGCACCACTTATCAACAATTGGTGGCCTTCATCCTGTTCTGATGCACGCTGAGCTATGGGAATCCCTGCAAGAATAGCTTCATCAAGCTGTTGATGGGAGATCTCGTAGCTTCCATCTAGTTCTTCTGTCGTTCTTCGGGGTGTTTGTGTAGCATCTAGGCGTACCTGCTCCAATACATTCTGATAGTGAGGCCTTGCTCGTACCGCTTCTACAGATTTATGTGTTCTACCAACCATTTTGGAGGCAAGAGCTCTATTCATTTGGGCACCCGGTATGGTACCTTCTAATTCAAGTTCAACAGTTGCCATGATGGTCATTTCTTCATGTGACCAGTATTTGCATCGTTTTGGGCCAATTTCGTCAAAAGCATACTCCTCAGGATGAGCTGATCTAGTATGTTTTGACAGCCCTATACGTGAATGAAAAGTTCTTCCGCAGTGGGTGCATTGGTGTTCCTGTGCTCTACTGGCCATAGTCGGTTATTTGAATTGCCGCCTCTTTCGCCTTGATGTACACTGTACATCGGGAATCACCTGTTACATGCTTCGCTGGTTTTTTAGCCGCCTTACAGGACATGCATTCAATTTCTGGATGTGGTTTGATGCAGGCAGCGACCTTATGTCCTTTCTCACCACAGCGTTTGCAACATTCTTCGCCAGGCTGGCATACTGTACAATCTTGCGAGCGATGACCCACTCTGGTGCATCTGTAGCATCTTAGAACTGGTACATATGGTGTTACTGGGCATCTACACCACCCTACGTACAGCTTAGGGTCTTTCATGATTGATTTGTAGAGCTCAGTCTCGACCTCTACTTCCCAACTTACAGGACGCCCCTCACCACGTCTTACTATCCTCTTCGGGTTAAAATTGGCCTTGAATCGATCAAGGTTAACATTGGGGAAATTTTGTTCCCGGACTGCCGCTTGGAGTTGTTCAGCGTTCAATGAAACCTCCCTGATACCCGAGATAATTAGAGTAGGTCTTTTCTTGGGCATTAGCTCCATTTTTAGGCCAGCACCCCCTGCGCCCGTATCTGCCATTATTTTTCTGGCTTCTTGAATGTTAGCAGCCTCGAGTATAACTCTTTTGTTCCTCCCCTTTCTAAGATTGACCAGCTGCCATCCCTTAGATTTGGGATCAACCTTCTCAGCTAATGCTTTTTCGACATCTTCTGCCGACTCCAATGTAGTGTTGTCGTCAGTTGGCTGAACGACAACAAAGTGTCTAGGCTGTGGCTTTGTCTTTGCAGCTGAGGCATAGGTTCGTGGCTGAGGCTGAGGCGTTTTTGATCTCTGGGTATCAGGTATGCCCCTTGATGCTGCTGAAGTTGATGCTTCAGTGGCGTTCGTTGTTGGTTGAGTTGCATTCAGAGCACCAGTCTGAATTGCAGCTGCAATCTGACGCAGTACTTGCGTCAGATCCTGATTTTGTTTGTCCACCACGTCGCTTCTGGACGCCTCACGGCCCTCCAGGGTCTTAATCTTCAGGTCCATGTGTACAACTCTTCTTAGAACAGCCGAAACAACCTCCCCTACTGGTTTTAATGCTTCCAGTCCTTTTTCCTGGCCCAATTTCATATCTCTGCACAACCTGAGGAAGCTGGTAGATGCTGCGTCCCACATTTCAAGGAGATCCAGAGCAGCGTCTGAATCGCCTGTGTCAACCGAGAAACCGAGGTTCCAGGAAATTCACGTTTGCGCATGCGCACTCGCTCCTATTGGTTCGAAGGTGCTGAAATTGATAGGGAACCGTCTAGGACCCAACCCGCACAATCCCTGAAAATTTCATCAAAATCGGACCACAGGTTAGTATAGTTTTTGCCCGGGACAAGGATTGACCACAGACAGACCGACAGACAGACACGGAACCAAAATTGTTCGGGAAGCTCTAAAACGCAAAAAGCAAGTGGAAATTTTGATTTTGGAGGACATTTTTTTTTCACTTCTTTCACGAATACAAAGCTTCCCTACCTTCGGTAGTGAGGAAGCAAAATGATGTTGTCGTTACCGCGTAGGACCCCTTCCGTAGATCTATTTGATATTGCTAAGGTATTTACTATTAGACAACTTCATCTGAAAAATCTACTATCGCAATTCTTTAGAACACCCAACATAATTGAAGTTTCTCGAAGGGATCCGAAGTACGATACTAGATATGCCGCCGCAGGGAATGTAATTGGCCCTAGACCTAGACTGACTCTGACAACGCACAGCCCGATCTTCATTCTACATTTGTTAAATCGAGAAATTGTTTGTAGCATGAAAAGTCCCCAGAAGTTCACTAGACCAAAATACAAGAAGCAAGTGTTAAGTTGGCTGGTTACAGAAGGGGGCTTTAGATGCGAAAGGCTATTAAACAGCATATATGTATAGCATACTATTAAAGCTTAGAGATGATTGAAGTTGAAGAATATTAAAGTAAGTTAGTATATGTTAGAGATTATCAAAATGCGTCCTTTCTTCTGACCAATCATGTATTGTTTAGTAATTTACTTATTACTGTAATTGTATAGTAGACATCAATTTATTTACCGATATGGAGGGATTTTGCAAAGATCCTACCCTACAACACGGGCCAAGCCTAACGTCTGGTAGGAAATCTGAGCAAATTGCATCCCTTCATGCATTTACATTATTGTAAAAGTGTACAAAATGGCGAAAATAAACATATCTATCTATCTATTCATCTATCCTCACTTGATTCTTGAATGTCTGATTATAAATGTAGACTAGGTGTACTATTTAAATGTAGAATTTATACTAAGCTTGAGCAACCACCAGGGAGAAAGTTGGTGGTGATATCACTCGCGTTCAACGCACTATCAAGAATCCCCATTATAATGGTGGACAGAGGCGCCTCTCATGAATACCCGCAATCTTATCCCCGTCTCACTCGCTCACCATTCCATCACAATCCACTCCTCTCTCTCGCGCTCACTATTGGATTCCATATACCGAACTCTCTTACGGGGGTCTCCCTTTCTCTTCTATTTCGCCGAGCCCCGCGTTGTGCAAGACTCCCGTTTGAAAAGGGCCCGTTGGAGTCATTGACTCGGACGGAGGACGATGACATCCTCATCACTGCCGACGATCGCTAAAATGAAGACGGCCGAAAATCGATAAACCGATCAATCAATCACTCATTAATGTCCGCGAATCGTTGATGATAAGAAATCCCATTATCCAATAATGATGGAATATTGCCGAATATCCTTCAACCTGAACGAAAGGCAGGCACAATCTGCGTCTTCTCAGTACCAACCAACTCCTGTGATTGTGCATCCTAACATCAAGGTGTGATAGTTTTGGAAGAAAAAGTCTGCCAATTCCTTTCTCACAAGGAACAACAGAGCTTATAGAATCTGATCGAGCAAACATGGTTAAATTAATCAGAGCAATAATAAATTTAATGATATTTTAAACATGAAATTTACGATCAAGTTGATGATTTCTGCATTTCTAAGAATCCCTTCTCATTTATGTCAATTTTTCCGATTAAGCTTAATGAACACCTTCTAATCGAGGTAAAACCATTTTTTCAGGCTAAACCATACAGAAATGTGGTACGATTCCAATGTATTTTCAGGAGTTGTGAGGGTTAATCTCTAAATGTTCTCGTATGAGTATCATTAGTATTTGACTCGTATTAATCGGAAATCGCTCAAATTCCGATGGTTTTGGTTTATCATTTTCGAGAATGAACCTTTGGAAACGACCAAGAAGAAATTTTTTTAAATTGATGTCAGTCTCCTCTACGGGGTGAAAAATAAGGGCTAAAATTTTCATAACGCCCTAGCTCAAAAAAATCGATACAAAGGTATTGTTTTTTAATCAATATAAAATCTAGACTGAAAAATATTAAACTTTTGTGTAGAAATTTGCAGCGTTTTTTTCCTCGGCCCACCTCCAGTTTCCGAAACTACGCTGCAAACTATTTCACAAAGGTTTATTATTTTTCTGTACTGTCTTGCAACGAACGCAGCTTTGCCATTGTCACTACCTACCAACCATATTTTTACTTCACAATCAAGATTATTTTGAAGAAATAAACGCTTCACACTCTATTTGAAGAAATAATCAGTTGCGGGTGCCTTCATTAAAAACTTGATTACTGACGCAAAATTGAGTTCAACGCACGTTCAAACGAACAACGATTGCATTTTGGTCAGCTAAAATTTGAACGGAGATTAGGCCTCTCTTGCGATTCACATTCGTGTTTCTGATTTATCGCAAGACCAACCTTCAAGTTCTAGTAGTGAGCAAACGGTTGATCCTACCGAGCTTTGGGTGGTCTCATTCGATTCTAAAAATCCAATACTATTTTAAATTGATGTTAAAACATTACCTTTATAATGAAAGTTTTCGAGCTAGGGCGTTTTGAACAATTCAGCCCCTAAAGTACATCCCTTAGAAGTGACTGACATCAACCAAAAGCTTCGGGGCTCAACTAGACCCCAAATAGAGCCCACACCAAATTTCTTCAAAAGCGGTTCTTGGGAACTAAGGAGAGTGCGGACAGCCACATTTTTGTTCCATTTTTTAATTTTACGTACCTCGAAACGTAAGCCAACAAATTTTAAGGGGGGTTCAAACTTTTTTTTCTCTGTCGATTCCAAACGTTTGTTATTAAAAATAATAAACCAAAACTTCCACTATTTCTACGCGTTCCTGGTGAAATTTTGGCTTATTATTGTAGCTTTTGTTTGGATTGGGCAATCGATCCCCATCAATTTCATTGCAGTCAAATTTATACTTCCATATTATGGATACAATCAAGCTGTATAGATCTGTTACTTTACAGACTTTTTGAAGTTGGTAGGCACAATGTACCTATGTAGACACGGAAGTAATTCTGTTTGACGACGAACTCTCCTGAAAATCAGGAAAGTTGGTAATTACTTATACTTTTGGTTTATTATTTTTTTGTTTTTTTTTCTTTGGAAACGAGCAAGAAAAAAATATTTAAACCCCCTCACAATTTGATGTTTTACGTTTCAAGGTACGTAGAATCAGAAAATCGAATAAAAAATTTTTCCGTCCGTCAACCGTACGTGGCACTTTTTGTAGCAACACTGGACCGATTTGAATCAAATTTAGTGTGGGCTCCATTTGGGGTCTAGTTGTGCCGCGAAGCTTTTGGTTGATGTAGGTCACTTCTAAGGGGAGGGAATTAAGGGTTGAAATTTTCAAGAGTGCCCTAGCTCAAAAACTCTTTTTTCACAAATTTTAAATGGTATTGAATTTTTAAAATTTTTTGAGACCACCTGGAGCTCTGCAGGACAAACCGTTCGCTCCCTAAGAGTACTTACGGGTTTTCCTTCGATAAAACAGAAACACGAGTGTGAATCACATAAGAGAAAAAAAAAAATCCAATCTCCATTGAATTTTTAGCTAACCAAAACGCGATTGCTGTTCGTTTCTTCGATTTGTATTCAGTTTTGCTTTCTAAGCAACCAGTAATCAAATTTCCATATGAAGCTCTCTATTTTTCGAATCGAGTGTGAAGCGTTTAGTTCTTTCTGATAAACTTGATTGTGAAGGTGTGAAGGCTGTATGGTGTGGTAGGTAGTACCTAGTTGGTAGGTAAAAAAATTTTTTCTTCTGTATAGATTAATGGTTCTCCATCAATAGCACCTACCACCATCTGTATTCTCCCTTGACCTTCCCTCTCAAATTTCAGCTTCCTGCGTTCAATAGGATTGAAAATGGCTTCGGAGCTCACTCAGCTGATCAGTGATCTAAAGAGTGAAGAAGATCTTATCGAATGCAGGAGACGCCTGGAAGAGCACTGATCAGCTGAGTGAGCTCCGAAGCCATTTTCAACTCTATTGAACGCAGGAAGCTGAAATTTGAGAGGAATTTTGGTAGGTGTTATTGATGGAGAACCAGTGATCTATACAGAAGGGTGATCTATACAGAAAATAATAAACCTTTGAGCAATGATTTGCAGCGTTTTGGTACGAAAACAACTCAATTTCGTTTCATTCCAACGTTACGATCGGGATTTGGATTGTGGTTATGATGCACTACGAGTAATAGTTCTCGATTTATTAAACCTTTATCGAAGTCCATCATACCGAGTCGGAGTGGTTGGAGAAGAAGAGGAAGATTCGAACTACGCAGCAGAGGTGGGTTTTCTATCAGGATATTGAACCCAAATCCAGAGTGGCGATTGTGCAATGCGGTTTTGTAAGAAGTTATGAGGCGGCTGGCGGGTTCTGCTCCTCGCAGGGGGAGTCCGGAAGACTCCTCAAACGGGTGAAAATAGAGTTCGCGCGGGAGAAAATAGTTCAGCCGAATGCGATAGAGGGGGAGAAAGTGGAGGAAGCGAGCGGTAACTGTTACGGAGGAGGAACTGGCACCGAGGGGGTTGCGACATATCGCCACGGGAGCGAAGTCGAAGGAGGCTGCTGCTACAGAGATGAATAGCGCTGAGTGCGGATGGAGGGGTGCAGAAAGTGGTGAAGGAAGAAAGTCTTACGGCATCCCAGGGGCTTGGAGTACTACCGGGGTGAACGGCCGGTCTATCTGGGCCGCTGACCTGGAGGAGGTTGCTCACCCTCGGTGTCCTGAGGTAGGGGCGGCTCTTAAGTAGGGGTGGCTCTTAGGTAGGGGGTGGCTCGCTTGTGGAAGTGGCCCGCGAGGGTGAGTTATGGCAGCGACAGGTTGGGGTGGCTTCACGCCTTTTGCAGCAAGATCTCATCAGCACTGACGTTCGGGTCTCGTTCCAAAGACCAATGACCAATCCAGAATCAGTTGAGCAGCTCATTTTGACTAAAATTGAGCAGCTGCTACCATTTAATGCCAAAACGCAGCAAATTATTTCACTAAGATTCATTATTTTCTGTAAAGATCACTCGTGTACAAAAACGCTGCAAATTATTACACAATGGTTTATTATTTTTCTATGTAGATCACTCGTCTGCAAAGCCAGCAACCATCCAACATGAAGAAAAACATCGATCGCATTTCGCTAAGCTACAATTTGAACGGAGATTAGGCCTCTTTTGCGATTCACATTCGTGTTTCTGATTTATCGTAAGACCAACCCTTAAATTTTCGTAGGGAGCGAACGGTTTGTCCTACAAGGCTCCACGTGGTCTCTAAAATTCTATACTATCTTAAATGGTGGAAAAACAATACCTTTATATCAAAATTTTTTGAGTTAGGGCGTTTTCAAAATTTCAAACCTTATTTTTTAACCCTTAGAAGTAACTGAAATCAACCAAAATCTTCGGGGCATAACTAGACGCAAATGGAGCCTACATTCCAAATTTCATCAAAATCGGTCAATGCTAACTGGGGAAAGTGCCGCGGACGGCGGACGGACGGCCAAATTGGCTTATTATTTTCAATAATAAGCCTTTGGAATCGAGCGAGAAAAAAAAATTTTTTACCCCCCTCAAAATTTGATGTTTTACGTTTCAAGGTACGTAGAATCCGAAAATCGAATACAAAATTTTCCGTCCGTCCGCCGTACGCCGTACGCGGCACTTTCTTAGCAACACTGGACCGATTTGGTTCAAATTTGGTATATGGGCTCCATATCGGGTCTAGTTGTGCCGCGATGCTTTTGGTTGATGTCAGTCACTTCTAAGGGGTGGAAATGAAGGGTTGAAATGTTCAATATTCCCCTAGCTCGAAAACTCTCGAAATAAAGGTATCGTTTTTCCACCAATTTTAAATAATATTGAATTTTTAGCATTTTTTGAGACCCAAATTTCCATATGAAGCTCCCAATTTCTTTGAATCGAGTGTGAAGCATTTATTTCTTCCAAATATACTTGATTGTGAAGGCAGTATGGTTACGAATAAAATCACTCGCGATGAGATTGTGGAAAACCATTTTAATAAAAACGGAGTTGCGGAGCGTAGGTACGACGGAAGGACGAATTTTTTCTTAATTCGATTTTCGGATTCGACATACCTACTTTGAAACTTAAAACTTCAAATTTGAGGGGGGTTAACTTTCTTTTCTTACTCCATTCCAATGATTAATTAGGTAAATAATAACCTAAAAGAAGCACAGGTACTTGTGCTGCGTCAGTTGTGCTGCTGTATTTCGCCGTCATTCCTCATGCCGGAAATTTAATAAAAATCGAACCTTTTTGTACTTAAGGCTCCTGCTGATCCAAATACATTGAAATTTCTATGCAATTGTCTTGAAGCTTTAGTCAACAAAACAATCCAAATTTGGGGAAACCTTGGGCAATATTATATACTAAGAAATATTGTACTATTAAAGTATTCACGTTTGTGCATGTGCACATGATACCATTTAGTCCAAAAGCAATGAAACTCTCAGTTAGAAAATATCATCATATTACCATACAATATCTTCTAATGATTTTGCCTCGGACAAACACAGGCATCAACAATTTCATTTTGATACTGGAAGACCCAATTTTGATTTATTGTTTTTTGATAGATATATAGTTATTTATTTGAGGCAGAAAACAGAATAGACAAGAGAAAAATTCAGAAAAAGAGGTGATGTGATTAGCTTAGACTTTCTATCATACATTAGGCTTGCCCATCGTGTCTTTGCAAAAACGCTCACTTGGACTAAATTACAAATTAACAAATTTGATAGTAAATTACTATATTATTAGGTACAGTATTATGGATACCAATCCATAATACTGTAAATACTGTAATTCGTTCCAACCATGTTCGTGTTTTCTTTTCCAAACCAACATAATTTTCAATGTAGACAATATTCAACAGAATTCAAAATGGATACCAAAACATGGGTATTTTGTTGGTTATCTTATGTGAATCATAAATTACACTAATATTACATAAAGTATTCGTTAACTTATATATCATCTATGTGACTGAGGGGGGAACGACATACATTTTAAAAACCTCTACCAAGTGGGTGTGGCACGTAGCTTCCTCGTATCCATAACCCGATTGTATAGGTGATTCGATGCACAGTATTTTATCTCAAAACATCAATCTCTGGAAGGTACTCCACTATCACAACAATCAATCTACACGTCAACCCACACAATTTCCGAAATTGTTGGAAAATGTAGAAGTTACTGTATACGTTTTTATTCATGTGACTGAAGGGGAACGACATCAATAAAAAGAAAAAAGTAAACCGTTTTGTAATAACTCGCAGCGTTCTTTGATGTGCTCAACGGTCATGAGCCTCCTCTATCTTCGATTGTGGGGGAGCAAACTTTCTTTTTACTTCCGATTTTCGTTCCAACCATGTTCGTGTTTTCTTTTCCAAACCAACATAGTTCTCAATGTAGACAATATTCAACAGAATACAAATTCACCATATCTATTTACAGTGTTCATGTACGAATAAAAAACTCCAGTGTTTCTGAAAGCGGTAGTTTTTTGAAATCTGATCGTTAATCAATAGCTCGTGTATGTCATAATGTTATAAATTTGACCTCGAGACAGTCTGCACGACTAATTTATTTATCTGGTATCGAGTCAGCAGACAGAACCAGATTCTGTGTGGAAATATTACTAATGGGATGACCGGATAACGTGGTTTTATTGGAACATTCCGGGGAGCTTTCGAAACCCCGCGATAGTTTTTCTTGGTCGATGAGTTACGCAAGTTTTTTTGTAGATAGCCCTAAATATCTAGTGTTGGAAGGTCGGAGGAGGGACGGGTAAGTAATGTAGGTAGATAGGTGTATACTGTGTGCCTGTACAGGTGAATACAGATGGATGGTCGTCATCGCTCGTGCGGTATCATACAGAACGTGTTCAAGTGTCAGGGAGAAGAACCAAATGACTTTAGTTCTCAGGATTTCAGATCTTGTGCCTTCAATACTCGAACGAACAATGGGAAAGTTTCTGTTATGTAATAAGAAACTTTGTCCACAAAGTTGTCTGATGTAGAATCTGTAATCAATTTCATGTTAACAGTATACCTATACAAAATAAACTTCAACCATGGAAAAGCATAATTATGAATTCACAGCATTGTGAAAGCACATACTGAGATACCAGTCTTACTAATGGCATTCCATTTTGGCCAAAAAAGTCGAACAGATCAACTGGAAAGAGGCCCCACTATAAAAAGCACCGAATATTCCTCTCACAGATCAGACACCAGGTAGTGCATGCATGCTCATTACGAGTCTAAGATGAAGTAAATCCAGGTCCAGTAGAATTTAATCCTTCGAAAGATAACAGTATTCACGTTTAAATGTATCGGTTTTCCACTAATTTTAAATAATATTGAATTTTTAGCATTTTTTTTAGAACCAAATTTCCATACGAAGCTCCCAATTTCTTCGAATCGAGTGTGAAGCATTTATTTCTTCCAAATATACTTGATTGTGAAGGTTTGAAGGCAGTATGGTTACGAATAAAATCACTCGCGATGAGATTGTGGAAAACCATTTTTATAGAAACGGAATTGAATAGAACGTTGTCTATTTCCACGAAAAAAATTAGTTACAAGTTAAATCGATTTCGAGAGTTAGGTCATCATCAGTAACAAACAATAACTGAAGGTACATCAGAGAGAGCATAGCTTATATAGTCACAAGTGAAAGGGAGCTTGAATCCAATTGGTCGAGAAAGTGAAAGTCGTACCCAATCAGATTGAAGCAGATAAGTGAGAGGAGAATCCTATTGGTTCAGAGAAGTGAAGGGATCTGGGAGGATCATCAAATGCCAATCAAGGCAGACAAAGCGAATGGGAGCTCAAACATTGGTGAGGGCAACATTTCAGAGGGGGGGGGGGGGTGGAAGCTATTGCAGGAATGAACCCATCAACGGTGAAACATGTTGCAAATCCAACATACCTCCCTTCGGGAAAAAATGAGGAAATTCTAAGAACTGTCCGTTTGTTAGATAAAAACTAAAGTTATGATTGGATTCTCAGGTGATTCGCAGTATGGTTGGTAGGTAGGTAGTACCTATGGTTGGTAGGCAAAAAAAAAAAAAGTTGACAATGGTAGTGCTGTGATCTTTGTAGACGAGTGATCTACACAGAAAAAATAATGAACCTTTGTGAAATAATTTGCAGCGATTTTTAACGTAAACCAACAAATTTTGATGGGTGTCAATTTTTTTTCTTGGTCGATTCCAAAGGCTTATTATTGAAAATAATAAACCAAAATACCACTCAGGACAGAATTTATTAGTTACCATCACTTCTTACTAATCTACAGGTATGTAGATTACTCGACACCGATGTCTGGTATGGCTGCTGCCAAAACATTGGTATTGGGAAAAGAAGAAGAAATATCAAGACTTCGTGTTCATCGTGCTGTGAATCTGATTTATGTATAATTTCAATTAAGAACAATAAAACAGTTCTTGTTCATAAAAAGTCTGAAATTGCCTTTTCTGTTGACGCTTATTGAGTAAACTCGCTCGTAAATAGAGGAAGTCCATCCAATTTCACAACTTCACTCAATTCAAACAATACAGAACCCTTCGAATAGACAATTGATTTATGCCAGCGAAACGAATTTGTGACGATCATCGTTATTTAGGATAAAACATACTGATATGAGACTGTACGAGTTTTCGAGGGCTAGTTTTACGTTGTTTCCAACTCTACTACGTAATGGTTTCAATATTTTCACGTATTCCTAAGAATCTGTTCTCTACTGACGTTTCATATGATATGATGAGATATACCTCTTAGATGAATACTAATTTGAATAATATTATTTTTGTTATTCCTAACACAACTGTGACTTCGAATTTAGTTCCCACCCAACTTCCATCTTTAGCTGTGTAATTTTAATATAATCATATACGCTTCTACCTCAGCCTTTGGCTCATTTTCTCGGAACTTACGATCATTATTATTCACTCTGATCGAACGATTGGAGTCCACATTGGCCTGTTAGTATCGGATGATCACCGACGCAAATTACTGTCAGTGGCGACATGTCGTCGACATGCAGTCGTCATAATCTTTGCTTCATCAATAATTCATTAGGAATTTTTATGGAGAAGTAAGTAGTGACCTTGAACGGGAAAAAATCGTGGAAAAACACCTTCGTAGCTGGCCGGACGGTCCTTATTAGGTTGACATAAACAGCGTTATTTATAGAATATCCGTCGTTGGTCCGCAAGGTCGGAAAGGAACGTGACCGAAAACAGCAATTAGGACCACCCTGTCACATCCCTCCTCCATTTATGCCCAGATTGAAAGGAATTAGAAGCGACTCCAGTAAATAGGTGTGTACCTATAAGACATCAAGCTTGCGATACTTAAACAAGGAGAGTTCATCTATAAGGCGTCAAAACATGTAATTGCGCTATTTCACATGTAGGGCAGAACATCATTCCTAGAAAAAATCCTTCGTGCTATGTATGGGATTTATGGTAAACTGAAGGCGAAAGAGACATTTTTAATTCTCAAAACATTGAGATCATTAACGAATCACTTAATAGAGAAGGAACACTCAGCGATCATAATAAAACAATAAATAAATACTTGAAAAAAAGGAAAAAAATGAATGAAAAAAAATGAAAAATGAAAAAACTAAAAACTGGATGTTGAAAAAAATTATATGAAAAAAATGAATATTTTGAATTCTTTGAAAAAGAGGACAAATGTTTTCATACCAATGTTTTCGATAAATTTGTATTATTGTTAGATATGTAAGTAAAAGTAAGTAAGTAAGAAAAGTAAACAACCATTTCAGGTTGAATTTTGGCCCATCTGCCATTCCTGGCTATTGTTAGAAATTCTTCACAATGATTGT
Source organism: Apolygus lucorum (assembly GCA_009739505.2). Classification (NCBI taxonomy): domain Eukaryota; kingdom Metazoa; phylum Arthropoda; class Insecta; order Hemiptera; family Miridae; genus Apolygus; species Apolygus lucorum. Next base: position 75,311,363 of record CM019176.2, on the reverse strand, counting down.
GCTATTTGTATTTCGTGGAAGAATTCTAAACAAACCTTCTTACAGAATCACAATAGAAATAGGATTTTGTAAACCAATCATCGCGTAGTTTCATAGTTTTTTGTTTCTTTAAAGAGAATTTATTTGAACTCAAAGAGAAAATTGTAGAAGAAATTAACAATTAATATTTCTACTTAATTTTGGTTTATTATTTTCAATAATTAACCTTTGGAATCGACCAAGAAAACCAAAAATTTTAACCCCCCTCAAAATTTGTTGGTTTACGTTTCAAGGTACGTAGGAGCCGGAAATCGAATAAAAATTTGGCCGTCCGTCGGCCGTTCGCGTCAATTTTCTTATCTACCATGGACCGATTTTTTATGAAATTTCGTATTGGGGCTCCATTCTAGTTGTGCCTCAAGCTTTTGGTTGATGTCAGTCACTTCTAAATAATCAGGGGCTCGAAAACTCTCGAAATAAAGGTATTTATTTTTCACCAATTTGAAATAGTATTGAATTTTTGGAATCGAATGAGACCAACCGGAGCTCTGTAGGACAAACCGTTTGCTCCATCCGAGAACGAGAGAATGGACTTACGATAAATCAGAAACGAGTGTAAATCGCAAACAATGCTCAATCTCCGTTGAAATTTTTAAAATATATTTTTTTTATAAACTTTATTGTACATAGTAGGTACATTACAGTTGTGCTAGTGGAATGTACATACACATTAACGTGGAACATGTACTTTGGGATTCACCCAGTGGTGGACCACAACGGAATTACATTTTGAATATTAAAACATGCATATTTATAATTTAACAAAATATATCACAGAATGTTGACTACTAGCAAAGAGTTTCAGTTTCCGTTTTCGGTTTTCGTTTCCGTTTCCGGTTTTCCGTTTTCGGTTTTGGTTTATTATTTTCAATAATAAACCTTTGGAATCGACCAAGAAAAAAAAAAATTTTAACACCCCCTCAAAATTTGATGGTTTACGTTTCAAGGTACGTAGAATCCAAAAATCGAATAAAAATTTGGCCGTCCGTCCGCCGTACGCCGTACGCCGTCCGCCGTCCGCCGTCCGCCGTACGCGGCACTTTTGCCCCTTAGCATTGACCGATTTTGATGAAATTTGGTATGTAGGCTCCATTTGGGGTCTAGTTGTGCCCCGAAGCTTTTGGTTGATGTAGGTCACTCCTAAGGGTTCCAAAATCAATTTTGAAATTTTGAAAACGCCCTAACTCAAAAAATTTCGATATAAAGGTATTGTTTTTCCTTCAAATTAAGATTCTATAGATTTTTTAGAATTTTTTGAGACCATGCGGAGCTCTGTAGGACTAACCGTTCGCTCCCTACGAAAATTTAAGGGTTTATATTGAAATATATATATATATAAATCAAAACACGAGTGTGAATAGCAAAAGAGGCCTAATCTCCGTTCAAATTAGAGCTGACCGAAATTCGATCGATGGTTGGTGATTTTTATTTTTATTTTTTGATTTTTTTAATTTTTTTATTTTTTTATTTTTTTATTTATTTTTTTTCTTTTCATATTGGATGGTTGGTGATTTGTAGACGAGTGATCTATATAAAGAAAATAATAAACCGTTGTGTAATAATTTGCAGCGTTTTTGTTTCCGGTTCCGGTTTTTAATATGGTAGCAAAGTAATTCATGGTAGGAAAGTAGTGGTAAAAATTCAAAAGTATGCAATATACTACCATGATGCTACGAGAACATCTGCGATGTTGCTACTATTATTATGAATAGTCATCTTGGCGCATGTAAAAACCTAACATAATGAGGTAAATTATGTTCGTCCCAGATAAATTCAGATCATAAGTCCATTTTTGAAATCCATGATTGAAAATGGTTGAAATAGTGGTTCAAATCAAATTACGTAGACGATACGTTCATAATACACACAAAAAAAACATGCTGTTGAGTAACGCATTCATCATAAGGGACTTCTCTCTGGAGTAGAACGTAAAATTCCAGCTAGGGGTTCCTTACTGAGGGACGTCCTAAAAAGTCAACCAAGAAAGTGAGCCACCCATAAAACCATGGTCTTTCGTACCCATAACATGATTGTAAGGATCTGCTCTCGTCAGCCTCTTAGGATATATGTATATATCATAAAAACTTCAGCCCCAACTTCTTCCCAGGTTTAAGCGGAATAGGTAAAGGGTAGTTTAGATATTTTTTAGGTAGTTTAGATTTGATATTTTGACTTTTACAAACGTGCAATGCATACAATTATTCTGATTTTTCAATGCAACAAGAGGCATGTTCTGTATGGGGAACTAATAGTAATGGAGCTCATTTGCAGAGGAGCTGTGATGCTGCCGGAGAAGCTAGTGGGGCAAGGTGAGGACGATGGCAGGATTCTGAGGGATGAGACTCAGTCTGCAGCCAGATGAAGATCGTATGGAATGAAAATTCGAGAAAAAATTTATGGAGAAGATCCGCATTAAACTAAGAGTGGAAGGACCCCTAAGAAGTAGAGAACCTACCTTGGGAACTATCCATCTATCTGCCTCTACTGTACCAAAACCAAACAAAGGTATGAGGGGAACATAATCCCTTAGCACAAGTGTCCACAAGAGTGAATCGATCAGAATGAGTTCCAATCTCTCTCTATCGTCTTTGTAGGAGAGAAATAATAAAGAATTTGAACCTAAATTTATTAAACTAGTGAATGGGAAATAAGCTAAAAACCGTGATTCACTCTGACGCAAGTAAAGGTGGGTAAAGTAGATAAGATCGACACAAAATATTTTTATTGTGAGCGGATCGGCTTTTTGACGAGCTAGGTATGTCCTTGGAGTAACGCGAGCTTTTTTTTTCAGTCGGAACTGGGGCTGCTCGAAGAGGGAATAATGAATACATATAGAAGGAATTGCACAAGTTGCACAAGTTGTTATCGCTAGCGAGGCGAGCAAGGCTTCTGGGCACGTCATAGCGACCTCTTGCGACACTGCCACGCGCGCGGATACACCACCCACTCCCAACACACACTCGCTCAAGAATGAGGAAATCCAAATCCAATATTAGATAGCAAAAACAGAAGCACCACTCGACAGCTTAGAGAAGAACTCGATGGTGTCTATCTGGCTCGTTGAGTACAATCACTACATAATCCTACAAAACCAGACAGTCTCATTTTCTAGATCCCGTTAAATTTGGTCAGAAACTACTATTTCCCCCATTTTCTCTTTGCGTTGTACAAATAAAATACTGTAACTGCAATCATCTAACTTCCCTTGAGCCTAAGAATTGTTTTAAAAAAAACAATATCCAATTGGTTCCAAACAATGTCAATATCAAAATAGAGAATAAGTATGCACGAAGTATTCTGTGTGAGATCATTGAAACCGTCACGTGCATTTCTATTTCATGTAAATCTACGTATAAAAACGCCACAAAGTGCCATCAAAAATTTCCTTTTTTTAAAAAATCTATTTACCTATTTTGTTTGATTAAATAATTTCGATACCTCCAACTTTGCGATGTTGAGCTTTTGATTATTTTCAAAACTAAATTTACCATCTTGCATGTTGTTATTTGATTGTTTTATTCCATTGTCTACAGGTTTTTCCAAAGTAGATACTCATTCTTAGGGGTGCCATTTTGGAAATTTAGGGATCGATCAATTATCAACCCACTGTCAATTATTTGAGTGTATCGAGTTAGTGTAATATTTCAGAGAATTTTCTTAAGGCAAACAAAACTGATCAACTGGTGAAGTCACACAGGCCAGGCCACACAGGCAGGTAGCCAGCAAGGATCTTTCGTGGGCTAAATTACAAAACTAAAATTACGCTTTGTTATTAGCAAAATCCTGAGACATTCGTATTTTCCGATTGGAAAAATTCCATTACGTTTGGAGAAAATTCCTTAGACACTATTGACCTGCCACCAACGCCGGAAATCAAAGGGAAACAAAAATAAAACGATGTTTTCAACGTGTTTCTAGCTAGGTGATTAAGAGAATAGTTCGAACCTCCACACTTTCTGGCTTCATTTTTTCCATGTATGTTTTAAAGTAAATTGTGATGAATAATTGTCTGTACCGGTTGATAAAGCAATTCGATCAAAATTAATTAAAATTTTCTCATTAGATTGGAGAAAAAAGTTAAAGGCGTGCTAAAAACTACTTATTTCTCCTACGTGTGTTTGACTGTTTCCAATGATTTGAACTTTTGAAGCTGATTCTCGCTAGTGTTAACCTTCATACCCATAGATAGAAAATATTACATGGAAGCAAGATACGTGATACATTTGCAGCATTTTGGCCAACAGGCAATTGTTATTCACCAGGACAACCTCTTGGTCTAGCATTTAACGTACGTCGACGGACGAGTACAATGCTCCCACATAAGCCCTCATTCTAAATTAGAGTAGAGTTGGCTCTTAAATTGGTTTCACAATCTCCGAAAGGCGCAGCAACGTCGGTTTCACAATCCCCCGACCGCATCTTCCACTGATCTCATGACAGACCCCGCAGTGTCCAGTCCAGTTTGTCTGTTGAGTCTATTCATCAAGTGTCATCACCGTCATCCCAGCTGGCAGCCCACTTCGTCGAAAAGTCAACTCACATTACAAATAGTTGAACTATTAGTATGAACAATGCAGTCTGTATAAATCATAGTTTAATAAAGCTTGAGTTAATGCGATGCAGCTGATTCAAGAGAAAAATGCTTTACCATCCCTAGCGGAGAAAATATGAACCAATGCTGTAGGTGTGATGTAAACATTTGTTATACTTACAGGATGGTCTCGAAAGGGTGGAGGAGGATCACCCTTTCTATATTCGCTATTAGTTGCCAGACTTTGTGGGAACTGGAGTGAGTCAACCCTATCGCCTACTTCGTTTTCAAGTCACTTATGAGGAAGCTATGTGCCTCAATGACTCAACAAAAGGTTTTCTTCTCATCTTGTAGTTGGTTTAGAAAAATAGGAAACTTCTGATTCCTGTGTTTGCTGTCTAGTTCACGGCAGTTCGCTGGGTTGTTACCTCCTGCAGAATTCACCGTTGAGATCCAAGCCGTGAAGGCGGAACGTGCGCTACTCGGAATCCCGTTTTAATAGAGAAAAAATGTCTATTCTCAATTGTACGTCCTGGCCTGCGGCTTCCCATCGTAGCTGCAATCAACTGCTGGGCCTGAAACTCCTACAAGAAATATCTCATAACGGAATGAGGCCTTAATGGTGTAGCATTCCTGAATTTACTTGATGCAAAAATATTTGCTCGGATGTTGTTGGTTGGTTTGTTTTTCCGTTCAACTCATATCATTTCTTTTCAGCAACCACGCGACGCAAGATGAGTTTTGGTTTATTTTCAACAACAAACCTTTGGAATCGACCAAGAAAAAAAAATTCCTTCAAAATTTGTTGGTTTACGTTTTAAGGTACGTAGAATTCGAAAACCGAAAACTGGGCAGGTAGACTCGACTGGAGTATAATTATGGATACTATGGGCTCTAACCATTTCCCAGCCATTATCGCTATGGATTTAGAGGAAGATATCCACAATCCACTACCCCCCTACAAGAAATGGAATTTCGCAAAAGCAGACTGGGAAAAATTCCATCAATTCCTAAACCAGCACGAAGAACAGATACATGTAACCCCGTTCACGTACAATAGCTTTATACAGCTGCTGATGGATGCCTGCAATCATGCAATTCCTCCACTCAAACTACGCTCTAGAAAGCTCAACAAGTACTGGTGGAACAACGAGTGCGCTACTGCTGTTAACAATAGAAAAAGAGCATTTAGGGAATTCAAACAAAACCCTTGCTACCACTCGTTTCTCGGAGTACAACGCCTTACTGCTCTTGCAAGAAGGACTCTCAACAAAGCCAAAAGAGACGCATTCGCCAACTTCTGTAGCAGCATCAATAAAGTCACACCAATAAAACAAATCTGGAACCAAATACGGATACTCCAGCGCTCTAAACTTCCATCCAGACACATTCAACAGGGATTATGGACAGAAGAATTCCTAGCCAGTATCACACCTGACTGGGCCAATTTTCCGTTGCAAGAAGCAAACGCATCCCAAGCAAACCCAGAACAGTCACACTTTATGTCTCCATTCACATTAAAGGAATATGAAGACGCTGCAACGAGGCAGTCCAGTTCGTGTCCGGGGAAGGATTGTATTCCATACATTGTGCTCTCTCAACTACCTCCCCCTTACAAGAGGAAACTGCTCAATTTCTACAACCAATTCTGGCAGAGTGGCGAGTTCCCAGACAGCTGGAAGGAATATATTGTCGTCCCTGTGCCTAAACCTGGTAAACCCCTTAACACTGCCAAGTCATTCCGTCCTATAGCTTTGGCTTCGTGCTTTATGAAGACATTCGAGAGAATTATCAAAGCACGACTAATGTGGTGGCTTGAATATAGAAACTGCCTACCACCTAGTCAATACGGATTCCGTTCCAACCGATCGACAATGGACGTAGTAAACCGATTTGTAACTGATGTATCCAATGGCTTCACTAAAAACCACACGACATTGGGGCTTTTCCAGGACATTTCGTCTGCTTACGATGACGTGATCCTCCCACTTCTGTATTCTCAACTTCTCTCTATTGGCCTACCCCAAAACTTTGCCAAGAATATGATCCGTCTGATTGAGGAGCGAGATATTTTTGTTTGGTGCGATGGACAGCTCTCAGCTCCCCGAAAGACTTGGAAAGGATTAGCGCAAGGTGCAATTCTTAGTACTCTGTTGTATGTGTTATACGTGGCTGACATTGAAGACTACCTTCCTGAGGGAGTAAAAATAACCCAATATGCTGACGATGTCTGCCTCTATTGTACGAACGTGGACGCCCAAGTATGCATTGATCTGCTGGACGAAGCCGTCCAAGCAATCAGTGGGTTCTTCAACTCGTTGGGTCTCCACCTTTCCCACCAGAAATCGGTATTATGTCCCTTCTCTCGTAAGCAGCGACTTCCGATCGGAAATTCTATCACTTTGGGAGGAATAACTTTTGACTGTGTCACAAAAGTCAAATTTCTTGGGATTACACTCACCAAAAGATTGAGCTGGAACGCCCACATCCAAGCAACAGTTGCAAGAGTCGAACCATACCTAAACTTACTGAGCACTTTTACCAAAGCGAATTGGGGAGCTGACCCCAAAATCGCTCTTCTCTTCTATAGGTCGACTATTCGAGCCGTATTTGATTATGGGAGTGTGCTGTATGGTTCAGCAGCGAAATCCGTTCTCAAGTTGCTTGACAAAGTACAATACAGAGCTCTGAGAATCATTGTAGGAGCTCTTCAATCAACCCCAATAAACGCGCTTTTAGCCGAAACTAGTGAACCCCCCTTAGACCTACGTCGTAAGATGCTAGCCGATCGTTTCCTCCTCCAAACCTTCAGTAAAGACCAGGATTGCTCCAAAAAGATTGCCCAGTTAGCTGTAGACAACCTCACAAATCGGTACTGGATGAAGAAGCCCTCTCCTCTAATATGTGACAGTTTCACCGACCTCAGCAACAACTTCCGATGGATAGCAACCTCTCACATACCATATGTGTTCACAATCCCCTTCTCCTTCTTCAAAGAGTCGGTGCATATGACGAAACTCCCAAATCACTTCTACACCGACATTCGCTCAAATCCTCATCGTTTTCAGGAACAGGTAGCCTCAAGATGGCCAAACAGCTTGGTCCTTTACACAGACGGCTCAGTTCATAGCGGCCGGATTGGCTGCGCATTTTATGATGCCACTAACAAAGTTAAAAAAGCGTTCAGCTTATGGAGCTCAGCTTCGATCTATACAGCCGAATGTCACGCGATTCTCCAGGCATTACAATATGCGAATGAGACTGGCTACACCTCTATATCAATCCTATCTGATTCTGAAAGCGCGATGACAAAACTTGCAAAACTTAAGGTCTCCTCCCGCCTGACTCAGATGGAAGCAGCTATAGCTCTGCAGACCAATCTAGCTAAACATAGAGGAAAGAGGGTCATTTTTTGCTACATAAAGAGCCATTCGGGGGTCAGAGGGAATGATGTTGTAGACGCTGAAGCGAAACGAGCTGCCACGTTACCTGAACCAAGCCCATCCCAATCGTACTCCACCGCAGATCTTAAGCCAGCACTCATGAGCAAGTTGATGAGAGGATGGCGAGGGAAACACCTGGCCCACCCTGCTGGAAACCGTTACAAGCAACTATTTCCACAACCCAAGAAGTCACCTTGGTTTGACCAAGTCGCAGAAACGAAAACGAAAGCTTTCTACCGAACGCTCTGCAGACTCCGAAGTGGCCACTGTAATACCAACGTATTCCAATTCGCCATTGGAAATAGCGACTCTCCTCTCTGCCGATTCTGCCGACAAACTGACGAAACTCCGGAGCATATGATTCTGGAGTGCCCCGCCCATCATAGCGAGCGGGAGTCATTTCTGCATGCAGTTTATCCCAAGATTCCAAACCCATTCAATTTGGACACCATCCTTGCCGCAAGTGAAATGAGTATTTATGTGCAACTATATGATTTCATGAAAAAAGTTAATATTTCAGTTTAAAACAAGACCATGTCGTAGTTATTAGTTTTTCATATCACATGTAATTAACAATTATTACTATAAGATATTATTTTGTATTATTTGAATTTACCATTGCGGCTGTATAAACCTGTTTTTGAAGCCAATAAAAAAAAAAAAAAAACCGAATAAACATTTTTCCATCCATCAGACGCGGCACTTTCCATCAGACGCGGAAATTTGGTATATCTTCATCTATAGTTCCATCAATTTGAAATAGTATTGAATTTTTAGCGACCTCCCGGAGCTCTGTAGGGCAAACCGTTCGCTCCCTACGAGAACTTGAGGGTCGGACTTCCGATAAATCAGAATCACGAGTGTGAATAGCTTCTTTTTTTGTATTAAGACACATGCAACCTTTAAGTGGTCATGGGCGCCAAATTACATGGTTACAACAAATTATTGATTAACAATCGAGAAAGTGAGAAAAACGAAATTTTTTACAGTTTGTAGAATAGTGACGAAGTTCTCAATTTATCGAAGATAACGTCCAACCAAGTTGAATTATTACCCAGGAGCTCTTCTAAATTCCTCGGAGTTTCAGGTGGGAGGTTGTTGAAAATTTGGCATTCAGTCAGCAAGTGGGTTACAGTCAGAAGGTACATACCTACAGGTTGAGCAGTTGAGGGTAGGTGTTACTTCTCGTTCCATGAGGTGGCCATGCCTATCCGGAGGCGAGTGAGGACCACTTCCTCCCGGCGTCGGTTAAGCTTTTTCGTACGACATGACGACGACCAATTTTTCACAGTCCATAGCTTTTGGTGACCCATGTTCTGCTATTTGGTTCTCCATCTGTTCCATACTTCTCTTTTGGTAGTCACATAGTAGGAACATTGGTAGTCAGCGCATACAAACAGAAATGTGGAATTGGGCTCTTCAGTTGCAATTTTTTAATTTCGATCAGCAATTTAATTTCCAGCTATTCCTATGTGTCCTGGTACCCAGCAGAGTATGACAGAAGACCCAATAAGGCCAAATCTCCGATCAAATTTCAGCTGACCAAAATTCGATCGCTGTTCGTTTCTTCTAGTTGTTCTCAGTTCTTGCGTCCTTAGCAACCAGTAATCAAATTTCCTGATAATTAGCGCAATCTCAACTCTCTGTTTTTCGAACTGAGTGTGAAGCGTTTATATCTACAGATAAACTTGATTGTGAAGTAGGTACATGGTAGGTTGGTAGTATCTATGGTTGGTAGGTTGTGATAATGGCAAAGCCGTGTTCAGACGAGTGATCTATATAGAAAAATAATAAACCTTTGTAATTTGCAACGTTTTTAACAATGGGGTGTGCGCATGGGTCGGAAAAACTGTTTATTGTTATTTTTAATCTAAACTAGACCTCATTCTGATAATTTTGACACCAAACGCGACCTTCTAGCGTGAGAAGACCTTTTTCTATGATTTTTCAAAGTGTTGAATGTTTATGACGTCACAGTGGGCTGGGGGGTCCCGCCCAGGCGGGAGGGGCGAGTGACGTCATAACATTGGAAACTTTGAAAATCATAGAAAAAGATCTAGTCATCCAAAAAGAGAACGGCTGGTGTCAAAATTCTCAGGAGGAGGTCTACTTTCGATAAAAAATTTAAGAATGAATCAGGCGCGACCCCCATTGAACGAAGAAGAATAAAAAGCGAACAATTTTGTAATGAAAATATGTTGACAATGGTGTATCTTATAAATATTATTCCTATCAAAAGAACACAAACGCTGTAAATTATTACACAAAGGTTTATTATTTTTCTATACAGATCACTCGTTTGCAAAGAACACGGCTTTGCCATTGTCACCATAGATGCTACCAACCTACCACATACCTGCTTCACAATAAAGTATGTAATTCGGAAGATTTAAACGCTTCACACTCCTAATTATTAGGAAATTTGATTACTGGTTGCTAAGGACGCAAAACTGAGTACAACTAAGAAACGAACATCGATCACATTTTGGTCAGATGTTTTTCTGATTTATCCGATAAATCAGAAAAAATCTGACCAAAATGTGATCACGATAAATTTTATCGTGAGTCTGACCCTCATGTTCTCGTAGGGGGCCAACGGTTTGTCCTACAGAGCTCCGGGTGGTCTCTAAAAATGCAATACTATTTCTAATTGGAGAACAAACAATACCATTAATTCGAGAGTTTTTGAGCTAGGGCACTATTGAAAATTTCAACCTTTAATTTATCATTTTCACCCATTAGAATACTAACATCAACCAAAAGCTTCGGGGCATAACTCGACCCCAAATGGAGCCCATATACCGAATTCCATCAAAATCGGTCCATGGTTACTAAGGAAAGTGACGGCGGACGGAGTTCTGCTGACGGACAGAACATTTTTTATTCCATTTTCGGATTCTACGTGCCTTGAAATTTAAACTATCAAATTGTGATCGGGGATAGAAAAAAAGTTCTTGGTCGATTCCAAAGGTTTATTATGGAAAATAATAAACCAAAATAGACTCGGAAGCAATAGCTCTTTCGTGACCTTCTGAATAGACCTTTGTGTTTTTACTAACCTACTTTTTTTGCGTTCTATTCTGGTAGATGCTCGTCAATTTGCGCCCACCCTCATGAGAATCGGCGAGTCCGATTGGCCCTGATGATTATACAACACAAACACGAGTTATTTTTATTTTTTAATAAAGAGAACTTTATTTGTACAGGGTACATCCTGTTTAAAACGATCGCTTCTCTCGCGTGGGAGGCCCGTCAACTCCATTACGGTCGTAACCATACATACCGATAAGATAGGCCTCTATATTATTTTACTCATATCCATACCCTACCCAATACACCATTATTCGTCCTCAAAGAATATCCCAATTTCGCACCATCGCAAACATCCATCGAAATTGGCTGAAAAAACAATGAGAAAAACGCTGCAAATTATTACACAAAGGTTTATTATTTTTCTACATAGATCACTCGTCTGCAAAGAACACGGCTTTGCCAATGTTACCACCAACCAAAGTGTAGAAAAACATCGATCGCATTTCGGTCAGCTAACATTTGAACGGAGATTCACCCTCTTTTGCGATTCACACTCGTGTTTCTGATTTATAGTAAGTCCAACCCTTAAATTATCGTAGGGAACGAACGGTTTGTCCTACAAGGCTCCACGTTGTCTCAAAAAATTCTATACTATCTTAAATTGGTGGAAAAACAATACCTTTATATCAAAATTTTTTGAGTTAGGGCGTTTTCAAAATTTCAAACCTTATTTTTCAACCCTTACAAGAGACCTACATCAACCAAAATCTTCGGGCACAACTAGACCCCAAATGGAGCCAACATACCAAATTTTATCAAAATCGGTCAATGCTAAGTGGGGAAAGTACCGCGGACGGCGGACGGACGGCCAAATTTTCATTCGATTTTTGGATTCTACGTACCTTGAAACGTAAACCAACAAATTTTTTTTCTTGGTCGATTCCAAAGGTTCATTATTGAAAATAATAAATCAAAAATAATGTGAATCGCACAAAAATTTCTCTACTAGTTTATTATTATTTCACCTCTAATTGTCTCCGGATTGATTTAATATTTCAGCACATTTTCCTCCGGTATCATCAATATGTTCTAGACACACTTTGAGTATTTTACCTGTAGAGCTCATGTGAACAACAAGACTGAGAGAAGAACAAATCCATTGAGGTAGGTCAGATAGGCGAAGGTACACTACTCCTATTGGATAACTGGGGTTGCTATTGTATAAGGGCGTTCCAGCCGCAATACAGCAGCTCTTCTGAGGGGCTGCAACTTGCAACTGCAACCCTCCACTTGCATAAGAGCCGTTGAGAAGTGAGTGCATCGCAATGGCAGTAAAGGTACCGACCGTTCGACGGCTGCTGTTTTCATAACGAAAGTTATGAAAACTAACTCCGAATTGCGATATCTAAAGTTCATTTGGCTGACGCTGCATCCCCTTCAATAGCAAATAAGTCCTACCAGCTTTCCCGAATTGAATACAACTTTTTTTTCAACAAATTTTCTAAATGGAATGTAATATTTATTTTTCAAATAAATTAAAATTCTTCCAAATAAACAAATGTAAATAAAGCGCGTTAATAAGCGTTTAGTAAATAAATAATGTATAAACATATTTTTGTAAAATCATAAATGTCCATAATTTTTACATAATTTATTTCAGGTTTAAATTTTACTTTTGGGGGAATTTTTATTCCCTATGGTTCAAAGTAATATAATATTCAAAACTATTTCAAATTGGTGAAAAAACAATACCTTTATTTCGAGAGTTTTCGAGCTAGGGCACTCCTGAAAATTTCAATCCGAAATTTTCACCCCTTAGAAGCTAGCACAGCTAGACCCCAAATGGAACTCATATACCAAATTTCAACCAAATCGGTTCATAGTTGCTACGAAAAGTGAATGAATAAGAGAAGTGAAGATTGTTTTACTCGATTTTCAGATTCTACATACTTTGAAATGTAAACCATCAAATGTAGAGGGGGGGGGGGGGGTTAAATTTAGTTTTCTTAGTCGATTAATTCCGATGGTTTTTTATTGAAAATCATAAACTTATAAATCATATAGCGCATAAATAAAATCATAAAATGGTACCTACTTTTGGTCAGTTAAAATTTGAACGGAGATTTGGCCCAGTTCCATTGGTTAAAACTGCAATCTAGCGGGTAACCGTGAACTAGAACCTTCTAATGATGATCGCTATATTTGCGAAAAGCCAATTGAGGAGCTTGATTCCAAAAGGTACCATATCCATTTTGGTCAAACGTGAGAAAAACGCGAAAAACCATAGCGACCTGAAAAACGCGCTATAAATCAATTATGTTATTTTTTATATATTTCTAAATTACAATACTTTTGGAAAAAAGGTAAATTAATTCAAAGTTTAAAATAATTTTGAACGAGGTTTGAAATATCAGATTCATGGATATAGTAATTTTTGAAACAAAACGTGGTGTTTAGTACTTTTTGAATCAAGCGAAGTGGATAAAGTACTTTTTGTAATTAAACGAAGTTGATAAAGCACTTTTTGAAACAAAACGGATAAGAGACCGCCATTGTGCTGGGTATAGTACCTACCTTTTGAAATGAAACGGAATATTCACCCTCGTTTTTCAAGGAAATAGGTTATCTTTTGCTCCAAAACGATCGCAGTTTTGTGAAGAAAACCTAGGAACCCCCTAAAACCTGGGAAAGTGTTAACTCAATTTCGATGAAAATGGTCTTTAGTACTTTTAGGAACCAAACTCCTCAAAGGGGTAGTTGCATGATATTTTTTGTATTTTTTCTGTGTAGAGAATCTCTATTGAAGTACGTATATGCAAATAAAACACCCAGAAACGCTTCTTAAAAATTTAGAGAGTTTTTCAAAGAACGGGATTTTCGGATTCAGGCGGGAAAACCTACACACGGCTTGGACGCTGTTACGTCACAAGTGTGAAGGGGGCTACGAGACCACTACACCACTGTTACCCTGACGCTAGGTTATCGAGCTTTCTGTTATTATACGTTCGTTTGTGGTGCTTTCAAACTGAATTTAGCTAGCTGCGCAATCGAAACATGTTGCATCCAAGATTTCATTTCCTTCTGGCATTCCCTCCACAGTAACTGAAACCTTACATGGTTGTGAGAAAACCCGGCGTTCTGGTGTTACTTGAGCCACAACCTCGCAAATTTGCTAGATTCTTTCAAGTTGGACATAACCAACATCCTTTTATATAACAATTTACAAACACTCATTGTTACTACGTTGTACAGGATAATGACACTATTCCTAATTATTATTATTTTTTTAAATCAATCCTTGAGTCCTGCAGGGAACTAACGGTTGGTCCTACAGAGCTTTGCGAGGTCTCATTAATTTCTAAACTGAAGGTGGGTTCACAAGCATCCGACTCTGCGTTTCCGACTCTCCGTTCTGCCCGCTGATTGGCCTCTTTCTGTCTGATCTTGGCCAATCAGCAGGCAGAACGGAGAGTCGGAAACGCAGAGTCGGATGCTTGTGAACCCACCTTTAGAATACTACCGAAATTGAAGAAAAAACGTCAGTGAGCATTCATTTGCGATTCACACTTGTAGGTATTCCTGCTTTATTTTTATTACTTACTTTATTAGCGAATGGTTGATTATTCCGAGCTCTGGTTGGCCCCATTGGATGCAATACTAAACATTGATAAAAATAATACCTTTAGATCGAAAGTTTGATATCGTTATTTCACACTTGGACTCCTAGTGTTTCCGAGGAGCTCAGGCGTCGCTGCCAAATGAGGGTACCGTTCTGGCATGGCGCTCTCTCCTCTCTCTCTCGTCTATCTCTCTGGGGGCACCAGAGAAAGCTGGGGTGACTGAACCCGAATGTCTGGAACCCCTCTTCTTCTAGCTCCCCATAGTGCCCACCCCCCTGGAAGCTCATTGCTCCAGTTATCTTACAGCTTACAAGGATTGGCTGAGGCGTTCTTTGACAAACACGTAATATTCCCTCTTCATCCGCGGTTAACCGTATAAACGCGGAAGCTGCCTGGATTACGTGTTGGGGTGGAAAAAGTCCCAAGTTATGTGTCACACTTGCTGCGTAGATACGGTTCTTTAGTCGACGGATCACCAAGAGGCCTCAGCATCTACTGATGTCTCAACGTTGCAGTTGGATAACTTGAAAGTTCATCCAGTGATCAAGTAACTCAGTAAAGATCAAGTAAATCAATAAAGTAATAAATAAATATAGTAAATCAATAAGTAATAAATAAAGTAATAAATAAATAAAGTAATAAGTATAAAAGTGTAAAGTAAATACATAAGTATAAAGTGTAAGTAATAAATTGATAAATAAATAAATAAAGTAATAGGTATAAAAGTATAAAGTAAATATACACGTATAAAGTATAAATAATAAATAAATAACGATAATTAAAGTAATAACTATAAGTACAAAGTATGAAAGTATAAAGTAAATATATATTTATAAAGTATAAGTATGAAGTATAAGTAATAGATCAATAATAATAAATAAAATCAATAAGTAATAAATAAAGTAAATCAAGTAACTCGGGAAAGTTTTTTTGGAATATAATCTTCAATACCTACCTACCGAATCTTTTGAAGTTGAGTATCAAGAACAAAATATCGTTGAACACTCCCTCAAAATTTACTATTTGACGTTCCTAAGTACCTACTCAGAATCCAAAAATTTTGAAAAATCTGTCCATCCGCTGCTAAGTAGGGAAATACGAGGAAAACCCCCCTTTTGGTTTATTATTTTTACAAAAATAATTTTCAAAAACAAATTTTAACAACCCCCTCCTCTCAGATTTTGATGGCTTATGTTTCAAAGAATGTAGAATCCGAAAATCAAATTTAAAAAACGCTGCAAATTGTTTCACAAAGGTTTACCTGTTATTTTTCTGTATAGATCACTCATCTGCAGAGATCACAACTTTGTGACAACAGCCCTAGGGTAACTATACGAAAAACGTTACGCGAAAGTGTCACCATTAAATGGCATATGATCGGAGTGTTTGAAAAGGCGTATGTTGAAAATTTTTCAACACTCCGGTTTTCGAGACGTGAAGCGCCGTGTTTCGAACCACCGCGGTCCTCATTGATAGGCAAACTCTGCCGATCCAGAGCCTGATTCCTTCCTGTTGCTTGGTCCACTATCCTTCTCGTTGCATGGTTCAGCATTCCTTCTCTGTGTTGTTGTAAACATATAGGTACCTTCTCTGTTGACAAGTTCATTTTCCTGTCAAAGTGATGTCACCTACACGTTTATGCATGGTAAGAACCAACTTCGATTTAGTGGATTTTTATTTATGTAGTTGGCTGGCATCGTTTTACTAAAAAATATTCAAAGGATCTTGTAACCTAGGCTTTTAGTTGCGATGCGTTCTTCGACGTTTCAGATGTTTTCGATTTCTTAATAATAACAATACCTTTGTGTCATCAAGAGGTGAATGAAATGACGAGGAATTTGAAAAGCAGGCCCATAAAGAGCTAAATTAAAACAACAGACGACAAATTCCTAGTAAAAGGAAACAGCAAACAAACAAAATATGTTCCATGTTTCTTGAATTTTAGCCGAAGGCTCTAAGCAGTAACCATCCGGAGGTCCAGGGGGCTTGCCCGATTGCGATTTTTTTTAACTCCCCACAAAGACAAACCAACCATACCAACCATAGGTACCACTTACCTACTACACTTACTGCCTTCACACCTTCACAATCAAGTTTATTTGGAAGAACTAAACGCTTCACACTCGATTTAAAGAAATAGGGAGTTGGGGTTCCTTCATATGGAAATATGATTACAGGTTGCTAACGAGGCAAAACTGAATACAACTAGAAGAAACAAATAGCGATCGGATTTTAGTTAGCTAAGATTTCAACGGAGATTAGACCTCTTTGGTGATTCACAGTCGTGATTCTGATTTATCGTAAGTCCAACACTTAAGGGGGTCTCAGTCGGTTACCGTTCGTTCCTCGTTCCGGGTTAGTATTTCCCTAAATTATAGGCGCTCAAACTTTAAAAATTGTACCTAAATTAGACATTTTTAAGGATTTTTGAAATGCATCAGTGCAGCAGCCTATGGAATTGAAAACTAAAAGATTGCCACTGGAATCATCAAAATCGAACAATAATTGCCAGAGAAGAATGGGAAAAACATAACTGAATAAACGGTTTTTCCCATTTTTCTCTGACAAACCGTTCGCTCCCTACGAGTACTTAAGGGTTGGACTTACGATAAATCAGAATCGCGAGTGTGAATTACCAAAGAGGTCTAATGTCCGTTGAAATTTTAGCTAACCAAAATGCGATTGCTCTTCGTTTCTTCGAGTTGTATTCAGTTATGTCTCATTAGCAACCAGTAATCAAATTTCCATACGAAAGAATCCCAACTCCCTACTTCTTCTAATCGAGTGTGAAGCGTTTATTTCTTCCAAATAAACTTGATTGTGGCTCATATTTAAACTGGTGGTCATTTTATAGAGCACCAGTAAGTATTCTCATCCTTAGGGCCGGCGTCGGGTGAGTCCTGGGCGTCCTCCCCATGATATTTGATTGATTTATTTATTGTTTTTAATTTATGGTGTGCCCCCTCCGTCACAACAAACAATTTGTCTTTTGTGTGTTAAGAAAAAAAAGTGATCTATGCAGAAAAATAATAAACCTTTGTGAAATAATTTGCAGTTTCAAGTTGAATTTTTGTTATCCGACATTTATTTCTCTTCCTCACAACTGAAATTCGAGTGTCCGTGTTGCACGTCATAAATATGTATCCTTGTAAATATGTATGTATGAATGCTACACGAATACCATCAACTGAATATAGCACGTCAAAAATATCGCATTTTGCGTTAACATAAACAACATATCAAACTTTTTGAATTTATATTTTTAAAAAATCAAACGTGATTTTTGATTTGATTTTACGTGATTTGAATCTGCCAGAACAGAAAAAACCGTTGGGTAACATTTTGCAGCGTTTTCTACTCATTCTCCAATTTATGATGAATTCCAAATATACAACAGTATCAAAAATACATCCATATCAAGGTATTCTTCTTCTGGAGATCAAAATTGATAAGTGAGGGCTGCAGCTGACTTCCTGGATCCAGATTTAGCTCTCCTTAGTCGGCTCAGTTCCCTTTTTATAGAACTGCAGCCCCACTCAAGTAATAATAGAATTTGAAGCGATAAAACTCAGCCCTACAACTTCTTTTCAAGACCGTTTTGGTACGTCAAGTAACAACGTATAACGTCAAGTATGCAGCCTGGAATTATAACTTCAAGCTTTAAATTCATGGAAGCGTAATTTCACTTCCTCATTGTCGATGACACGGTAATGTATCATGATCAATGTACACGATTATGTATCAAGTTCAAAATATCGTCGTTGTGTCATGCCCAAAGAGTGAACATACACACAAGTTCGTTCTATATTTTTAAATGCGAGTGTACTCGTACGTTATCTTGACTATAATGACACCATCCGGTTTTCAAAATTTGTGTAACTTGTGACGTCATTGCATATCTCCCTCCCGCCTGTGCGAGTTCCCCTGATAGGAAACCTTAGACCTTAGCTCAATGGCGTCATGTATTGCACAAAATGAAACATATCCGTTCATTATTGCAGAATGTTGTTGGCCTCCAAATTCACTGTCTGGAGTGTCCTTCCTTCGAGAAAAAAAAAGTTTTTAAGAACCATTGATACTCTCAATTGTTCAACACCATTGTATAAATTTCATTCATTACATAAATAATTAGGTACATGCAATAATTACAGCATTATAGTAGGAAGATAATTGCAAATACGTGAGTAGAAACGTCTGCCAATAAGTGTGGCCCAAAACTTGCGTGTATCCATACATGTATTGTATTGATAAAAAATCATCGAATCGGGCGAAATCAGACAATCAGGTACCAAGTAAGAAAAAGACGTTTGGAATCATAAGTTTGCATATGTTTTTGGAATATAATAATTTTGACCGCCATAGAATGAGAAGGTATCAAAAGGCAAAATCCACAAAATTCCTCAACATTTTTTCTGATTCAAAAGAAAATAGTGGATTGTGAAAGGACACTAAAAAATGCTGCCAAGTAGGTGTGGCACAAAGCTTCATCGTATCCTTGACACGATGATCCAATGCTTATAATAGATAGGTAATCAAAACTTCAATCTCCAAGTACCTACAAATTTGATGAGCACATAACTAAGACTTTTTAAGGAACTAATCAGAGTCTCAATGGGAGGTGCGCCTATTTTTTTTTTTTTTTATTTTTTTTTTTAACCGTAAGTAGACTTCATCTTGAGAATTTTGATGAGTAGTTCTTTTTCTATGATTTTTCAAAGTTTCGAATGTTTATGACGTCAAGCGCCCCTCTCGCCTTGGTGGAACCCCCCAGCCTACTGTAACGACTTTAACATTCGAAACTTTGAAAAATCATAGAAAAACGCTAGAAGGTCGCGGTTGGTGTCAAAATTATCAGAATGAGGTCTAGTTTAGATTTAAATTACAATAAACAGTTTTTCGACCCATGCGCACACCCCATTGAACAATCTCTTAAAATTTCATAAAATTCAGATGGAAAATGTAGAATTTATTGTTGTTACAGGAATTTTACGTTTTCGCATGCTCAGAAGTTACAATCAATCCAGGGGCGATTAATTTTATATAGGGAATCCGCACAATCCCTCAAAAATTCTTCAAAATCGGCAACTTCTCATACTTATGTCCTTTACAAGTTTAATTACATGCGTGATTTGATAAGATGAGCTCAACATAATACCTACCTAATCCTGTATTATGCGTTGTTGCCTGCCAACTCATTTCTTCGGGAGTGTGAGAGACTCAGTTATCCAATACCAGTGCACCTTTTCAATTCTTTTCAGACTCGAAAAATGGGTTCTTAACTTATTAGCGCTCGTCCCGAACGAGAGATCAGACGATTGTTAGCTAATCTTTTCTTACGCCGGGTTGTGGTTTTTTTTTCTTCGGAACAGTGTGAACGTCCCTTGCATTTTGTTATTTCGGTATCACATTGTTGCGTCGGGCTTTTCTCTGCTTCGTAAAACCCCCTTCTGGAACCACGCCTTACGACATCTCTCCGACCAGAAAAGGGAGAAATGTTTTTTCTTACGAAATGTCGAGGAAGTTGCGAGGACAAAGAGGTCGGTGGGTGGCGGGTTTTTGGCGCGCGGCGCGTGCATTTCTGACGTTCGACGCTGGCGTTATGTAAAGGGGACGTTCACCTCGGCGTCGCGGCACTTTTCACCCCCTTTCTTCCGAGTGGGGCGATGCCAGAAGCCAGAGGTGGCTGTGCGGAGTGAGCATGCACTGATCGGCCTGGATTTTAGCCCGAATCTTTCTAAATTTGAAATTTAGAAGGTTGATGCAAGAAGGGCGTATGCGTCAAACCAGTGTTTGGAGAAAATTAGCCCGAATTTTTTTCCAACATACTGCAAGCTATTGGAATATTATAACTTCACCGTACCTTTGCACCCCAGCTGTCATTATTATACTTTACATCCCACTAGTCAAAATATGGGTCGCTTGAATTGATCTCCTTGTGTAAAATGGATACAGTAAAATGTTACACAATGGTTTGTTAAGTTGGAGCTTTGAAACCCCTTCTTGAGGCCCCTTGCACCCACATCCACAATTTTACTCGTTTATCTCATTGAAATCTTTCAACTTTGATCTTATAAAACTTGCATGTAGAGAAATTTAAAGCCACTCAACAGATCTAAATTAGATCTACAGAGAAATTAGACAAGATCCAAAATCAAGCTTTTATGTAGAGCCCGATTCCAAGTCTTCACAATGGTGCAGGTGAACATCCATTGAAGTATAGACGTTGCTACAATACTGTATCCCTTAGGTATCATTCAAAAGCCTCAACATTTCTCCAACTGAATTTCTCACAACCTTCGTCCTCAAAATCTGTCTATCTATTTTTATTGTCTTCCCCCTATTTTGCCACTTTTTCTGAGGCCCTCCTTTACTCGGATCTCTTCCCAGCGTTCTTTTGAAATTCGTGCCAAGCCCTTCCAATTCCATTTTCAAAAAACCCTGAGTGGGTGATTCCCGCTATGACCAAGCCAGAAACATCCTATAAAGGTCTAGAGAAGTGAATCAGTCTGACTAAAATCGTTCAATATTTTCGTTTTTGTTACAGTTTCATTTCAGACTGACAGAGTCGGACATGGAACCTTATGTTTTAATAAGCTTTTAAAAGCAAAATGGGAGCGAAATTTTCAATTTTGGAGGACCCAAATTTGTTTGAATTGCTGCACGAAATCAAAGTTTCCCTATATTTGATAATGAGGAAGAAAAATACGAACATCGCACTGCTGGGTTGGGTGAAGTTATACAGTATAATAAAACGTTGAGAGTAGAATGAGGCCGTCTATTATGTGGTCCCCTTCCTGATATAGGTTAATCATTATCGGTCTTGTGAAATCCCCCCACGCACATATACAAAAAATAAACTACGTGTCACAAACAGCGATAGCTCCACTCAACTGCTCGCTATCTTTCCCCGTCAAGTGCATTGCGAAACCACGACGTACCATGTTCTTGCATCAGTCCACCAAATTACTTATGAGTAGAGTATTGTGAGTACATACTAACCCATCCCTATTCATAAAATTTCCTCATACTAACCTAGTTAAAGTTAAAATAGGGATGTTCAAATAAATTAAATAATGAATTCCTCTAATAAAGCATATATTCTCGATTTGGTTCAAGTTACCTCGGTGTAGCTGAGCTTATTTATAAGAAATTTGTAAGAACTCATCCAGATTTGTACAGCTTGTTATTGCTTATAAGCAATAACAAGCTGTACAAATCTGGATAAGTTGTTTTCTTTTTTGCCTAGCAGGTTTACTATTTGTTAAATTACTTGGTGTTCACATTTGGTGATCACTAGGTATTCCGGATCAAAAGTAGAAGAAATGCTGTGTCGTTTTCCTTTGTTGTTGATATTGATACTATTCTACAACTGGAAGTAATTTAAAAATACTTACCCATGGAGTATTGTGGAGAGACATTTTCAAAACGGCCTATGACGATAACTTTCAACATTATGGTTTTATCCATCAAATTAAAATAGTATTGAATTTGTAGAATCGAATGAAACTACCTTGTTTGCTCCGTACTAGGACTTAAAGATGGAGTAAAAAGGAAAAAAAAACACACAAACACGAGAGTGAATCGCAAACGAATATTCCCTGAAAGGGAGCCACTGGGCGCGACAGTAGCTCCAATGGTGCTGCTACATTCTTAATGTAGTATACGAGCAAATCAATATAACAATGAAAACCTATACATTTCTGACTCAAAGTTTAACTTACATTTTTGAGTTGTGATTTTTAGTTGTTCGCCCCTTAATGCGCGGGAAGAAGAATGTAGAGAAGGGAGAAACTTAGAGGCGGTTCTAATAATAGCTAGGTAGGCTGAAACCACTAAAGTAGGTAGGTACTTATAGCCACGACTACGTGGTCTGCTCTGTCATTTCCTTCCTCCTGGTTGACGGGCGAAGTTTCCTAGCTTATTTTGGCCAATCCGTTCGCCCCTTCGCCTATTTTGGTCACCGTCTCTCCGGTCTTGGCGTCTTTACGTCTATGAGTAATACGGACGAGTGAGTCCATCTCATACAGCCGCACCACAAGTATTAAAAATGCCGTTACGATATTCTTAGAGTTTTCTCACCCTATACAATCCCATAGAGCAGTTGAATAATGAAATTGAGGTTGGTTATTTCAACACTCCAAATTTGTATCCGTTCCTATGTTCCAATTTACCTTATTATCAAAATATTGTCGAGACCATACAAAAATATAGATGTAATATCTACCCACTAAACTGCGAGGTGTATCCCCCCCCCCCCCCCCATTTCAGAATGACCCTCAGCCCAACAACATTTTGAAGTTCAAATATTGTATGAAGAATGTTCCTAGCACTCAAAAACTTCATTATCTTAATTATTATTAATCGATATTTTCAACAAATTTGGCTGTCCCATTTCAACAACGTAAGGTTTCGATGAAGTTTTCAAATACTGTTAGAGTTGATTGCTATACGTTCTCATCTATCAAACGCTAAGCTTTTTATATAGGTCCCGACTTGAGTACTTATGCCTTCCAGTTTGTGAAAATAATTATACACATCATTATTTTTATTATGCATCATGGAAAACGTTCGATTAACAGCTGCTACGTTATCTCTCTGTCTACAAAACATATCTCATTCCTTCAAGGGATCAATTCTACATCTAGGTAATTCGCAACAAAAAGTGCCTCTTGAAGTTTTTTTGAAAACCCTTCTATTCCGAGTTATTCATGATTTGAGATTTTTCCGTGTTATCGATGTTACTTCATTAAAACGGTCATAGCTTCCTCACTTCCAGAGTAGTCTCAAATCTGAAGATACCGTTGTAAAGATCGTAAAATTTCCCATCTACCTAATACCAAATAAAATTTTTTCAGTTGAATTTTACAGGGAATAAAGAAACTTAAGAAGTGAAATTAGTAACTTTTCGAAAACTTTCCTTTTTTCAACGCCCATAATGTCAAAATAATTTGAGATAATGAACTATTGCAGGTAAGCCTAAAAACTGCGACAGAGTCTCAGCTTTCCAACGGTATAATCAAAAAATGTTTTCAATGGAACTTAGGTAAAAATTTGTGTTTGAACACGGAAAAACGTGAATTTTTTTCAACGAAATTGATATTTTGACGGGAGGATTCGAGGTTGGATGGAGGGTGGGAGGAGCACTTTAGGAGGCATTGTTTGTTGTAAATTAGTTGTAGAATTGATCAGGTGAAGGAATGAGATATGTTTTGTAAACACCCTGTATAACGTAGCAGCTATTAATCGAAAGTTTTCCATGATTCGCCGTTTGATATTAATTTTGCATTAGTCTTGATGAATGATCCTTGGATGTGTGTGAAACCGTTGGATTTCAACAATTCAATGGAAATACCATCGTATTTTTTTATTAGAATCGGTTTAGATAAAACGGGTTCGTTGGGCGTAAACACGTGGAATCGTTAATTTTTAAGTCCCCTTCCGACTAACTGACTTATCAATTGGAAGGAGGTCGTGAGAACAGGCCGCTACGGTATCGCGGTTTTGCGGCTCAAAACTGCCGGTAGCGGCGCAGCAGCGGAAATGGAAGTTTTGACCTCAGCGCCCTATCGCCGTGGGAACACATCCCAACGGTTACCTAGTCTACCTTACCTACAAGGTATAGACATTATTAATCTTCTTCTTGTTTCCTTTCATTTTATAATATAAAATGTTCAACTCAAGCCAGGTAATTAAGCCTACATATTATGTTGGCTTAATTACCTGGCTTGAGTTGAACAAAACGGCTATCTAAAAACCCAGAACAAAAAAGGTTTCTGCAAAATGATGTGCAAAACGGAAAATTTAAAACAATTCCAATAATGAGAGATAGATTAGATGCCTAATTCTATCTTTATAAAATAAAGATATGAACAATAAGGTATACTACAACAATAACTTCGTCTGATAACATAATTATCCTCAAATGCACGGGTGACCTGAATTTCAAACCATGGGAATTTCAAAGGGTTGATTTGTTGATTTGATCACTAAGCAACATGGAGGTTGAGGAGCCAACAGAGTAATTCATATTAGTTTGCCTTGGAATATATATGAAAAGTTCTTGGGTGGGCCCAGGCTGAGCCATGATGAATTTACATTGGTTTTATAAGGTCAAAAATTCAAGAGACATCATCTAGTGCTGAGAAGTGTGGGTGTAAAGGCAATTTTGTACTATACACATTGCACTGGTTCAGTAACTTATTTATAGCAAAAATACCAACTTATATGCCTCGCGCTTACATCAAACATGAAAACATTATTGTTCGAGTTTACTCAATCCTAGCGAATGGTTCGAGGGTATCGAGGAATAGTAATTCTTTTCAAGAAACCTGTGATCTAAAAAAAACAGGATGACGCAGTACAATTTCCTTTTGGAGTTCTTCGATTCAGTAACAGCACCGGTTATGTCTTGGCACTCATGGAGTCTATGCATATTCTCCTGCTAAGAAATCTTAGCCCCCTAAACATGTGTAACGCAATCGACGGAATTATTTCAAGCTATGACCATAATGTACGATGTACCTCATGGCCTGACTCTCGGTACAGTTGGTAGTAACTTGTACATGTACATCTTCGTGTGACATTGAAATCATCTACTTTACGATTGAAGAGAGAAACAACCGAACTTCAAACTTCAAAAAATTTATGGTAGGCAAACCACATTAGGTAAGTCTTGACATTGACTCACCCTCATGAACTCCCTAAAATTATCGTAAAAATTACCGAGCAGTTGAGTTTATAGGGAGGATTCCGAACACAAAACGCTCCAAATTATTACGCGAAGGTTTTTTTATTTTTTCTGTATAACCGAATTGCCATTGTCACTACCTACCAACCATTCACAATGAAGTTTATTTTGAAGAAATAAACGCTTCACACTCAATTCGAAGAAATAGGGAGTTGTGGTTGCCTTCATCAGGAAATTTGATTAGTTGTTTGCTAAGGAAGCAAAACTGAGTACAAATCGAACAAAAGGCACAACAATCGCATTTTGGTCTGCTAAAATTTGAACGGAGATTAGGCCTCTTTTGCGATTCACAATCGTGTTTCTGATATCGTAAGACCAACCCTTAAGTTCTCATAGAGAGCGAACGGTTGATACTGCAGAGTTCTGGGTGGTCTCATTTGATTCTAAAAATTCAATACTATTTTAAAATGATGAAAAAACAATACCTTTATATCAAAAGTGTTTGAGGTAGAGCGTTTTGAATATTTCAGCCCTTATTATTTAACCTTTAGAAGTGATGACATCAACCAAAAGCTTCGGGACACAACTAGACCCCAAATGGAGCCTATACATATACCAAATTTCATCAAATTCGGTCCAAGGTAACTAAGGAAAGTGCCACTTACGGCGGACGGACGGCAACATTTTTATTCGATTTTCGGATTCTACGTACTTTGAAATGTATACCTACCAACAAATTTTGAGGGTTAATGGATTAAAAATTTTTTTTCTTGGTCGATTCCAAAGGTTGATTATTGAAAATAATAAACGAAAATTAAAGACCTAGTAATATCATACAGGTACAACTAATCATCGTACAAAGAGTAATTCCGATGACATTATCAGTGAAGTTCAAGCTGTGAGTTATTTTGGATTTATGTATTTCAGATAAGAGTAGTTGAACCAAATCATTTTACTCCCGGTAAATAGAACTGAAATTAGGAAAGCAGGTCGAAGGAAGGAGTAGTCTACGGAGAAGATTTTCCCCTGTTCTGGAATGCGGTTGTTCCAATTCCAAGTTCGCCCATCTCCAGGAGTATAAATAGACGCAACGAAGAACAGAACTGCGAGCTGAGGGCGTCTTGGAAATCCCTTACATCATTTCAACCGCCGAGCCGTCCGTTCACTGTGGTGTCAATCTTTGAGATGACTCAGATATGTCATTGCCATGATTACTGGAAACCCATTTTCTACAGAGAAAGTAGTCACAACCATCATCTAAGTTGTCGCGTTTCTTTTTGCAAATAAATATTCAATAATCCTCAAAAAAAGAAATTGAAAGCCTAATTTGAAAAATATGTTGTACAGGAAACAACCATTTTCGGGCGTTTTTCGTCCGACCGCCAAAGAATTGCTGGTGTCTTTCAAAGGAATAATCAGAGTTTGTTCTAATGACCGATCAAGCCTACTTATTTCCTCACTTCTTGAGTGGAGAAGGGGTTCACCAACGACCCGAATGAAAATATATGTACTAAGACATAAATGATACCGCTCGCAAGCGGACAGCCATCCATGTACTCGCACGACTTGACTGGCCTAACTTCTCACAGGAACAGGTTCCATCAGCGAGGTAATGGAAAAACCTACGTTTTGTTTGATAGGCAATTGAACAAAGAGGTGGGAAAAATAACATCAGACGCCAGACATTAAAATGGTTTTTCAACGTTCATTAATAATGCACAGAATACCTTCAGTAGAAATAGTTATTTCAATATTTTCAAATTATTACACAATGGTTTATTATTTTTCTATATAGATCACTCGTCTGCAAAGCAGATCAATCTTAAATTGTTGGAAAAACAATACCTTTATATCAAAATTGTTTGTCATCAACCAAAATCTTAGGGGCACACCTAGACCCCAAATGGAGCCTACATACCAAATTTCATAAAAATCGGTCAATGCTAAGTGGGGAAAGTGCCGCGTACGGCTCACGGCGGATGGACGGCCAAATTATTATTTGATTTTTGGATTCTACGTATCTTGAAACGAAAACCAATAAATTTTGAGGAGGTGTTGAAAATATTTTTTTCTTGATCGATTCCAAAGGTTCATTATTTAAAATAATAAACCAAAATAAGAGGAATGTGAAGAATTGAATATACCTATACTATACTTTCTTGAAAAGATTCATACCAAATCCTAAAACTCCAACGATAAAGGAGATGAAAACATATCTTGAGATGGTCTCGCCAAAATATTTATTTGGATGCCCTCTTACAATTTCAACAAGAAAGTAAAAACCCCATTCGAGTTCAAAGTACGAGCCAAAAAACCCGTCCTCACAAATTTTTTGTTTACATTGAATAAAAATTACCGAGAACCGATTAGATAATTCCCGAAAGTTTTGAGACGCAGTACCTGTTTTTTTTTTTTTTTTTGTTTTTTTTTTGTTCTTTTTTCACTTGATTAGGCCCAGCCACTTACGTCATGGACCTTCAAATTCTCGAGAGAATCAAACACAAAGAATTTCAAGAGATGAACCTTCGTGACAACAACGAACAAAAATCCTCGCTAAAAATAAAGATGAATAAAAACTATTCGAGAAAGGAAAACGAAAAAAAAATGTGGTAAGTGCCCAAGGTAAAGGAGGGATTAGGCCGGACTCACGCCACCTCTTGGTGACCTTGGTAAGTTCGGTATACAATGGGATAATTAACATATTATGAGATCGGGTCGGTGTTGCCTTCGGTAAATTCCTTCTAAAATAGTATATCTACTGAATATTTTTGGTGTTTTACTAATTTTCTCTTTTTTATCAAAAACTTCACCATAAAAATTATCCTTTTATTAATTTTAATAATTTATTTATTAATCTCAATCTGTATAAATAAATACAATAAATACAATAAATACAAATAAATTTGTATAAATAAATAAATACTGTAAATAAATAAATACTGTATAAATAAATAAATACTGTAAATAAATAAATACTGTATAAATAAATACAATAAATACAAATCCAAATTCCTATTTCATTCGAGAAATTGAATCTTTGTTAAATGTATAATGTCCAAATGTTTACTAAACAAATTTTGTTTTAATTTGCTTATGCTTTGCGATTCTATTGTTATTTCACTAGACAATGCCAAACGTGGCTCCACCGACCCTCTCGAACTCCCAGTTTACTACATCCAGAGCATTATGCAAGTGGTTCAATCGATTGCGATTTGTCATATTGATAACCGAGATGGGAAATACTCTGGTAAATGTACCGAGTTTCATCGATCCAGTGGCCTACTGTAGAGACAATGAGACGCGGCGGAGGATAACTGCGGCTTTGACCCAGATATCTCGTCACAGACCGAGAAGGTTAAACCACCTGCCACCCATAGTCTTGAATCTACAAGGACCCCAAGTGCTCATTATCACTCTCAAACCACATGTTACACGGTGTTTCAGAAGTATATTTGAATCGGATTAGTTCTTTGTATAGTATTAGCAACACACTTATGTACCTAAAAGAGTTCCTTTTCACTGAACCACATCAGCATCATCTTTACATTCCACGATTGAGCAGAAGACATTCTCGAAATATAGGTATTTACAGCGTCGATTACAAAGCCAATTATCCTACTCCACCAAAATTCCAGTAGTTCAAATTTAACTTTTTTTTCAAAATGTAGACAATGAAATGTGTATTTATCATGTATCATCTTTTCCTCGACCGATTCTCTAAGTTGCGTATGCAGGAGAGTTTTACGAACTGAAGTACCTTTTAATGTCTTTTTAAGGTTTTGATCAGCTTGGTAAGCAATATTAGCATCTTATCTCATAACTCAGATCACCGAAGTTAAGGCTAGTCGGCTCGGGAGATTATTTGGGTTGGTTACCAATCGTAAGCGTGATCGCAGGTCCCGATGTTTTTTCGAGTTGAGCCGTTGGTGAAACCCTCTGTACTCAAGAGGGGAGGCTAAGTACCTATGAGCAGCTGACGACGTCCGCGACGCCAGGAATGGCAGGGAAGAAAATTCAACCTTACTGAAACACCTACTCAACTCCAACCTCACTGAATGTGCAGAAGCTCCTAGCGATGAGTATCACGATGAATTTGATAGCAGACCATGAAAGGCACCATTCTCTTTGAGCAGTTATGATTCAACACAAAATCTTCTCTTAGCTAAAAAAAAAAAAAGTATTTCGGGTTTTCTATGGGGGTTTATTTAGGAATGGAAATACAACATTCAGACTCACCGCATTTTTGTGTGAGTAGGAATGACTTCTCTCTTACAACAAAACACAATTTACTTATTAAAATATTTGAGACCCATCAGCAGGAGACAATTTATAGGGTTATTCAACTATAAAAATACTCCAACTATTGATACATTCATCAATCAATCATCTATCGAGGACATGACTGTGAGAAGTCATTGAGTGGACAAGAGTGACACGCATCCCATTCATCTTTGGTGGCCGCCCTTGAAGATTTTCACGCTGAGAGACCTCCGATGCGGCCCCCCGATAATCCGACTCTTGTGTCACCTCGTCCATCTCGGCTGAGCCTGAGACCGTCTTCACAGTCAGATGCCTGCTGGGTCAAAGACGAGGGTTGGCCTTCTCTGCTCTGACTTTGATACTCCTCTGCTGTTGAAACTTGATATACCGCAGGCATACCTTGAGGTTTGGGGTCACATTCATCAACGTTCCCCTGTTCTTATGCACGAAATGGACCGAAAAGAGTGCCTGGGGTAGCAAGAAGTAATACCCATTTTACTATATTTTCTAAGGAACGGAAACGCCTTTCACTAAATATTAGTGCTCTGATCTATTCATTCATTTCTGAACCAACCGATCCTATTTCACACATGTCATTATTTGTGTGGAAGAACGTCCACAATAACTTCTCCCACCCATTTTGGCTGAGGTTATTTTTGCTAAATTGTGGAGTTTTCGATTTCTTGTCGAAACTTGAAAAAATGCATTGGTAAACAATTTATTAAAGTATATACGCATGAAAAAAAACAAAAATTTTGTAGTTACACATAAAATTGTCTTTGTTCAAATATGGGAGATACAACAAAGGAGTGTCGCCCTTCAATCCATTATTGTGCGAGAAACTGGAACTTTGCCCAACGTAATGCTGGACGTAATAACTTCCATCAACCAACAAACATACGTTTCAGCGTTAAATATTGGACGCCATTGGTTAAAAAAACCATTTCCCAAATAAAAACAAGACTGAATTTCTTTCAATTCACTCGATTCATTTTGCTTCCGAGTCTACCAAGGTAGCGGAAGCTTTGTTTTCACTTTTCAAGGACGAAAAAAAAAAGTTCTCCAAAATCAAAATTTTCACTCGCGTTTTGCGTTTTAGACCTTTCTGAACAATTTTGGTTCCGTGTCTGTGTGTCTGTCTGTCTGTCTGTCTGTCTGTCATGAATTCCTTGTAACGCGCATAACTATACGAAGTTATTGTCCGATTTCAATGAAATTTTCAGGGATTGTGCGGGTTGGTGTGTAGACGGTCCCCTATGAAAATCATCATCCCCGGACTGATAGAAGCGACTGCGCATGCGCAAACGTGAATTCCTTGTAACGGCTATAACTTCTACATTCTCCATCCGATTTCAATGAAATTTTCAGGGATGTTACAGATTAGTATTTAGATGGTCCCCTATGAAAATCGCCACCTTCCGACTGATAGTAGCCACTGCGCATGCGCAAACGTGAATTTCCTTGTAACGGCCATAACTTCCACATTTCCTACCTGATTTCGATGAAATTTTCAGGGATTACGCGGATTAGGTTGTAGATGGTACCCTATGAAAATCATCACCCCCGGACTGATAGTAGCCGCTGCGCATGCGCAAACGTGAATTCCTTGTAACAGCCATAACTTCTACATTTTCCGTCCGATTTCAATGAAATTTTCAGGGATGTTACAGATTATTATTTAGATGGTCCTTTATGAAAATCACCACCTTCGGAATGACAGTAGCCACTGCGCATGCGCATACGTAAAATCCTTGTAACAGCCATAACATTTACATTTTTCATCCGAAATTGATGACATTTTCTAGTAGTGACTAGATTAGCGTGTAGATGGTCCCCTATGAGGGTAGTAAAAGGTACTTAGAGATTGGTGTTTTCAGATTAACTACTATGCATCGGATCATCTATATAATCGGGTTATGGATACGAGGAAGCTATGTGCCACACCCACTTTTTTTTCTTGCTCGATTCCAAAGGCTTATTATTGAAAATAATAAACCAAAAGTTCTCCAAAATCAAAATTTTCACTCGCGTTTTGCGTTTTAGACCTTCCTGAACAATTTTGGTTCCGTGTCTGTGTGTCTGTCTGTGTGTCTGTCATGAATTCCTTGTAACGCGCATAACTATACGAAGTTATTGTCCGATTTCAATGAAATTTTCAGGGATTGTGCGGGTTGGTGTGTAGACGGTCCCCTATGAAAATCATCATCCCCGGACTGATAGAAGCGACTGCGCATGCGCAAACGTGAATTCCTTGTAACGGCCATAACTTCTACATTTTCCATCCGATTTCAATGAAATTTTCAGGGATTGTGCGGATTAGGTTGTAGATGGTCCCCAATGAAGATCACCACCTTCGGACTGATAGTACCCACTGCGCATGCGCAAACGTGAATTTCCTTGTAACGTCCATAATTTCTACATTTTCTATCCGATTTCAATGAAATTTTCAGGGATGTTACAAATTAACTTGTTTTGATGTTTTGAGATTAACTACTATGCATCGGATCATCTATACAATCGGGTTATGGATACGAGGAAGCTATGTGCCACACCCACTTTTTATATGTGGGTTTATGTTGTCATCGAGCTTTCGTCGTGAAAGGTTCTCTCGGTTATTGTCGTACGCGCGTCCTATCTTGCGTTCACGCGGCTTGGTGTGTTCAATATTCGCTCCTTGTACCCTGATTGCTACAAGTAACAATGAGTGAGGCAAAGGATTGTGCGAAGTGTTATCGCGATTTGTTTTCACCTAAGAAAACGGCTATATGCGTAATGTGTAAAGCCGCCTATCATCCAAGCTGTACACGTTTGAAAACAATGGAAAATTTTAAGAAGTTGAGAAAAGAAATAAAAATGAAGTGGAAATGCGACAAATGTGCGGGACGCCATGAAATTTCCACTGATAAAGATGAGGATCAGGATCATGATGAGGACTCTGAGGAGGAAGAGAAGGAGGTCTCCCCTGAGCCCGAGATGGCTACGGGGAGTATGACGGAACGAGCTATTTATGAAATAAACCGGAAATTAAACAAACTGACTTCACTAGTTGGAGATGTGAAGGATTTAAAACAGTCAATCGGATTTATGAGTGATCAATTCGACATGTTCATGGTAGAGATGTCCTCACTGAAAGCTACTATTGTGGAGTTGGAAAAGGAAAAAAATGATTTAAAAACAACTGTAGGCGAGCTGCAGCGTAAAGTTGAAGTTTTGGAACAAAATTCTCGAACCACTAATGTGGAGTTGCACGGTGTCCCAGAATCGCCAAATGAGGAATGTACGGATATTGTGCGAAAAACAGCGGCTGTACTGAAAGTGAATATTGGTCCTATTAGCAAAGCTTTTCGAACCGGGCTAGCTAGTAATGATCGACCACGCAAAATTATAGCTACCCTCAACACGGCTGAAGAACGTGAATTGCTGGTTAAAGCAGCAAAAGCTGATAAGAGTCTTACTGCTCACGCTCTATATAACGACTGGAAGGATGACCGTATATATATAAATGAAAACCTTACAGCATTCCGAGCGGATCTACTTCGTCGTGTGAAGGCCAAAGCGAAGAGTTGTGGTACAAAATATGTATGGGTGAAAAACTTCGTTATTTACACAAGAAAGGCTGATGGTGAGAGAGCTAAACCCATAAGAAGCATTGGAGACATGGACTGTATGTAAGCTCTCTTGTTTGCTTTGTTGGTTATAAGGACACATAAAAATATAAATGGACTTTTTAGATGAAATTGAGCAAAAAAAAGAAATTGTATGTAGAAACATTGATATCTTGAACAAAGAATTAAACGAGTTGAGGAAAAATGAAATACTACTGTTAAATATGAATATTAGGAGCATAAATAAAAACTTCGATGAATTTCTAGTAAACTTTGATAGTATGGTTATAAAGCCAGATATAATATGTCTAACGGAAACGTGGACAACAGAATACATAGGGAATCAGACAATAAATGGGTATAACTATATATGTTCCTCTAAATATGTGAATCAAAATTGTGGGGTGATATTATTTTATAATGAAAAATGCAAAATGATAGAAAAAGAGGAAGTATACTTAAAAAATGCAACTGGCATAAGGGTAAAATTTAAAATTGGTGAACAATTTATACAGGTTTTGGCTATATACAGATCTCCTAGCGTCACTGAAATTAGTGAATTTTTGGATGACCTTATTGATGCTTGTAAGAACAAAGATAACAATATAATTGATTTCATGATGGGCGATTTGAATATAGATATAGAAGAAAATACAGCATTTGAAAGTAGGAAAGATGAATATATGAATGTCATTTCTTTGTTGGGATATATACCACTAATTCATAGTCCCACAAGAATAGAAAGAGGCTCTAAATCATGTGTAGACCATATAAATATTCGAAAAAGTAAATATGTCTCGGAAAAAGAAATTACGTCATTTATTTGGCAATCAGCAATTACTGACCACTTCACAACAATAGTTGCAATAGAGCTAACACAGAATAAAATAAAAACTGAAAATTCCAGAGCCAGGTTATATCAAAGAATTGAACATAAACTGCTAAAAAATGAACTGAACAACGAAAAATGGGAAACAATTTTGGAAGAAACTGATGTAAATAGGGCTGCCCTTTTATTTCACAACACACTGAAAGCAAGCATAGACAGAAGCACGATAAAAGTAAGTTATCAAAATAGATGGAGGCCTAGAAAACCATGGATAACATCAGGATTAATAAAAAGCATTAAAATAAAAGAAAACATGAGACAAAAATGTCAAAAAGCTCCGTTTAATGCAAATCTGAAAAAAAAATTTGTAATCTATAGGAATAAACTAACATTATTAATAAAAGTAGCGAAAAACAATTTTTATGGTAAAAAAATTGAAAGGGCTGGCAATAATATGAAGAAAGTCTGGCAGGTAATCAATGAAGCGGTGTCAAGTAATAACACTAAAAAATCTACGGAAATTGATGAAATAATCATCGAAAATCAAAACACTAAGGATCAATTGGAAATAGCTAATATATTAAATCAACATTTTGCCACTATAGGTAGTAGGGTTACTGGACAGAAGCAAATTAATGTAAAAAATAAAAATAAGATCGAAGCAGAAGGAGCATTTCTAAGTATAACAGAATCAGAAATAAAAGAAACTATAAAGCAATTGAAAGGGGGCTCAAGTCCAGGTTTTGATGGCATATCTGCCGAAACATTAAAATAATTAGTAAATTTGTAAGCAGACCTTAGCTCACATTACTAATCTTAGTTGTGAAAATGGCATATTTCCTGACATTTACAAAAAAGCGATAGTGGTTCCTTTATTTAAATCGGGGGTTGCCACAGACCCAAACAATTATCGTCCAATTTCACTTTTATCAAATATAGCAAAAGTAATGGAAAAGGTCATTAAAAGTTACATGACGAAATACCTAAAACAAATCAATTATATTAACAACAATCAGTATGGGTTCCAATCAGGTAAAAGCACATTGGATGCCATACTACACGTATATGAAAAAATTATCCAAAATTTAGATTCTGGTAGGAAAGTTCTAGTGGTTTTCAAAGATTTTTCGAAAGCATTTGACACTGTATCGCACTACAAACTGATAGAAACTCTAATAGAACAAAAACAATTTCACGTAACAATGATAAAATGGGTACAAAGTTATTTAGACAAGAGAGTACAGCAAGTGAGAAATGGAGAAAAGCTTAGTGAGTCGAAGAATTTGGTATGCGGTGTGCCACAAGGGACGATTATCAGTGCGTTGCTATACCTGATATATGTAAACGAAATCTTAAATACGAAAATACACGGTGAATTGGTATCCTACGCTGATGATACGGCTTTAATATCATCAGGAAAAACTTGGGAAGAAGCCAAAAGAAACGCAGAGGAAGATCTTCATAAATTAAATGTAAAATACTCCAGTAAAAATCTTAAACTAAACTATGAAAAAACTAAATTTGTTGCCTTCTCTCTTAAAACAAAAGACATACCCAATATCTCAGAAATAAAATGTCATATAAGCGAAAAATGTAATTCAAATCTGTGTGCATGTCCAGTAATCAAACAAGTAAGCAACATAAAATATCTGGGTGTCCTTATGGACCAAACCATTTCCTGGGAACCACAAACAGAAGCTATAAACAAAAAGCTTAGAAAGATAGTACCCGTATTTATAGAAATTAAAAATGTTCTGGACAAAAAAAATAAAATTATGATATATAATGCATTAGCACAGTCCCAGATAAACTATGGAATTGTGGCCTGGGGCAATGCATACATGAATAAAATTGAAAAAATAATAACTTCTCAAAAACTTCTAATAAAAATATTGTTTAGATATCCATATAGATTTCCTACTGACCAACTCTTCCATAATACGAAAATACTAACGTTTAAAGAACTTCTGGATAAAACAACACTTACAATTATATACAAATACTTACTGCAAGGAAAATTCAGCAGAATGATAAATAATACTAGATCAAAAAATTCAATACAAATTAAACTACCAAGAAGACAAACCGCGATAGGATTAAAATGCTATGACTATTCTGGTATTAAAACGTTCAACAACCTTATTCTTGATAATAAAGTGGCCCTGCTTAATTTAGAACAATTTAAAAGTAAGATTAAAAAAATGTTTGTAAAATAAAAAGGAATATTAAAGTAAAAAATAGCTATAATAATGTAATACAACAAAAAAGTAAGTTATATACCGAAGTATCACTAAGTTAAATACCGAATATCACTAAGATAAATACCGAATGTTAAAAAATAGAGGAGATGTTTAAAGATCGAAATGTAAAAATAGAGGCGAATCATTTTCTTTGTATTGTAGTTATGGTAGTCTGATAATATCGGGAGATTTCTCGTCCGAATGTGTAAATGTAGCTCTGGACACTCCTCCCTCTACACAAGACTTCTGTCTTTCAGAGGGTGTAGCATTTGACAAGTATTTTTCGATTTTCAGATATAACATGCAGTATTGTATAACATGAAGATTGTATGTTTATGTAAAAAAATAAATAAATGCATTCTTATAAAAAAAAAAAAAAAAAAAAATATTGCTTCCGAGTCTACCAAGGTAGCGGAAGCTTTGTTTTCACTTTTCAAGGACGAAAAAAAAAGTTCTCCAAAATCAAAATTTTTACTCGCGTTTTGCGTTTTAGACCTTTCTGAACAATTTTGGTTCCGTGTCTGTGTGTCTGTCTGTCTGTGTGTCTGTCTGTCTGTCATGAATTCCTTGTAACGCGCATAACTATACGAAGTTATTGTCCGATTTCGATGAAATTTTCAGGGATTGTGCGGGTTGGTGTGTAGACGGTCCCCTATGAAAATCATCATCCCCGGACTGATAGAAGCGACTGCGCATGCGCAAACGTGAATTCCTTGTAACGGCCATAACTTCTACATTTTCCATCCGATTTCAATGAAATTTTCAAGGATTTTACAGATTAGTATTTAGATAGGCACCTATGAAAATCACCACCTTCGGACTGATAGTAGCCACTGCGCATGCGCAAACGTGAATTTCTTTGTAACGGCCATAACTTCTACATTTTCCATCCAATTGCAATGAAATTTTGAGGGATGTTACAGATTAGTATTTAGATGGTCCCCTATGAAAAGCATCACCTTCGGACTGAAAGTAGCCACTGCGCATGCGCAAACGTGAATTTCCTTGTAACGGCCATAAATTCTACATTTTCCATCCGATTTCAATGAAATTTTCAAGGATGTTACAGATTAACTTGTTTTGATGTTTAGAGATTAACTACTGTGTATCGGATCACCTATACATTCAGGTTATGGATACGAGGAAGCTATGTGCCACACCCACTTGGCAGACGTTTATTCGATGTTTTTAATAGTGTGTTTCAATAAAGTGACTCAAATCATTTAATTTAAACGAGTCATTCGTTATATTCAGACCACATAAAAAGGAGTGAGCATAAGATACCAAGCATTCTAGAATAATATAGATAATAATATTAACTGTAGTTATTTCTCGCCTAAACGTTCGAGATGTTAGGATCCGCTAACCGGCGACGACTTTTTCGCAATCTGTTGACGTCTCGGGGAATATTCCGAAATCTCTTCGACTATATCTCAGTAAACAAATCAAGTTATATTTTCCCAACAAGCTCCACATGACGCCATCAAGGCCACTACACTTGTTGCAATTTTGTACAACTTTTAAACTGCAAGGTTGATTTTAATGGGATTTTTTTGCGCTGTGCTCATTACCTCCTTAAAGGAGGTAAAAGAAGAGTTCCCGATGCCGTAATCAGTTTTTATATTGACTGCCAAGGGAGTTGGCAATATAGAGACAGTAAGTGCCAAGGGAATTGCTCAGTGCAAAACTATGTCAGGCAAGGAGAGGAATAACCAACGACTATTGCTTCCGAGTCTACCAAGGTAGCGGAAGCTTTGTTTTCACTTTTCAAGGACGAAAAAAAAAGTTCTCCAAAATCGAAATTTTCACTCGCGTTTTGCGTTTTAGACCTTTCTGAACAATTTTGCTTCCGTGTCTGTGTGTCTGTCTGTCTGTCTGTCTGTCTGTCTGTCATGAATTCCTTGTAACGCGTATAACTATACGAATTTATTGTCCGATTTCTATGAAATTTTCAGGAATTGTGCGGGTTGGTGTGTAGACGGTCCCCTATGAAAATCATCATCCTCGGACTGATAGAAGCGACTGCGCATGCGCAAACGTGAATTCCTTGTAACAGCCATAACATCCACATTTTTCATCCGATTTCAATGAAATTTTCAGGGATGTTACAGATTAGTACTTTGATGGTCCCCTATGAAAATCACTACCTTCGGACTGATAGTAGCCACTGCGCATGCGCAAACGGTAATTTCCTTGTAACAGCCATAACTTCATCATTTTCTACCCGATTTCGATGAAATCTTCAGGTATTATGCAGATTAGGTTGTAGACGGTCCCCTATGAAAATCATCATCCTCGAACTGATATAAGCGACTGCGCATGCGCAAACGTGAATTCCTTGTAACGGCCATAACTTCTACATTTTCCATCCAATTTCAATGAAATTTTCAGGGATCTTACAGACTAGTATTTAGATGGTCCCCTATGAAAATCATTACCTTCGGATATATAGTGGCCACTGCGCATGCGCAAACAAGAATTTCATTGTAACGGCCATAACTTCCACACTTTCTACCCGATTTCGATGAAATTTTCAGGGATTGTGCGGATTAGGTTGTAGATGGTCCCTAATGAAGATACCCCCGGACTGATAGTAGCCGCTGCGCATGCGCATACGTAATATCCTTGTAATAGCCATAACATTTACATTTTTCATCCAAATTTGATGAAATTTTCTAGGATTGTCCAGATTAGCGTGTAGATGGTCCCCTGTGAGGGTAGTGATTCATTCAGATTAACTACTATGCATCGGATCATCTATATAATCGGGTTATGGATACGAGGAAGCTATGTGCCACACCCACTTGGCAGACTTTTTTTTTTATTAATACAATCCAACGAGACTAAACAACAGCCAAAACGTCTTAAACACGGATGAGCCCAGTGATTGTGACACTAACAAGAGTTCATGGTAGTAAATAATAAATTGTGAAAATAGGAATAAATTTTTTTTTTTAATTAGATTTTTTTACGTTCTTTGTTTATTTTTTTGCGAATTTTCAAGGAAAATGAAGCTATTGCGATTCTTAAAAATTTTTAGAATGAACTTTTTTGAAAAATTTCTCCATTGAAATCCGTTTTGGAACATTCTCAAACGATCCCTGAAGAGTGTAAAAAAATATTTCTCTGGAAATTCGCTCATTAATTCACGCTGCATGAATGGACTTTTGTTATTTTTTTGCTAAAAGCGAGTAGAATAAAAGCAATTGGCGAAAACATACCTACTTTTTCCCGTATTTTCGTGACTTTCATATTGTTTTAATCAAAACACTGCAAATTATTACTCGACGGATTATTTTGTTTCGGGCGGTGGCCGAGCTACGGCATGTGTCTCTGGAGACGAGACTCGGACCGGTTGCAGGGGCCGTGAGTTCTGGACTCGCCTCGGGAGCATATTTTCGGGCAAGTCGGTCGCAGTTCTCCCTCGGGCGGTGAGGCCAATGGGAAGCCATGAGCGAAATCATCAGAACAAATTCCGATCATCCCTTAGGACAGCTGATGACGTCCGCGACGCCAGGAATGGCAGTCGGACGAAAATCCAACCTGAAATGGTTGTTTTCTTTACTTACTTACTTTTACTTATTATGTTTCTACAAAGATTCCCCCGTCACGAAATTCTATTCGAAGAAACTGAAAAGATCGCATTGATTGGAATTTGGCTCACCTCCGTCAACGAACGTTCATGAGTGAGAGAACTGTCAACCATCTTCAAAGGACCTTGGTTGTGAGTAGTATAATTAATTTTCCTAAAATCCTGGAAACTTTAAACTATTGGAAAAAAACAACACTTGTACCTATATCGAAAGTTTTCAAGGGCGTTTTGATAATGTCTTCCCCCTTCGTTTCCCCTAAATGTTTTCACCCGTAAGGAGTGACTGGCAATAACCAAAAGCGTCGGAACACAACTAGATGCAAAATGGAGCCTGTTTACCAAATTTTATCAAAAGCATAGGTATTTCGGTTTAAAAAAAATCGCATTTTTGTTTTTGGGTCTATTAGTGAGTTTATAGACCAAGCGAGTACCAACTCACCTTCACCTAAAACCTTTTTGAAAAAATCTCTTTGCGAGGATTCCAAGATCGAATCACCACCGTAAAACGCCGTTTTTCTGAAAGAGGACGGTCGAACCTTGAGGGCGTCATCTTCCCCCCAAAATAAGCTGCGTCCTTCCCCTTGATAGCGGCCTGTGACGTTACTGGCCCGTCTCAGTGACATCCCGCGAAGAGGAAGGACACGGCCGGTTGCCGGACTCCCCCTGACAGAGGCGAGAAAGACGCAGGGTCGCAGGAACGAGGCCTGGGAACTGCGCTAAACAGCCGGTTTAGGACAGGAGACACAATCGCGCACCGTCCTTCCTCGCCTGCCATCTCTTGGCCAATTCGACGTGTCACAATCTCTTCCTTGAAGATTCTTCCCACCTTCACCTTGTATTGCAACAATATCCCTTCATATGAACACCCCAACACCCTTCCAATGAATATTATAACTAACGGAGAACCGCAGACAAACTGAGTAAAAGGTTCCGGTAAAATATCTTATTTAGAATATACAGTAGAACTTCTAAAATTTTATTAGGAATCCTGTAAAACCTTTAACCTAGCCGGTTATTGGTACGTTGTACGGTCTCACAGGAATATGCACACTTGAAGTAGCACACAATCAGTCAAACACACGGTTGATAATATTTTATGAGTGAGAGACAACCGACTTATTCATCGCGGTTTACAATAAGATTCAAATAGGCTTTCCACCAGGCTTTATACCAGAAGCAAGCTGTGGGATAATGAATGTTAATATGCTTTTTCAAGTCGACGCTCAAACGAGGGATTACGTCCAGACCGAAGAAAATCTGGAAATCAAACTTCACTTGAACGTGAATTAACAACACGGAGTGGTTAAAACAATAGCAAACGTCTGCCAAGTGGGTGTGGCACATAGCTTCCTCGTATCATTAACCCGATTGTATAGATGATCCGATGCATAGTAGTTAATCTCAAAACATCAATTTCTAAGTACCTTCCACTACTATCCTAGGGGACCTTCTATACGCTAATCTGAACAATCCTGAGAAATTTCGTCGAAATCGGATGGAAAATGTAGAAGTTATGGCTGTTACAAAGAATTCACGTTTGCACATGCGCAGCAACTACTATTAGTCTGGGGGAGATGATTTTCATGGGGGACCATTTACACGCCAATCTGAACAATCCTAGAAAATTTCATCAAGTTCGGATGAAAAATGCAGTTGTTATGGCTGTTACAAGGATTTTACGTTTGCGCATGCGCAGAGGCTCCTGTCAATTTTAAGGCCTTGATTTTCATGGGGGACTCTCTACAATCTAATCCGCGTAATCCCGGAAAATGTTATCGAAATCGGATGAGAAATGTGGAAGTTATAGCTGTTACAAGGAATTCACGTTTGCGCATGCGCAGTGGCTACTCTCAGTCCGTTGGTGATGATATTCATAGGGGACCATCTATACGCCAACCCGTGCAATCCCTGAATATTTCTTCGAAATCGGATGGAAAATGTGGAAGTTATGGCTGTGGCACGGATTTCATGACAGACAGACAGACACGGAACCAAAATTGTTCAGGAAGGTCTGAAACGTAAAACGCGAGTGGAAATTTTGATTTTGGAGAACTTTTTTTCACAACCTTTTTTTTTCAACAAAGCTTCCGCTTCCTTGGTAGACTCGGAAGCAATATGAATGGGAATCGCCTTCTTCAACCTTTATACTCGTAAATTGGCATCAATCTCAGTCATATAACAAACCCCCATCTCTTGTCAATTTATTATAATGCAGGGCAAAGCCACACCAGTTGTTTTATTTTGGAATTGCTTAAGCCAGCTAAGAAACGTTTTTTTGTAGTGTACATCACACCGTAGGAAGAATTAAGAAATAATTATTATTTTAATGAATTAAATAAGATAAGTACAGAACTGTTCTTATTTAAATAAGAACAGACTCCCTCATTTAACAAAATGGCCACTCCATGTACCCATCAAGATAATACACTGGTTCCGTATCCTTTATATGAATCGTTACTTCTGGGATCTTGGTTTTAAGTGGTCAAAAATTTGCTTGTAATGGTGACAGAAATCAATTTTCAAAAGCAAAACCGAATTGCCAAAAAACCTAATTTAGTTGGCAAAAGTGTTTTATTCAAGGGTTTAATTCTTAATAATCATGGTTCAATTATTGGCTCAAGGGTTCAATTTATAAAATAAAAAAAGGGTCAAACATTAATTTATAGTAGGTATACTAACAAAAATAGTGCTGGAATTAATTTTATAGAACCATTTCATGGATATTTTGTACACTCAGCATTGTAAAGGTTTTTTTTGTAAAACCCGATTTTAGCCTCCAAAAAGTCTGCATCTTAGGTCATTTTCGGGAAGGAATATTTTCGAGCTCTATAAGAATAGATGAATATCTAGTTAAAATATAAAAATATAATTTTAAATTAATGTCAACATCCAAGTATATATAATTCTAGGAATTGAAAACAGTGTGTGGAATGCATAAGCACTTTTCCATTTAACTATATCGTATGATTGGCTGCGCGATAAGAGTTGCGCCATCAGCCAGGTTGCATCTTCACTGCTCAATCATTGCACAATCCAGAATCGATCGCCATTCGCCATTGCACCTCCTCACATTCAGCTTCAAAGGGAATTAATTGTTAGTCATTGTCGTAACCGGGTATGATGCGCTCATCATTCTTTGAAACAAATCCCACACTCCACAGACACTCACACTCTGCCTCTAATCAACACACTCACACTGCCTCAGACAACACTTATTCGCTTCTACAGTCAACGCATTTTCTGTTCCGGGACCTTGTGCAATACTACCTGTTGGCAGTCCGATTAGTGTAATAACAGTCAGCTGGAGGGGAGAAGCGTCTTGAGAAAGGAAATAACCACATGAGAAAATCTGTACAGCTCATAAGAGATGTTCTGGGAACTTTGGTTTATTCCAACTATCGATTCACGTTAGTTATGAATGAGTATCAACCGTATTATTTAATTAGTGATTACGAATAAATAACATAACTTAGCAGAAGAATGTTGAATTAGAGTAGTATCAATCGTTTCTTAAAATTTAACACTACCTATCTTAAATTGATGGAAAAACGACATGAAACATTAATTAATTAGGTAATTAAGTAAAGCGAACGGCTGATCCTGCAAAACTTCAGCTTGTCAAAAAATTCTTTAAAATTTTGGAAATTATGGATTAATAAAAAACAATATTTTCATTTCCAAAGTTTCCACTTAGAGCGTTTTCAAAATGTTTTCCGCCACTTTTTACCCTTTCGAAGTGACAGAAAATAACCAAACCTTCGGCCCACAACCCCCAATGGGGCCGATAAACCATCAAAATCATCAAAAGCATCAAAATCGGTCCATGGGAACTATGGGCAAACTGTCGTACGGAGTACGGACGGAAAATCTTTTATTCGATTTTGGTCTATTAGTTTTAATAATGAACTTTTGGGATCGAGCAATAAAAAAATACAGCACTTCCTAAAAATTTGATGGTTAAAAATGTTCCGCCTTACAGTGCCGCGCGGCACAGTTCCCGCGGACCAATTTTGATAAATTTAGGACATCGACTCCGTTTGGGGTTCAACTGTTTCTCGAAGGTTTTGGTCATTGTCAGTCACTTCTAAGGGATATAAGAATTGGGGAAAAACATTTTCAAACGCCCTAGCTTAAAAACTTTTGTGTACAGATATATATATAATTTTTTTTTTTTTTGAGTTATTGATCATATTTTTGAGCTATTGATCAGTACCACCGAATCCTCGATATGAAACATGATTTTCACGATCATGTTGATAGTTCTCTGAGTTTACTTACACCAACGCGATTAGA
Source organism: Apolygus lucorum (assembly GCA_009739505.2). Taxonomy (NCBI): domain Eukaryota; kingdom Metazoa; phylum Arthropoda; class Insecta; order Hemiptera; family Miridae; genus Apolygus; species Apolygus lucorum. The sequence continues at coordinate 75,267,191 of CM019176.2, read as the reverse complement.
ATATTGCTCTGGGTTATTTTTCATAATTGTAGATCCAAACTTCCCATCCAAATTGGAGCACAAACGGGAACTCAAATTGTGAGAAATCTAAGTTTAAGGAAATCCTCGTTTGTGCGTAAGCACTGTCCGATGGTGATGAGTTCGAGACGGCCGTCTCGAGCAATCTACTTGTACCTTATTATCCTTCCTTTTGGATCCCACTAAACCTTTGCAAATATCAGTTCTTCAACGTTGAAAAGCCATTTGTGCCAAAACACATTCCAGCGCATCGAGGATGTTCTCTGCGCCCTACCTCTTGTCATTTTCAGTGTGCTTCTTCAATGTGCTTTTATGATGACTATCGTAATCCATGGTTATTTTATATCTGTTTCCTAAAATATTGGGAATGAAGGTACCATCATATATAGGGTGTAAGCCTAACTGGTCTGCCATACTGTACGAATCTATTCTACAACTAATTTGCAACAAAAAATTTCTCTAAGCAGTTTTGCTTAAAGGCTTTGTTTCCGAAATATTTTAATTTTAAACTCTTTTTTTTGTGATTTTGATCTTATGTCATTATATCGGTCATAACTCCTTTAATTTGCTCTGTAAATTACAATTTGAGGATACCGTTGGAAAGAGCATTAAATTTGCTATCGGATAGATGCCTTAACTTTTTTTGAGTCAAGGTTTGAGACATGAAAAAGCCCTCTTAAAAGAGAATTTTACGTAATTTTGGAAAACTCGCATTTTTTCAATCGCAAATTGAACTACGAGAACACATATTTTTTCAAGATGCGAGAACAATAAAAACTGCGCCAAAATCTCAGCTTTCCAATGGTATAATCAAAAAATATTTTATAATCAAATTTAGGGGAGCAATTTGTGTTTGAACGCGGAAAAACGTGCATTTTTTTTTTCTTCAACGAAATCAGCGCTCTGGCCCTCCTGTTTCCGGAGACCTCGCGGTCTACTGCGGCGCCCGCCCACCCACTCCCACGTCCGACCCCTCAGATCATCTAGGCGGAGCGCTGATTTCGTTGAAAAAATGCACGTTTTTCCTCGTTCAAACACAAATTTCTCCCCTAAATTTGGCTGTAAAATATTTTTTAATTATACCATGAAAAAGCTGAGATTTTGACGCAGTTTTTACTTGCATCTTGAATAAATATTGGTTCTCGTAGTTGAATGTGCGATTGAAAAAAATTTGAGGTTTTCCAAATTAGGTAAAATTCTCTTTTCAAAGGGTATTTTCATGTCTCCAACCTTGACTCAAAAAAAGGTAAGGGACTTATCCGATAGAGAATTGAATGTACTTTCCAACGGTATCCTCAAATTATAATTACCACAGCTAATTAAAGGAGTTATGACCAATTTAATGACATATGGTTAAAATTACGGAAAAAAAGTTTAAAGTTAAAATAACTCGAAAACGAAGGGTTTAAAAAAAGATTGCTAAGAGACATTTTTTGTTGAAAATTGGTTATAAAATCGAATGGTACCGTATGGCAGACCAGTTAGGCTTACACCCTGTATAGCTACTAGCAGAATAACCAATAGTGCTCGGAATTGGGAATCCCTCGATCCCCAAATCCCCCCTTCGTCCCTGACTTTTACCAGATCCGGTTAGGATGCGGCGCTTGATGAGTGTCGCGTGAGTATGCGTGTGGATTACGTGTACCAACTCATGGCAGTGTGGGGAGTGCTCGAAGTCGTCCCGGGCCTAGGATACTTCGACCGGTTACTCGAGAAAGAACGAGTTCCATCTTACTAAAAGTTACATTCGTAGAGTCCTGACTAGATCAACCCCAACTACAACACGTGCTTCTTCCTCCAGCGTCTTCTCAGACATTTTTCTTTTTTTCGTTTGTTTTTAGAAGTCTTCATTTGGGTCTTCTTGTTTTTAAAAGCAGTTCTGGGGCCGACCCCGACCTTTCAAACACAAAGCAAGTCACTCCGAGAAGATTCCAAAGACAGCAACCGAATCCTCAGTCCGTTGTTCCTACTCCAGTGTTTTTCACGTAGCATTGTTCTTTCAGTATGGATGGACAATACGAATTTTTAACAAAAAACCTAAATTTACAATATAAAACAAAATAGGTTAAAAGATCTATGGCCAAACCTAAGTTTTGGAACACCATGATCTGTGGAGTGGAGGGTGCAAAAATGGTTCAGTTCCAATATAAATTCCTCTTGGTTTTTGCATTCATTTGAGCTATTCTCCTACATACTCCAAGGGGTTTCCATATAATTTATAATATTTCTTCTTTTTGTAAGTAGAAAAAAAAATTGGAAATTGTCCAAAAGCACCTACTGCCAATTATAAAAATAAAAATTTATCTTTGGACCAGATATGTTTAATTGATCAGGATGTACTCACCTGTAATTTATTCATGTTCTTTCATAGATAAGGATCTCGGGAAATGGATTGGCGAGGATTGCACTTATTGCAGGGAGACTGAACGGCGACGCAAGGGCACATCCTTTTCTCCTTCAACGCCTCCAGCACCCTGTCTTCCTCCCTGCGCCTGAGCATCATTTCGTACCTACGAATTCAAAATGAGCTGCCTACATTAATTGCTTTACTACTACTATCTGTAGTAAGTCATATAAATATAGGCTGATAAAGTTAGTGGACACTAGGTCTGTGCGAACCTTCCTAATGTTTGAGCTATAATAATAATTTTGACATTTCAAGAACGAAAAATTGATAAATCTGTCTTCACAAAAACCCTGTTTGAAAATTCTAACCAATTTAGAATTTCAACTTCTCCATCAAATATGTAACCCTTCTATCATCCCTCTAGTATTTTCAATTACATGACAACTGGAAAGCTCTAATGGAAAGCTCTGGTACTCCAAAACGCAGCCATACTATCACTAAAAACAATAGAAAGGATTGAGTTCGATGATCGGAATTTTTGGAGTAGGTAGCTGCTTTTCATGTTTTTCCTTTGAAAATATCAAACAGAAATAAAAAGTGACAACTAGCTCAAAATTACCAAAAAATTATTATCTTAATTTATTTTTTATATTTTATTTTTTAATTTTTTTTTAAATTGACTCATTAATTTATTGCAGCTGGAACTTTCTGGATTTGAGTCATGGAATTAATGTAACGGAAATGGCTTCACTAATTGTGATTCTTGAAAAATTGGAAATTAGGTTGTTTATGAATAATGGATCAGCTCAAAACATTATATTAATCTTCTAACAGACATAACATCGTGCCATTACTTTCTGAAGTTCTCTTTGATTTCGTAGTCTTGCTCTGCGCAGAGCTCCCTCATGTAAGCCGACAAGTCGCAAAGATAGCGCGTCGTTGACTGGATTTCTTCTCTCGAATCACCTCGTCGCCAATATCTCAAATAGCAGTCGGGAATTTTCTGTGCCTTCCAAAGTACAACTTTATTTTCCAACGCTCGATAAGTGGAAGGAGGCACCGACCTGTAATTGTTTTACCAAACTAACCAACCAGAATGATGGGTTCCACAGATCTATTTTACCAAAAGAAAATCCTACGTACCTTGAAAGGTGTAGCAGCAAATTTTTATTATTTAATTTTGTAAGGTCCCAATTCAGAAGGAGTTTTTCAATTTACAGGTAATCCTAATCTTATCATTATTCATAATGTTTTCTGTTTTCTATCTTTTTAAACAAATATTTACCTTTTGTTGACCTAATATTTAGATGTTGTTGCACAGTTTAACAAGGTACCTAATGTGACTAAGTATGTCCAAAATATATATTTAAATCACCTGTAGGTTATAGTCGGAGCGCTCTGTCTGAAGCGGTTGTAGCAAGTTCGGCATCCATACATTCGGAGACAGCAGTTCTGAATCATCATCTCATACTTTCGGACTTTGCATCGAAGGCGAATCACCTCTATCCTCCTAGGTTAATTTGGAAGCAGTCAATTTATTTGAATAGAAAGCAATGGATTGAAAACTTTATTGTGGCAAGAATAACTCCAGTAAATAGCGTCTACTTACTCCTTTCACTGAGATATAAAATAAATCTGCCAATGAAGTGTGGCACGTGCTTAGCTTCCCCCCTGATGATAATTAAAATATTGAGTATAATCAAGTGGGTACCTATAGTTAGGAATTCTCTCCATTCAACGTCTTAACTATTTTTCAGTTACCTCTGCGCCATATCTAAAATATAAGCCTTGTTATGGTTTGGAAAATGAAAGAGGATTGGCCACAAAAGAAAGTTTTTTTCTAAATATAAATTTGTAAACTATTACCATTTGACAGAAAGGTAACTGAGGTGTTGAGACACATTTGATTATTATGTCTCAGATAATTTGAAAAATGAGGTGTTTCATTAAACGAATATGTGTCGGTGGCTTTAGAACAAAACTTTTCTTCTATCTAGTTGAAATATTTTTTAAAACTCTCAACGAACTATTTTTGAGAAGGCTCCAAAAAATGTGTTTAAATGTAGCAGGAAGACACTTTGATAGCCTGAGAGGCCTTAAAATGTAACCCCAACGTTTCATGACGCCTCAGTGAAGTTTCGATGAAGAATTCAGCTACTTCTTCAGGAGGGGCTGCCATGTGGATAATATAATATGGATATTTCTGAAATGTTTCCAAGATACCATCAACGTTTCAGAATGTCTTGGAAATATCCTCCTGAGACATTTCCCAGATATTTCAAGGACCTGACGTGGGAGGGTATTCATTTTCCATAGAAATCACGTTGGATAACGAATTGTGGGTGCAAATGATCATTTCCCTTACAGGTTTTGGATCGGTTTCCCTTTGGTTCTCGGAACAGTTTCCTGAGAGATATTGTTCAATTTCAATTCGATCTCCGGATTAGTGAAGTAAAAGGTAAATTAAACAACCATTTCAGGTTGGATTTTCGTCCGACTCCCATTCCTGGCGTCGTGGACGTCATCAGCTGTCTTCCAAAGGAAAGATAAGATCAGGATTTGTTCTGATGATTTCGATCATGGCTTCCCATTGCCTCACCGCCCTGGGTTGGGACGAGAGGAGCGATGATAGCCCCGGACGCCGAAAAACGCACGCTGCCGGCGTTGAGCCTTGAACCCACGACCCCCGCAGAAGTCGGTCCAAAGTCCCCCAACGACCGTAGCCACACCGGACTCCCCGATCTTCGGATTAGTTTCCCTAGTTTTTGATTGGTTCTATATTCTGAATCAGTTATTCCAACGGTATTCCAAACTCTTTCTCAACTGTCTTTGAGAAACGACTGTCTCAACGCTTCCGAAGGTAGCTACAATATATAATATGTCCACAGATTTAAAAAGCATTTCCTGTGGTCTTCAGAAAAATTAGATTTGCGCTCGCCTCTAGAGTTTGTGAGCGGATGGACTCAAGAACTTTATTTCTTCTGAACGTAAAGTGCTCGAAGGAACTCACCTGAAGGTTTCTTTAATGATTTCATAGACGGCGACGATAGTAATGGTGTGGAAGACGGACTGGAGGACGCGCTCGACGAACTCGGCCGTAAAGAGCGACGAACGTCGGTAGTGAGGGTCTCCCAGACTGTCCAAGTACATCAGCCAACTCGTTAGCGTCATATCCGGAACCGATCAGTGAGTTATTTGTCCTGAAGAGGGTATATATTGAGCGACCTGATTCAAAGGGCTTATTGTGTCCTTATTACTCTCACAGCAAGTTATAGCATGTCGAATGGTTGCACGTTCAACCAAATTTTCAACGGAAATCTTCTCTTTTGGTGTAACTAGGAATGAAAAAAATATATCTATGGAAATGTACCCAACTTAGGTGAAATTTAGCTTGTGTTTGAGGAAACTATATGATGGCAGTAGGACGGATGGTTTTTTTTGTTAGAACGTGCAACCTGAAAGATATGATCTACTCGTTCGTGGGAGTTCGCTTCTCTTATCTGAAGTAATTACTACCTATTGTAGTAACAACTAACGTGGGGAAACAGAACCAAAAAATAAAAATTAATTCGGGTAGGTAGCATAGCTTCCCCACAAATAATGAAAACGGATAGAAAGAGATTCTGAAACCAACTTCCAACTACCCTCAAGCGATTATCCGTTGAAAAATCGTTATTTTAGGAAATCAAGTTTATTATGTATTTTCAGAACTTCACCACAATCTGTTCGCTACAACTAATATATTCAGACACAGTAACAAAGGCAATCTCGAAAAATTCATTAAAACTGGACCATGATTTCGTTTAATAGCCCCGGACAAGGAATGACCACGGACGCGAAACTAAAATTGTTCAGCTCTGTTAAGTACTTTTTTATTTGCTCCAGCAATTCAAATTTGTGAGCATTCATTTCTATTGGAGCTTCTAATACCGAAAAAGTTAATTCTGTCGGCCCTCATGGCTCCAGTTATTCATCTTCAAGTCACCTTTTTTCCCATTACCGAACCGTCTTCAGTTCCCCTGAAAAAGTGAGCAAACAAACACGGAATATGTAACAAGTAGCCGTGGAAGGGGTGGCGGACGTTAAAATGTAAATCCGAAAGTCCTTCGAAGAACGTCTGAGAAGGTGAAAAATATAGGAGGGAAACTGGCTTCATAAACATGAGCGGAGTAGTTAATATACCAGCCCTCGGGCACATCCATCCGGACGGGAAATCGGTGATGGGACCTGCCAGCAGGTACACAGACATTCAGAGAAGGGTTGCTCTTTAGAAATTCAATCAGCCAGAATAAGTATCCTCCACGTCCGGCTTGACGTTTCAAATCGTTTCTAAACCACGAAAAATCGAACGAACAAAACTACAGATGAATCCATGAATGAGACAAAATCAGTGCAGGTTGGATATCCAGCCCTATTGGGGAGTTGAAAAATATCTGCCACCTAACTTGGCTTGTTGCTTCCTCAATATTAACAAAGAATATTGAATTTTTTAAAGTGATGTTGTTAGAATTGATTAGTGCGCTAATTAATTCCCTAGAATGGACTAATCTTCCAATAGAACAGATTTTTTTGTTTTTGTAATTTCAGAAACTCCAACATGATTGAGAATTATTTCTCAATATTACGTCTATTTTGCAGAATGGTTATAAATATTTGGTGCATTGGATCCATAAACAATTCAGGAGCAGTCTTACTGGGAACCACTCTCATCTTCCATCCACATTTTTAGCCAAGTCAGGCCACTTCATCGTAGAAATTGTAAATTGTTTATCAGAATCGGGTCATCATTTCGTACAGTGGTGGATTTCGTAAAAATTGGTAGGTCTAGTTTTTCCAGTAGAGAGTAGAATAATTCTTGACAGGTGCTAGTAGAAAATCCAACCTGCTACTCAATTGTCTGCGTTTGTTGTCGTAGAAATGTCTGCACAATAACTCCTAATCGTCGTTGTGTCAAAGTAGATGTTTCCTTGTTCCTGAGAGTTTTTTTTTTTTTTTTTTTTTTTGGCAGTTTCCCCTGAACATTGTGTATCTAATTGGCGAGGGAGCTTGGAATGGACGGTTGACTGGGTTTCCTTGACTCACTTCCTCGGCCCGTCCTCAACCTACAGGGTACAGGGGCGACCTCCGACCACGATGGACTTTTCATCTCTGCCTCGTCATCCCTTCAATGAGTCCCATGAATGATGCCTACAAGGTTTAGGGCAGAGCGGAATGCGATTACAATTTTTGACCTAGGTACTTCAAAACCGCTGTAAGCGTGGACTCATCTTCAACATGATTCAGATTGCAGGTGTGACTGAGAGGTTTATGGATCAGTGAGGAAACTGATCTCAGTATGGAAACTGATCCAAACTACAAGACCTGAGATAAGTTACGATAATTGATCCACAAAACAGAAACTGATTCATAGAGGGGAAACTGGACCACAGTACGGAAACTAATCAATATTATGGAAGCTGATCCGGCTTAAGTACCTACATAACTGATCCACCTTACGGAAACTGATATACATTACGGAAATAGATCTACATTACAGAAACTGATCTAAAAACTGAGGGGAAGTAATTTTAGAAATAAATTAAAGAACACTAAAAAGTAAAAAGTACCTAATAAATAATAAATAATTTGTTTAAATAAAATAAAAAATTGTTTAATTAAAAATGAACCGACCTCAAAACTGACGAAGGCAAACCCTAAAAAGGAGAAAATAATTATTAAAACGTATTAAGATAGGTTGGTAGGCAGGTCGCCGACGTCCCCATCTGCAGACACGAACATACTACTTCCATATTCACATGATCTGGTTGGTATTACAAGGGACGATAGTGCTTCTTAGGTAATTTATTGGATATGAAGCAAAATACTCCCAAATTGTTGGGATGGTACTTGATTTGAGCGCCACAGTCTCACCGTTATTTTCAGTTATGTGGGACGCCCGTGATGCCAGACTCTGGAACATGCAACGCTCTATTCAGACATATTTAAATCGCCCTCGGAGACCTTTAAAGAAACACGTCTTCGGCCCTTTAAAAATCCAGTTCCTCCAGTCCTGGTCCACTTCAGTAGGGTAATAGTGAAGAATAATAGAGGCAGTGGGTGACGGGGAGTGCTCCCGTCAGCCGTTCAGCTCGGAACAGGTTGCTTACCGGAGATGACCAAGGGCATTTTTTTCAAGAACATATTATGTTTATTTAGATGCAAATGAAGCCAAACCTATTGTACCCCAACTATTCACACTATATACCTACACTCGGAGGGGCGATCACTGAGCCGTAATATTGATGCTTGGCAAGGCATGAAGGTACCTATGTCGCTCGTTGATGTCGCTAGGCAGGTTCCAACTACCAAGCTCAACCTCTACAACATTAATTTTTTTATGATATGAACAATTCAATATACAGTCAATTGACAACAGTCAATAATCGATTTTGAGATGGATAATATCCATGTACATGATAATATTTTGACATGGATAATACCCATATTATGTCTTTTAGCTTGGGGTATGTACGAAACAATTTTTAACGCGAATACCGAAATTGTAATGCGAGACCAACAAACAAATTAGTTGTTGTTTACATATTCTTGCCTGCAAGAATCATTAGTATGGGAGACCCAAATTCAAATCCAAGTCGTGAAATCAATTTCTTTCTTTTTTTTTGACATTTTCATGTCTTTGCTTTGGCACATAAACTGAAAAATCGTCTCGAAAACTAAGCAAGTCTTGCTCACGCGACCAATAAATTTCTAATTCCAACAGAATCAACCTTCATTGAATCCTCCCTTAATGGGAAATTATTGCCTGGAAATGATCCATGATCTATTGTCTGTTTTTCTTGCTCAATAAAGTTATCAACATTAATTTCAGGTTGAATTTTTACAATCCCTTACCTTTCACAGCCATTATTTCTTGCTCCATTCCACCGGTTCATTATTGAATACAATAAATCAAAATGAGCCTGAAAATTATATAAAAATTATGGATGATTATTTGGATAAAAAATATTTTTCTCAGAACTTTACGTTTATTCAAGTACTCTTTAAAATGAAAAATGTCTACCTTGATGGGAAAAAATAATTTCAAGTATTGATAAGAAAAAATTGGGAAATGTATCAACTTCACGCTGATATATTGTGACATGAATATGTCTCTTTGCACTGAGTAAGTACGTGCATTAATTTGCAGCATCGATACAGCCAATGTAACCGTGTTATAAAAACATACGACTTCACCTCACAACCATCTCTGGTTACGACACTCGATACTAGCAAACAAACATCTTTGGAAACATAATGGAGAATGTTCGAAAATCCATGTCAAAACATCTTAACTAGGGAAATGTTTCTCAATCGGTTTTCCACCTACAAAAGTCGTTGTCAAAAACTCGCGATTTATGTCGAAATTTTATGCTAACTAGGTACTCGGCCATAAAAACAAAGAAACCATGGCAAACATGGTAACGCTTTTTTGCGGAAATTTGGATCGACCCCAGCGACATGACATACCTATTCATGTAAAAATGTCTCCCAGACTAATGATTCTTGCAGTCGGCTGATGATCAACCATCAGCCGATTCTCAAAACTTCTGAGAAATGTTGCTACACTGCTGGGAAATGAGTCAAAATGTAATATCAGCGATTCGTTCCTTGTCTTCAAACAACATTCTCAATTTCATGAAATCTAAAAAATAATGTTGATTTATTTAAGGTTAAAATTCGTACTGCTTGGCGCACATGACCAATTATTGGTTGATGAAAGCAAAAAAAAAAAAGATTCTTGCAGTCTAGTTACCAAATTTGTTTATCGATCTCGCGTTACACTTTTTTGGGCTGCAAAAACGTTACTCATTTAGAATCCGAAAATCCAATAAAAAAATTTCCGTCCGTACGCGGCATTTTTCTTAGCAACACTGGACCGATTTGGTTCAAATTTGGTATATGGGCTCCATTTGGGGTCTAGTTGTGCCGCGAAGCTTTTGGTTGATGTCAGTCACTTCTAAGGGGTGAAAATTGAGGGTTGACATTTTCAAGAGTGCCCTAGCTCAAAAACTCTCGAAATAAAGGTATCGTTTTTTAACCAATTTTGAATAGTATTGAATTTTTAAAAATTGTTGAGACCACCCGGAGCTCTGTAGGACAATCCGTTCGCTCCCTACGAGTACCGGAGGGGGTTTCTATCGAAGGGGTTTCCTTCGATAGAACAGAATCACGAGTGTGAATCACAAAAGAGGTCTAATCTCTGTTCAAATTTTATCTGACTAAAATGGGATCGCTGTTCATTTCTTCGATTTGTTTTCAGTTTTGCTTACTGAGCAACCAGTAATCAAATTTCCACACGAAGCTTCTATTTTTCGAATCGAGTGTGAAGCGTTTAGTTCTTTCTAATAAACTTGATTGTGAAGGTGTGAAGGCAGTATGGTGTGGTAGGTAGTACCTACCAATGGTTGGTAGGTAAATAAAAGTTGGTAGGTGAAAATAATAAACCAAAAAAAATTGGTAGGTAAAAAAATATAGGTAAAAAAAAGTTGGTGGGTAAAAAAACCCTGCAAATCATTGCCCAAAGGTTTATTATTTTCTGTATAGATCACCCTTCTGTATAGATCCCTCCCTACCAACCATAATACCTACTACCTACTAGGGCATTTTTGAAAATTTCAACCCCAACTACCAACCAAATGGATATGAAGGGTTGAAATTCTCAAAAATGCCCTCGTAGGCAGTAGGTACCTTCGGTTGGTAGGCAGGGATCTATACAGAAGGGTCATGTATACAGACAATAATAAACCATTGGGCAATGATTTGCAGCGTTTTTTCACAGACCCCAAGCTAAATGACATAGGTACGTAGGTAGTATGTCAAAATTGTATCCCCCCCCCCCCCCCAATGTGATGGTTTACGTCCGCTGCACTTTGCCACGTTCGCATGGATCGATTTTGATGAATTTTGGTATTTAGGCTCCATTTGAGGTCTAGTTGTGTCCCCCTAATAAATAGGGGTTGACTTTTTAAAATGCACCAGCTCAAGATATTTTTAATTTTTATATCAATTAAACATAGTAATGAATTTTTTGAATCGAATGAGACCACCCAGAGCTGTATTGAACAAACCGTTCACTCGTTCACCCCGTCCTAAGCGAAATTGTTTGAAACAATGATCAGTTTGTGATACAATTTATATGCATTACCTTCATGTGTCAGTTCTTAGAAGGTCCCATTTACTTTTCATCCCTTCTCACGATTAAAAAAAAAATCTACAACCTACACATACCTACGCAAACATATCATGACTTTCATAAAACACAGGTTTTTACGATGTAATAATCGCCCAATTTGGAGGTATTGTTGGCTTGTTCATTCTCATAGTTGCAGATGAATCTCATAGCAATCCAACCCTTAGAGGAATTCTCAGCGAAAAGGAAAATAATCTGGTTCTGGAATATTGAGACAGTTCATTAACATTCATTAGAATTCTAAATCGTATTGACAATAAACGTAGAATTCACAGGTTTCATATCAAAGAATTTGAGCACTACGAGATCAAAATAATTATCTTCGAACCAATAGATCCTATCAAGATCATGTAATTCTTTGCGATAAAGCTTACTGATGAAACTTCACATTTCCTACCAAATACATACAAATACAAATATACAAGACTAAAAAACTACTTTCTTATATAATAATCTGTGTATTAGAGTATTTACTACTAAGTTATCAACTTAATGCTTAGGTGGTACCGGTTGTATGCATTGTGCCAAGTGAATGGTTCTCCGATAACGTTCGCTCATGTGAAGCTAATTTGAAAACGTTTGAAGGGGGTTGCACGTCTGAGTTCTAGCCAGGTTAAACGCCTCCTATTTGACAGTTTTTTTTTCTTCCAACGCAAGAATGAGTATAACTTACCTACAGTGTTTTAAAGAGACGAGTGATGAATGTGTAGGTTCACGTCACACCAAACTATCCTGTTTTCACCCTCGAACCTGTCCACGTCTCGTCTCATCCCCCTTCGAGTTGATAACCCCAAATTATGCCACCAATCGCCCCCTGATGGCGATAAATGGACCGAGTATGCGTGTGTGAATACGACTCCTGTACGTATGCATTGTACACAGACACACCCAGCCCTCATGTAAATCTCTGAAGATGGACAACGTCTAGACGACAAACCTGCTAACCCGTCTACTCAGCTGGCAAGGAAAAAGTTCGTTGAGCCGTTCATGTGATATTGCTAATTGTATAGATCGCACGTCGATTTTTTCGGTAAAATAGATTAATAGATCTACTACTCATACCTATATGTATTTACTTGAAATGAAGAGAAATCAATCGTAACTATCTAGTCTTCTAGTAGATATCAAGAGAGCATGAATGTGTCTATTGGACACATTGGTCATATTTTATTTCGACGTGTAGAAACATTATTGTTTAGTAATGCATGCATTCCAGTGGACGTCTCTTTGCGTAAGGTTGATTTTCAACCAATATGCAATTAAACACAGGTACATTCTTATTTACCTTTCTACTGCACAAAATAGTTTGACACAATGTAATTACTAATATGTTGAGGATGTATCTACCATATAATTTTTAGCATTTTTAGCTCGAAAACTCTCGAAATAAAGGTATCGTTTCTTAACCAATTTCAATTAGTACCGAATTTTTAAAATTTTTTTAGACCACCCGGAGCTCTGTCGGACAAACCGTTCGGTCCCTACGAGTAATTGAAGGTTTTCCTTCGATAAAACAGAATCATGAGTGTGAATCGCAAAAGAGGTCCAATCTCCATTCAAATTTTATCGGACTAAAATGCGATCGCTGTTCATTTCTTCGATTTGTTTACAGTTTTGCCTTCTGCGTAACCAGTAATCAAATTTCCATATGAAGGTTTCTATTTTTCCAATCGAGTGTGAAGCGTTTAGTTCTTTCTAATAAACTTGATTGTGAACGTGTGAAGCAGTATGGTGTGGTAGGTAGTACCTACCAATAGTTGGTAGGTAAAATAAAGTTGGTAGGTAAAAAAATGTTGGTAGGTAAAAAACGCTGCAAATCATTGCTCAAAGGTTTATTATTTTCTGTATAGATCACCCTTCTGTATAGATCACTGGTTCTCCATCACCTACCAGCAAATCGAGGAATCGAGCAAGAAAAAAAAATTTTAACCCCCCCCCCCCCTCAAAATTTGATGTTTTACGTTTCAAGGTACGAAGAATCCGAAAATCGAATAAAACATTTTCCGTCCGTCCGCCGTACGCGGCGTTTTTCTTAGCAACACTGGACCGATTTGGTTCAAATTTGGTATCTGGGCTTCATTTGGGGTCTAGTTGTGCCGCGAAGCTTTTGGTTGGTGTCAGTCACTTCTAAGGGGTGAAAATTGAGGGTAGAAATTTTCAAGAGTTCGAAAACTCTCGAAATAAAGGTATTGCTTTTTCGCTCCCTTGTTCGCTCGCTTGTTCGCTCCCTACGAGTATTTAAGGGGTTTCCTTCGATAAAACAGAATCACGAGTGTGAATCTCAAAAGAGGTCTAATCTCCGTTCAAATTTTATCTGACTAAAATGCGGTCGCTGATCATTTCTTCGATTTTTATTCAGTTTTGCTTTCTGAACAACCAGTAATCAAATTTCCATATGACGCTCTCTATTTTTCGAATCGAGTGTGAAGCGTTTAGTTCTTTCTAATAAACTTGATTGTGAAGGTGTGAACCAATCACACCAATCAAATGGAAATGAAGGGTTGAAATTTTCAAAAATGCCTTAGTAGGTAGTACCTACCAATCGTTGGTAGGTAAAAAAAAGTTTGTAGGTAAAAAAAGTTGGTGGGTAAAAAAAACGCTGCAAATCATTGCCCAAAGGTTTATTATTTTCTGTATAGATCACCCTTCTGTATAGATCCCTCCCTCCCAACCATAGGTACCTACTACCTACTAAGGCATTTTTGGAAATTTCAACCCTTCATTTCCATTTGATTGGTGGTTGGGATTGAAATTTTCAAAAATTTCCTAGTAGGTAGTAGGTACCTATTGTTGGTAGGGAGGGATCTATACAGAAGGGTGATCTATACAGAAAATAATAAACCTTTGGGGAATGATTTGCAGCGTTTTATATTGTTGTTTTAAATTTTTCTAGCCCTGGAAACCTTTCTTTGTTTTGGCACACCCCTCATAGTTTCTGTTATAATCAAGCAACCAATTTACAAACGCTGCAAATTATTACACAGTGGTTTATTATTTTTTATTTTTCTATATAGATCACTCGTCTGCAAAGCCACCAACCATCCAACACGGATAAGAACATCGATCGCATTTCGGTCAACTACAATTTGAAGTGACATTAGGCCTCTTTCGCGATTCACACTCGTGTTTCTGATTTATCGTATGTCCAACACTTAAATTCTCGTAGGGAGCGAACGGTTTGTCCTACAGGGCTCCGCGTGGTATCAAAAAATTCTAAAAATTCTATACTATCTTAAATCGATGGAAAAACAATACCTTTATATCAAAATTTTTTGAGTTAGGGCGTTTTCAAAATTTCAAAATTAATTTTTTGACCCTTAGGAGTGACTTACATCAACCAAAATCTTCGGGGCACAACCAGACTCCAAAGGGAGCCTACATACCAAATTTCGTCAAAATCGGTCAATGCTAAGTGGGGACAGTGCCGCGAATGGCGTAGGTACGGCGGCCAAATTTTTATTCGATTTTTGGATTCTACGTACTTTGAGACGTAAACCAAAAAATTTTGGAGGGGGTGTAAAAAAATTTTTTTTTCTTTTTTGCTCGATTCCAAAAGTTCATTATTGAAAATAATAAACCAAAAACGGTGAATCGTGTCGCAACAGCGTAAAAAATCTTTCCCATGCCGGGAATCGAACCCGGGCCTTCTGGGTGAAAGCCAGATATCCTAGCCACTAGACCACATGGGATGTGATCTTAAAAGGTATTTCGTTGATGTCCCAACACAATATCACATTTTACTGCCACGAGTCACTTGCAAATTATTTCTTACATACCTATTTATGTAACAAACATTTTTTATGGTAAAAATAAAACACTGTGTATGGTAGGGGAAATTGTCACAACTAAAATAGGGTCTTTTTACGTTCGGAGTTACACTTATTTTATTACAGCTGATGAAAGAGAAGTTCACTTTTCAAAATTTGGTAAATATGTGTGAGCCGCAGCTCACAGGTTCTGCTATTCAAGCATCAGGACCAGGATAGAGGAAAAGGACGAAAAGATTGGGAAAGGAACGAGAAAACTAGAGGAAAAACGGAAAGATTGAGAAAAGAGGAAGGATCGGGAATCACACTGACTACAGGGATCGGGAGTCTAGCACATCACAGCGCCGGGAGGGGCCTCCCACCAGTGGGCTTCGAGGGAGCCACCAAGCGTGGAGGGGAGCGTATATAAGGCTGCGCGCCGGCCTCCCCACTTCACTTCCTGCCTGCTCTCTGCTACCATCCCTTCAGTTCACAGTTGTAAGACTCCCATAGACATCAACTGCAACTGCCCTCTTTCGTTCTGCAATTTATTGCGCAACTTTAAAATTCAACATTGCTCTCTTATACCGAAAACCTCTTTTAAAGCCAAACAGTCGTAGTAGTGATTCCCCTCTCCTGTTTGGTCGACCTCTGCATTCTTCTGACTACCCTTCTGGACAACTGAATACCCTGCATCACACCGGAACCCGCCTCAACGAGTTTCAGCAACGTGAGTGCGAATTGTTTTCCTTATTGGCCAATAATCATAGGTAGGGTGAGACAGAGACTTATTCCGAAATCTACCGTGATAGGCTTACCATTTTCTGCATAGTTGCCTTTAAGCAGCTATTCGTAAAAACATATTGTTGATTACACTAAAATAATCATCTTAACCTTGTCATTACCAACCTCATACTTACCTTTTCTTTCGTATAAGATATTATCTGGGATTGAAATAACCAACAACGAATTGCTTCTGTTTAAATTGAGTTTATTTGTACCATTCAAAGTTGTACATTCGTATGTTTGTTTTGCATTGCACCTTCGAGTTCATTATATTTCACTGCAACGTATTTTCTTGAGTTCTTTGTCCAAGCAACACCTGAAATTTCTCAAAGTGGTAAATACTGAAATCACAGTAAGAGTAAATATCATACCTTCACCCCTAGGCATTACATAGTTAAATTGCGCCACGTCGCATTGCACCCTTTTATTCTTTTTTTGAGCAACGTGGTGAAGCCCCTTCAGGGAAGTGCTCCATTTTCAGGTTATACAAGAAACGCCTACCGCGTCTGCCGCTTCCCGCTCTACCGTTGCGCAACGAAGCTAAGTATAAATTTCATACCTAACTTTAAGTTGCAACCATTCATTATTCTTGTCATTTCCCCCTCTCTATTCCCTACACAACGTTATTTGCCGACCCCTTCCGGGTTGGCAGCTTACAAATTGGTGGCAGCGAACGGGATTTTTTTACGAGGCAAGCCTCGTAACGAACCCCAAATTTATTCTGTAACGCTTTAACGT